>JAECXB010002306.1:1208648-2417297 GCA_018151435.1 Zaprionus africanus | reverse complement strand
TATAATAATAATATATTGATCCGATTTTCTCAAGTAGACTTTTAAGAATTAATATTTATATTGCTTTATTTACACGTATTTTGCTTCACATATGAAATTCCTTGCGATATGGCAACCAAGGTCGTTAAAGCCATTTGAGTAGAGTTCAACGCAATATTCATCCCCACACCTGTTGTTTGGCTCCCCAGGAAGCCATTTCAAATATGGCATCGCGTATCCCGAAGTGGCTGAAATCCATGACCCATATTTCGATAGACAGTTCCCAGAGATCCAATATGCATTGCGCGCTATGGCTGGGATCGCATACATTTCTTCACTGGATTCGATGTTCAACAAATTTCCTCCCAGCTGGCGGCAAATGTTATTAGCCTCGTACCAATTCACCTTTAATTTCGACTCAATGTGGTAGACTTTCTTGCCAATTTGAACTGGGAAATTAGAATTAACCGCAACCAAAGCCTCGACAATTGGATTAGTCTGATTGGCATCCAGCTGGTTAAGGGTTTGCACTAAAAATAGATATCAGGAAAAAATAAGGCACTGAATTTTCTATATAATATACTTAAGTAACCTACAAGTAGGGTTTGGCAAAGCAAAGTGCCAAAGTTGCAGGAACAATAACAGAAACTCGAATTTACAACTCATTTCGATGAATTGATTTAAACTAATGTCTGTAAAGCGATACCTTGCGAATTTATACTGAGGAATTCTCTTATCGATGCACCCTTATCAGCAGAAGATCAAGTTAAATTTGTAAACAATGAAATGTGTAAAAATATAATACCACCATAAGCGTATTAAAAAGCCATTGATAAAGACAAAATTAAGTGCGTTGTCTCGAATGTGAAATCGGTGTCTTAAATTGTCAATCAACTTTTGTAAGTCTTTCCGCTGCACTAATTAGTTGTACGAGTACTTTTACTTACTTAGTATACGTTTATTGTAAAAATTCATCAGAAAAATGTCAAATCAGATTATATTTACAAGATACATCAAAGTGTCTTCTCTCAAAATTGTTTTGACCCAATTCAAAAGAGCCCCAAAATATATGCCTTGACTAATTTCACCATCGTTACCTATGAGAATTTGGTGTAGCATACTTTACAGCAGAGGCATTGGAAATCAGTACCACTAAAATTTTTTCTTAAATAATTAAAAGCAGCTATCACATTTTGATATTTACTTTGATTTTTGTTTTTACCAAAAATCATAATTCAAGCATTAATATTATTTTGTATATTTCTAAAATGAAATTTACTATTTTATAATTAAATATCTAATTCAGTCAATATTGTATTTTTTATTTTTTGTACGAGCTATATGTGGTTAAATATTGTATTTCACATATAAAAAAATACAAGAAAAATACATTATATTACCACAATACACATATATTTCGCCTCACATATATAACTATTCAAAGTCCTTTGTCACAATAAATGTCGTTTAGCCCGAGTTCCAAAAGTTCAACGCAATATTCATCATTAATGGCGCCATTTGGTTCACCAGGATGCCATTTCAAAAATGGCATTGGGTAATCCTGTGCTCGACGAAATCCATTCCTGAAATTTAGCTAGAAAGTTTGCCGAAACCCAATATACTGCATTTGGTACTTTGGCTTGGACCGCATCCATTTCTTCCTTGGACTCGATGTTCCACAAATGTCCGCCCAGCTGGCGGCAATTGTCACTCGCCTGGAACCAATTTATCTTTAATTTCGACTCAATGTGGTAGACTTTATTGCCAATTTTATGTGGGAAATTAGAATTAACCACTAAAAAAGATATTGGTAAATAAACAAATAAGGTAAAAAGTGTTCGATTTAATTTACTTATATAGCTTACCAGTCTGATTTGGCATAGCAAAGTGCCAAAGTTGCAGGAATAATAACAGAAACTGAAGTTTACCAGTCATCTTGGCGATGGGATTTGAATTGATGTCAATGTAATGATAACTCACGAATTTATACTTAAGGGCTATACGATGTAAGAAATCTTATCAGTATAAAGAAATGTGTAAGATTAAGAGATAAGTGGATAAGAAAGGGTATATAGTTTGTTATATAATATACTATGGTCATAAGCCTGAATACGCTAACCTGTAAATGCAAAATAAGTTCGTTCATTTCTTTTATGATTATTTATATTTGTAGTGCCTTTCGTTCTTTTATCAGTTTCAGTTTATTGTAAGATAAGACAACAATCTTTCCTGCCGTTTTAATCTAGTAACTATTAGGTTGTCAAATATCTCCCTTCCTTTTTTGTCTTTTGAATTTCGCGGCTATGTACAGGGCGCTATCGGGCTCGTATCTGGCAACAATCTCAGCGGAAGAGAGATATTTGACAAGCTAATATTTTAATTAAATAGAACCAAATGTACGTATGTGTCGGAGATACGTTAGCTTTATTCATAATTTCATTATGGAGTTTGATTTAGACTTTTTCATTATGTTATTCTTGGTAAAGGCGGAGCCAGATGATTCGATGTCAAATGTCAGTGCGCACATTTAACGTGAGCGTGAGCACTGTATAAATAAGTTGTCCACATCATTAAAAATTAGAAGAAAAAATCGAAGAAATTACGATCCTTCAGTTCTGCGATTTTCTCACGAAGGTCGTTAATTTGCTTTTCATACTCATCGAACCTTTGTTGTGTCAGATGTTCAGTGTTGTCAACCTTTATGGCAGAGTCCGATTTTTTCTCACACTCGTCTATCTTCATCTGCATCGCTCTCGTCTGATCTAACATTGGTTGAATGGCACGAAAGCAATAAGATCCGCATGTGGACTCCAGTTCCTTATTAACTTCACAGCTCTTAAAGTTCAATAAAGGCTCAATTAGTATTTCAAATTTATATTTTAAACATTTTAATAGTACTAACCGAACTAGCTGCTTGGAGGACTACGTTTGCAAATAAAAGTGCTAACAAAATTATTTCCATTGTGGTCCACTCGAAATCTGCGTTACGAATTGTATGGGTAAATTAAATGATTCTGTATCATTTTATACAATTTTAAAATGTAAAATCTAAGGAAAATCCCAAACCAGGAGAAATCCCAAAGATGACATTACTTGATTTGAGCATTCCGACGCTCTTTTGCTCTTAGATTAATTATACATTTATTAATGTGTTATTGATGGGCACTAGTCTGTTGATGCTGATAAAGAATATATATATGTAATGTTTGAACATTAGAGGGTACAGTGGAGAAAAACTGATTTGGTTGCCATAATTACAAAACTTGATCTTTTCATGCAAATAATATTAGTTAGTGAATAGATACAAAAACATAGACTTTTTTGAAACCATCAAAATTTAATTCAAGAAAACATTTTTATATATTTTTGCGCCAACTACACGAATTAAATAATAATAAGATAATAATTTTAAATAAAAGTATTGTATATGCATTGCCCTCATACCAATAACCTTAAAGTTTGGCCTCACATATGTAACTAGTATAAGCCGTCTTACAACCAAGGTCGTTTAGCCCGGTCCTCAACACCTCAACGCAGAATTCATCTCTCTTCGCGTTGTCCGGTTGTCCGGGAAGCCATCTCATATATGGCATAGGGTGTCCTGTAGTGGCCGAAATCCATGAATGGAATCTTCCTAGACAGTTTGCAGAAACCCAATAGCGAAACAAAGGTGCTTTAGCTAGGACCGCATCCATTTCTTTCCTTGATTCAATGTTCCACAGATGTCCGCCCAGCTTGCGGCAATTTTCGCCAGCCTGGTACCAATTCACATTTAATTTCGACTCGATGTGGTAGACTTTGTTGCCAATTTGAATTGGAAAATTAGAGCCAGCCGCAATCAATGTTTTAGCTCGAACTGTATTATTTGAATAATCAAGCTGGGTGTGCACTAAAAAATATATATCACAATCAATAAAAAACAAAGTAGTCGATAAATTTAAGTCAGTCAACTTACGAGTCTTATTTGGCATTGCAAAGTGCCACAGTTGCAAGAACAATAACAGAAACTCCAATTTGCCACTCATCTTGATGATGCGATTCAAACTAATGTGTTTTCGGCGATACCTTGCGAATTTATACTTGTGGATATACTCATGGGAGAAGCCAATGTGATTTTGTAATGAAACTGCATACAGGAACCTGAAAACGCAAAATAAATTTGTTCCTTTCTTTTATGATAAGTAATCACAAGATTAAATTTGCATTGTTTGTGTATTCTTTTCAGTTTACTGCTAGATAAGAGCGCAATCTTTATCCCTGTTTAATCATTTAATTCAATTTTAAATAAATTCAACATATGAACAATATTATAGAAATTCATTGACAACTCAGCAACCTTAATTAAATGACAATTTCCCCTTGAGAAAGTTTTAATTTAAATTCGAAAAACTCAAAAAATCTTGCAAAATAAACAGTGTTAATTTATATCTGCATATCCCACAGCACATATATTTTTTGTTCTTATTTTTTACTATTTTAAATTATATATATTTTTGAAGCATCGACAATTTAGTTCAGAAAATATTGATATAGATTTTTGTATTTTGTTTGTAGTAGACAAATTAGACAAGATTTCTAATTTGAAATATACACTAGATTAAAACTCATTTTTACATATGTTTCGCCTCACATATGTAACCATTCAATGCCGCTACACAATTAATATCGTTTAGGCCGATTTTATGGAGCTCAACGCAATTTTCATTTCCTGTGCCGTTTGGTTCGCCAGGGTGCCACTTCAAATATGGCATCGAGTATCCTGTACTAGACGAAATCCAAATCGAAAATTTAGCTAGACAGTTTGCAGAAGTCCAAAACTTTATATTGGGCAATATGGCTTGGACCGCATCCATTTCTTCACTGGACTCGATGTTCCACAAATGTCCGCCCAGCTGGCGGCAATTGTCACTCGCTTGGAACCAATTTACCTTTAATTTCGACTCAATGTGGTAGACTTTCTTGCCAAATTGATGTGGGAAATCAGAATTTTGTGCAATCGAATACAGCTGGAATAGTCTCATTTAAGTCCAACTGTTTATGACTTTGCACTAAAGAAAGATTTTTAGAAAAATCATGTCGAAAATTAAACTAAAATTAAAAAACTTACGAGTCGGATTTGGCATTGCAAAATGGCAAAGTTGCAAGAAAAATAACAGAAACTGAAATTTACCACACATTTTGATGATTCGTTTTAAACTATTGTCTTTCACACGATACCGATCAAATTTATACCTATAGATTGTCTCCTGTAAGACGGCTTATCAGCATTCTATTTACGATTCAAATATTGATAAGAGAAAGAAATAAATCAAGTGGATTACATAAATTATCTCAGGTTCTGTTTTTCTGAACTGAAATGCATATACATATGTAACTGTGTATTAATTAATGTCAATCAAACCATCAAGTTGTTTATTTCTTTTATGAATACGTATATTTGTATGGTTCATATATTATTTTCAGTTTACTGCTAAAGCAATACAAAATTCATGTTTAGGCTACGAGTTACATACATTCCTATATATTCCTATACATACAATATATATATAATTATAACACCTACTGGCATATGAACTTAGTTAAGAGTAATGTATTTTATATTCGCACTAAGTATGTATGTACAAAATTTGATTATGTCTATGTACACACTCGCATGTATTCATGTAGTCAGATCATCATCATCATGTTCTGTTTTATTGTTCATTATGCTAAAACGCACATTTCATATAGGACAGACAAGTCTTGATCTTGTTGTTTTCTTATGCTACATGGTGTTTATTGCGTACAAGTCTAAGGAAATACAATATGAGTGGTGCGAAGGCATTCGTTGAATGAATGTGAATGGGTATGTGGATAATAAAAGATACGCTCTAGTATAGTACATATATGTATATATAATCGTGTAGTTGATACAGTAATATAGTTTACAATAGTATTGCAATAGGTTTGTTTTTCTTTTTCTTTTTTTTTGGGACTTTCGTTACCATTTTTCATTGATCTATTACAACTGCGCCCCATCAAGGTTTAAGAGTAAATACACTAAATAATATTGGAAAGAATTTACGATTTGAGATACGTGATACATGAAGAAGAAAGGCGATGTAACAAAGATAGGCAAACATAACTCTAGGGGAAATATGCGTATCACAGATACATCATCATACAAGTTCCCACAAAAGAGTGTACAAATTGATTATTTACAACATTCACATATGTTTTCCATTTGAATAATTATTCTCGTTTCTTATTTGTTTTTTTGGCAGGAACACTTTGCGGTTGGTTCGTTTCGAACTGTTCCAATTAACAAAGCACAATACAAAATGCATTTATGGTACACTTTAGTTAATATCCTTATATCATATATGTAGCTACGATATTCTACTCAGTCGTTAAGCCTGTTTGCTGTTCAGTGATATTTGGTACGTTTAGCATAAACTAATGAAACACATTTCGAACTGAAGCGAAACCACTTAAGTGAAATGCATTTGTGTATTGTCAATGTTAATTTTCAAGTCTCTTACACCAAATATTCAAATTGGTTTAGGTTCGTTTTAATTTATCTTTTCTTATTTTTCGTTGTTTGAAATAAAGTTCGATTTTCCTTTCTTTTTTATAATAATTGCCAAGCAAAATTATTAAGCAGGCAGCTGGGATATGTTTGAAAGCATTACAAAATATTCATCATTATATTTGTTAACGTATAAACTACATAAGGAGGGGGGTGGTGGTGTTGGGGAAGTATGAAGACATCATATTCGTGAACTTATCTTAATATAATTTGCACTAAATTGAAAAATTGTATTTCTTTTCTCGGTTTAACATAGTATATTTCTGTTGCTTTCATTTCCTTTTTTTTTTTAGTTTCTTAATGTAAATAAATTATATCACAACAATAGAGACAAAGTTTGTGGGGTGTGTGTGCGTGCATCTGTCTGTGTGTGTGTGTGTGTGTGGGTTGCGCCTTGCTCGCGGGTGTGTGTGTGCGCATCTTGGCTTATCAACAAATTCAAACTGCACGCAGACTACAAAATAGAGTTAAATATACATACGAACGATACTTATATACAAAACGTTGGGCTTAGTACAACATGCCGAGCGTATACACACACAATTCACACACAGTAAGAGCTGCACACACGTACACACACACACACACACACGCATATAGGCGTGCACCCACCACAAACACGCAGACGTGCAGCAGCATTGTTCCACTGAGATCCAATACAAGAGGCCAAAGGCTCCACCCATGGGAGGGGTAAGGGATGGGCCTCGTCCAGCGCCAACTTAATACTAACTCTTGCTGAGCGCCTTCTTTTTCCTTTGTACCAGAATGTCGTAGAACGGATTGTGGCTTATGGACTGCGTCAGGCGCTTGATCCATTCCTGTTGATCCTCCTCCGTTGCGGCAGACATGCGATAAACAGTGTGCTTGCCCTCCACCACCTGAGAGAGAAAAGGGAATCGTTAGCACATGTATTAATCTATATATTAATATCTTATGCTTACCTTGCCCTCGGAGTCAGTCTTGCATGCCTTGATAATGTCGGCTCCGCCTGTGGCAAACAGCTCGAAACAGTGCGGTTTACTGCGATCCTGTATCTCACGCACCGATATATTCTCTAGCGGAATGATGCCACGCGGCTCCTTATCTGTGGTATACTCGAAGTAATATAGGCAATTGTCGTTCAGTATGAACCAGCGACGCTTCCACGATTTGTATCTGTAAATTATGAACAAATTAGTTGGAATCACTCAGGAGTAAGTTGTAGATGTATCTTACCTGCCACCCTGTTTCCAGAGCCAACCCTCCTTGTCGGGATTGAAGAAGGTATGCATCAGATCATTGCCATCGTCTTGGGGTATCTTAAAGGGTTCAGTGCGTATGGAGTCGTACAGTGATTCAAGCAGTCCGCGCGGCAAATCGCCGCCGTTGTTGATGCCACGATTCATTGAGATGAATTGCTCAACGGTGGGTTTGTCTTTGACCTGTGCGAGAGAGACAAAGAGAGAGAGAGTGAGTAATGTAGTTAATCAGTAAATTGCATAAATAAATTAAATGCCCATCAGGGAACTATGCGCTGCGGCACTTGAGTGCGCTGCTGATATCATTTTCAAGATGCCACAAGCCAATTAGTTGGCACTCGCTTGTGTTGAGCGCGTGTGAACTGCTCTCTAGACATGACCTATTTATAGCTAGAGCTCATTGGGGGAAGTAGCAGGAGAATGAGATGGGGCAGAATGCGGAAGTGCGAGCCCCCTACCAGTGATAATTGCTGGCTGACAGGCAAGAAGAGACCGAGAACGAGACTGAGACAGAGAAGGAGAGGAGAATTCAATTCCGCAATTGTAGAACGCATTTTGGTTTGGCTTGGGCCACGCGTTCGTTTTCGTTTTTGGCAACACACACACACACAACTGTTACTTCCTGTCATTGGCAAACACTTCCGGTTCGCGAAACCATGACAGTGAATTGTAATTTGCTGCCAATAAAACAAGGCAAGCGAAAAAGTGAAACGATCCCCACAGAGATGAAAAGCTTAACTGCTTAAGAGATTAAGTTTTGGCAGACAATGAAAAAAGGGCCCCCAGACAGGGGGAAAATAGTATCTCTAAGTTGCTTTTTTACAGAATTGATTGTACAATTTTCTTTTTTATACTTTAAAAGAACTAACTTAGTTGAGCACAGATGAACAACTGAAGTAGAGAAGAGAAACAAGTGCAAATTTATAGCAAACTGGGGATGAGGCACAAGTGAGTAATGTAGCTATAAAAATAATGAAATATATTTATATACATATATTTATAGAATCATCTTGAATCTAATGTGTTCGAAAACCGCAAAAGATTTACATTATATAACAAACAAAATCCTCGTTAATCCCCCTCAGAGATTAGTCTCTCCAGATCATTCCAGACTAATCATTGTTCCTCTAACTTACCGATGGATTATGCAGCGATGTATTGAGCATAATGATGGCGAAGCTGAGCACATAGCAGGTGTCCGTGTTGGTAAAGATATCCGGATTGAGCTGGCAATAACGTTGCGCAAAACACTCCATCATGCGATCGATCTTTTGCGCCTCACCAGGCAGGCGAAATGACCACAGAAATTGCCTGTGTAAGAAGGGAAAACATTTGATTAAATTAGCCAAATTGAGGTTAGAACTGTATATAGTGGAACCTACCTTAATGCCTGCACCAGCAGCAAATTGGTGAAATCGTGCAGGGCCACAAATGCTTTCAGCACATCCTCGTTGAAATCGTTTTTCTCGCCAAGGTAATCGCCTGGAAAATAAATGAAAATTTATGTTATGCATTATGAGGTTTTAATTGAATTTTCGCATTCTTTCTCTCTCTCGCTGTACACTCTCTTTCTTGTACTCACCAATGGCCGTTTTGTTCAGTCCCTCTCCCTTGTAGAGGAAATGCGCCACATCCTGCGAATCGTGACGCAGCAGTCGGTTCTCTATGAGATACTCAATGCCTACAAAGAGATAAAGTATAAAGAATATAAGGAATTAGTTAGGATATTATCAAGCTAATGCTATATTATATATTCATTCGCATAGTTAGGCTGAGCTAAGCTACCACCCAGATAAGTAGGCACCCGGAAACTTAAGTCGCGTCGAGTCGCAACGCGTTGCAGGGCAAACAACGAACAACAGCGACATATAATCTATCCATATACATATGTGCATATATGTATGTAAAAGTCTTATATGTAGTATCGTCAGCGAGGCGCAACATAAACCACAGCAATCTCAATAAAAATGTGTGTAATAATATGAAAAAAGGGGGAGAACAAGGAGCGGCTGCAAATGGCGAGAGACATCGAGACATCGATGTCATTATTTGCCAATCAAAACGAGCTTCGGCTCGAGGCTCGGCAATTTGCGATAAAAGCCGGAAAGCAACAGACTATAGCGGGGGAGGGGGAGGTATAGATATAAAGTAAACACACATTGGAAGCGAGTGAGCAGAAAGAAAGAAAGAAACCACAACACTGAAAATGGGCGAGAAAGCTTAAGAAATTTGGTAATCGCGTGTGGTTTGTCCCATTCAACGATAGTTTGGCGTCCATTAAAGTAATAAAAACTCAAGTAATAATGATTAGGGTGACCATATTACAAATTTTATGGTTTACATGCGTTAGCGAGTGAGTTTCGTGATTTAATAAATGATACTTATGAATTGTATGGTAATTATTGATATTAGAGTAATCGATTGTGAATATTATGGTTATTAGAGTGACCGTATTATGCACTATACTGTAATGTTGGTAGATAGACGTTTATTTCTTGGAATCAAGCTATCTTCATAGCTTTTTGTAACATTAGAGTGACCATTTTGTGAATATGGTGGTTATTAGGGTGACCGTATCATATACTATATTGTAATGTTGTAAGACAGACGTCTATTTCTTGGAATGAATTTGTTTTTAGAGCTTTTTGTAGTATGTTGACAATATGTTGATTATTAGGGTGACCATATTATGTTATATATTGTAATGCTGGAAGATAGACGCTCATTTCTTGGAATAAAGGTATCTTCATAGATTTTTTGTTCCTTTGCAAATTAGAGTGACCCTACAATTTAACACAATAACACAAGAAACACTAGCTAAGGCCCGAAGATACGATTAAATAGTAGATATATTAACACAGTTATGAGAATTGCGAATTCATTAAGCAACCCTCGCATGGCCAACAAGTCGAGCGGTTTTATTCTTCTGCTTTTCGCTCAATCCCAGACAGATTGGCTTTTCAGATTGAAGCTTTTGTAGTTTTCTTGTTGTTGCCGATGGGAATCCATATAAACAACAATGACAACAACCGCAACAACAACAACAACAAAATAGCAACAGCAATATCAACAACAATGACAATAATAATGCGAAATGGCAACGATAATGACAAAGGAGTCGCCGCCTCAAAGCAGGAGGAGGCGCAGAGGGAGTTAGGCAGAAGGAGGACTAAAGTTTTTCCTCTCGCTTTATATTTTTGTTTTGTTGCCGCAGCGTGTTGCGGCAAGGCGCGTCACACGCGATTAGCATCAGCAAGTTGGCAGTCCCCTCCCAGCAAACTACCCCTCTCCCTCCCCCCTCTATTCCCCTCAGCTACTTCAGGCTGCTTGCTGTGCGTTATGGATGGCACATTTGTGTGCTATTAATTTAAGTGTGTGTGTGTTCGTGTGTGTGTGATATACTTGATGTGGATAATCGGCCGATAAAGCGACAAATGAGGACCCACCTACCACCTCCCGCCGCCCTTAGGGAATGTTTCACATTCTCTTGTGGTGCAAGTTTTTAATAGGCGTCGCGCGTCTCCTACGTTTTGGAATTGAACGCGTCGCGATGCGTCGCCTCCCCGTGGCGCGCTTTGTTATCGAGTATCGCTTCTCGGTCGCTGACTTCCATGTGGATTAGCATTTTTATTGCACCCCCTACCACATAGGCCCCTACCACCTACCCCCATTACTGCCTCAATTGGTATGTCATGCAGGATGCGGCACATTCTGTCGGTCTCCTCCTCTCACCTCCCACCTCTCGCCACCCACTTATGGCCCAATTTCGCCTTGTCAACGTGAATTTATTGCCTTAAAGTTCGATGAAAATATTTGATTGGCTCTCAAAGTGAATGAAGAGCAGGGGCAGGGGGAGGGAGGCTGAAAGCAGGTCGATGGTGCTTGGCCAGCGGGTGCAGTTCTTGAGTTACGGGTCGCATCAAGAGGCAAAACATGTTGCAGATACCATTAGTGTCAGTTTGAATGGAGCTAAAGTAATGTAAAATGATGATGTGGGTACTATCGATATAAATTAACTATCGATGTTAATGCTGACTATCGATATTACTGATATCTATTAAATTGTTTAGATGGATATATAGATATATTTTTAGTTCTCGGTATGTATAAATTATTGCTTAAGGCGCTAACTATCGATATAAGTGGTAACTATCGATATATGTGCACACTATCGTGTTATACAAAGATTGGACGATCATGCTTTAGAATCGATATGTACAATCTATCGCTATCAATATTCTTTCCCAATATTCCAGGCATTCTTATATCGTTCTCTCATATCTATCGCCTTTTCAAGACATTTAACTATCGAAACGTGTTACTTATCGTTATGCATGTTGATGCTTTGAAAAGTTATAAATATAGATAAAAAGAGAGTTAGTCAATTCTTCAGCTGACCAAAGTTTCGAACATATTTTGGCACCAGACACTACTATCGATCTCTCGTAAGGCTCGTATACTATCGATAGGCATTGATATTTCTGTTATATTTATCGCCTTCTCTCCAGCCACATCAGACAATGTTCACACATGTCCATCGTCAATTTACTCAGTAGCTGCCCGCCCGCATTGCCGCTGACCTTGTCCGGCTTGTCAGACAGGCGTGATACCCTTCACAGATCTCAAGCAGATCTCATTGCGACATTGACATTTCCATTAAATTAAACGCTCTTAGCACCCACCAGGGACGCCCTGCAGCGAGCAAGAAAGCAAAGCACGCAGATGTCAACGAACTGTCAAATTTGTCGGACAAAAAGGGAGAGCGGGAGTACTAAAAAGAGGGTGGCACATAGGGAGGAAGGAAGGGAGGTAGAGCAGGGCGGTGCTTGCTTGAACTGCAGCGAGCAGCACGTGGCATTCGATGTTGCATCTCATTTTGGGGCTCATTAAGTTATTAAATTAACGTCGAGTCAGAGAAACTGGGAGATAATCTCACTCTTTGAAGACACCCAATTATGTCTGTGTGGAAATTTGCATGATAATTTTGGCGCCCAAGTCCTCCCTCCCCCTCTCTGCTCACTCCTCTCAGAGACAGCCCAATTATAAAGCATTCCATTTCGTCGTCATTGAGATTTCATTTACATATCTTGATGCGGTCGACGCCAACTGGTGCTTCCCCCCGACCCCACCCATTGAAACTGGTGGGGCGAGGCCTTCGTTTTTGGTATGAAAATGATATAATTTTGTGTTATATTCAGTTCGGTAATAATGCATAAGATATTCTCGGATAAGAGAGGTGAGTCAGGTGGTGATGAAGCAAACTGGGCGTGCTTTATGATATTGAATCTTCAGAGTTATCTCTGTGGTATTAACTCTTACATCAGACTTATATTATATATATTATATTATGATTATATTATACAACCAAGATATATAATGTTTTTTGTCGTGTATCTAGTTTATCATCTGCTTATCTATTATGTCACGCAAGTATTATATCATTAGCATCTGTATCTTTTATCTTTTGAATATCTTGTATACGGCATATCTTTTTCATCACATTTCTTTCTTTCACATGATTTCTTAAGCTCACCTTTCTTGGGATCCATGTTGAACTTTTTGCGTCCAATTGACATCTGTTTATCCTTATTGGAATGCTTGTCTTCGGGCACATCGAGCGCCTCCATTTCCGAAACGACCTCGCAGAGTTCATCCTTGATTTGCTGCAATGCAAAGAAAGAAAGAAAGACGAAAATTAAATTCAGTTTGAACTTTCACTGAGGAGGTGAGGGAGGGCACTTTGTATGCACAGCTGTAACTGGAGCCAACACACACACATTTACACACTCCCTGGGAATACCTAAATATACTCTATAAATAGATAAACAGTCGGAATGTATTTGTATAATTTGCGGAAATCAGGCGACAATTGTTGCTATAAATACAATTGCCTCAACTGTTTACGGAATGCGAAAGTTCAACAAGATTTGCCGTTAACTGCGTAAGTATGTAAATGTACACACACACACATTCACTCGTACTTACACGCTCACACTGATAGCGAGTCACAAGTGCGAATCATTTGCATTATTCCAGTGGCATCGAGTGGCGTCGGTGGCGGTGACTGGCGCCAAATGGACGACCGAGTTCGACTCACTTGAAACAATTTTCGTGATTCGTTCAAGTGCTAAAAATACAACAACAGCGACAACAACAAAAGGCCGAGAGATATAGGGAACAAGAAGAAGAAGCAGTTGGAGAAGTGCAGGCGGCAGAGAAATCAAATGTAATTCATAGCGTATTTGATTTAATTAAATTACAAGTGTGGACAACGAGTACCTGACACGGTACAAATGCGGGTTCCCTACACGGAGAGGAGCTGCTAGATATGACACGATACATGTTGCAATGATAACACGCAGTCGTGTGTAGTGAAATTTGCAACGATGTTGTGTCTCGAGATCATCTCTAAGGGTGACGAGTTTGAAGAATAAGTACCAGACAAGGTATTGTTCCTTTGAAAGAAGGAGAATAGGGACATAAAGCTGGACCTAATTTACATAAAGATATTCCTAAGCAGCTGCAGTGAAATTTGCGACGCTGTCGTGTCACGAGAACATCTCTAAACGTAGCGAGTGTGAAGAATAAGTAGTAGAAATGGCATTGTTTTCTTTTTAAAGGAAGAATAGGGAAATAAAGCTGGACTTGATCTACATAAAGGTATTCCAAGGCAGCTTAAGTGAAATTTGCGACGCTGTCGTGTCACGAAGGCATCTCTAGGCGTGACAAGAGTGAACAACGAGTACTAGACACGATGTGTCTCCTTAGAGATGAAGAATAAGGTTTAAGAGTCGGAACTAAAACATTTCTCGCAGAATCTACAGTGAAATTTGCGACGCTGTCGTGTCACGAAGACATTTCTAACTTCTTTACTTTAAAAGTAACGAATATCTAGATATAACCGTTTAATTCTTCTGGGCAACCAAGCACTTATCTCAGCCCACGTGTCACGCTGTCATCTCTAAGCGCTGTTGCAGGCCCAGCATTTTCCCAAGAACTTTGAGACTCGCGCACGCTCGACTTCTATTCATCTTATGCTCGTAATGTGTATTCAAAGAGGCGTGACAAATTTGTCAAACATGCAATTGAAGGCGACAACAACGACAACAACAACAATTACATGTGTAGCCATAAGATACATGTAAATGTATCTGTATCTGTAGCACATTTCGAGCTACAGTTGGTGCAATCGACTGTTCGACGTAGTTATTTGTCAGCCAGTTGACGCTTCACTGGCTACTGAAAGAGATCGAGCAAGAGCGCCACGAGACCGGAACATATCAATTGCCCCCAGTCGTGGCCCCCGTAGGCTGCGCCTTGCCTCCGTGCCTGACCTTCTGACTCATTTGCTCGGCCTGCATGCAAATCGTCAGCGGAATTCCAATTAAGTTGCCGCATGAGAAAAACAATTGACAACAACTGCAAATTACCCGAACTCACACACAGAGATATACTATATATATATGTGTATATAGCACTATATAGTATATATATATCTGATTTTTTCTGCTGTGAAGCGAGCAGAGTTATGTGATGAGCTCACTGCCTCATGGAACTTCGCTTCTCGTCTCGCCTTGCCTCATCTCATCGTGTTGTAGTTGACCCCAAGAAGTGTTGCTAATTATAGAACTGTCTCCGATTCGGATTGAGATTCAGTCGAGTGACTACTTTGGGTCGTTGACGTGTTGTTGCTCAGGCATTTGCAGGCGCATTTCGCGATGTCATGCGAGAATTTTAAATCCCAAAAATTCAGGTAGACTTGAAAGAGCAAAGATCGCACCGAAGTAGCCCTAAAATAAAGTTCTATGTCGCTGTCTGACAGTTTTATAGTCTTCCCGTTGCGCTTCCGTTGGACATTAAAAGCACATTAAAATCCCGAAAAGAACCTTTCAATTAACAGAACGTTTGAAATATGTAAATTTCTCTCCTTCATTGACTTTAATGATGCAACACAGGAGCCCTTTAACAGGGTCGTTTAGACCGCTGGCTATCGGAGAGAATCATTTAAGAAATGATAGAAAATTACATGAAATAGAGAAGGGAAAGGGGAGCAGGGGGGAAGGTTATTGATAGCGAGTTGGAGACGACGTAAAGCTAACGAACGTCAAGCTTAAAAATAAACACGATACGTGTATGTGAGAGACAGCGAGACAGGTAGAATAACGACGTCATACGATGTGTGCTGGGAACGAGGCAGAAAGAATCAGAATCAGAGTCGAGAAACCTGTTTCAATGCAATGCAAATCCATTGAAAGGGGCGCACTCACACACACACACACACCAATTAA
This sequence comes from Zaprionus africanus, assembly GCA_018151435.1. NCBI lineage: Eukaryota > Metazoa > Arthropoda > Insecta > Diptera > Drosophilidae > Zaprionus > Zaprionus africanus. The sequence continues at coordinate 2,401,224 of JAECXB010002306.1, read as the reverse complement.
AACAAAGGCACGTCAGATACAATGAGACGAGCGAGTCGACTCAACTTGATTTAAGAAATCACTTAAAATAGAAATTGTTTAATAAACAATAAAATATACAAAGATGGAATATAGAAATAGATAGAATATACAAATATTTATTTGATAGGGTTATGTATTCATTTATCATTTATGCCTGCCACGTCTAGCTGCTGTCAAAGAGCAAGTGTCGAGTCAATTGAAACTGTGCTCAATTTTAATTTACATGTTTGTCTAAAGTGACCATGGAGGACGCGTTGAGGTAATTGAAAGATGTTCGACCTTGCTGAGGGGAAAAGCCAAAGAACTTTTGATTGAGGAAAGTCAATGGAAAGAAATACAGAATAGAATTACTTGCAGAAGATCAAGATACAGCAAAACAAATAAAAGAATATGTATATCTTAAAGAAGTTTCATCTAGAGCACTTAAAGAAAAGTTAGTTTCATTTAAATTTTCGTGATGATATAATGCAGAAGAAGAGTTTCAAATAGTAATCGTCTTTGATGTGGAGCTATGGAGAATTTATTGATGTAGAAAAGTTTAAGGGAACAACTACTTAAATAAAGTATTTAATAAAGATACAATGCAGCAGTTATTTTTAAGTAAATAAAAAAAAACTAGTCAAATAAAAATTAAGAACGAACTATAAAATGAGTAAGAACAGTCATCGAAGTTTCCCTGGAATCAAATGAGTTTGAAAATCTATGAATATATTCATGTATATAACATGCAAACATGGAAATTAATCATGCCACTTGAAACACATTGAATAAATGCCAAAACTTCCCCCGTAAACTTGCCTAACTATATCAAAGATACTCAGTAAATTCCCCTCATAGTATCTTCCATACATCTTGAGTATGTCTCTCTATCCAATAGAGATATAATCAGCAAATCCCCCTCATTATATCTCCTACATATTTGGGGTATATCCCTCTAACCTCAGGCAGAAGCAGTGGGGGACTAACCCTTCTCTTCACTCTCGCATACCTGTGGTCGCCGCAGTATGACGCTGCCGTTGTTGCTGCCACTCAGCTCCGCATTGTTGCGATTTCGCTGGATGAGCGTGCGACAACTTTCGCAGAGATTCGTTTGTTGTGCATCGTTGTTGTTGTTGTTGCTTGTACTGCTGTTGCAATTGTTGTTCTGCTGTTTGCTGCTGTTGTTGTTGTGCTCAGCAATGTTGCTGCTGTTGTTGTTGCACTGACTGATTGAATTACGCTCAGATTCACTGGGTGAATTCGAGCTGTCATCGATAAAACGCAACTCGCCAGCCTCAGGCGTCAGTGGGGAGCAGGAGCTGAGCAGCGAACTGGGACTGACAGGCTGCTCGCGTTCCTCCCCCTCTCCTATCAGGCCGGGATTATCGAAACCCTCGTCGCCTTCATTGTCATCCACAACGTCCAGCATGCAACCCAAGGAGTTGGAACGCGTTTTACGCGGCGCTGGTGGCAAACGCTTCGAGATGATTTCGCCACGCTCATTGAGCAGCAGCTCCACGGGCCGCGAGACGATCAACGTTCGTGTGGTTGTTGTTGTTGTCTTGTGAGTGACCTCACAACGTTTGTTAAACAGCTGCGTGTGTGGCTCATCGCAGGGCAGACGCTGCAGTTCGACCTTGCGACTGACATCGCTGCACGTGACTGTCTCCGTGCTGAGTGTGGGACTTGTGGGCAAAGGCGTTGCTGGACTTGCCGGCGGTGGACTCTCTGCCTCCAGCTCAGTCACCTTGTAGGTGGCCACACTAGTAAAGGGCGACAGCGAGGGGGAACGTGGTGAGCGGGGCGCAGGATTCACTTGCAGTGGCGGAGGTTTCCCTGACTTGATCGCCAGCTTGGGGGAATCCTTCTTGGGGCTACTGCGCTTGATGCCACCACCACCCAAATTGCAAAAACAACGTGCACAGATGCCACTGCTGCCGCTGCTGATGGTGGTGCTGCTGCTGCCGGCACTGCTGTTGCTACTCCCTCCTCCTCCTCCGGCATTGCTCAGTAAACGATGACGATCCCCATCGCTGCCCGTTGGTGGTGCTGTGATGTAGAAGGTGCTGCTACTGCGACTGCCGGGCAACCCACCTCCAAGTGGGCTGAGGTTCCCTGTCGCTGCTGTGCTACTCAGATCGAAGCAACTGCGTTGCAACTGTTGCTTGCTACCAAAGCTGCCTCCACTGCGATCAATGTTCTTCTTTGCCTTTGGCTGCCGGCGCAGCGAACTGAACCAGTTGCTTATGCTTGGACGCTTCTGATGCAGCGTTGTTCCCATCCCTGTCGTTGTCATGACTTTGTCTTCTTTTGATTGCTCACTTCCTTTGTCAGTCTAGTTTTCTGCTTCTCCTTCTGTTTCTTCTCTTTCGTTGTTTTGAACCCCCAAAACGGGTTCGAGAGTTGACTTTGCTTCTGTTCTTTGATTTCCCGGTAATTATTTTGGCTTCTCCATGGCGCAACACATCTGTAAAATTGTAGGGTATTTGTTGTTGTTGTTTAACGCTGGTTTTCATTCCACGTGAAGAGAGTTTACCAGCAATTTACAAGTACAAAAGGCGCGACACGTTGTGTTTAAAGTGAGGGAATTGTGTGGCACACAATAAGAAGAACGACGGTTGAAGTTTATTTAAGTTATATACATATATGTAAATGTTTTATTTATTTATTGATTGAAAAACATATATATTTTTTTTTAACGCATTAATATTAAGAAATGAATGATTTTAAGTTATTTTTTTTTTGATTTCGATAATGAAATTTATCATAGTTTTTAAAATATTTTTTTTTTATTACTTATATTCTATCATTTTTTATTGATTTGTTTACATGATATATTTTTTATTCATTGATTTATGATTTTTTGTATTTAAATATTTCAAGTTATCAGGAAAATTTTCTTTGATTTTAAATATTTGAGGTATTTGTTTTTTACGATTTTAGGCCAACTTCTATTTATTTGTAAAAATGTATTTTTACAGATTTAAAGACTAACAATTTTTAAAGATTTTTTTTTTTTTGTTTATTAAGTTTATTTATTTTATTTTATAAGTTTCTTTTCTGTATTAAAATTTTTGATTGGATTTTCGCTATTTTTTTTATTTTTTTTTTGTTGAATAACAATTATTTTTCTTTTTTGTGATAAGCAACAAAAATTTTTTCCTTTTGCATTTCAATTTATTATTCAATTTATTATTTATTAATTAAAATTTGTATAATACAATTTCTTGAGACATTAAACTTTATTCAATTCAATTTTTTCGCTCTAAAATGTTCTGAAATGTTTACAACAGTCAACTTTGCTTACTCGACAGTCTTGCTACACTTAACGAGTTGCCACCGTATCATAAATTCATTAGCTAATTATTATGATGCCTACAAAGTGCTCGCCAGGATGGCAACGACGAACGACGACGACGACAGGAAGTGTCAGAAGACAGAAGTAGACATAACCTCAGAAATTGAATTTGTCGACATTTTTCGGGTTTCCCATGAAAACAAAATAAAAAACAGGCAGGAAAGAACAAGCAACAGGAGGAGAAAGCGGAGAACGAGAAGAGGAAGCGCAGACACAAAACAAATTACGCTAATGGGGGAGCAGGTTAAGAAGGTGCTGGCGTTACGTTAATCCCAGCGACAGGACGACGACACTTTCCTACCGAGTGAGCAAGTGTGTGTGTGTGTGTCTGGGTAGTTGTGCGTGTGTGTAGTTGTGTGTGATTTGTAGCCAGAGTCAGGCAAACACTTTGCAGTTTACAGACAGCAGGAGGACAGGGAGTGGGGAGGGGGGAGAGGACTTTTGTGGCAGGAACAAATTGAAACGCACATTCCCTTTTGTGCCTGGCGTTGATTTATTGCGCTCTCTTCTCTACGCGCTGCTCTACTCTAATGTTTGCTCTATGCATTTAGCTTTTGTGCCCGGAAGGAAGTGAGCACGATAAAACTCTCTGGCAACTCTGGCTACAACTCTAATTGGAGGCACACACACAGAGAGAGAGAGAACTTAAGCTGATGCGCACTGATCCGCATGCAAAATTCTTGCAAAAGACGTTTCTTTTTTCCCCTCGGCTTATCATAATTTATGACGTGCTCTAGGGTTGTCAACTAAAGTGTAGAGCATTTCTAGAGTTGTCAACTAAAGTTTAGTGAATTTAATATGACGTAGACTTGTTTTAACTCGCAACAAATTCCGGGAAATCACATCACATCATCACAGATTTTTTTCCATTTCCCTCATTTCTTTATTTTCTTTTCCTCTTTCCTATTCCCTTTCCCATTTGCCTCCTTCAATTTTCCACCTTTTATTATTATTTTCCAGCTCTTTCACTATTCCACTTGATTTTCTTCAATGTCAAAAACGCTTGTCACAAAATTCTCTCGAGTCACATTCGAGGTGGGGGAGAACCTGACAAAGTTTGGGCAAATTCCCTTGACACGGCAAGTGCGCAGCCTGCCACGCCCACGCTCCATGTCCCACGTGGGTATTAACAAGTTTAAATAACGAGTAACTTCGACATTACTGTAGGTAAGGAGGGAGAAAGAAGGGAGAGAGAAAGAGAGGTAGGCAACCTTCAAGCGCCTTTTGTATCCTTTGGCGCGCGAACGTGATGCGAATCAAATGAATTTCAATCTTGATTCTTTTTCTCTATATAAATGAAGAGGTATGTACATGTAATTGTATAGAGCTACGTGTGTGTGTGTGTGTGTGATTTAAAGGCGCGGCATCGACGGCGTCGTTGACCAGACAAATAAATACAAAGTCAGAGTACTGAGGCAGCTCAGGTGGAAGCCGCAAAAGACATTAAAAGTGAGACGAGGCAAATGAAATTTGTAAACAAACTATCAATCAAACAAATGAGCTGAATAAACACAGACAGTACAGCGACACACACACACACACACTCACACGCGATAACTACAGATAGAAGCTTCTCAGATACAAGATACATGCGATGAGAGACAAGACGCGCCTCAAGTGCCGCAAAGAACAAAGCAAAGCTGAGTTTGCTACCTGTGAAAATCTTTTTAGCTGGAGATCCTAAGTTAACTAAGAGTGTCTGACTGTTTATATGTATGTGTACCTGTGTATGTGTGTGTGTCATGTCTTTGTAAAAGTATCTGTGTGTGGGCAGGAAATGCGCTTTAGTTATGCCAAACTAATATGGCATGTAAAATTTTGTAAGTGAGAAAACTTTTGTTCCAACATTGATGATGAATGGTTCCCCAAAATAACAAGAAAACTAAAGAAAATTTCAACTGTCAGACAGTAGCCAAGAAATGTGCCCCCCGCCCCCTCCTCTCTGCCCGTGGGCGTGACTGACGCAATTTATCTTGACAATTTAATCTTTAAACTACAAGTACAAGTCGAGTGCGCCGAAGAGACAGAGAGAAAGGGAAAGAAGGGGGAGGAGAACTGGCCAACGCCCATGGGTTAACACATACTGCCACGCCCAGGCTGCCACTGCCGCCCCGCCTCTGCTCCTCCCTGAAACCCTTTCGCACTGCTGCTGCTGCCTGGAATCCAATTAGACAATCAGACACATAAACAAAAGGCACCAAAAAACAGAAAAGAGCCAACGAAACAAAAGGCAGCTCAATGAAGATATTGTGCGGCATATGAAGCCAAGGGAGAATGGGGGGGGGGCGTGGCAACGGCACTGGTGGGATGAGGTAAGTATCTTTAGCCAAGTATCTTCTGCTGACTTTCACTTTCACAGAATGCAATTAAACGCAAGCTTTGCTCCGCTCTTCTTCCTCTTATTCTTCCTTTGCCTTTTGTCTGTGGCAGCAACAAAAGTATCTCAAACCATGTTGAAATGTATCTACAAGTACAAGAATGAACGTGGCGCCGCAGCGCAGCGCGGTCATTGCTCGACGTCTAGAAGTCGGGAAAGTGTGAAAAATGCTTTTCTTTTGACTGCTGGGAAGAAATATATGCGCTGACTTTAAGTAAGTAAGTTAAGCGCGTCTTTTCACTTTTCTGTAAATTGTAAGCTCCTTACAGAACTCGAACAACTCGTAAGTGGCTCGAAAGAGGGCGTAAAAGAGTGTAAATACCATGGTAAATACTAAAAATAAATACCATAATGTATACTGAGTAAAAGTGAAGGGTTTTGAGTGTTTACTTGAAGAATGTCTTGGCTATAATTGAAGATACTTTCAATGAGACAATTCATTATTGCAGTCTCTTAAAGATACATCAATGTGCTGCAGCTATACTTAAAGATACATATCAATAAGTCACAGTATACATATCATATATTATACACACATACATATATATGCATTCCAGTTGAAGGCAATTTGGAATCATCATTTGGACATTGTCATAAATCAGATGCCAAAAATGCCAAAGTCTTTCGCAATTCTGGCCTAATGCATAAAAAAGTTGACCATCATTTTTACTAGATAAACAAATGGCAAAACGAAGGCCAATGTCAGAACATGGGAGGGGAGGGAGAGCAGGCAGGGGTAGGCGTGGCGCCAGCTGTTGCCCCAGGGGAGGTCGTTTTTAGATTGCGTCAGTTACACAGAGTAGATGTGCCCGTATTTGTATGAGTATCTGTAGCTGCTACTGTATTTGTATCTATTACTGTATATGTATCTATTACTGTATTTGTATCTATTACTGTATTTGTATCTGCTATGATATTTGTATCTATTACTGTATTTGTAGCTACACATGAGAATGTACGCAAATGTATCTTTCTATTAAGGAGAAGTATCTGTTCCCGATGTTTTATAGGAGCAAGTATCTGTTACTTGAATGTTTAAGTATCTGTTGCTGCATTAAGATAAAGATAGCTTTTATAAGCAAAAGTATCTGTTACTTTGTCTGTGCATCTACATATCTGTATCTTTATTAAAAGTACATGTATCTTGTACTGTCTATATTGCAGTATCTGTATCTTCTTTATAACCATACATAATATTCATTAAATTTTATCTGTATCTATATGGCAGTATCTGTATCTTCTTTATAACCATATATAATATTCCCTAAATTTCATTGAACTAAACACATCTACATATATTGTAGATACATCAATGTACATTCAACTTCCAATTTCAGCTGCCCAAATTATAAAACAACTCAGGAATTTCAAATTTCTTTTTTTCTCCCCAAAATTTTAGCGCTTTTTTCTCCAGCCAAAATACACACACGCGCCGAAAAAGTTCAGAAATGTAAATGGAAACTAAAACAAAAAGTAAAATGCCAAATTTGCATCGCACTCTCCCCTCCTCACTCTCTCCCTCTCTCTCTGGATATAGCCAAATGACGCAACTAAGCGAAAACGAGCGAACCAAACAAAACAGATCGAAAATAAAATAACCAAGCATATCCTACATATGGTCAGGCAGTTTATGCTAAAGCGTCACTCGCCGCTATAAAAATGAAGCGAGAGGGAATTCTTGAATTCTTTTGTGATTGGCAGAAGTAAATAAACCCCCAGACCAGTTTGGGGCATTAGCGAAAAATACATTAAAGCCAAAACAAAGGTAGAACGTGAAATCATATTCCATTGCTCAGACTATTTCAGTCAAAATTCAATCAACTCGATAAATACATTGAAAAATTGCTCACATTCTTTTTTTAAACAAGGAAACTTTAACCTTTTCTTAACTTTTCTGACTAGTTATAATACGAGGGTCGTTTGATAAGTCCGTGACTTTTTGTATTTGCCGCGCACCTGCTCTAAATACAACACTGCTCCTGTCAGCAGTTATCGATTAACAGCTGACTGTAAAATTTTGAGAAAGCTGCGTTTTTTGGTTTGCGTTTTATAGGCATTGAAAGCAGACGATCTCAAGGCCCTCAAAATACGAGGGTCGTTTGATAAGTCCGTGACTTTTTGTATTTGCCGCGCACCTGCTCTAAATACAACACTGCTCCTGTCAGCAGTTATCGATTAACAGCTGACTGTAAAATTTTGAGAAAGCTGCGTTTTTATACCCTTCGACCATTGAAAATGGTCAAAAAAGGGTATACTAACTTTGTGCAAATGTATGTAACAGGCAGAAGGAGGCGTGGGAGACCCCACAAAGTATATATCTTCTTGCTCAGGATCACTAGCCGAGTCGATTAAGCCATGTCTGTCTGTCTGTCCGGATGTCTGGATGTCTGGATGTCTGTATGTCCAGATGAACACACAGATCTCAGCTATTATAAAAGCTAGAGACACCAAATTTGGCATGAATGTTTCTGTTGATCCGGGACAGGTGAAGTTTATTTCAAATGTTGGGTGCCACGCCCCCCGCCCACGCAAATCAATAATTTCATCTTTAAAGCTGATTTGCGAGCGACATATAAAAGATACAACATTCTGAGTAAGACTATACTTAGCTAATTATAATACCAACATAATGTTAAAATTCCAATCCGATCGGACTACAAACACAGAAGTTGTTAAACAAAAACCTTGTTCGCTTTGATTTTGTATACAGACCAGCCAGCTGTGACGTCATTGCAATGCTCATGTCGGAAAGAAAAGGAAACAGAATTCGAGCGCGTAGCGCCATCTGTTGTTCTTCTCTTCTTTTCTATGCACACGCATTTTTTGCGTTCAAACGCACACACACACATACATACATTTGTGCTTGACCAATGAAATGATACACGCATATACACGTATTCATACACAGACGCATATAAAGGCTTACGTTACGATATTTCTATTAAGTAGAAGTATTGTATAATTATCGACTCTTTACGTTTCAAAAGGTCGAAGGGTATCCCACTGTCGCGTGCCGCTCGACTGTTGCTCTTGTTTGGTTTGCGTTTTATAGGCATTGAAAGCAGACGATCTCGTGAATTTTAACGAAAATGGAGATCGAGATCGTCTGCTTTCAATGCCTATAAAACGCAAACCAAAAACGCAGCTTTCTCACACACAGGAGCAGTGTTGTATTTAGAGCAGGTGCGCGGCAAATACAAAAAGTCACGGACTTATCAAACGACCCTCGTATTACTAGTTTTTTATAAATTTACTCGTAGATTAAAAATAGAAAATTAGTGCAAATTGCATTAATTATGGACGTGGAACATGTGTTTTTTTCACGCGGTACTCGCTGAACCATCAAAACACAAGTTCGTTGTCCCAGTTCGCCAACGGGCGACAAACAATGGTCAAAAAGATGAGACAGAGGGAGAGAGAGAAACGGAGAGAGAAGGAGAAGGGAAGGCAATGAGTAGAAGCAGAAAACGGGCGCCGACAGAATGTCTATTTAAATGTGTTTTTAATTAAATGCCTTTTGTTGCTGTAAAAGACAATTTTACTATTTGTGAAAGACAAAAGCAAGTGGAAAATAGAAATAATAGAGGCTAAAGTACCTTGTCTACCTGTCTCTCTCCCTCTTCCTCCCTCTCTTTTTCTTCATCGCTCTGCCTTTTCAATCCTGATCAGAATTTCACTTATGTACTTAGCTGTTTTTCTAGCCTCTTTTTTGGCGGGCATTTCCCACAGCTCATTACAAATGCCGCAGAGCATACGGTAAAAATGTATCTGTATCTTGTTTGTGTATCTATGTGTGTGTGTATTCTATAGATACCTTTTTTTTGTATCAGTAGAACAGCGCGCTGACTTCTTTGGAATTTCAAATTGTATACTAAAAAGTTGCACGCATTTTGCATATTAAACAAAGTAGTACCCCTGCCCCTTGCTGTCACCCTCTCTACCTGTCTCACTCTAATGGCATGCGTGTGTTTTATGGCGCCAGCAACAGGTGCACTGACTCCCCTCAGTCTGAGTAATCATTATATCGCATAATCATCAGACGAGCTTGGCAATTTTTATGGGCTATTCCATTTATCCAACGGAAGGGTGGAAGGGGGGGGACTTTTCCGAGTATATTTCCCTGCCTTTGCCCACATTATCAATTGCGCTAATTGTGCATGTCATTTTGCCCCATTTGGCAATTGGCTTCCGATATTGTACTCCAAGCCAAGCCAATTAGTTGATAAAGAAATTTTCCGCAAAGAATTTTTTGCACAAACTTTCAGCAAAAAAAACAAGAGAAACTTTTTTTGTGTGGCTAGAAAAACCAATTAAGATATTGAAAAACCAATTCGTTGAAAAGTGAGTTAAATATTTCACAGTTTCTTGCAGAGTTTCTATTGTGAGTTTTTTTTAGTTTGCTGTCACGACCTTTTTGTGGATTAGCCTCAGGGTCTTGGCGACAACAGCATGAACTCATTGGGCAATGGTGTTGATAATGATTATAAATATGAAACAGGTTGTTGAAGGGAAGAAGAAGAGAGAAGAAAGAGGTTGAAGAAGCAGAAACAGCGCTTGTTGAGAGCTTGATAATCGTTTAGCATATCCAAAGACGCAGTCAAAGTTGTGCGACCAGTTCAAGCCGAAAAAAACCACACAAAAATATCATATAATAATAAACTCAAGAATTCTGAGCAGCGAATGACTGTGTGTGTGTGTGTGTGTGTGTGATATGATTGTTTCTGCGAAATCGAAAGACATTCTTTTTTGAGAGCGTAGTTTCCTTTTTCAAAATGTGATAAAAATGGGAATTTTATGCGCTGGCGAAACTCGAACGGAAACTCGTGCTTAGTTCGAGATAGAGACAGCTCTGAGCATGTGTTTGATGTATTCCAATTCCATTTGATATACGAACTTAGTTGCTTATGAGTTTATCAGGACCCGCAGCTGTGGCCGGACTTGGATGTGACTTGGCTCGAGCATTATCGAGTCGTTGACACTCGTATAAAACCCTCAAAAAATCCACAAGATAAACAGGCAGCGTTGTCACGCACAAAGTCAGACAAACTTGCACAGCCACAGCAGCAGCGAGGGTTGCTTGAGCAGTTGGAAAAAGATTGCAGAGGAAGGGAAACTTATAGAGAGAGTTGTGATTGGATTTGTTGACAGTGAAGCATATAGAAAATATATATGAATGCAGATATGAATAGCAAAAGTTACCTTATTTTATTTTCCATTATATAAAGATTTCTTTACTTTTCTTCATATGGAAATGTTACTCCTCAGTTTGAAATATATATTTTTAATTATTAAATATTTACTAATATATTCCATTGCTTATCATGTTCAAGTTCTCTTCAACTCTCTTAAAAACTCCTCGCACTGTCTAAGTATCTTGTAGAACACTTTCCATTATGCAGGGACAAAGGTTGACAGTGCAAAACAAAATAAAATTAATAAATAAATAAAAAATTTTTTTTTTTTTTTTTATTTATTAATATTTTTTTTTTTTTTTTCTCTCTTTTTTTTTTTTTTTAATTTTTTTTCCCAAAAAAAAATATATTTTCTTTTTTTTTTTTTCTCTCTCTCTCTCTCTCTCTTTTTTTTTTTTTTTTTTTTTTTTCCTTTTTTTTTGTTTTTTGTTTTTTTTTTTTTTTTTTCTCCCTTTTTTTATTTTTTTTTTTTTTTTTTCCTTCCTAAACGCGTCTGCATCGCTTTGCTTACTCTGTTTAAGTTGGGAATCATGTAACCCAAAAAGAAAGAGAAGACGGCCCTTTCTTTATTGACACAGGACACGATATGTGTTTTGAAAGTGAATGGTACTGGAACCTAAAATAGCTATATAGACAGGGGCGTGTTAATAACTGCAATGCACTCCCAAGTTGCTTGAAATTGCGTCGCAGATACTTTTGTATCTTTCACGCCGAGTTTTGTTTATGCGCGCCCCAAACTGACATGAGACACACGACGTGTGAATTGCTACGAGTGTGTGTATATGTGTGTGTGTTTGTGATTATTTTTGGTACCGCTTCCGACACATGTTTCGGATTTAAAAACTCATTTTGTGTGTCAATTCCTTCACTGAACTGCACGACGACATTTTCCCATTTTCTCAATTTTTCTCACTTTCCCAAAATATTCTACGAATTATTTCCATATTTTAACGAACAACAACAAAAAGGGAATGGGAAGTTTTCGTTTGATAATTTCTGGCTGCCAGTTGTCTGCCGCGTTCCCATCGAACTGTATCTATAAATATGTATCTTATCTCTAGTCTAGAGCGATGATAATAATATTGATTGCAACACTCAAGCTTAACTAACGATAGATAATATGTGGCAAGTCAATTGAGTTAGTAGTTGAAGCAAGTAGAGAGACTGAGATACATTTGTATCTCAATGTGGTAACTGTCAATTTCTCAATTTCGATAAATTGTACAATCATTTATTGAGAATGTGTGAATAGGTTTCCCAATTGTTTCCCTCTCTTCTCTATTTAAGATTTCTGTCACGAACAAATTAAATTGAATTTCTTTTTCCTCCCTTTCTCCTCCTCTTTGGTTTCTTCATCTTGCCTCTTTGCGAACATAATTCAAAGCTATTTGCCAAAATACTCAAGGTCATTGAATTGTTCTCTATGCGCGCCAAATAGAGAAATGACTCACACACAATTCTCAAATCCGCCGATTCTCGAAACATTCCAATGTCGTCTCGCGCCTCGCAGTTAACGCAATTAATAACAATAAAAGAAACAGCAACAATATACAACAATATTAATAACATTCTAGCAATATTTGCAGACTGGCAAAAAAGCAAAGAAAACTTTTTTTTGTCATTCGCATTTTTCGTCAAGAACGTGACATGAGTGGGAAAATTCACTGTCGAGTTAATTAAGAGACATAAATAATATTTTCTTTTGATTTTTGCCTTTGTTTTGGTTCGCTCTATGTATGAAATGTATGTATATATCTTTTTTATTGACAGTCCCAAAAGCGAAGAGTGGAAGGAGCAGCAATTCAACAGGCCAAGAAAATAAACAAAATGCGGCAGCGGAATGTAGTTCATACTAAACAAATAAAACAGGCAGCAAACGTAATACAATGTGCCAAATTGACTAAAGAAAGATAAACTGATAGACTGAGTGATACGCTAGAAAGTTGTGGATGAAATTTCAGAAAGAAAACGAATAAGAAAAACTCTAAAACATGTGCAACATAAGGTGGAAACCTTCTCGACAGAAGATGCAGATGAGATCTTTGCCCTGATCAAGGTAATATAATACTATATATAAATTGAGTTCATGATTACCTGTACAGTTTCTTCAACAAGCTACCTAACAAGATCTACCAAGACTCATTTACCTCTACAAAAAAACCTCCATTTCCAACCAGTTTCATTCCTTTTTGCAGGGTATTTTTCCCTTCCACCACAGCCGCAAACAGAACAGAAACAAAGCGCAACAAATTGCGTAAATATTGCGCTGAAATATATCTGCCACGCCTTCTTTAAGTCTATTTATTCATGCCATTATTTATTTATTTCATGCGCGTGTTAATTTATGCATTTTGTCAGCAATTTAAATATTGTTTAATAGTTTTTGTAAACTACACAGTAGCGACACCAGCTGCGTCAATAAAGTCGAACTAGTAAACACACTGACTATATATACTCGTATGACGGATAGATACATGATATATTAGGAGGAGCGTATATAGTACAACCGCAGTGCGGCAGCAACCGCAGCAGCTTGTGGGAAATACGAGGCGTATACGCGATAAACAAATAAAAAAGTAGCACACAAAAAAATTGTTTCCCACGTGCATTTAAACAGTTTCACCTAATTACGTTTTTGCACTCATCCCACGTGAGATCGCAGGGCACGACGAGGTGACCGAGCTCCCGTATTCACCCCCTCTCCCCTTCCCTTCCTCCGCTACTCATTTAATGTGGCAGCCAATTCCCCACGCAGTGTTGGACAGGCTATAAAGCGACGATGCTCATGTTAATTTACGATCTTTACATGACACTAAATCGCACTGCGCTCTAACTTGCTATAAAAGTATCTGTATCTGCCGGCTACAACAGCAAATGTATCTGTATCTCTCGCTGTGTGTATGTCTGTGTATCTTTTCTCACATTCTGTAGCATCAGTGGATTAGCGTAAAGTGCTACAACATAAATAAAAAGCGTCGCAGCATCTAAGAAAAGTGTCAGGAGTTTCTCTGCTAAAAAAATACCTAACTTGCTTGGTATTTTCTGGTATATTCATATATACTCATATACTTGCTATTTTTAAAGTTACTCTAAGAAAGTTGAGTGTTTTTACTTTGGGGAAAGCCCTTCAATGTGCTGCTTGTTTAGCACAATAAAGGAAAGGAAAATGCATTTTTGGGAAACATTTGCAGGTGTTCAAATTTGGATAAGATTTTTTAGTTGCAGTTTATTTTGATTTTGATATATTTATAGCTAGAATTGATTATATAGAGACCTCCAGAAAAATAATATAAAGCTCATAGATGGGCTCTTTATAAATCAGTTTAAATAGGAATAAGAAAAAGGTTTCGTATCGAAAAGAAAAAAGCCAAAAGATTTATTTTGTTTTCTTAATTAAATTATAAAAGTTGTTTGTAGAAGTCGATCTGCATAAATAGTCATAAATTCTACCACAAATATCTATACAATATCTTAAAGTAATCATAGATAAAAAATGAATGTTTGAATGGGCATTGTTTTATAAGAATTTGTTCCTAAAAAAGTCAAAAACTTGAAGATAAATCTATACAATTTCAAAAGCAACTTCACATTAAAAAATGACCTCTTCTCGTAATTTTATTTTCTAAATATTCAAAGATAAATCTCTTTATTTTTAAAGACTTCCAAAAACCTCCAAACTATACAGTAAAATCTCTCAAACTTTAAACCCCAATGCAACAACAAAAACTGTTCCATTGTCTTTCTTTTTTTTGTGTCGCTAAACTTTCAGCCTAATGGCAAAACCATTTGCAGCACTTGTTGCAGATGATGAAAGTGCTGCTGGGCACAGAAGGAAATCCTGCACGGCTCCTCGAGAGTTGCCACTTGACACAGAAAGCGAATGCGACTAAAAGCCTGTCGCGAATAGGCGAATAGCGTATGTGAATACTATGAGTGCAGGCAGAGAGAGAGACAGAGAGAGAGGGAGAGTTGTGAATGAATGAATGAATGAGTCAATGCCGAAGCAATGAGTCATAAAAGGGGCGCAAAATATCAATTGGATTACGAGCAAAGACAGAGACAGAAAAAGAGGGATATACAGAGGGAGAGTGAGAGAGAAATAGAGAGGTAAAGGGGGGGGGATATCTCAGACAAGTTATGCGAATTTTATGCAAATTTCGTAGACAATCGTGAGTCGAGACGAGGTCAATGCAACTGTGAGGAATGCGAAGCACAAATTGAATAAGACAGAAGTAAAAGCAGAGAAGGAACAGGGGATCAGAGGGGGGGCGGGGGGTAATTACGCGTGTCAAGTATCTGTAAGATACTTTTTGCATAATTTACACTCGCATGCAAACGAGCTGGGGCAACATTAGCACAAGTGGCAAGTCGAGCGACCAAATGAGCAAATCAAACAAAGCCAATGCAAACACAGTTAGATCAGCAGCAGCAGCGGCAGCAACAACAACTTGTTGCAAGTGCCCCAAGTTGCAACTACAGCGCAGCATTTGTCATCCAGCCTGCAGCTGCAGGCACTCTAAGTGGCGTCCATTGTGCGCAAGGCCTATTTGCATAGGAGCAGAGAAACAGAGAGGGAGAAAGGAGAGAAAAGAGAGAGGGAAGAGAGAGGGAAGAGAGAGGGAAGAGAGAGGGAAGAGAGAGGAAGAAAGGAGACGGGAACAGAGAGTAGAGTAGGTGAAGGAAACAGGCAGAGGCAAGCGGGCATAGCTGCCGCAATGCAGCTTAGATAAAATGGCCGCAGATAGCAACAGCAACAGCGACAGCGCATGTATCTGCAAGCTAGCAGCGCATGTATCCGCTACTTGTAGTTGTATCTACAAGTTTGCTCTGACTCATTGACGATATTTGCACGCGTCTTTATGACACCACACACACACACACACTGGTACACACACACTCATTACAGTAGCCGTGCCCAGAGCCATTGGTAGAGAGACTCGTGGAGACTTCTTCTTCGGGGCATAAATCAGCGAGCAGATAAAGCAAATCGCAGCGCAGATAAAACCGCCGTATTAGCGCCTTATGCTGCTGTGCCACTAACTGGAGCTAGCTGAATGTGCAACGCCGGATGTGGACAGAGAGGGAGAGAGAGAGACAGAGAGGGATGGTGAATGCCACCTGGGAAAGGTGAACAGTGCATGCTGCTTGTTGTGATCAACAGCAATTTGTAAGTCAACATTGAAAGCAAACAAAAACACAAACAAAACACACACACAACTCAAACAAACACACACACATAAACAACTCATACATGAACACACACAGCTGCAAACAGATAGCGGCATTTTTCTGCACGCGCTTATAATTCACAAGCAGTTTAGTGGTGGACCGTGTGGAATTTATGCATAAATTACTCAATGACAATTAAGATATGCTCTCTTTTTATTTATAGAAAGTAAACTTTATGCATAAAAGAAGAAACATTTAAAACTAAGTATACTATTATTAAGTAGAAACATTAATGTAATAATAATAAGTATAAAATTATGTTAAGCATCTGACTAACAAATAAATCTTAATTCCAAGAATTTTTATTTAGAAATCAATGCCGCAAAGTTTCATAGTTCATTTCTTAGTCTTTCTTTCCGCATTTCAAGCACTTTACAGTCTTTATAGTATAATGTCCAGCATTATAGCAGATACTCCCTGACTGTGCTCACTTCTATCTCTTTCCCCACTTGCAATAAAAAATTTGTTTTGGTGCGTAAAACCAAAGTATAAATGTCGCAAAAACAACACTTAACCCACAAGTCAATGTGTGTGTGTTGATCAAATAAAAACAATTACAATAAATTAATTTAATGGCAACAAAAACAAAGTTGCCCGCAGCAGAAAACACAATGCGAAAACAATAAAAGTAACAAAGAGCAAAGAAAGAAACAACAACAAGCGGAGAAAGAAGAAGCCGAGCAAGTGAGAGGGGTATATATTGTATATATATTTTAATTGTTGCAACTGCGACTTCAGTTCTCGAGACCCAAGTCCAAGTCGCGTCGAGTCATTGATCTACGTTTCGGGACAGACAGAAGATGGACATGCACATACCCTAGACAACAATAATAACACCAGACAACAACAACAACAAGAGCAAACACAGCAGAACACATCAATTGAGTCTGAAAACGGTCGCTCTGCAGACCTTTCTTGCCTGCCAAGGTTTAAGGTCGCCCAATGCTCTGCCTAGTTCTCTTTCTAGCTCTGCTGCTTCTTCTCTCACTTTTCTCTTTACTGTTGTTCGATTTTATAGTTTTCCTTAAGCATTATCCATATGTGCGTCGAACCCTTCTCTCTCCATGTTTAACTTGGCGCCATCTGTATGCAAATTCCACAGACGCAACCTTTGGCAGGGCTCGAAGCGCCGGATTGGCTCGGCTCAGGCAAAGGGAGTTAGATGAAGGGGAATGGGGAAGGTCAGGGGTTTGAATTGGTTTGCTGTGCGGCACGCGAGAGGAAGTCGAGAATGTAATAAAATTGTTTTGTTATCGTCGTTTTGTTATAATTAGCATGGGCCGCCTGGCAGCAGCTGCTTGCCAGACCAGACCAGACCTACAAAAGGGAGAATAACTTAGGGAGGAACCCCGGCGTGAGCCTTTGCTGCTGTTCAAAAATGGCCAAAATGCATTGGCAAACTATTAAGAACATATGAGGCAACAAACTAATCGACTGTGTTAAACGTCAATGAGAAAAGTTTCCCATACTAAATAGCCGAAGCTCTTAAGGTTTCCTAAGAATTCTTTAAAGAAAGTTAAGTAGGAAAAAAACTGCAAATATTTGTAGGAAACTCTGATAAAAACCGAAAACATAAATGGGAAAACTCTTTTAAGATGTAATAATAATCTATTCTATTTATTATTATTTTTTTTCTCATATATAAAGTAAATTAATCACTACCTACTCTATACATAGCGTATCTACAGTTCGTTATGGCATATAGAAAATAATTTCCCTCCACTTTTCGTTGCATTTGAGAACAACTTAATAATTTTCAAGTTTTTCATTGCATTTTCTCCCCCTAAACCATATTTTCCATAGTGCACACCCTTCTTGCAACGTTTCCCTATTGAGCGAGTGCCACAAAAGTCATTATTTTGAGTTGCCCCTGCCACCCCGTCCCCACTCCGCAGACAAGGCACATGCAATTAGCCCGAGACGGTCTCGACCGTCATGCAGGCAGGCAGGGTGTCGTTTGGAGTCAGAGTCGGGTCTATCGTCTCGGGTTGCCTTGCCCTTGGAAAATGGAAAATATTGTTATGAGTGCGGATAGTTTTTATTGTCTAGATAGGCACACACACACATACCTCACACACACGCCTCATATATCTCATATACCATATGCAGTCTCGTAATGGACCCGCTGGGGCTCCTTGTTTACCTATGTGCCGTGTTCGGGGACTATTAAATTAATTATGCCCACTTTAATGGGCGCTGCTGACTCGTTTCTATTTTATAGATTTATGAAAAAAGCCAACACAACAACAACACCAACATGCAGAACGGAAACAACAACTATTTAGAATCTATGTACATTATTTTTAGTTATCTTTTTAAGCAGAAACTTGGCAATTCACAGAGCATTAGTTTGCGGCCTAAGGAAGCATCATTCTCTCATTTGGTAGACCATAAATTTATTTGCTTTATAACGACGAGCCTCGACGTAATCTTGAAAATACTTTTTTATTATTATTATGTCATAAATTCAGCTGCAAATGGACATATAAGTGTGTGTGCGGCCTAGCAAATACCCAGTGTAAATCTTTCTAATGCAGTTCTGAGAGGTTGCCAAGAAATTTTGAATTGCCAAAATAATTGTTTAAAAAAAAAAAAAAAAAAAAAAAAAAAAAAAAAAAAAAAAACAGCTTAAAACTTTTTGAAATAAATTAAATTCTAAACAGGTTTGTAATGAGACTCTTTCTACAGCTTTATACTCAGATCTTCTTGCATTACAAACCTGTTTATACCTCTTTTAATCAAACCAGCTACAGGGTATACCCCGTATATAATTTCATTTGCACTGAAATGCATTTTAATTGACTTTTTTTCTAGCCAGAAACAATTACGAAATCAGCTCGTGCACAGCCAGAAATATTAATTATCTGCTTAAGCGTTTTGTTTGCACAGTTTTTCTATTAGCAATATAGACAAATTGTTTGTTGTTTTTATGTGTTTTCAGTTTTAATCTCTGATCTGAAATTGAAATGCGAATAAAATTGATGTGGCGCAAAGTGCACAACATTCATCGTGACACGTGAATGGAAATGCAATTGAAATGGGCACAAGGGGCATCTCTATGGACAGCTGAGACCTTCCTCTATCGATCAGCCGGATCTGCCATATGCTATAGCACATTCGCGTGGCTGCTGCTTCCACACACACACAAAGGGGGTTTTCCAAGTAATTTTCACGCCTTTTGCTTTCAGCTGTTTGTGAATTGTTTGTTGTTTTGCTGCCACTTTTAGCGCAACAACACTAACAACACTAACAACTATTGCCAAGTTCAGCCCCCCCTCTCCTTGTTGACTTTGGCCTACACTGAGAAGTTTGCCATTTGTTCGGATTCAGATTCACGTTCGTGCTCGACATACGAAAAGAGTGAAATATGAAATATGGAGACTGTTTTTGATATGCCATATGAAATCTGGCAAAACTCACATTACATACGACAATAAACAATTAGGCATTGCACGCGCCTTGTTCGAGTCCAAGTTCTACGAGTTTTCCCTTCTTTCTGTCCCTGCCTGGCAACACTTGGTTAAGTAATGCCGCCCCATACCAAAGAAAATATTGAATTTCAGCAAATGCAAACAGAAAACAAAATCAAAAACTTGCTTGTACGTGCGAAATTTTCTATGAGGTCTACGCAAAATGGGAACAGGGCTAAATTGCGAAGGAAAACTTGGAAAACTTTGTGAAGAGGGCGGAAACAAAGGTTGCAAAGGGAGCATTTATGAAAGGCATAAGAACATGCAGATTAAATAAATTGAGACGAAAGTATGTAGAAGCTGTGGAATAAAAAGGGATTACAGTCTTTAAAACCTATGGGAACAAATGGAATGAAACATTAAAAGCTGTTGAGAAGTATAAAATTGAACAGGCTGAAGAAAAGTGACAATCAAACAAATTTGTAGAGTTGGAAGGGAGTTTAAGTCGTTTAAAATTATTGAAACAAGTTGAATGAAACATTCAAAATTATTCGAACTTGTGGAATTAAACAGGCTAAAGAAAAATGACAATAAAAAGAATTATTATAGTGTAAGAATGAAATTGAAGTCGTAAAAATGTATTGTAACAAGTTGAATGAAACATTAAAAACTATTGGAACTTGTGGAATTGAACAGACTGAACAAACATAACAGTTGAAAGGTGATTAGTCAATAGAAGCAAAAGACACAAATGGAATGAAACACGTTAGGTGTTGAGACTGTACTTTATAAAGCTAACGTGGTACAAGGTACCTTAGCTACTCTTAAGTGGCATAAAACATGTTAAAGAAAAGCCACATAAAGAACGACTATACTATGTATATTCCTGTACTTTATATTTTTTTACGCCTTTAAGGCACCTTATCTACTCTTTATTTATTTAAAAATGTAAAATAACTTGGAGCAAGTGGATTAGAAACTGTTAAACTTCAAATGTTCCTTCATTTACTAATGCAACTGTAACTTGCAAGCTGCGGAATTCGGAAATGCAAAATAAATCCTAAAAAACTCTAGCAAAAAGTTTGAGATAAGAGAAAAAAGAAGGCAGTTGCAAATGGAGTTAGATATTGAGTTTGCTATTGCGTAGTTCTTTGAGCTCTGCTCAAGTTGGGCGGGGCAAAAAGTGTCATTAAAGCAGGTGCAAACGGCGCTTGAAATATGCTATAATTATGGCGAGTTGCATACAGTATGCACTCTGCACTCTCCACTCTCCTCTCTCCTTTGCATGTATGCAGCAGATGCCTATCTATAGTTTGAACCCTTTCTGCCTCCCTTCGCTGCCCCCCCCTCTCCCTCGGCGAGTCTGCGGTTTGCCGCCTGGCGACGGTGTCTAGTTTTCGCACCTGCAAGCGATTAATATCGTTACACGCCTTCCCCCCTGGCTCCCCTCGGGCTGTTGTTGTCTGTGCAACCAACTTTAAACAGAGTTGACCACACGTGCAACACAACAACAACTGCAACTTGCAACTCGCTGGGGTCGCTTGGCTAATGCACGAATTTGGAAATGGAAAATGAGACGAGAAAATGCACAAAAAAAAAAAAAAAAAAATTGTAAATGCGATTATTTTGAACGTTGCATGGCGCCGCCGCTTGTGGCAAGCGCACGCGTTGCGCATGTTTGTTGACAATTAATGTGCACCAGTTGCAGTTGTTGTTGCTGTTGTTGTTGTCGTCGATGTTGCTGTCACTTTTGTTGCCACGCCCAGACAGCGGCCAAATGCACCACTGTCGTCCATTTGCAGTTGCACTTTATGCATTAATTTCCGCATAACTTGAACGCAGGCAGCAGCAGCGGCAGCAGATAAAAAGCAGCGACCCCAACAACAGCAACTACAACAACTGCAACTACAACAACAAAAACAACGCGAGCACAGAAATTGACCAATTGCACAAAATTCTTGCACGGCAGCGCGGCAAACTGTAAATTTAATGAGCGCATCCGCCGATGGGGTCAGCCCTTGCCACACTTGGGTGCAGTCAATCGAGCAGAGAGAAAACCGTCACACTCCCCTCCCCCTCTTTCTCTCTCTCTCGCACACACTTTGATGTTGTTTCAGTGGCTTCTGCTGTCAACGGCATCGGCCTCTCTCCGGCGACGAGGTTATTATACCCTGATAGACCGCAAATTGCGGCAACATCTTCTTGCTCTCTCCCCTCTGCAACTGCCACTCCCCCTCTGTACTCGTCTCACTCTTACGCCCTTTGACTTTAATGTCTTGTCACTGTCACGCATTTAATGCTGTTGTTTTTGTTGCAGTTGTTGACTTTTCTCTTGATATATATTGGCTAATCATCGTAAGCGCTGCTGAATGAATGAGCGTGAAATAACGGTAATTGGCAATTTCATGTAAATTGCAAGTGTGTGTGTGTAAGTGTGTGTGTTCCATTACCAAGTGTTTCATGTGGCAGAGTGAAAATTAACTTGACGTATTTTACTTTGCATTTTATTGAAAACTAAATAATAATTCACTTTTTCATTGCCAGCTGTTCCATTTTCAACTGTTCAATTTGTAAGTATCATTAAGTAAAAATTGTTCCATTTTCAACTGTTCTGTTTGTTATTATCACTAATTATAAATTGTTCCATTTCCAACACATATTTTGAAGTAACTTTTAGCTTGTAATGAGATTAGTAAGCAATATTCATTAACAAAAGTTCCATTTGCTTGAAAATGTTTCATTGCCAACTGTTTCTATTTATGAAATTAGATTTCAGTATATCAACTGCATATTTCAGTGTTGAAAAATGTATTTTGCGCAGTTCTACTAAATAAGTATTTCATTTCCAGTTGTTTCTTAAATTTTAAATTATAATTATATAACTATTTATATTCCATTTCAAACTGTTCCAACTTTATTTTATTTATTATTTTTGGGCTCATGAATAATCCACTCTGTGTGTCATTCCACTCTGTTCCCTTAATCAGGCATTTATTTATGCACAAGATTACGTATGATTTCTATATTTAACCTGACTTAACAGTTATACTCGTATTGTAACGTTTTAAATACCGAGTTTAAGGTATTTTCCTAAGATTAGATAAAGTATCGCAAAAGAGGAGAGAGAAAGCAAATGCATAAAAAGAGGAGAAACAACAACAACAGTAACTATTTTTATAGCAAACAATTTCAGAGGACTTTTAATCAAATGAAGAGGGGCGTAACAGAGGGGGAGGGGCGGAGCACACGTCGATTGCATTGGGCGAACAAAGGCAAAAGGAACAACCCGATGCATAATTCCAGTGTCACCAAGTGGCACCAATCGATTTATTTTTACTTCTTTTATTTTGCTGTGTCTTTTATTGTTGCTCTGCTTCTTCTTGTTGTTCGCGAAAAAACTCAAAAATATTCGCGGAATCGAGTGGAAATGCTAAAGTGGCCCACAGAGTCAGTTGGAACCTCTTCTTCGCTTGCCGGGGAATGCCGCCAGCGCGCGCCATTTGCATTCTTGGCACCCAAAATACAAAAACAAAAACAACAAAAAGTTGGCAACACTTAACATACAATTTCCCTGCAGATCGCAGCACCTCCTACCCCCCCCTTTCCGCTACGCCCCTCCTCCCGCTCTACACTTGTAGTTTGCTGTGTTTTTGGCATGTTTCATTGGCAGGCGCGCTTAAAATATGCAGCAAAAAGTCGCGCAGCAGGTGGATTCAGGCAGAGGCGGTGTGTCTGAGGGGGGACAGAGAGAGAGGTGTGTGCAACAGGAGCAGCTGCTCCCACTCCTCAGTTTTGTGGCAGCGTTTATTGTTCACTTGATAAAAAAAAATGCCAACGCTAGAGGTCGCCACCCATGGCAATAGTTGTGGGTTCAGCACTGCGAGGGGGAGAGAGACAAGCAGACAAACAGTTAGACTAAACAGCTGTGGACACTGTTCAGTTCCAGTGTGCAAAAACACCAAAAAAGTAGAAAAAAAGAAAACTGTATATGAATAATGGCATTTAAATAATAATGGTATTTAAAGTAATAATTTAGCCTTTAAACATTTTTTAAATGTATAAAAAATTATAAAATTATATTTTCTTTTAAAATTCCATTCTTATGTGGTTTGAATTTCACTTATGTTTTTGCTATCTTTATAAGAAACGAAAGTATATCAAGTCAATTTTAGATTATTAATTTTTTTACACCAAAATAATTCCAAATTTAAATAACATCCTTCTTTTTTCACTTTTAATTCCCAATGAATTTCTTTTACGTCATATTCGTCCATTGCGCACCATGTGCCGTTTCTGGGAACAGCCTCAGCTTGTGTGACACATCGACAGGGGTCGCGGCACCCACTTCGATTGCCAGACCAACTACTCGGCACACACTCACACACACAAACACAGACAGACATTTAGATAGATATATCTATGGGTACTGCATTTCTCGCCTCTCCCTCTGTCTCTACCTCCGTCTCTTTCCCTTTTTGGCGCAGTACATTTTTGTTTTGAATTTATTTTTTGGCCAAAACTTTTGGCCTATTGGGACGAGGTTCTGTTTCCTTTCGACTCGAACGCCTCGTTTTGACCTAGCCGTAATTCATGCTGTGCCCAAGAAGGGACGCCCCAAAACTAACCTACGTCCCCGTGCTGCTCACTGGGCCGCAACCTGACCTTTTCTCGACTATGATTTGTTGTTGTTCTTCTGCTGGTAAGCAATTTTCATTATTGAACCCGAATGAGTTTCGCATCGAAGTCGATTTACTACTGCATTATTATCTGCCCCAAACAGCAGTTTGTTTATTTAGTGTGCATATATTGGAAAAAACAAGGGAAAAGTTGATTGTTTTATAAAAAGGTAAAGGTAAAAACCACGATAAGGTGTTTATTTTAAAACATTGTTCTATATGATTTATGCTTGAGTGATGGAAAAACTGATTAAATATTGTGCAAACATAAGAGATATTTCAACTGTCTTTACTTTATAACTGCTTTATCAATTTATTTTATTCTCCCTCAATCACGTGCTCCCTCCCACACCCACACTTCCAGACTCCGCCCAGACTCTACACACCCCAACATATTCACGCTTTGGTGTTAATTATTGTCAAAAAAAAAAATCGTCTCATTTCGAAGATTCTCCTCATAAAATCACGCAGAGCGTGTCCGAACATGTTTTTCCATTACTCACAACATGGCAAACTTTGGGGGAACAAAGTAAATAAAAATGCATAAATAATAAATAAATAACTGGCGTCAGAGCGAGTGCTATGAGTGCTACGAGTGAAATCGCGTATTCTAACTGACAATAATTGATAAAGGCGACACATGAAAGCGGAAACGTGTCAGTGACGTCACAGTTTATCTTCAGGGGCTCTAGCAATGAATGATTAATCGAAGAAGGGGATTTAAAAATACCATAAAGAGAACAAATTGTCGACCTTGTTGTAAACATTTATAAAGTTTTCTTCTTCTTTTTAAATATTGTCACAATTTTTTTTATATCCGCGCATTTTTTGCTTGTTGTACTTGTAAATTGCTGGCTAAGGAAATTCAGTGAAAAAATTGTTAAATTATTTTGGGATATTTACATGAAAATATAACAGCAATAACGGTATAGCGGCCTTATATTGTAGAATAAAATATATTCTCTGGTTTTTTTTCCACACTTTTCTCACTTTTTAGCTACTTTTTTAGCTCTTTTTTTTTCTGGCGATCAAACTGATATGAGGGCCTTGTTATCGCTAGATTTCTCTGGCTTCTTTTATAAACACTTCACACACACACAATTGCACACATACACTAGTTTCATTTGTTGTTATAAATATTTATTAAATTTTCAATTTCACTTTTCTCTTTCAATATATTCTTCTTTTTTTTTGCACTGATTCCCCTTGAGACACGCTGCCAACGTTATTTTTTGCTGCCTTTGCTTTTTTTTTTTTTTTTTTAATAAAAAACTATAAATAAACAGAACCGCGCGCCGGGCTCAGAGGCAGCAGCACAGTAAATCTTTTTGTATGTTTGGCACTCTCCGGCAATAAAATGCGGGATTCTCTTATTCCGTCCAGACGCGAACGTGAACCAAAATAACACGAGAATTAATTTCGGATTTTCCGTATTCCTCCGACGACGCGCGACGCGAGTTCCGTCCGTTACGTTGACATTTTGTTTTGGATTCTCGACTGTTAATGCCAGGGGCGTAACAACAACAAGTGTCTGAGAGCAGCGAACGTGGTTTACAGTGCTTTAACATGCGCTGTCTACACGCTGTTATGCTCAATCTGCACTGTTTAGGTGGAGAGTAAATGTTAAGCGACTGTTGTGCTACAGTGAGCGGCATGTTAGTGCGCTCTTGTCTTTGTTTATAACAGTGACGCACACAGCTGACCAACAAGTGTTTTTATACTTTTAAGAGAGTGCAATTTTTAAACAATTTTAAAGGATTAAATTTAACAGATACACTTATGTTAATATTGGAGGGGGGATGTGCAACGTCTGAAACGTGTGGAAACAAAACACGTGCCAAGTGGATGCCCCCATTTGCATGCAGACACCATAAACTGCAATGTTAGCCGCATTTGCTTGGGTCCCACTTCGATTAGTTTGTCCATTGTGGGTTCAGAGAACAGAGAAACGACAGGAGACCAACACACACACACCACACGTACATAGAGCAACGGTCATTGTTGCCACTCGTCGCCGCAGTCGTTTATAACCTCAAAGCAGACGCCATAAATCAAAGCACAAATTTGCACTTTAAGTGCGCTTTCAATAAGTTTAGCACCCGACTTCATTGTTGTTTTTGTTGTTGTTGCCCTTGTTGAAACTTTTCTGTTTGCTGTTGTTGTTGTTCGTGTTGATGCCCTCATAAATCATAATTTAAAAGCTTAGCAAATGCAAAGCGCACTAAAATATAAACAAGAACTTAATGAAGCAGAAAACAAAAACAAAACTTTGCAATTTGCATTAAGAACTTGGACATTTAACAGAGCTAAAGAGAGATGGCATGAGTGCCATAAGATCAAATGACTAACTCAGTCGCGCAACAACAAATGACAGTGGAGAATTTCAATAAAACAACAACACGGCGAAAGTTCAACGGAATATTTTAATTTCGCGATAAAAAGGTCTGAACCGCTCAAGGCGCGTCTCTCTCTCCCCACATCGAACATCATCAGCATCTGGCAACGTGATAAGTGCGATAGCGAGAAAAAGAGCGCGAGAGAGTGAGTGCGTGTGCAAAACGAAGCTCTGTTATCTTATCAGCTGCTATGCAAAAAAACAAGAAATCAAGAGAGGGACTGAAAGAGAAAATAAATGGAGGCTGATCCACTTTTAAGAGAACTACTTAACAGAACTCTGTTAGTGTTAGTGTATCTCTGTAGTCTCGTCGGTAATACCAAATTAGATGCATACTTTTTGTTAAAATGTTAAACAACATTTTTGACCCGCTTGTTTGCGTAAGTTAAGCAGTGAACTGCTTGCGATCCTATACAAATATGCAAGCAAAGCTGCGGCTATAAAAAACCGATAGAGGGAGCCACTCCGTGGACTATGGAAATGCGGATTCGTGATCCCAGGGCATTGTAACGGGGCAGAAGGAGAAACATTTCATAATTAGCATCAACAGTGGCGTCGATACACCTCTCTGTTCCATCCTGAAAACCTAGAATTCAGAGATTGTAAAATTAGAACTACCCCTCCACCCCCGCAAGTTTCGCTTACCAATCAAGACTAACGATCAAACTAGCTTAAAACATTTGTCTAACTGCTTGAAAGAGAAATTGTTAACAGAAAATTTATATTTTTAGACCTGCACCAGTTTCTTCTAACAATTATCGAGTATCATTAACAACTTTAAATGAACTCGAAGTGGAACCTAATGTGCTAAAGATCAGGGACACTCTTTGTTTACTTTTTCACGTCGAAATTCGCCTCGGGGGTTAATCGAAATGCGAGCACAAGCCACACAACAAAAAAAAACTTAACCTAACTTAACCCGAAATTTGAACTCGACTAATTGCCGAAAAATTGAAACGAGAAAAAAACCCTTCGGAGCAGTCAAAAGGGAATTCTTCTTCTGCTTCTTGATTACTTATGCATTGCGGTAAACGGTGGCAGAGAGAGAGAGAGAGCGATACAGGTAGAGCCCGAGATGAGCCGGGATCCCTGCAGAGGGTAAGTCGAGACTGGTTCGAGGTGTCGATTATGGGTATTGCTCGCCCTGTCTCAGGTACAGCGCGGTGCGACTGAGAATATCCATGAAATTAAACCCAAAATTATGCGTAATAATCCGCGTCGACTCGTAGAAATTTGGAAAACAATGCGAAAACGGGGAAAACATTTCAATGGTAGCTCAAGAGGGAGAGAAAAGAAAAGCAATAAACGATATGAGTGGAAGTCGGTCATGGGCGCAAAGACGACTGACTGACTACCTGTTAAGGATGAGTTTGAATAATTTACAAAAATATTTAAATATGCTGACAAATTTAAAAAAAAAATCAAACTGAAATTGATACATATTAAAAATTAAGAAATTATTATAAGTTTCTATTATTTTGGGTTATAATTAAGATAAGATTCGAAGGAATAAATTATAAGGATATTGAAATAAGTTGACGGATTTTATAATTCAGTGAAAAAAACCTTATTATTTTCAAATAGTATATCGAGTGCCCTCTGTGTGGATTAAATATTCAAGTTTGATCAGAAATTATGCAAATTATTTCCATATTCACTTCAATTATCGAGCGCCCACTGTAGTTTGACCGTGGCACACTTACGCACAGTAGCGTGTGTACTTCTGTTATCAGAGTTTTTTTTTTGTTTTTTTAGCTTTCACAAATATTTTCGCTATCAAGCCAGATAAGAAATATAGCTAAAAGTAGCTACGATTCCCAAACTGCCTCAACATGCGTCGATAATTCACTTCATTCATTCGTTTAATCAGTCATTTATTTACGCATTCATTCGTATTTGCTTGATAAGAAATTCAACCCAGACATATTTCTTTTATCCCCTTTGATGTCATGACTCAGACTTACCTTGGGTTTGGCTGTTTTCTTAACGATCTTGCGATATAGAAACTTATACATAGCACAATACAAATGCAGCACAACAACAACAAAAAAACATTAAATAGATCACGTTTTCTTATTTTCGCATTTGACACGCACGTTTTGCAAAAAAAAAAAAAACCGAACAAGAATTGCAAGAACGGGAAGAATTGAAAGAATTATTTATAACAATTTATCGCCTGCGATACAAACGACGTCGCGACGCGTCGCTGTCAGCCTCTCGCTCTCTGTCTCACTGTCTGTCTGTCTGTCCGTTTGTCTTTCTGTCCCACTGTCTGCGAGGTCTGTGCTGTGTCTGCGGCGCGCGGCACGTCATCGATGACTAAGGCCGCGGGACGATCGACAGTGTGATAGATGTAAGCGACGCGCATTGCCGGCGCAAATTTTTGCATGTGGCCGCAGAACAGGAGCGGACTGCACAGGTAGCCCTGAAGTAAATGGGCCCAAAGTGTTTACACTAATGGAAATTGAAAAATGAAAGAATTTACGGTTAAAACGTCATAGTCCAAAAGGCCACTAGTCTAGCCTATTTGGTTCGCCATCGAAAAGCATTCAAATCTGACTTTTCGAACTGTATTTTAACGTGCTTTTTGACTATCGATGGGATTCAATTTTAATGCATAATGAAACATTTGTCGCAGATAAGCATTTATTTATTAAAGTAATTTGAACTTAATATGTTGGTTTCACTGATATTTTTATATATAAATTATGTATTTTAAATTAATCAAAAATGTCTGCAAAATATAAAAACCCTTTTTTAATACAATTCCGGACTTTTCGCCCCACTGTTCGCTGCAACAAACTGAATTGCGCTCCTGTATTCGCATTGTTTACAGTTGCTTTGGCTTTCTTTGCTCCCACGAGAGCAATATAATAAAAACAACAACGACGAAGACGATCAACAATAAATGTCACACAAACAAAAAAGTTCAAAGCTTTTCTGGGCACACTTCTGCCTAACGGTAAATGGTCTTTATGGCAGCGCTCCTCATTAGGCGGGCATTGAAGTTGAAGAGAGTGATAGAGCGAGGGAGAAGGGAGGGAGGCACTGAGAGCGGGCCGACATAAAGAGAGTGCGCGCGCAAGAGAGCGACGATCAAACGATTGTCAATGAACGTTAGACCAAAATTGGAAGAGAAGGAGGAGGAGAATATTGAAACGAAACAAAGTCATTAAAACCAATCAAATAAATATGACAACAAAATAGACCAACAACAAATTGGAGGCAAACGTGGCGGAATTGTGAACACACTAATTAGCCATAACGAACCAGGGGGAAGGGGAACAACAACAAAAACTGAAGAGGAAGCGCAGGTGCTGCGCTGCTGCTGCGCTGCTCTGGGAGCTTTGACATTTGCGCGCTGGCCAAAGGTGACGAAGAAGAGCAGAGCAGAGCGAGATGAAGAATGAAGGAGAAGAGGAGATTATGCTGAAATATGATGTTGATCTTGTTTTTGTTGTAAAAACACTCACCTGAATCTCGAGCAGCAGCTCCTGTTTTTTTCTGCGCAGCTCGATGAGCAGCTTCTGCTGCTCTGGCGTCAGTTCTGCAAGAACAAAACATAAAATGCTTTAGCATTGTTGTTGCTGTTGTTGTTTTATTTGGTTAATTGGAACAGCGACATTCCACACACACACATACAACACATACGAGTCACGCACGCACGTAAACAGTGAGCACACACATACACACACACACCCACACCGCGACACACACAGACACGCGACTGCAGTCTCGCAGCACGAGGGCGAAGCAGGCGAAGGCAACGAGGCGACCGCGGCGAAGAGAGAGAGAGAGAAGGAGAGAGACGAACAGCGCCACAGCAGCTGTCAGAGCTGCCAAATCAATATAAAAACACACACAATAATTAAACTTTTATTTGTTGTTGTTGTTGACTTTTGCACAGTTAGTGTTAATTGGGTTTATTAGTTTAATGTCGCATTACGGATTAATTCAATTGAAGGCCAGTTTAATAGACACACACACGCACACGCAGAGACTTTCACGCACTGACACACACACATGCACACGCCCACTAACAGCGCGTCGCTTGTTGCTTGTGTTGCCACACACACACTGACACTTTTCTGTGTTCTGTTGTTCTTTTGTCGATTTGCATTTTGCGTACAATTTCACTTGAATTGCAGCTTAAACTAATCTTTATTGAGCTTCTTTGTTTTCTTGTTTACTCATTCTCCTCTCTCCGCTGCTGCTGCTGCTGCTGGCGTCGTAATCATCGTTGTATTAGTGTGTTTACCTGGCATCGAGAATTCACTGCGCCCCTTGGATATCGCACCGTACGATCTGTTGTCAAAATTGTCCATTGCACTAATCATTGTGGCGGGCACGGGCACAGCTTACACAGAAACGCGCGCGAATCGCACTAGTTAAACATAATTCACAAGTTGCGCTAGTACGCTAGTGTTTTTTCATTAATGAAATACAATTTAATTTTTAAAAACAAAAAAAATCACAAATATTCTTCGACTTTTTTCCCACTAGGGATGGACAAAGAGTACTGCATAGCGATGGACAGAGCTCTAGATGTTGCGATATATCGATAGCGTGCACGAATCGAGCGCGGTTAACAGAGCTAAGCAGGGTACGCAGCTTAGTTAACATTTAACAGAAATGTTAAGACATCCATAAAAAAGTTCCCACATTTAGTTAGATTAATTATTTGAATTTTTACAAATTTTTAACTTTATTTAAAAAATGAATTAATTTTAAAATTTATGTGAAAAACACACAAAAAAACTTGTGATTAAATGAAGAGAAAAAATGCTCATGCTTGAATTAAGTCCCTAACAGATTGCTTTACAGTGCTTATGTTAGGTAACAGAATTGCTCCACACGAGCACATAGTGTTAAGTCAAATAAGTGCTACTGCTGTCACATGACTCGTGACATTCATTTATCGCCCATCACCAAGCCGACACTGACTGCCAAGGCAGTGAGAGAACTAACCGATTTCTAGAAAATTCCAAATAACTTTAAACCAAAATCAAAAACGCACTGCCAGTCATTTGTAGCGAACGCGTATTAAACACTGCCGGCACCCGGGACAAGTGAATGAGAGTATCAACGACACTTTAATACAGTAAACACCTAAGTAACAGTAACACCTCAGCGACATGGCCAAGTGGGGAGAGGGTGATCCACGCTGGATTGTTGAGGAGCGACCCGATGCGACCAATGTGAACAACTGGCATTGGACGGAAAAGAATGCGACGCCCTGGTCCAAGGAGCGGCTGCAACAGTTGTTTGTTGACTTTAAAATAGGTAGGCACCCCCCTTTCCATCTCACCCTGATCTCAGCCAACAAGAAATTCTAACCTTAATTTGCAAATTTTAAAATTTTTTTTTCTTTGCATAGAACATAATGATTTGAAGTGTGTAGTGGATGCGGTAGACAAATGTAGCGGCGAAGCAACTGTGAATAATCGCAAGGGGAAGCTGATCTTCTTCTACGAATGGGAATTGGTGCTCAAGTGGTCTGGCCGCCTGCTCAGCAACAGCAAGCTGAGCCACAAGGGCAAACTGACCATACCGAATCTGTCGGAGGAGAACGATCTGGATGCTGTGGAGATCACGGTGACCATCGACGAGTCCAACGACGAATCGGAAACCCTCAAGCAGTTCATGTACAATGTGGGACGCGATCGTATACGCCAACAGTTGGGCACATATATCAAGGAGCTAAAGGAGGAATATTCCCGCAACTTGATATTACCAAAGAAGGGTGCCGAGGGCAGTGAATCGTCCACGTCCCTGGATCACAAGAATGCGGCAAAAAATACCGCAGCGCAGAAGGCAGCAGCAGCAGCGGCGACCTCCGCATCGAATGTCATCTCCAACTCCAGCCCATCCAGTGTCGGCTGCAAACTGGATGTGCGCACCCTTTCGATGACCGAAGAGTTTCATTGTAGTGCCAATGATTTGTACAATGCACTCACGAAACCGGATATGGTCAACGCATTTACACGTGCCCCCGCCAAAGTGGACGCCGTGCGAGGTGGAGAGTGAGTATCAAAGGCAACCAAAGAGACTTTATCTAATTCCAATTTCATCACAGGTTCGTGCTCTATGGCGGCAATGTACTGGGCAAATTCGAGGAACTCGTGCCAGAGAAACGAATCCAACAGAGCTGGCGCCTGAAAAACTGGTCATCTGGTCACTACTCCAATGTCGTCATCGAGCTGGAAGAGACTGTAAGTGAGACCAGGGTCTACTGTATGTGAGATTATAAAGCATTCAGCGCACCGACAAATATTCTTAGTGGTTACCTCTTAGGCCAAGATACAGCTCTCCCTACGCTTCTTTAACTTGCGTATTCATTATATATATAGGGAATTTTGTAGTTTGTAGATCAGAAAATTAGTTGGGGATCTATAGAGATAAGCATGCATCATTTATAGATCTTAATAAGAATACTCTTTGAGTTTGTTCTTATTGGATTCGCAATATTCATAACCTTCATCAAACTGCAAAGCTAAACCACATTTAAATTCTTATAGGAAAAAAAGCAATGTCGAAAAAATTTAAATTTTTATTGTAAATTAGTACAAATATCCAGTACTCTATCTTCAACTTTTTAAAAGAGTTAAAGTTGCTATAGACTATTTCACACTTGAAAAAACTATTCTTATATCGATCATATGTCTTGCAACGAAAAGATTAAATTCATTAAGAAAGAAAGTTTATTGTACTTATTATGTGTTTAACCCTGAAGAACCTTCTTATTTGGCAATAGATTCATTTAGGTTATCGAGCTCCCTGAGAATTCTATAGTAAAGCACTCATCTAATAGAGTATTAGAAAAGACTGTTATTGACCTTCTAACCTTCTTCATCTAGATCTCAGATGAAAATCTCTTCTAAGTTCTAATAGACTAAAACCTAGTTTAGCTTATCGAGTTCTACAAGGAGTATACAACACCAATTAAAAATGGGGGTGTTCTGCTGTGATCAATATAAGTGACATATCTTATTTAGTAATCTTTCTTTAATATCTTCTGTCGAACTTGATTATTCCTCACCTTACATTGATCATAATGATCGCAGACGATAGAGTCATCAAATTTAAATGAGAACTTAAGTGATAAGACCTGAAAATTCAGAGAAATCTTCCCTTAGTTATGTACTGATCATAGAGAGGGTATTTGAATCCATTTAAACGATACTTCTTATTGCAAACTGATCCTAACTCTTTGATCTTTCGCTGATTTTGCAGTCTTCTGGCACGAAGATGTCCCTCAAGCAGACCGGCATTCCCGCCTCCGAGTTTGATGCGATGAGGACCAACTGGCATCGATACTACTGGCACAGCATCAAGCAGACCTTCGGCTTTGGTAGCTCCCTTTCCGATGTCTTATAAATAACAAAGGATCGTCGTAGTGCCTCCCGATCATCACCCCGGATCATGTGGACACCAACTTAAAACAATTCAACTTGCGCTCTGAAAATTTATTGATTTTCCCAAACACACACACAGACACACACATATGCACACCCACCCACACACGGCTACACTTAGATACACACACACACACACGCATTTACACACCCCCTCTAGCTGTAATATCTGTGCGCCTCTGTGCACTCTGTTAACATTTTTGAAAATGGTATTAAAGTACGAGCAAATAACTGTATGAATATGAATGTATGTATACCCTGTACGACAGCAACAGCAGCAGCATGGACAACAACGACTACAGCAACATGTGACATTCACTCGACATTCATGCACACATTTCAAATGGCGAAATAAACGAAAGATCTGAATTATTATTAAATTTGCATTTTCTCAATCAAAAAGAAAATCGTTAAATAGAAAGCAGATATTATTAAATATACCCTGTAATTGTGCTTAGCCTTGTTACCCCCCTCAGTTGAAAACTAGTTCGATTCCCGGCCGATGCAAAACAATTTTTTGCTTTCTTGCACTTATTTTATTACAAAGTGCAAAACATTTATTCATATTTTTTTATAAAAATTAACTAAGTTGTTTTTGGCAGTTCGCAAATAAAACCTTTGTTAATAGAGCATACAGCATCATTCATAAGATGTTTTTGATAAAAATACCATAAATCACCACAATGCTCTGTTGAGTTGACGCCATTGTTCGGGTTGCCATTATGCCAGTTGGTGAATTTGGGCTTGCGTCCAGTCACTATCGAAACGAACTCTCCCTCAGTTCCAAGGTCATTTAAGTCAATCCAGTAATCAGTTCCAGATTTTAGCTGGGTCCTTACAGCATCGAACTCCTCCTGATTCTGGAAACTGACCAAATGTCCGCCCAACTCTCTACATTTATCGCCTGCCTTAAACCAATTCAATTTGTTCTTGTGCTCAATATAATAAAACTTAGATCCGATCGGTTTGAATAGTGGGTGAGCTACTGAAGGAACCAGATCGCTGGAGGCTCCACATTTGGTGATCGTACTTACAATTAAGTTATCGCTATCGTTGACCTTTTTCATAACGCTACCTATCTGTTCGTTAACATTTTTATCGACTGCATCAAACTTATCAAGGATTATCTGAATATTTGAATTTTCTTTGGATTCGAAAGTTTTTGAAATGGCATCAATATGGCAATCAATATTCTGTTTCTTTTCTTCAAGAATTGTTGCTAACTTAAGTTCTATGATCTCTAGCCTTTCCATGATACTATTTTTCTGAGTCTCACAACACTTATTGGATTCCTCTTGTAATATCTTCTTGTTATCCAGCACTAAATTAATTGTCTGAAGGCAGTAATTACCAAATAGGGTTTCTGTTAGATATATTTTTCATATAACTAAGTTGAAAGGCTTGTTGGGCTCACCGTAAGGTTTCCCTCCGCTAGAAACACCGAGATTATTAACCCAAATAGAATTCTATTCATTGTTGGATTTTAAAGAAAGACAATTGACGACTGAGAGTCATAATCAAAATGTAGATCTATTTATACCATAGCACCCTACATGGATTCTACTATGTACGCACTTATTGTATATATAATACATATTTAGGTTAACTGGGAGTTATCATGCTAAGTCGTTTCGTCAGAATATTAACATATTATTGGTTTAATTTTTATTCGCACGGCCGCTTTGTTTAGTATATAGACATAAAGTTTTCAGTGCTATTCCAAGTAAGACATAGTATTGAATATATACAATACCATTTAATTCAGCAGTGTTTTATGTAACTTGTATTGGAACGATCGGAGGAGATAGGAACCTGTAAGGGTATAATGCCTTCTACTCCGTTTTCTTTCGATATTCTTAGTGTATTTTTTATTGTTTTTCAAACTATCGGTTGCGTCCTACAGTGGCTAACGTTCGTCTGGTTTTTAATGTCTTATTAATAAGACACTTCACTTTTAATATTTTGCAATCTTTACTCGATTTTAGAACGCACACGTAATCTTTTTGCAGATTCACATACATATGCTATATACAACAGTGTTTTCTTACAGTTCTTATCAGTCATACGAAATTCATTTTTATTTATATGTATGAAATAAGACACAATCATTTATTTCACCACGCGGGCGGCCGGGTTCTCGGCCGATGCAAAACAATTTTTGCATTATTTCATTTTTTTTATTACAAAGTGAGAAACATTTATTCATATTTTTATATACAAATTTACTTAGCGTTTTTTGCCAGCTCGCAGATCAAACCTCTTTTATGAGAGCAGGTTTCATCATTCATAAGATGTTTTTGTTTAGTATACCGTAAATCACCACAATGCTGTTTGCCATTATGCCAGTTGGTAAATCTAAGCTTGCGTCCAGTCACTATCGAAACGAACTCTCCCTCAGTTTCAAGGTCTTTTAGGTCAATCCAGTAATCAGTATCAGGTTTTAGTTGGGTTCTTACAGCATCGAACTCCTCCTGATTCTGGAAACTGACCAAATGTCCGCCCAACTCTCTACATTTATCGCCTGCCTTAAACCAATTGAATTTTTCCTCGTGCTCAATATAATAAAACTTAGATCCGATCGGTTTGAATAGTGGGTGGGCTACCGAAGGCACCAGATCGTTGGAGGCTCCACATTTGGTGATCGTACTTACAATTAAGTTATCGCTATCGTTGATCTTTTTCATAACGCTACCTATCTGTTCGTTAACATTTTTATCGACTGCATCAAACTTATCAAGGATACTCTTAATATTTGCATTTTCTTTGGATTCGAAAGTTTTTGAAATGGCATCCAGTGTTTCATTTAGTTTCTTCTCTAGCTGCTGCTCAATATGTTCGAAATTTGAAGTGTTATTCCTTATCTCTGCAGCCTTACTATCAATATGCTGTTTCTTTTCTTCAAGAATTGTTGCTAACTGTAGTTCTATGATCTCTAGCCTTCCCATG
Source organism: Zaprionus africanus (assembly GCA_018151435.1). Lineage (NCBI taxonomy): Eukaryota > Metazoa > Arthropoda > Insecta > Diptera > Drosophilidae > Zaprionus > Zaprionus africanus. The sequence continues at coordinate 2,364,226 of JAECXB010002306.1, read as the reverse complement.
ATACTATTTTTCTGAGTCTCATGACACTTATTGGATTCCTGTTGTAATATCTTCGTGTTATCCAGCACTGGCTTCATTGTCTGAAGGCAGTAATTACCACATAGGGCTTCTGTTATTTTATTCCCTTCGCAGCACTGTTAAAAGAAGCCAAAGGTTATATTAGATACATATATTATACATATAACTTAGTTGAAATGCTAGTTGGGCTCACCAAGAGGTTTCCCTCCGCTACAAACACCGAGATTATAAACCCAAATAGAATTCTATTCATTGTTGATTTTGAAAGAAAAATAATCGACGACTGAGAGTCATACTCAAAATGTAGATCTTTTTATACCATAGAAGACTACATTGGATTCTACTATAAAATACATATTTAGGTCAACTGGGGGTAATTATACTAAGTCGTTTCGTCAGAATATAAATATATAAAACTGTGGTTTCGCCCACACAGTTGTTATGCCCACAGTATTTTGTGGTTTTGCCCATAGTATTCTGTGATTTTTCCCACAGTTTTGGTTTAATTTTGATTCGCACGGCCGCCCTGTTTAGCATATAGCGCCCTCTGTGTGTCGAACTTTTAGTTAACGCCATCTATCGGTTCGCAACCGCACTGGTCGCGCCTGATGAAGGCACACTTAGCGCGTTCGATGCAATGGTTTATTGTTTCTTTAATAACTTCTGCGTTTATATTACGAGTACAATACCATTAAACTCAGCAGTGTGATATGTATGTAACTTGTATTGGAACAATTGAAGGAAATAGGAACCTCTAAAGGTATAATGCTTTCGGTATACAACAGTATTTTCTTAGAGTTCTTATCAGTCATACGAAATTCGTTATTATTTCTAGCTATGAAATTGGACACAATCACTAATTTTCTTGTTGGAATTCGCAATTGATTTCTAAATTGTATCGATTTCCGTGGTCCTACTTGTTTTTATTCTATTGTATTAACCCCCAAACTCGTTAATATTTGAACAACGCACGTTTTGACTTGAGAATTTTATAAGCATCGGTGGTTCAGTGGTAGAATGCTCGCCTGCCACGCGGGCGGCCCGGGTTCGATTCCCGGCCGATGCAAAACAATTTTTGCATTCTTTCATTTATTTTATATAACAAAGTGAGAAACTTTTATTCATATTTTTATAGGCAAATAAATATAAATTTACTTAGTTTTTTTTGGCAGTTCGCAGATAAAACCTTCTGCATCAGAGCAGGTGTCATCATTCATAAGATGTTCCCCGTTATGATACCATAAATCACCACAATCCTCACGGGAGTTTTTGTTCGGTTCGTTCTTGTGCCAGTTGGTGAATTTGGGCTTGAGTCCAGTCACTATGGAAACGAAGTCTCCCTCAGTTTCAAGGTCATTTAGGTCAATCCAGTAATCAGTATCAGGTTTTAGTTGGGTCCTTACATCATCAAACTCCTCCTGATTCTGGAAACTGACCAAATGTCCGCCCAACTCTCTACATTTATCGCCTGCCTCAAACCAATTCAATTTGTTCTCGTGCTCAATATAATAAAGCTTAGATCCGATCGGCTTGAATGGCGGTTGGTCTAGCGTGATTCCTTCAAACTTTTCAGGGATATTCTTACTACTTGAATTTACGCTGGACTCAAAAGGTGTCGAATGCGCATCCAGTTTTTCCTTTAGTTTCTTCTTTAAGGTCTCAATTTTTTCTATTTGCTTCTCAATATTTAAAAACGTATCCAATATCTCTGCGGCTTTACTATCGACTTGCTGTTGCTCTTCTTCAAGATTAGTGGCTAACCTTAGTTTCATGCTCTCGAGTCTTTCTAAGATACTTTTTTTCTGAGCTTGGTGACACTTATTAAATTCCTGGTGTAATATCTTTGTTTTACCCAACCCTGGACAAATTGTTTCGAGGCAGTAGCCCCCACAATTGAATGTTTCGTTTTTATCCGTGCAGCGCTGTACAAGAAAATAAAAGTGTAACGAATGTAAGAAAGATTATATAAACAAATAAGTTGAAAAGCTTGGTGGACTCACCGCCGTGATTCCCTCCACTACGAGCACCGAGAAGATCAACCCAAATATAATTATATTCATTGCTGGTTTCAAAACAAAGATCATCCACAACTGAGAGTCGCACCGAAAAGTCAGGTCTTTTATACCATAGCAGAGCCTTCTTGCTTAGCATATTACGCCCTCAATGTGTCATTCTTTTGGGTTAGCGTCATCTAACAAAAACAAAAAAAAAGCTTCCAAAAATTTTTTAGATTCCTAATGACGTGTTCCTAATGATCTTCTTGTTGAGCGCTAAACAGATTTTCGAAGAATCGAGCATTTTCAAATGATTTTTAATTGTTTCTAATTTTGAATGAGACTCTGATCTTTTACTCGAACGACCTGCCTCAGTTTTTTTAATTTATAAATTACAGATAGTAATCTGCGCATGTGTCAAACACAATTCTTCCTTGGCATTGCCTCTTCCATATAACCAGTTAGTCATCATACTTACACTTCACATTTAAATGACTAAGGCAATAATCTTACAAATACAATACCATTTGTTTATCTGAGAAAAAGAAGCTGCAATAAACTGAAAACGAGAACTATACATATAAATGTATTTTTATAAAATAATCATAGTTTGATGATTCTGATTTTATTTGGCCACGTTATGTGTTCGAGTACTCGCAGATGAAAGATCTCAAATAAGTGCAGGTGGAATCATTCATGAGATGTATTTGTTTGTTATACCATAAATCACCACAATGCTCCTCTGATCTACCGTTGTTTGGTTCATCGTCATGCCAGCTCTGAAACAGAGGCTTGTAGCCTGTGACTACCGAACGAAACTGACCCTCCGCGCCAAGATCATTGAGGTCGATCCAGTAACTTATGTTTGATCGTAACCGAGACACTACCTCATTGAACTCCCATTGGTTTTCAAAACTAACCAAATGGGCATTCATTCTCCGACAAATATCACCTGCAACAAACCAATTAACCTTCTCATTGTGTTCAATGTAGTAATATTTATCGCCTATTTTCTCAAATTTCCCTGCTGTATTGTTTTTTGTGCTAACTTTTGGACGCCATTCCTCGAGTTTTTCCTCAATACTATCCAATTTAGTTAGTTGAGCTTTCGAGTTGTGGCATTGTGTATTGATTTCGATACCATTGAGTCGAGATTCGAAACTCTCCAGTTTCTTCAGGATATTTGACTTCTCATTGGTATCTCCCGCCTCCAATTTATTCTGCAATTCGTTGGTGCGATCAAGTAGAGGACTCAGCACGTTGAGGCAATATGATCCACAGACCTCCAGCAATTCGCCCTCATCATCGGAACTCTGTTTTACAAATCACATAAATTTAGTTTGACGATTATTCATCTCTCAGTAGATGTGCTTACCGAACTGAAGCCTGGCCCGACAAGAAGAATTGCGGCAAGAAATTCAATTGAAATGAATTTCATTGTTTTTTTGTTGACACCCAATCGGGAACTGAAACCCAACATGAAAGATTGTCGACTGCAAATCGAAAAGAGAGTCCGAAATTCCAACGACTTCCGCTCTCTGCAGAATGAGAACGTTATCGGAGTACATAACATTATTGAAATTCTCTGAAGTAAAAATTCAAGTATTTGTATATTTAAAGAATAATTTAATTGGTATTTTAATAGTGGTTGTTTTCTTCTTCCACTGAATCCATTAAGTCATATTTATAGCATATATAAGAAATAATTAAATGAGTATTTTGATAATGATTATTTGTTTCTTCGTATTTATTGCAATTTAGAACCAAAGAATTCAATAATTTCAGGAATTTTCCCTGAATTCTTTTAGTCTTTTACATTTGTAGCCGGCTCGCAAATGAAATGTTTATCTTTGCTACATTTAAAATCGTTCATAAGGTGCTTGCCGTGGTGGTACCATAGTTCGACACAATTCTCGCTGGGCCAACGGTTGTCGGGGTTATCCGAATCCCAATTGAAATAGGTAGCTGGCCGGCCAGTGGCTACAGTATGGTACTCGCCCTCTTTGCCATGATCATTGATGCCAATCCAATAGCCTTGGTTGGGTTTCAGATGGGATACCACCGCGTCAAACTCTGCTTGATTCTCGAAGTTGGCAAGGAAACCGCCCATGGCACGACATTTATCGCTCGCCGCAAACCAGTTGTGAGCTTCGTCTGATAGATAATAATATTTCGAACCGATCTTTTGAAATTGGCTTCCCCCTTGTTGTTCCGTTCGATCACCAGCGATTTTCGCTTGCAGATCAGTGAATTGTTCCCCAATGTGCTCGAATTTCGTTAAAATATCAGCACTTTGATTGACATCGCGATCGACTTGCCGCTGCAACGTCATCAATTGTCCCTCGATTTTACTCTCGCGCTCAGCAAACTGTTCTTTCAGCTGCAGTTGCATTTGCTTAAGGCTTTCCAGGGTATTCGTTTGCTTAACACACTCGTCGAATTTTTTCTGCAGTGCTATCGTTTGATTCAATACAGGATTGACAACACTGGCGCAGTAGTTGCTGCATTTGGCATCTACTGGGATCTTCAGCTCATTGCAGGCCTGTAGAAAAGCACCCGTTATTTCATTTTATCTATATATATGTATGTATATATATCCAACTTACCGCGGGGCTGGCATACACTGCAAGGGCTGCGATAAGAAAGCCAACTTGAAACATTGCCGTTCTCAACTTGAGTGCTTTATAAAACTGAAATTGTTCGCAGAAACCAAACGATTTATATACCCCAAGCAGCACATAACAAGTGTGCCAGAGAATAATATAGTACATAATTTTTTCAGAATTTATGAACTTGCTGTTATCAGTGTTGGGGTATATGTACTTCTATATTTATGTATGTGTTTACACTAAGGGAATGTCCAAAAGAAAACCAAACTAAAATAACCCAATTAGTCACTTAACATTGTTTTTGAGTAAACATATAATTAAAAGACATGCAGTATTAATGAAATACTTATTATTTGTTACTACCTTCAGTAGTCGCCTTGGAAATACTGTGTTATTTGAGCGTCCTATACTTCACTTTCTTGATAAAATATTATTCTTACTGGAACGGTTTACTTTTGATTTTGATCAAAAAAACATATTAATTATTTGTCAAGATCAACATCGCACTTATTCTATATACAATATATAATATGCATACGGTATTATCAAGTTTTGTATATTTTTAGCAAGTAAATCCTCAACCTTTTCATTTACTTGATACTGAGACTTTCTTTGACTTTGCAATGCATTGGCTCAATTCAACTGGAGTTCGAGAATGTTGACAAAGATTTCTAGCAAATATATACGTATATTATTTTCTCTTCAGGATACATTTTAATTTAAATTAATTATATTAAATTAAATAAAAATTAAATTAATTAAATAAATAAATAAATATTTTACATTCGATCGACAGATCAAAGGGGCTGTCATTTACATTCTTTATCAATTATAAATAATATACACATGCGCTATAAACAGATACTTTTAATAGATGAACGTTTTTATTGATGGAATGATTTGATCACCCTCCCACATAAGCATCGGTGGTTCAGTGGTAGAATGCTCGCCTGCCACGCGGGCGGCCCGGGTTCGATTCCCGGCCGATGCAAAAGAAATATTTTGAATTCAATCTTATTGATAAGACACGTTGGGATTTTTCAATGTGTTTATGTTTATTCGATTCAAAGTTCGCCCTATGACGTACACAAAATCAGTTCGCGGATTCGCATACATACAATTGTGATTTACTACACTGGTTATCATTCATACGGAATTGATTATTGTAGTTGTGCAATTCGCCACAATCTTCATTATTGTTGCTATTGCTGGGATTTCCCGAGTGCCAGTTTAGAAATGTTGGGGGCAGCCCATTGACTATCGAAAGAAAATTGCCCTCAGTGCCAAGGTCGTTGAGATCAATCCAGTAATTTTCTCCTAATTTCAGATGAGGCTTTAGTCCATTCAACTCAGCCTGACTTTGCAGACTAGCCAGATGTGCACCCAGCGCGAGACACTTATGAACTGCTACAAACCAGTTAACCTTTTCGTTTTGTTCGAAATAATAAAACTTAGACCCTAATTTAGTGAATACTTTTCCAGGCGTATGTTTCCTTATTACGGTCGTGCCACCTAGAACGTCTATTTTCATTTTGTTAAAGGAATTATCAAACGATTTGGTTATATCATCGATGTGAGTCTTCAGCGTTTCATTTAGTATGCTACTAAGATTGTCGATTTTCACGTCTTCACTTTTAAGACGTTTCTCTACACTGTCGAGTACTTGCAGCGTACGCGTGGTCTGCACCTCGTTGTATTCGTCAACCTGCTTCTGCAATACCATCGTGTGATCCAGCATTGGCCTTATGGACTTGAAGCAGTAACTACCGCACTCAGCTTCCATTTCAGGAGACATTCCACAGGTCTGCACAAAAAGTTTTTTCAGATATTGTTGAATAATTTACTGACTATGAGATTCCTATAGAGAAACTCACCGAAACACTTTTGTGCACTGCAAGTACTACGATGAGCAGCGAAATTGCAATTATTTTCATTATGATTCAAGTATTGTTAACAAACTGAAGCTCTCGATGCAGAGGCACATCTTATATAGCTAAATCATTCACTGTGCGCTATCAGTGGACAGAAATAATAGTAGGAAGCTTGTCTGCGGAAAATTTATTGGGGTTATCGGTGTTACACACATATCGGTATAATCTACAGTTGATATATGTATAGGTTCAGCTGACGACAGGCTCTTCAGTGTACATTTTATTAATAAATAAAATGTAATAAAATATTATATTGTTTACAACTCATCAAATTCCAGATTCATTGAACTTCAAGAATGAATGTTTTGAAGGTCGATCGCAAGTGGCATCGGTGGTTCAGTGGTAGAATGCTCGCCTGCCACGCGGGCGGCCCGGGTTCGATTCCCGGCCGATGCAAAAGACTTTTTTTTGACTTTTCTATTGTTAAGACAATGTTGGAATTTTTATTCAATGTGTTTATTCGATTTAAAGTTCTCCATTTGACGTACACAAAATCAGTTCGCGGATTCGCATACATATAATAGTGGTTTACTACACTCTCTATCACTCATACGTAAATGATTATTGTAGTAGGTCAGTTCGCCACAATTTTCATTTTCGTAGTAACTGCTAGGATTGCCCCAGTGCCAGTTTAGAAATGTTGGGGGCAGACCATTGACTATCGAAAGAAATTTGCCCTCAGTGCCAAGGTCGTTGATATCAATCCAGTAAATTTCTAATCTATTCAGATGGGGTTCCAGTGCATTCAGCTCAGCCTGACTTTGCAGACTAGCCAGATGTGCACCCAGCGCGAGACATTTATGAACTGCTACAAACCAGTTAACCTTTTCGTTTTGTTCGATATAATAAAACTTAGACCCTATTTTAGTGAATACTTTTCCAGGCGTATGTTTCCTTATTATGGTCGTGCCGCCTAGAACTTCTGTTTTCATTTTGTCAAAGGAATTAGCAAACGATTTGGTTATATCATCGATGTGAGTCTTCAGCGTTTCATTTAGTATGCTACTAAGATTGTCGATTTTCACGTCTTCACTTTTAAGACGTTTCTCTACACTGTCGAGTACTTGCAGCGTACGCGTGGTCTGCACCTCGTTGTATTCGTCAACCTGCTTCTGCAATACCATCGTGTGATCCAGCATTGGCCTTATGGACTTGAAGCAGTAACTACCGCACTCAGCTTCCATTTCAGGAGACATTCCGCAGGTCTGCTCAAGAAGTTTTTTCAGATATTGTTGAATAATTTTCTGACTATGAGATTCCTATAGATAAACTCACCGAAACACTTTCGTGCACTGCAAATACTACGATGAGCAGCGAAATTGCAATTATTTTCATTATGATTCAAGTATTGTTAACAAACTGAAGCTCTCGATGCAGAGGCACATCTTATATAGCTAAATCATTTACTGTGCTCTATCAGTGGACAGAAAAAATAGAAGCAAGCTTGTCTGCGGAATATTTATTGGGGCTATCGGTGTCACGTCACATTTCGGTATAATCTACAGTTAATATATGTATGAATATTTTATTATTTTATTTATATTTATATTTTTTTAAATAATAAAATGTATAGAAATATTATATTGTTTATAACTCATCGAATTCCAAATTCATTGAACTTCAAGAATCAATGTTTTGAAGGCCGACCGGAAGAAGCATCGGTGGTTCAGTGGTAGAATGCTCGCCTGCCACGCGGGCGGCCCGGGTTCGATTCCCGGCCGATGCAAAAGAAATATTTTGAATTCAATCTTATTGATAAGACATGTTGGGATTTTTATTCAATGTTTATTCTCGACTCAAAGTTCGCCTTATGACGTGACGTACACAAAATCAGTTCGCGAATTCGCATACATAAAATTGTGATTTACTACACTGGTTATCATTCATACGGAGATCATTATTGGGGTTGCGGTGCAGTTCGCCACAATGTTCATCATTGTTGCTATTGCTAGGATAGCCTCCGTGCCAGTTTACAAATGTTGGGGGCAGACCATTGAATATCGAAAGAAAATTGCTCTCAGTGCCAAGGTCGTTGAGATCAATCCAGTAATTTTCTCCTACTTTCAGATGACGCTTTAGTCCATTCAACTCAGCCTGACTTTGCACACTAGCCAGATGTGCACCCAGCGCAAGACACTTATGAACTGCTACAAACCAGTTAACCTTTTCGTTTCGTTCGATATAATAAAACTTAGACCCTATTTTAGTGATTACTTTTCCAGGCGTATGTTTCCTTATTGCGGTCGTGCCACCTAGAACTTCTGTTTTTATTTTGTCAAAGGAATTTTCAAACGATTTGGTTATATCATCGATGTGAGTCTTCAACGTTTCTTTTAGTATGCTACTAAGATTGTCGATTTTCTGGTCTTCACTTTTAAGATGTTTCTCTACACTGTCGAGTACTTGCAGCGTACGCGTGGTCTGCACCTCGTTGTATTCGTCAACCTGCTTCTGCAATACCATCGTGTGATCCAGCATTGGCCTTATGGACTTGAAGCAGTATCTACCGCACTCAGCTTCCATTTCAGGAGACATTCCACAGGTCTGCACAAAAAGTTTTTTCAGATATTGTTGAATAATTTACTGACTATGAGATTCCTAAAGAGAAACTCACCGAAACACTTTCGTGCACTGCAAGTACTACGATGAGCAGTGAAATTGCAATTATTTTCATTATGATTCAAGTGTTGTTAACAAACTGAAGCTCTCGATGCAGAGTCACATCTTATATAGCTAAATCATTTACTGTGCTCTATCAGTGGACAGAAATAATAGAAGCAAGCTTGTCTGCGGAATATTTATTGGGGCTATCGGTGTCACGTCACATTTCGGTATAATCTATAGTTAATATATGTACGAATATTTTATTATTTTATTTATATTTATATTTTATTAAAAAATAAAATGAAATAAAATATTATATTGTTTATAACTCATCGAATTCCAAATTCATTGAACTTCAAGAATCAATGTTTTGAAGGCCGACCGCAAGAAGCATCGGTGGTTCAGTGGTAGAATGCTCGCCTGCCACGCGGCCGATTCCCGGCCGATGCAAATGATATTTTTTTGTATTATTTTAATATTTCTATTTCAACTATCTCTCGTTTTGACGGTCTATGAAAACGAGGCGCAGAGTTTTTAACTGTCGACTGCTGTGTTATAATTATTACGCAAATTTAAATTGTTATAATCTTTATTCAATTCATAACCCTCAAGTTAAAGTGTGAATATTTTCAGAGATCTTTCACACAAGCATCGGTGGTTCAGTGGTAGAATGCTCGCCTGCCACGCGGGCGGCCCGGGTTCGATTCCCGGCCGATGCAAAAAACTTTTTTTTCGATTTTAAAACTATAATTACTTTATTTGTTATGTTCTACTATTTGTGCGTTGCCAAATGATCTTTATACTCTTTAAAACTGTTGCTCTTGAAGATGTTGCTCGCCTCTTGCTCTGCACAAGCGGAACACTCGTAAATGAACTTTCCGGGGTGTTTGCCCGTCTTTACGATGTGCTTGCGAAGATTGTCGAAGCTGCTACACTGAAACTCACAGTGCGGACACTTGTGAGGCTTCTCTCCAGTGTGCCGTAGCATATGTCGCCTCAAATGTCCCTTGATGCGGGCCCTGAAGTCACACTGATCGCACGAGAACCATTGGATGCTCCCACCGCCGACGCCACCTCCAGTCTCGCTGAGCTCCTGTTCGCTTACATGCGATTTGAGGTGTCTACAGGAGAGAACGAAAGAGAGACAGAGATGAAGTGAGCGTGAGAGAGAGAGGGAGCAAACTGTGCGAGGCCATATTTAAAATCTCAAACTCGATTAGGTGGTAAATTCCAGTGGCGGCGACTCTGTCCGGCAACTAATTGCTAATTTCGCATTCGAATCGCACGCCCGAAATCAAAATGCGAATAGGTTGGCAAGTTGGCCGCGTTCTCCAGCCTGTGCCTGAGTTGCCAACGACTTTTTCGGTCACAAAAAGGACGCCTGCCTGCGTTGGTTACCGGTTGCAGTTGCATAGTTGCGGGTGAGGCAGTTCGACTGCAGATGGAGATCGCGCAACAAGAGCGAATCCAATCAGCTTGAATTGTGCCGAATGTGCTATGCGCTATAACAAAGGTCTTTTTTTGTATTCAACTTTATATATACATATATATTCCTGTACAGTTAGGCAACTCATAAGAAGATGAACACTTTTTAGTAGTCGAGACTAAATTAGATGCAATAGCCTAAAACATATAGATATCTATTCGAGTACACAGTAAGATCAGTGTTTGTGAATGCAGAACCCTCAAAGTATACTATAATAAATATTTAAATCTTGATGAACACATAAGCAATATCTGCCAGATAAAGCATTTATAAACAATCTAATTTATTTTTCATTCAAAGTGAATTTCATTTTAACTCAACAATGAATCTTCTTATAGCTGATCTTGATACAGACTGAGCAGTCATATTTCCAATAACCTAAATGACCTTTCCAGCTAATGTGCCCAACCTGCTTGCACACGAACTCGAGCGTAGGGTGCACACAGTTACGCGCCTTCAATTACGAACGATTCCAGGCCTGAGTTGAGTTGTGCCCAGAAGCAAATTGCGACTTCTCTGGCTTGTGATTGTATGTGTACGTGTGTGTGTGTGTGTGTGTGTGTGTGTGCTGTTGTCCACTTCACTTATCAGCTACTGTCCAAAGCGAAGAGTCACAATTAATTGCCAATGTTCTGCGTGGCCGTCGCCGAATTGGAATCTGTGTGAAATCTCAAGCACAACTCGAGACCGACAGACTCATGCGCACTCAGTAGGCTTAATTAGCGGCGAGTAATGGACAACGACGACGACGACGACACAAACACCCACACACACATAGGTATATTGCATATAGTGTATGTGCAGCATGGCTTGCCACAAGTTGTAGGAGTTACCTAGTCCAACCTTTTGCTCGCTTTGAGGCGACCGACAATGCGGCGATCGAACGAAACGAGACCGAAACCGAAGTCCCTTTGGGGCAGACCGCTAGTTGTTGTCGCTGTTTCTTCTCGTTTTGATAGCTAATTGAAGATCTTGAGAGCGAGTTAAGCTCAGTGGGGAATTGCGATATGCTAGAGTTGAATTTACAATATTGAGAACTCTTCAAATGATATTTAGAAGAATACAGAACAATTTTTAACACTTTAGATAAGATCAATGTAGGTAAGATCAGTGTGAATATATTTTAAAACTGCAGAAACAGTAGAAGAGATCATGGTATGCATTGTATAAGGTCGTCTATTAGAAAAAACGTGGTTAAATACTGTAGGTACGATCATTGTAGGCAAGTTCAATGTGAATATACTTTGAAATTGTAGAAAAAGTAGAAGTGATCATGGTATAAGGTTCTCTATATCGGACTCTTTTAGGTAAAACATGGTTAAATACTGTAGGTACGATCAGTGTTGGTAAGATCAATGTGTGACTATGCTATAAAATCGCAGAAACAGCAAAAGATATCATGGTATTCATTGTATAAGGTCGTCTATTAGGTAACACATTAAATACTGTAGGTATGATCATTGCCGGGAAGATCACTCTGACTTAAAAATTGTAGAAACAGTAGAAGAGATCATGGTATTCATTGTATAAGGTTCTCTATATCACACTCTATTAGGTAAAACATAGTTAAATACCGTAGGTACGATCATTGTAGGCAAAATCAATGTGACTATACTTTAAAATTGCATAAAAAGTAGATTAAACTACATATATAGTTAACTATGCTATCGACTGTCTACGGTTCTATTAAGTAATTCACAATAGACAGGTACATTGAGTTCAATATTCAAATTCGACGATCACAAAAAGAGGCAGTAACAATTTCTGTATGCGTTGCAGATTGGACTGTGGCGGACAACTGTACAGTGGCAGGCAACGGTGGCAGTTGCAATTGGCCCTGAACGAGCCAAGTTCAGCAGCAGCAACAGCAGCAACAACAGCGACAGCAGCAACAGTAACAACTGCAGCTGCTGCCGCTTCGTTTCGCTTTGGAAATATTACAAGAATTCAATGCGCATATCAAAGACGATCGATAAGTCACGATTTTCAGTTACGACTCGGGCGGCTCCTCTTCTTTCTCCTCCAAAACAGCGAACAGCTCCTTGTTGCTGCTGCTGTTGTTGTTGTTGTTGCTGTTGTTGTTGCTGTTTTTGTTGCTGATGTCGCTGTTGCTTTCATCAATTTATGCAATTGCCGTTGAAAGTCTGCAATTATGGATGACATTTTTGCTCTTGTTGCTGATCTCTCCTTACTGCCATTTTCATTTGAATTTCCATTCTCATTTTGTTTTCTTTTTTGCAAGATATTTAAATTTGTGTAGATAATGTCTCAAGTCAAGATGTTTTCTAAAGTATATTTTGAAGATAAGTGAAGGTACTAGAGGTAATGATAGAATACTTTAACACATTGCAGAAAATATTTAAATATCAACTATATTCATGATTCCACTGATATTTATAATGTGAGTTTACAAATATCGAATGCAGTTCATAGAAAAAAATATAAATAAATATATTGATTGTATTCATAAATCCCTGAACATTTCATTTTTCATTTAAGTATACTTACCGTTTCAGATGCAGCTCACTTTTGCCCACGTAACTGCAGTTGATCTGAGGACATCCATGACTGCCCTTAGCATGTGAAGCCATGTGGATCTTAAGTGCTTCAGGCGTAAGGCCCGCATAAGAACAATTCTCGAAATCGCAGCGATATCGTCTTTCTGTTTCCGTGTGACTCAATTCATGTTGTTTCAGGGAGTATCTGAAATACAGCAATGCACAAAGATTTGAAATGAGAAGAGAGAGAGAGAGAGAGGGAGAGATATAGGGGCAGAGACTGAGTTCATTTCGGCATTTAAATAAAAAGATTAGACTTGTGTAAATATCATTAAATACACAAAAATATTTTATAAGACTTTTGCATTTATATTACAGTTAATTCAACAATTGTTTATTAAATTCCTCAACAATTGAAATGATGTGCAGGGTATTCCATCGTGTTTCACTTGATTTTTTTTTACTATTTTGCATTTCATTTGAAATTTTTTAATTACATTAAATCAAAGCTAAAGTATTTCGCAGCAAAGTCACGTCCCATTCACATCTCCGAGGCACGTGCAGTGGCCAACCGAATCGACCTAGGCCATGTCCACTTCCACTTCCACATTCACTTCCACATCCACGGCCATGTTCATGTCCATGTCCATGTCCAGGGCCACTCAAAGAGAACCCATCGAGTTGTCGGCCCACAAACTCGCCAAATGCAAACTCGTAGGCAAAACTTTTGTGCACATCAATTACGGATGCTAATTAATCGAAACAGCTGAGAATCGTCCTCGTCCATATGAACTTTAAATAAGGTCGGACATTTGTTGGCCTTTCGTTTTCTGCCTTTTTCCGATTCTTCTTCTTCTGCACTAGTTAAAAACAATTCAACACTTTAAAGAGAAATTATTGTGGAAGATTTGAGGTCAGCTTGGTCAAGGAATGAACCTAACCTATTCAAATTGTATAACAAAACTTCTTTTGAACTTTGAATTGAAAGTGAACTCAATCGAAAGATGAAAGCTGAAAATATATAAAAAACAAATTTAATATACCTATCTGTGACTGCATTAGGGTTAAAATAAAAATACTAACAATATATTGTATTAACAATAGGTGATATTAAAACTTTATAAGAAAACTTTATGCGAACTTGGAATTGAAAGTGAATTCAATGGGAAGAATTTCATTTGCAATCAGTGCTTAGAAATATATAAATAAATACAAATAAAAATTGTATATACCAATATGTGACTACATAAGGGTGTTAAAAAAAACTACAATGATTTTTTTTTTTTTATTATGATGTATGGATTCCTCACTTAATAAAAAAAAAAAAAATGATATCATAGCTAAACGAATATTTAAAGTAAAATCAATTGAGGGGGCATCAAGTTTGCTCATGTTATAAGAAATATGTCCAATAAGTTAAAGATACCAAAATATACCAAATTAATTAAAAAAATCCTTACTTAAATACAATATATGTACAATTGTACACAATTTACCCTGTACATACATATAATGAAAGGCTCAAATTAGCTGCAATTTCGCAAGAATTCTCCCACAAAATATACATCTAAATACATATTGCGCTAAATCAGACTAACTATATAGTTAGTACACGTCGAGCTAAGTGCTTCGACAGCGATTCGCATAAATATTCAGCGGGTTAATTTCCGTTTCTCATTCGAAATTTATGCGACGTTGGCTACAGAAAAAGATTCTTCTCAATAATGCGCGACATTAACAAAGTTTCAATCTTTAATCTAAATTCCTTCTAACGGCAACAAAGCCAGCAGAGGCAGAGGCAGAGACAGAGACGGAGAAGAACAAGCAATACGCGATACGGCGGCAATGGAGGGAGAAGGAAGTGCTATGGGGAAGGCGGGGTGGTCACAGTGGGCGTGGCCTGCTGGTGTTGGGAACATTGTCATGCATTTCTAATGATGCCGTCGCGTGGGCGACAACAACAACAGCAGCAACAACAACAACAGGAGCGTTGATATGTGAAATGTCACTTTGTATGGAGTTTGAATAGCAACGACAATGACAACGACAACGGCAACACAAACAGGCTGATGGGCGTGGCAGTGGGAGGCAAAGACGGAAAGGGGAAAGAGGGAGCAGGAGTCTTGATAGTCCTGTCCAAGTGCAAGTCGATGCTGCCGTTTGAGACTTGACAAAAGGATGCCATTTCACCTGCAGGAGTTTGCCGTAAATTGTTGTTGTTGTTGTTGTTGTTGCTGCTGCTGCCGGCGCCATTATCCCCGTGCACGCCAGCAACAGCAGCAGCAGTAGCAACAACAAAGCGAATTAGATGCAACAACAAAATTATCTTTCGCTTCGTTCGTTGCCGCTGCTTGTATTTTCAGTTATAACATTAACTTTTATTTGCCCAACTGCATTTTGTAATCCCCCACCTCGTTCTCTACCCCAGACCCACTTTCATCCTCCCCTTTCTTAGCTACACCCAGTGGGCGGGGATTCTCGGCACTAGTCTCTCTTTTTCTCTCACTCTTTCCCCCTTCATGCTCCTTCATTCAGCTCCGATGTTGCTTAGTTATTGGCAAAGACATTAGCGTAGATTGAATTGATTGTAAGCTCAGCTAATTGGCAGGCGCACCTTATAGAAGGTGTATAGCGTACTTTATAGTTTCGTGTTCAGAAGCATGAGTTAAACCGATTTGTGCTAAATTTTAAGATTTTATAGCAAGCGTACAGCGAATATATATCAATGTATACATTTAGCGTGAACTTATTTGATTGTATGCTTGGCTAAATTAGGAAGCGAGCTGTATATCAAGTTTATAGTGGACTTTATAGCAGGTTTATAGCGATTTTATTTCAATACATATCAATAATTGTCATTTTGATAGACTAATTTGGAAAGTTAGCCTCAAGTATAGCATTTAAGCTTTAAAAATGCATATAGTTTCGTGTTCAGCAGCAACAGTTAAATTGATTTTTGCTAAAGTCATAGATTTTATAGCAAGCTTATAGCGAATATATACCAATGCATACCTTTAGCGTAAATTTATTTGATTGTATGCTGGGCTGATAAGAAAGCGAGATTTATAGCAAGTTTATGGCAAGCTTTATAGCATTTTCATAGCAAGTCTATATCAATTTTTGACATTTTGTTTGACCTTGTATAAGAAATAATAGCATTTTAAATATTTTTATTAGTTTTTTGTTCAGTTCTTAGATTTATAG
Organism: Zaprionus africanus; assembly: GCA_018151435.1. NCBI lineage: Eukaryota > Metazoa > Arthropoda > Insecta > Diptera > Drosophilidae > Zaprionus > Zaprionus africanus. The sequence continues at coordinate 2,347,882 of JAECXB010002306.1, read as the reverse complement.
CAAGCTTATAGCGAGTATATATGAATTTTACCCATTTTTAGTACATTTGAGTAGGTTATTATTTTTAATATTATTATATGAAGCACGATATGGTATGAAAACTTTAAAAAGTGATATTTATATACATAAATATATATAAATTCTTGTTCAGTAGCACAAGCTGAACCGATTTTAAACGAATTTGAATACAAATTGTGAAGTATTTATATATTTTATTAATTAATGATATAATAGAAGCGGACTATCGATTCTGAAGATGTACTGGTATGTAAATGTATATAGTAAAAGTATATAGTAGGTGAGTCTCTATCTAAATCTTATATATTCATTATAGTAGCAGCAATCTATGCTCTTCAATTTCCTAAGCTGATTATAAACCCAACTGACTAAGTCGCAGCATTTAAAATCTAAACACGCCCAACACAAGCAAACGATGCCCGTCGATGGGAATGCGGATGCAGATTGTGAATTGCGGATGCGAATGCGAATACGGATACCGATGCGAATGTGAGTGTGAGTGTGAATGCGGATGGTTTGCAGTGCAGGCTATACGAGTACAATGCGATTAGTTGACGAAACGTTTCACGCCTTGCGACGAAAACTTTGCCCTTTTGTTCTGCAGCCAAAGCGCCACCTGTGCGAGGGTGCCCAGGAAGGTTCTATGTGTGCGAGGAGTGTGTGTGTGTATGGGTGTGTGTGGGGTAGTGTCTGTTTGCCCTCAAGGTGCTGCCTGCCAGCCTGCCTTGGCTGGAGTTGGCTTCAAAGCGGAGCTAGTAGAGCAGCAGCTGCACGCGGCAAAGAAGCTGTTTGGCTTTGGCTGGCGGGTGTTGTGTCAACTTTTGCACGCCATCCATTAGGAGGAGCTCTCGCTGGCATCCCAGAGGGAGTGGTGGGCGGTGGGCGTGGCAGCAAAAGGACAAGCCAAGACTGGCGGAAGCCCAAGACGCTGAGCAAACATGTCGCGGGTGCGGCAGGTGCAAATGTATCCTGCTGCTCATTGTCAACTGCAAGAGAACAGCGAAGTGAGTGTGTGTGTCTGTGTGGGGGAGGAATCAGTAGGTGGAGAGGGGAGTGTGGGAAACTGTCTTAGACAATCGCATGTGCAGCTGCAGCAGCATCAAGCGTCGCCGGCATTGTTGTTCCCAAAACTCGCATAAATATTTATGACAGCCTTCTGCTTGTCTTCCTTGTCGTGTCTTGTCTAGGGTGTATCTTCCCCCCTTTCACCCCCCCCTCTCTCTCTCTCACTTTCTCTCTCACTCATACTCTACTCATACTGTCTCTCTCTCGCTCTCCGTTGTTGCCGCGGGTGTTAGTCAGCCAGTGCAGCGACAGCTTCCGGTGTCAGTCACAAGGATGTGCTCAACTTTGCCAGTAGCCACACCCCTTGCCTTGCACCACATATCCGTATCATACACACACACACACACACGCGCGCACTTGTCCAAGTTTCATGTAATTGGTACGTAAGTCTTGTGCCATCTTCGGAGTTGCAAGTTGTTGTTCGCTTGTGCGACATTAGCTGGATTTTGATGGTTCGCCCCGTGCTGCATGTGAAATTAGTTTTTATCAACCCGTCCGGGTTGGCGGAAGGCACTACGTGCTAGATGGGGAGGGGGGAGTGAGCCATGGCATGTGTAATTAGGGAAGTGCCCAACACCTTTTCTTCATTTCGGAGCTTATCTCGCCTCTGCCTCTGATGGCAAAAACTTGAATCTTCGCCGGAAATTACCGTTAAGTGCCACCCTTGGCCCCGCCGCACTGCACTGTGCACTGTGCCTCATTTTGTTGCTAGATCCTGTCTCAGGACTGTCTGATATGTTTAAAGAGCTGTTCATTGGGGTACACTGATAATACTTTATAGTATGAATTAATAACTAGTTAACGAATTTCTTTCTCTTCAAAGAACTGCGAAGGATCCCGAGAAAGAACAATGAAAGAACTTTAAGAACAATGTTTCAGCTATTGCCTCAAGGCCGAGCGACCTTTTCTGGACAAGGTTTAACAGTTAAAAGTAAAAGAAGCAAATAAATCGATAACCGAACGTTTCGATTTTCGATATGATAAGTTCGACAGCTTTTTGGCAAAGCAAAACTGAGGAAAAACAATAAGAAGTAATTCCAAAAGTTCGCTCAAATGTCGCATCTTTAGAGATATTTTAGAAGATCGGATCTACTAGTATTACTACATTGAAAACACTGTGAAGGTCAACTGGTTTGTTGCAGGTGATATGAGTATTTTATTAGATGATCTTAATGCTCTTTGATCTTTCATTTGACATGAATGATGCCGTATGACATCAAATTGTTGTTGATAAGCGTCCACAATAGACTCGGACGAGACTGAGTCTGTTTGCTCAGCATTATCTATGTTCTGGGTATGATCGAAATGGGAAACTTTACTGTAAAAAATAAAAATAAATTATAATAATATTTAACATAAATATAAATTGAATAATGCGGGACTCTGTCGTATAATCTATTAAGTATTCCTATATATAGAGTGGAACTGTTGCTGGCAACTTCAATGCTGTTGGCAATATGTCTGTCTAGGGCACAAGCAAACCCAACCCAATTGAACGCCTAAGAGGAAAGAGTAAAATAGTAGACAGAGCGAGAGGGGACAGAGAAAGATAGAGAGAGTGTGTGTTGCGCCATCTGTCGGCTGCAATTGAGACTTGCCGATTGGAAGTGCAAATGAGAAGAGGCCCAATCGAGGAGAACACGCAAACACGTTCGTCTGCTCGACCACAAACCGAACAATGTTCGAGTCAATTTCGTTGATTCATAAAAATGAATGAATGCACTGGCAGGCAACGAGCAATCGTAGCGAACAATCCTGTAAATCGATGGATCCAACGATGCAGGCAATGGAAAATCAAGTTTGCTGAAATTGACTCTCAAGTGACGACTGAACAGAGACTGAGAGAGAGGGAGAGAGAGAGAGGGAGTTAGGCGGGGTTACTGGGAGTCGGTCTGGTAGCAACCATTAAAATGAATTGCACTGCACTTTGTGCCATCATCAACAGAATCAACTGGCGGCGAACGAACGAATGATGCAGCATAGCAATGACTTAAAATACAAAACAAAATAAACTAAAATCGCAGACATCGCAGGAAAAAGAACTCGCTGTCGCAGTCGCAGTCGAAGCCAAGCCAAGCGCAGCATCAGGGCCAAAAGAATTCGATTCCGATTCCAAACAGTACAGTACAGAACAGAACAGACCCGAGCATTGCACGCCATTTCAATAAAAGTGAATTGCTCAACGTCGACGACGACGACTACGACGAGGACGCCTCAAACTTTGGACTGACGCTGATGCTGGGCAAAGTATCCGCACAGGACGCATCTAAGCGGCAGTTGGCAGTCAGCACCCTGGCTAGAGATGGACGAAATTGTTAAAGAACATACACGGTAGAGTGACGGAGATCAAGGCATAGAAAGCCAGGCAGAGAAATGGGACGATTGAGAGCGAGAGAAAGAGAAGAAAGGAAGAGAAAGTTCATATCTGAAAGAAAAATATTTAGATAATATGTATTTAAATATATATATATATTCTGACTATTAGTTATAAAAGAAAGAGTTATGTCTGTAGCAAAAAAATTTAAAAATTTAAAATATTTAAATATATTTTTATTCTTATACTATGAGTTATAGAAAGATGTCGAGTGCAAATATAAAGAAGAGTGAGAAGAAAAAAAGAAACAAGAGAAAAAATGCTAATACTTGGAACATTAAATAACATCAATGTCAATGAGTTTAGTATATGGTAAAATACGATAACTGCAACGAAAACTGTCTTATTATGCATGGTTTTTGAAACTCCATTAAAAGTAATAGAAATACAGATACAGAATGAAAGAGAAAGAATATATATAAGGGGAAAAGAAATTTATAATTATGATAAATTATTTTTAAATTTCTAATAATAAAGAAATGAATAATTACTTTATATCTACTATTATATTATAATATATGTATAGGATATATATGTCTAGCACTTTAATTTTAACTTCAGAGTTCTATAACATCAAAACTACGGGTAAAATCGAAATAATCACATGAAACTCATGATTTTTGTCTACGATAAATTGAGAATTTAATTGTCCGTCAAAAGTTTTCAAGTTAAATTCAAATTGACAGTATAATTTATAAAGTATTTTAGCGCACAAGCAATTTCTAGTTACAGCTAGTCAAATAAAAAATCAGTCATGCGCTTATCAAGACAATCTTGATCTTAGTGCGTGTCACGCGGCCATCTCTATTGCTGCTGCGCGCTACTCGCCGCCAACAGCCGTAAAAGTTGAGTTAGTTCAAGTCTGGAATTCCGGAAGTGAGCTGCGCTGCGTTGCGCTGCGCTGTTGACATGACTGACGACGTCGCGTCGTCCTTTGCACGACGTCGTGCTGAAACTTTGTCGGTTTGCCTGGTCCCCCCCCAGCCCCTCCTGGGTACCAAGTCGATCTGCTAGCTGGCCACTCGCACTCGGTCTCGTTAGTCGTAAAAGCAAAGTATCTACATCAAAGCGCGCTCGACAATAACTTCAAATGAGCATTTTAATAAATTTTTCAAATAATCACTTGAAAAGTGGAAAATTCTCTCTGGCAGTTGCCAAGCCCAGTTGCTTTATGCAGCACCCTCTCTTCCCGCACGAGCTAGCTCTTGCTCTGCAATTGAACTTAATGTTTGCTTAAGGAATCAGTTGCAACTTGGCATGGAATATGGCAACGTCTGAGCATCTATACTATGATTAGTTATGACTTAGTTGTAATTGGATTGGCTCCAATGCCAGACGAACGTTGACAGATAAGCCAACAGTGACAGATCACCAAATATTTCTTCGGAATCTGATTGATAACATATGTTTATTATATATAAAACTGCAGTATATGTATATAATATTTAAATATAAATATAATGTTATCACTTTTCAAATTCCCAGAAAAGAAACGACCCACAATAGCTAACAATTCTTATCAGGCATAAGACACCTTTTCACAAAGCTTCGACCTTAGTGACTTAGCATCACCCTAGGCTAATTTTAACTCACACAAATATAAAATTAATAATATGCATTCACGGGGAAACAACTCAGATAAGCTATAAAACGTCTAGACATAGTTCGAATAAACAAATGTTGAATGCAAATTTCGGGTACTTGAGTCTCAACTGAGTCCCAGCCTTGGGGTTTTTGCAGTAAGCTAAACTTGTTTTGTTTTGAAATCCAAAAAAAATTAATGGCATTTTCGGGGAAGTCCTATGTCAGCTTAAATTTCTATTTCGGCGTAGTGACAAATTTAATGAGAATATATATTATATATACATACATAATGCCATATTTATGTACATTTATTTGACAGCTCAATTCCCAACTTTGAATGTGATAACATTTGACTTCATTTGATTACGATTACTATGTTATATGCACTAAAGAACAAAATTATGGACCAAGTGCTTTATAGAATAATTGTTTTGAATTTTCAATCAGAAACTTGTTGTTAAATGTAAAAAAATCGCAAGTTGCAGGCCTCATCAAATCTTTCTACTCGTTGAACTGACAGTGTTAAATTTATTCCGCGACCGTAAACACAATGAAAATCATCTTGCTGGGACTGCTCATCAGTGTTATCTCCGCCCAAGGTTTCACTACGGTTAGTATGGAGCAGATAAGACTATTTGAATAAAAATTAAAAACAAGAGGGTGCTCGATTTATTTCCAAAGAGCTGCGATGAATCACAAGAGCTGGTATCAACGTGTGGCGCTTATTGTTTTAAGTCCATGAGAGTCATATTAGATCATACAAAGTTCTTGCAACAGCACTATGATGAAAGGCAGCAGCTGACGGAGACATCTACAGAGAAGGTACTGCGAGAGCTACAACAGGAGCTGCAGATGCAGGGAAAGCGTCTAGAAGATGTCGTAGCGAAGCTGCGAATACCAACTGCAATTGCAACTGCTTTATCGACAACAACACCGTTTCGTAAGATCGGCAATAAATATTATTACATTGAGGAGAAACAAAAACTCAACTGGTTCGGTGCGCATCATTACTGTCTGTCTCTGGGTGCTCATCTGGCGAGTGTGCAAAATCAAAGTGAAATCGACGCACTTGTTAGGGAATCAAAGAATTATTTCTATTGGTTAGATATCAACGATCTAAGCACCGAAGGTGAGTTTCTATCATCTACAACCGGAAGGGAGCCTGTATATGTCAACTGGGCACCAAACGAACCGAATAATGCTTTGGGTAATGAGCATTGTGTTATATTGGTTGCTCGTAAGTCCATCAACAATATGAACGATGAGGTTTGCAATAAAGTTACAAATTTTATATGTGAGAAAGATTTTGGTGAATAAACTAGATGCTATAATTATAGCAGACTATTGTGTTGTTAATATAGCAGCACTTGCCTTGGGCAAGTTAAGTCGAAATGTAACCACTGGCGACTTGGTAATACCCTGTACCCAAGGTATACTTCTCTTATTGTAGTTTATTAAATTGCATTAAACTTTTAAAAAACCATTGATAAAACCTATTCATTTATTGGTATTTGGTGAATTTACTGGATTTCATGTATTGTTTATTGTATGCAAAATTCCATTGAATGTAGATAAGAATTTGTAGAGACTTCAACATGTTTTTATAGCAAGAAAACAAACAAAACTGATAAGTGCATGCGCTGTACTTTGAATTTGTATGGCGTCAATTTAAATGCTTTCATATTCATGTTTATTTTCTATTTAATAATCTATAAATTTTTTTAATTTTTTTTAAATAATCTATATATAATCTATATCATATTCTACCCAATGCTCTGCATATATCACTGGGTATAAAACGACTTTACGAAAATTCGCTTAGAGGTTCAACTGTAGTTTAAAAAGACTCAAAAGGTAGTAGAATGCTATAAGGAAGCAAGGCTATCTCTTGTATAAGGGCTAAATAAGGTAAGTTCTACAGAAATATTATTATATATATATATATAAATAATATAATAATAATATACATTAACATTTTCGCAGGGTATAGCACAGTCGACTACCGTTTTCTTGCTGTTCATTTTTCAGTTGTGCGATTGCAGTTTTTCGTGGCATGACCGCAGGCTTGATTTGCGAGTGCATTGCATACTTTGCGGCGTTGCACAAACGTATGTGAGTGTGTGCGCTTGTGTGTGTGTTGTTGTTCTGTTTCTTTTGCGTAATTTAGCCAGGGAATGTCCAGCACTTAATGAGTTATTTTTGGTTACTTATTTGGCAAGTCGCTTGCAAATGCTTTTGGGTCTTTTGGAATTTTTAATTAATGCAAAATTCGCAATGCAAAATGCAAAATGCGCGCTTGCATGGATTCATTTCTCATTCTCATTTGTTGCACTTCCCTCACTTGTGTTCCCTTGAGAGTGGACAACTATTTGGCTGAGCAGGTCTAGGAGCATCAGCAAGGGGAACACACAATAAATTGCATGACACTTGCATGCGAGCAAGAAATTCGCATTTGTATTCGCGTAGCCCGCGGCAAGTTTCTAATTAGAGGGTGCTTCAAAAAGGTTTTGAATTATTGCGATATTTATATATTTTTATGTATTATTTGTATTTTTTATTGTTGCGACATATATATATATTTTTCTTTATTTTTCCCTTGCAATAAAATTTTTTACTTTGCTTTTTGTTAATCTCTCATAAACAAAAAGAAGAACATTTGTAATAAATGTCATGAGAGTCTTTGGCTTTTCTATGGTATATTGCTACTGGAGTTTTATAGAGGTTTCTTGGTTATTACAAGATCTTGAATATAAAGTTTTTTTTTTTTTGATAATCTTCACACCTTGTCTGTGAAGCTGCTTGGCTGTCGAAGACACATCTAAATCGATTAAGAGAGTCTACGTACTCATCATTTCCTGATAGAGTTAGCAGAGCTCATAAGGAAGAATCGTTTATAAATATACTCGTATATAAATTCTCAAACCGAAATATAATTAAATGATATCTTAAGATCTGTGTAGAAATCACAACTTTAATGAAATTCGATGAATGTTTAAGACTTGATAAATTTGAGAAGTCTTTAAAGAGTTAGCAGATCTTGAAAAGATGGTAATATCGAAACTAATAACCTATTCGAGTCTATAATATAAGATGCCTCAATCAATCTTTACTTTAATTGAAATTATAGTATGTTGATTTTCCAAGCAAGTTTATAATTCTACAAATCAAGATACCATATTAAGTCCATTTTCAATGATAATAATCAGGAATTCAGTCATTAATCTTAATCTCTTTAATAAGCTCGTCTACTTACTTTTTGGCTAGCACCTTGCCACAGATGCCGCACTGGAATCTCTTGCCGGGATCGGCTTTCTTGGTCGGCGGCTTCACTGTTGCGGAGCCAGTGCGTTCTCCATGCATGCTGGCTATGTGATTCTTGAGATTGTGTCGCCTGGCAAACTTGGCCAAACACTGTCCACACTCGAAGATGCGCTCATCCGTGTGATTGCGCAGATGAGCACGCAGCGAATGCTTGCGGAAGCTCTTGGGACACAGTGGACACTGGAGCAGCTCGTTCTTGCCAATGGCGGAGGAGCCGCGCGTGTGAAAGAGACGATGATAGAGCAGATCTGACTCATAGTTGGCACTGAAGTTGCACTGATCACAGCTCCAAGAAGCTGCTGCTGCAGCTGGTGCAGTCGATAAGGCTGCTACTCCTGCGCTGGAGCTGGAGGCAATGGGTTGGCAGCTGCGCGTGTGCCGGCCCAGCGCCTGAGCGGACTGAAAGCTGCCACCACAGCTGAGGCAGGCATGATTGTCCTGAGGATGCACTGCACGACGATGCTCTACCAGGGCCTGTGGGGTCTCAAAGCTGATGGCGCAGCTGACACACTGATTGATCTCTCCCTGGCAACGTTGCCTCTTCTCAATGGGCTCCTCCTCCAGCACTTCACGCAGCATGTGCTCAATATCCTGTTCGGGTTCCGTGGGGGGCTCAGCGCAGGGCTGCCGCCGACAGGGATGCCTACGATGCTGCATGAGGCTGCGATGACGACGTGCCTGCAACGGTGTCTCAAACTCCAGACGACAGAGGGCGCAATAGTACCGCGCCAGACGATGTTTGTGCTTCTCGTGACGCTGCAGCGCCACCCGAGAACGCTGTGCAGCACCGCAGATGTCGCAGCGAAAGCGACACTGATAGTCATCCGATGCACTGCCCGTGGCCGGCAATCCTGCGTGCTCTGCGGCGAAATGGCGACGCAGCTGTAGATTATATAGAAAGCCGCTGGCACCGCACATGGAACAGCTCAGTGGACGACGCTGGGCAATGCAAACAGGCACCGAACGATTCAAGGCGAAGAGCACCTCCTTGTGGGTGGCATGCAGCAAATGCTGCCACATCTGCTCATTGCTGGAGCACTCAAACTGACAGTAGCTGCACCAGAACTGACCGCCCAAGCGCTCTGTGAGCTGCACATGGGAGGTGGAGCGCCAGTGGACCTGAAGAAGGGGAAGGGAGCACGATATAAGTCGAAGTCTTAAGTGGAATCTCTGCTCCACTTACCAGGTGTAAGAAGGGAGCAGGAAATAGGTCTATATATCAATAAATCAAAGCAAATGTCAAAATATCAGTATATCAATATATCAATATATCAATATATCAATATATCAATATATCAATATATCAATATATCAATATATCAATATATCAATATATCAATATATCAATATATCAATATATCAATATATCAATATATCAATATATCAATATATCAATATATCAATATATCAATATATCAATATATCAATATATCAATATATCAATATATCAATATATCAATATATCAATATATCAATATATCAATATATCAATATATCAATATCGATCTATCAATATATCAATATATCAATACATGAATACATCAATATATCAATACATCAATACATCAATACATAAATACAACAATGCATAAATACATCAATATATCAAAATAGCAAAGTATCAATGAATCAACATATCAATATATCAATATAACAATCAATATATCAAAATATCAATCAATCAATTATTCAATATATCAGATATATCAATACATCAATATATCAATGTATCGTTACATCAATATATCATTATATCAATATATCAATGAGTAAATATATCAATATATCAAAGTGCAATCTCTGCCCGAGTCCTCACCTGAAACGCACGCTCCGTGTTGGCATAAAAGCGACAAGGCAGGCACTGGAACGGCGCCTGCCGCACAATGCTGGCCATGTGCTCTAGGATCGAGTGCAGCGCGCTCTGGCGACGCAGCGGCGTCTGTGGCTGCTGCAGACGTCGGTAATGATAGTGCGATATCAAGTGTTTGCCCATCAGGTGCCGTGGCATGCTGTGCCGGCAGAGCTCGCAGCGCAGCAGATTGGTGCGACGCTGACGACGTTGACGCAGCCGCAGAGGCATAGGCTGCAACTCGCTCTGCTGCCCCTGCTCCTCCTCCTGCACCTGCTCTTGCTGCTGCTGCTCCTCCTCTTGCTGCTGCTGCTGCACTGCATCAAAGTCCTTGCCCAGCAACAGTTTATCCCCCTCAAGCTGCGCCTGCTCCAACTGCCTCTCAGCCTCGGCACGTCGCTGATGGTAACCACTGTGCAGATGCTGCTCATAGTTGAGGCGCGTCTTGAGACGACGGCAGCAGATGTTGCACCAGTAGCTGGCCTGATCTGGCTTGCTCTGCAGCTTGGTCAGGTCGATGTTGTCGCGATACTCCAGTTGCTTGCTGCCTGGCACCCACTTGCCGTGCGTGTGCTCCGCGGGCGGATGATCGTGCATCAATTCCTCGACAGGTTCATCCCAGCTGGGCGAGATGCGCGCCAGGTGCGTGTGGTGGGTGTGATGATGCAGCTGTGGACGCTGCTCGGGACGCCACTTGCCACCAGTGTGTGTGGCAGGCACAGCGGGCGGAGAGTGACGCCGCGAGACATCGACATCCTCATCCTCATCGCCATCGTGATCCTGTTCGTGATCGTGTTCCTGCTCCGGATCATCCTCGCCCTCATCTCCTTCGAAGTCATCGCCTTCATCATCGTCCTCTTCCTCCACGTCGCTTGCCTCTGGAGAGTGCACAAATTTCAAGGGTTTAAAATCAGATTCCTCCTGTTCCCGCACTGCCTTCAGCAGCGGATCGGAGCATGTCGCTGTGGTGGGCCAATTCTGCTCGTCCTTAACCTGACTCCGCTCTGCTCGAGCACCTGTCTTGCCACCCGTGGACACACTCTGCAGTTGCAGCGAGGAGAAGAAAAGATCTGCTCCCAGTTCGTAGCTTGGCTCGTAGGCATCCGTCAGTGGCGACTTGGAGCTCTTGCCACCATGACTGGCTGCAGTCTTCCGCAGGTAACTGCTTGGTGCCTCGGGCTCAGCAAAGTTAAAGCCATCGTAGCTGTGCTCCAGGTTGCTACGGTCTGTTGAGGTTGCTGCTGCCGTTGTTGCCACAGTTGCTCCGCCTCCTCCTGATCCTCCTTCTTCACCTGAGGCATCACTTTGCTTGCTCAGGCAATTCGTCTTGCGATGTTCAATGTACTTGGACAGACCCACAATGGTCGCATTGCACTTGATGCACAGGTGGGTGTCCTCCAGTTCGTCGGGTTCAGTGTTCATTGTGTGCCTAAGAAGGGCAAGAAGAAAAGAAGAATGTGTATTAAGATTGCGTATAAATCTGGCATAGATAATATTTAGGGAAGGTCCTATTTATAAAGTTGCTACCCTCAGTTAGAAGGCTTTGCAATATCTATGAACTCTATAGAGAGATATAGACAAGGACATCATTATAATAGAGTAGCTAGATTGAATATGAAAATATATTAGTTTATTCATGAGACAGCATTCATATTGAACTAACTACAATCAGTTACTTCACTTTGAATTCAATTCAAGAATGATTTCGAATACATCTAATGGACGATAAAAAGGCTTAATTTAAAGAGTCATCAATGGGATCTAAGTGAATCCAATCAAATCATATACTTGGTAAATTTAGTCTAATCAGCCAATTTAACGTTTCTATTCCCTCAAGTCTCTCTTTGGACTGGCCACTTTATACTTCAAGTCCAATTTGTAACCTTAATCATCAAAATATATTTCTAAAATACTTCGCAAAGAACACTAACCCCATTCAAATGTTCCCTTATATACAGTTTTTATATATATATAGATATATATAGGTATATTTATTGACATGCTTTCAATAATAAACTTCACTCCACACATTTCTCTTGACACTCCTCTAGGGAACCAAATCTGTTTTTGTTTCCGCCGCAACCACCATAGATGAACTTAACACATTCCTCGTTTCCAAAATCGTAGGACCACCTGGGAATGTGTGCTTTACAAATTCCTCGAACACTATGGGGCAGTCCGCAAACCTCTAAATTAAATGGGTTATCTCTTCCGTGAATAGAACTCAACTTAACGTTTTGAGAAGCTGACAACTCACCATCTTTAAGTGTCACAGGATCAGTGCTGGACAAGTTGATGTAGCAGAAAATCAAAATCACTAAAAACTTCATTTTGGTTTCAAACAACTGAAGAACTATTTAGAATAGCTGAGATGACGACTGAAAGTCCGCATTTATAGGGTTGTCAACGCTTATTAGGCAAACCTAATTTAATTATAGCTTTAAACTTTTTGTTATACTTGGCTAATGAAGGTGAATCAATTAGTCTCAGCAATTATCACAGTTGCATATGTAGAAATATTTATTATTTGTCAGTTCCTTTCGCATGACTTTCTCACTTTCTCTGTACAGAAAATATATATACATAAGCACATGTGTAAGCCTCTACATATGTATAAGTCCTCAATTGGGTAAAAATACTCGTAATATACTCATAATAGATTTCTATCTGGTTCCGTCTCTGTTTGCTGATTGAGCTCATGGGGGCAATGATTTATTGAGTCACTCTATGCCAACTAAACTAAGCGCTATCTATCTTGCTATCTCACTCTACACTCCCTCTCTCTCTCTACCTCTCTCTCTCTCTCGTTTTGCCTCTAAGGCTAACTGGTGCAACCACCGCGCATCCGGGCCGGGTCATATTTCAAGCCCAGTTTATTCATTAACAACGTTGGCAGCCAATCCTGCCCAGGCTGACTGCCCCAGACTGCCTGCATCAACATCACCACAGCGTTGACATGCCACGGCGCGCCTGTGCGTATCCCTGTTCCTGTGCAATGTGCCCATGCTCCCCCTCACTCTTCTCCCCGTGCTCCTGCTCCTACTCCTGCTGTGCCTGCGCCTGTTTGTGTTCCTGTTTATGTCCGTGTCCGCCTGTTGGCATTGCGGCCTGTCACAAATGAAGTTTATTGCGTCTGTGTTGTGTACGTGTCGCGCTTTCCCTCCCCCTCCCCCTCTCCACCTTCCCTTTGCTAACTCTCTCTCTTTCTTCATCTCTCTCCCTCTCACTAGCTCTCGCCTGGCAATGCTAAATGTAAAAGTGTCATTTCCGCCATATGTGAGCGCGATGAACGATGCGTCGATGCTGCCGCCGCAGCTGACGTCGACAGCGACGCCAACGTTCGCGTTGGAAGCTGTTAATAATTTCACAGTACAATTGCAGTGCACTTGAAAAAATTTAACTACAAATTCTGGAGAATTAAAAGCGAAAGAATATTCGATGAATTTTGCGAATTTTCTTTTATATTGGAAGAAATTTTGCAAGAATTTAATTATAAATCTTTATTTTAATTATTGATATTTGTTTTAACATTGAAATATGGGAATAAATTTTTTTCTATAATGAAAAGGTTTAGGCAAAAAACCTTTCTTAAGAAAGGTTTCATTACCTTTTGAAACTTGCAAGATAAAAGGAAGATCCTTCAATAAAATTAAATTAAATTATGCAATTTTTATTAATTAATTAATAACTATAAAAATTGTCTTTACAAATTATAATTGTTTCATAAAAATATTTAATAAAATACAAAGGTATTTCTTTTTTATACCCTTCGACCTTTGAAAATGGTCAAAAAAATCTGTCCGGTTGTCCGGATATCCAGATGAACACACAGATCTCAGCTATAATAAAAGCTAGAGACACCAAATTTGGCATGAAGGTTTCTGTTTACCAGGCGCAGATCAAGTTTATTTCAAATGTTGGGTCCACGCCCACCGCCCCCACAAATCAATAATTTAATCTTTAAAGTCAACTTGTAAGCGGCGTCTAAAAGCCACAACATTCCTACTGTGACATATATTTACCTTATTTTCAAATATGTTCCTTTCCTACACACTTATTTCTCTCAGTGCACAAGCGGCACCAACAGCTGTTGAAATTTATACAAACGAGGCCCATGTCTGAGGTTAAATACGAAAAACATAACAATTCTCGCACTTGCCATCTCCCTCCCCTTCCTCTCACTCCCACTCACTTGCTGTCTCTTTCGCGGGCGTAGGCGGATGTCAAAGCATTTGGCGCTGCTGCTGCTGCTGTTGCTGATGATATGAATTCGGATCCGAAACTGAATCTGAATCTGACTCTGCCTCTGAGTGTGAATGTGAATGCGTATGTGAAGCGACGCGCAGCGCAGCCGGCGATGCTTTCATCCGTCTAACGACCGAACGACAAGGACAATATTGGCCCAGCCTGTGCTAACGGTACAAGGATGCGCCCATTGTTGTTGCTTTTGTTCTTGTTGTTGTTGTTTTTGTTGTGTGAGTGATAAACGCGCGTTTGTTTAACAATTAACGTGCCTGCAACACATGCACAGTTATTTATACAAGTACTCGCACACCTCCCAGGCGCACTCACTGCCACTCCCCTTCTCTCTCTCTCTCTCTCCCTTGCACTCTCCCTTGCCTTGTCTTCAACTATTCAACTGAGCTCTTACCAATTTTTATATGGCCAATTAGTAGGCCTGTCTGATTTTCAACTAGCTGGCAACGCTCGGCAGGCAGAAGGGGGAGTGTGCTCGTGTGTGTGCGCTGTGATTCATGTTAATTGCTTATTACACACACACATGCAAATATTTAGAGAGGGGCGTTTAAACAACTAATTGCCGTCTAATTGCACATATCCTGGAATTTATGTCCTGTGAACCTGAGTCGAGACATCAAGACAGTCAAGTCGAAATTGATGATACCACGGCGAAGGAATGATGGCAAGGTAGGAGTGAAGCCTTTCCCTCGTTTAGTAAAGTGAAAGTGAGAAATGGAATGGCATGACAAATGAAACTGATAGTGAGGAGTGTTGGAAAGCGCTTGGAAAACAGCATGGAAAAGTTTGTTTGATGTTGGATAAAACTTAAACAGGAGATTTAATTAACATAGGTGCAAACGACAGAAAGAGATTTAACTAAAGGAATAAAGTGCTGGAAAACAGTAAAAAACAAACAAGACTTTCTTTGACGAATTTTAAAGCAGTAAAAAAAAATTTATAGATTCATTGTGACATGAGTGGAAGACTTAAGATCGTATGCAGTAGAAATGGTTAGAAGTGTTGCAAAGTTTGTGAATCGTAAATATACAAGATAGAAAGATGAACTGATTCATATTCAAATTAACACCTGAATACTGACTAGAAAAACCACTAAAAGCCTTTCTCAATTTTCAAATAAAATCTCCCTAATGTATGCAATAAAAATATTTAATAAATTTCATGCAGTAAAATAGGTTATTAAATAGCTGTTTCATGTTATAGTCACACAAAAAAAAATATAATTGTTATGTTATGTTATGTTATGTAGAAAAGCTAATGCCAAGGAAGAATTGTGTTTAGCACATGCGCGCATTACAGATCATTATCTGTTATTTATATATTGTTTTATTATAATGCAACGTATTAAAGATTCTGCGCAACGCATAATACTGAATACTGCAAGAACCTATTCTGAAAATATTTATCCAATCAAAATCGAATCAAACTAGAAACTTACAAATTGTTTTAGAAACAACTTTCCATAGCATTGATTGTGACAATTTTGATCACTCAAGGTAAATGAATGCGGATTTTATAATATTACTAATATTCAGTGGTGACGAAAGTTGATAATATAGGAGCTCATTAAAAAGCAAAAAAAAACTGAGGCAGATCGTTTGAATAAAAGATCACAGTCTCAAACTCATTCAAAATTAGAAACAATTAAAAATCATTTGATAAAGAAACACTTGAAATGAGAAGATCATTAGGAATTTAATGAAAACATAAGTAGTATAAATGAAAAGTCCAATCTATTGTTATTATAAAAGCTGTCACTCTGGTTTGTGGCAATATTCTCGGAACTAGCGTTTTAAAACCTGTTTTCTTTTTTTGAAATTTGTGTTCCACATTCAAGTATTTATAAAACTGCATAATCTGAAATCACTTCAGTCATATTTTGATCAAGTTCAAGTGCAGTTCAGTTTAGTTAAAAGTCTGAAGTTATGAAGACTTCTTTAGATCTTTTGTGGACTCTCGTCCTGAGTGGACTCTCTGTTACAATTGTAAACAGCGCGTCTGTAAGTCGATTAAGATAATCCTTTGGAGTTGCTAGTTCCCTACGCCCGTTCTGGCTAGTGATAGTTCATTATGCTTATGACTGTTTGTAGCTTTGTTTCTAGCTTTTATAAAAGCTGAAATCTGTTTGTTCATACAGGACACATGTACAGGCAGACAGACATGGCTCAAATTGAATTGGTTAGTCACGCCTGCCTCTGCCTGTTACAAACATTTGCACTAAGATAGTAAGCAAGGGCATACGCAGGGGGTGCTTACTTCAATTTTTAAAAAACTTAAAAAAAAAAAATTTTTTTTTTTTTTTTTTTTTCGTCAAGTTTATTCTTTTCTCTTTCTCTGTTCTCTTTTTTTATAATTTTTAATGATCGAAGAGTATAAAACTGTGATCAGTGACTGTAAAACAATATAAAGAATTTATGTTAAGAATCTTCTTTTATTTTGTTGTCTTTTCTTGATCTATTAGCTTTTCAGCACCGACAAGTAAGTTTACCACATTTCTGGAACCATTACAAAACATACACATTTGTGCACGGGTGCTGAAATCAAAAACTCACATACCGAACATAATACATGTATCATGGAAGAGACACATAATAACATCCTCTTATGGCAATTCTAGCGACGTCCGTTATGTTACTTTTCGCAACTTTGATTCCTTTCGTGTACTGCTTAATAATGACATAGCTGGTCCAGGATGGATAGTCATTCAACAACGGATAAATGGAAAAGAGAATTTTTATAGGAACTGGGAGGACTATAAGAATGGTTTTGGCCAATTTACAGATGACTTCTTCCTTGGTCTCGAGAAGATACATCGCCTCACAAACGACACGCCTCACGAGCTCTACATATACTTAGAAGGATTTTCGGGGAGCGAAATTTATAAAGCTCCTTTTTTTGCTCGTTACGATAACTTTAGAATTTCAGGAGAAGATGATAAATATAGGTTGGTCAGTTTGGGAGAGTATTCTGGAACTGCCGACTGGGACAGAATGAGATATAGCGAAAATCAACAATTTACCACCTTTGATAGACACAACTCCGCACACACGGTCAATTGCGCGAAAGAAAATGGTGGTGGAGGGTGGTTCGATGCTTGTGGGCATTGGTAAGTAATTCATTGCCAGTTCTAAGTTTCTTTTTAATTAAATGATTTGATGTTTTTATTTAGCAACCTTAATGGAATTTACCATCCGGAGGAGAAGGAACGATCCACATTATAACTGGTGGGCTTCTCACTACTCTCTCAAAACAGTTAAGATGTTGATTCGTCCACGAGATTATAGAAACTATTAAATCGAAATAAGAAATTTGTAAATCACCGCATAACTAAAAAAAATTTTTAATAATTGAAAATGGAAAATGGTTACTTTGTGCAAATATATGTAACAGACAGAAGGTGGCGTATGAGATCCAATAAAGTATATATATTCTTGCTTGAGCGACATAAAAATAAAAAAAAAAAAATTTCTAGTAACATATAATTTTTATAGAATCTAAAGTGCACTGCACTATGCGAAGCTGGAATGTAGTACAAATAAAGTATTTAATATATTCTTGCCTGAGCGACATAAAAAAAAAAAAATAAAATAAAAATAAAAATTTCTAGTAACATATAATTGTTAGAATCTATAGTGCACTGCACAATCAATGGGAAGCTGGAACGTAGAGCGAATGGGGCGGGGCAGCTGCCCAGCTGATAATGTTCGTTGCAGACTCGCAATGTGTGTGTGCAATGAAAAGAGTGTAATGAGCACTTGCGCATGTCGAAATGCAAGCACCACAGACAAGTACACACGCCTCTCTCTCTGTGTGTGTGTGTGTGTGTGTGTGTGCACAGTCGTACGCAACAATATTGAGGAATTAAATAATAAAAGCAGTTAAGAGCTGCACAAACACAATTGTGCCATTATTTGCATTTGTGACAACGACGGCGACGAGCAACCAACGAGTCAACCCATCAACAACAATAAAAGCAATGGCAATGCCAACAACAACAACAACGGCAGCAGCAGCAACGAGTATGCCAAGCTGTCGTTGGGCATACACCACTTAAAGATACTCTGCATTCTCTCTCTTCACGCTTGTTTGAAGTGCTTCAAATATCCTATGGCAAGCTTCTATAATTTCGGAGATTTTCGACTGCATTTTTGATCAAATCCCGGTAAACCTCAACTTATTCCGACTGTGTGCCAACAACTTCATATACCCACTTAGATTATTTGCAACATTTCCAGGGTACAATTACAATGCGAGCAACACAACATTGCGCTGAGGACATCATCGGCAAACAGAACAAACCGACAGGCAGGCAGTTAGGCGAGGATATGGACGTGAAATCCTCGTGGTTGTTTGATTCGAAAATTGAGTTTTAGCGGGGCAAATAAAAATAAAACTTAGAACAACAAAAGCAACAACAACAACAGCAACAACAGCAGCAGCAACAAGAGCAACAGCAACAAGAACAGAGGCAAAAGCTCAACCATTAAAAAGGAGTTATCACCCAATTTAGCACCACAAGCGCGAAATAACAAACACACAAACACACACACACGCACACAATCACAAGGATGAGCACACACTGTGTGTGTGTGCGTACAGAGTGAGTAGGGGTTAATGTATGTGGGATCTGTTGGGGCTCGGTTGAACACCAAATAGACATACTGTACAACATGGCATTTGTGTCAAACCCAAACGGTTCCATATGAATGGCTTGTGCAGGGTGCGAGAAGGTCAAAGTGGGGGAGAGGGGGAGGCCAAGTGAGAGGGAGATAGATATGCCAAGACATCTTGTATGTGAAGTGTTGTAAAAGATATTTGTATATGGCAAATGGGGTGCTGTTAAGGGGACAAAGCATTGTCAATATATTGCAAATTTTACAAGGCTAATCAAATTTCGGAAATAAATTAAATAAAAAAATATACAAAAATTAAATTTAGCGCTTTTCAAGAACAAAGAAAGAAAAACATTGTATTTATGATATATTAAATATTATATAAATTATTTTACATTTAATAACTAGACAGATTTCTCTAATTTCATCAACATTTGCAACGATTAAAAACCTGGAAGTCTACATAGTTGGAACTCCTCTCGCTATAAGTATTATACTCGTATTGATAAAATCGTAACCTATTTACAGAATATAACCTATCTATGGTATATAACCGATCTGCATTATATAATCTACTGTATATAATCCAGATAATTGTCAATCATCTGACTAAGACGCTGGCAATCCTTTAAATCCGCCGCGGTCTGTCGCAACTTTGATCGAATCCGATTGAAATCATCGATATAATTGAAGAACACCGCCTGCATGTGACCCAGCACCCAGTTGAACCAGTAATCTGTATCATCAACATTCTCCTCACTTGGTATATGCTGTGTCAACACTGCTGCACAGTGTTGCACAACATTGAGGAGTAGACACTCGAGGCGACCTGCTAGCTGCTCATTCTCCTCATTAAGATCCGCTGACAGCAACTGATTCTTTGTGTGCCTTATGATTGAGTTGATCAGTTCCCAGAGATACATTTTACACAGATCTTCCTTGAGTCGAAATATCCAGGAAATGATCACATTGCCATTGAGTATATCCATCTTGAACAGTCTCTCGGTTAGCACCGACTTGAGCTGCTCGTTGTTTGCCCAAACCTCAAAGACGGCGCCCAGCAGAGCGAACTGATTGGCCTCGTCGGTGACCAACATCTGAGGGGGGTAATAAGGCAGGCAATGGGAAAGTTTAACACCCTGAATCTGTGTCCTGTTTCTGCCGTCAAACTCACCTTGAGCACGGCTTGAAACTTGTGGAAGATGGCAAAGATGTGCGTGAAAGATTTGCAGCCAAGGTGCAGAAAGCTCTGCACCAACACGTTGACCTTGAGTGCATTGTCCACATCCGTCGCAGCCTCGATTAGACCACCAACCACTTCAGGGTTGCATCGGCAACGCATCGCCACCAACAGATGTTTGGCCAACTTGGCGCCGGGCAACCTCTCGTTGAAGTACTTGAAAATCGGATCGGGCACGGGGGGCAGTAGCCGTGCGAAGGATTCCGGCACAAGCTGCACGATGTGCTTGTAGTAGCTAAGACTGTGAGACGCAGGATATGCATGAACAATTTGATTGGTTATCGAATATATCGAGTGAAAAATCGATTGAAACATATCGACCTGGGTCTCGAATAAAAATTTTTAGGGTGCATGAAATTTTGAATAGAGTAAAATAAAATATCGATATATTTATCGATTGTTATCTAAAACCCCACTAATCGATTGCAACATATCGACCTGGCTCTCCAAAAAAAGCTTAAGGGCATATGAAATTTTAAATAATGTAAAATAAAATATCGATATATTTATCGATTTCAAAAATCGATTGTCATCTAAGAACCTACAAATCGATTGCAACATATCGACCTGGCTCTCGAATAAAATGCTTAAGGTAATATGCAATTTTTTATAGAGTAAAATAAATATCGAAATATTTATCGATTGCAAAAAATCGATTATAATCTAAGGGATATTTTTCTCAATTGTGTTCTCACAAAATAGAAAAACGAGATATATCAATGAATATATCGATCAATTTATCGATTGATACTCAAGCTAAGCATTGCATTCCGATGCCATTTATCGCGCAAAGCATTTGAATGGACTATGTATAGCATATCGAGCTAACGATAACCAACATCGATAGTAACTTTATCGTCTACCCACCGTACGCACTTCTTGAGCAGCTCCTGCACAAACATCGCACTAGGATGCAGCAGCGGCAGCTTGGTGCAACTCTCCCAGTCCTGCCAGTTCCACTGATATCGAAAGTTGCTCAAGTGATGCGAGAACCAATTGACAAATCTATCGAAGCTGCTGACACTCATCGATTCCAGTTGATTGAAGAGCACATCCGCAGAAAGGGCGACAACACGAGGAAACTTGAGTGGTTGCAGTTTGCACAGTTCGATGATGATGGCTCCGTAGTTGAGTGTCATGTACGGCGAAACGGGCAACTGCAGCATCTCGCCGAGCAGCAGCTCAATGACGCAATGCTCCAGGGCAAACATGGGCTTGGCCGTACAGAAGTCAACCATCCTCTGGGCACACTCCCTACGCTCCAGATGGTGCAGCTGCAGTACCTCGCGTATATGTGCCTCGATCACATACCGCTCGATATCGACCTCCTCGGGCAAGCTCATGCGATTGGGGAAATCGATCAGTTCGAAGAGATGGAAGACGAGACGCTCTCGTGGATAGCGTACAGAAGTGGAGGATAGATGCTTGGGCGGCTTCAGCACCGCCAAATGATGCTGCAGCGCCGGACTCAGACGCTCATCGAAGGCAACATAGGGTCGCTGCAACTGATGCTCGATCCAATGATCACGTTGCAGACGCAAGATCTGTTGCCACAGCAGATCCAGCGATTCATGTTGCGGCATCTCGCCATAGTTCCAAATGCGTAGCAACTGCACTACGGGTGCCTTGTTGCGATCCTTCTTCACATACACCTGCAATCGCTTGATGAGCAACTGCAGCGCCGATTCCTTCTTCTCGTACAGCTCACGACCCACCAGTGGCAATGTGATGAGCACCAGCAGAGCATAGAAATCACGACGTGCCTTGGTGGCCTCCTCTTCCTCGCACACATCCGCAAGAACATTGAGCAACTGCAGCAGTGAATCCACTGTGACCACATTTGTATTCACCAGATCCGCCATTAGCATTATCAATCCCTGTGCCCTCTTCCAGCTGCCCTCGTACAGTGCCACCATAAATTGTTGCATTGCCTTGGCAACGCAATCGCCTCCAAACTCATAGCTCTTCACATTGAGCAGCCCCACAAAGGTGGCATAGGTGCCGCTCTGCATGGGATGCTGGGTAACGCAGCCGATCAACAGACGCATCAGATCCTTCCTGTAGCACTCCAGTGAGTCGGCCACGAAGAAGTAAACATGATCGATGCGTCCGTGCAAGGTGTTGCTATTCGATTCACCCAACTTGACCAACAGTGTCTTCAGGGTCTTGAGCATCTCTTCCGAGTCGGGTAGATATGCCAATTTACCCGCACGTGTTGACTTAACCTCCTCATCCGAGGAATACTCGCGAGCACGACGATTTTTGTTCATTTTTTCTCTCAAATTAAAAATTTAACACAAATTTTTTCACAGTTGTCAGCTTGATGTGTCTGCCACAACAGCTGAGAGACGAATGTCTTGCAATTTGCCAGTTTTATATTTAACTAAACTTATAGGGGCCCAAGGCCTACTTAATGTTCACATTTTATATTGGAAAAACCTATGAAAAAACTTATTTTTAAACAGAAGTTCTTGAAAAGACTTTTTAAACATTCGTTAACCAACACTGGAGTATGAATAATTACAAAAATCAATGTATCTTTTATTTAATGATTGTGTTTTTGCCTGCACAACTATTTTAAAAGAGCGAAAATTACAGATTTTTGGGCGTAAGGCGTGGCATTTTGAATTTTAAAAAATTCTTCATGTGCGTAACTCTTTTTAGATTCTAAGTGCCAAATTTAGTGACGATACTTTGTACAACAACAGAGATTCTGACGAATCAAAACAGGTATTATGATAAATATTGAATATATTTTTATACCTACAAAAATATATGATCATTTGGATCTATATACATACATTAAGTTTAGCTAACCCTTTCCCATTTAACAACTTCATTTTTAATAAGTTTATAGTAAATTTCGATAACCTTTTAATGCTTGTGCTAAATATAATTGTTGAATGAGGTCAATTTGGTAAAATATCGTTTAGCTGCGGCTCAGAATCGTATCGACATAAATTTGTCAGTTTATGGCAAAGAAAACAAGCTGCAAATGAAATGCAGAAGAAGCAAAAGACGAGGAGAGGAAACGACAACCGACAACGACAACGACAATGCAATTTGACGAACGTCATCAAAAATTTTACGATCCACTTATGAACGAACCAAATAAAAATTATATGCCACATAAACCTGATGACTGATCCCGAGGCAGATACAGATACAGCCCGAAAGGGCAGTCAGAAGGGCAGGGGAAAGCAGAAGCAGAGAAAGGGTTACCAGGTAAGTTGAGGAGGAGTCATTATCGCCACAGCTTGTGGCTGCGTATGTAAATGACACATGGCCATGCCGAGAGCAGTTGCTCCGCTGGAGACGACATCCACATCGACATCGACATGGGCATCCACATCGACAGCGACACGGACATGGACATCCGCAGAAGTTGCGACAATAAAACAGAGCTGAAACAGGCCGCCGCCTGCTGCAGCTGACGGCGAGAAATCAAGAAATGAAATAATAATAAATTCTGCACGGTAAATTACATTCGGGTCGTAAAAGAAAATATGCAAATCGATTGCATTAATTTAATAATGATGTGAATAAGTTTTGTTTCATGAAACGATCGGGGACAAGTTCTTCTTCTTGTTAAAGTAGCTTTCGATATTAAAGTCGCTTTTTAATGCAGCTGGGCTCATTAACAGCGAATTATTATACCCTGATCAAAATAAGGCTTACCTACTATGGGTATATATGTTCACGTATTTATTGATAAACCTCTGATAAATTGGCTTGGCTAACTTCAATTCAAATCTTTTGTAAAGCTCAACACACTTCATGCTTCTTGAGTCTTAAGAACACTTGTGATTGTTTGGGATACAGTATCGTCTTCCGGTCAGATTTATCCATGCAACGCTAAAGGAAGTCAAATGTCCCGTTAGTAAATCAAACTTAACAAGTAGTTTATCAACTTTTAACTTACAAAAACGTAATTTTGTACGCAGCGGAGATCGGTAGGAAATTGCTGGGCCACCATTTTTCAGCGCTATATTCTGTGGTTGTGGTAGGTACCGTGGCTGATAATGGTACGCAAACTTGTACTGTATTTTGGGCTGGTACAGTCGCAGTAACCGGTACAGTGCTTGGCACTTTCCAACTGCAATGCACATGATAACAAGTATCAAGAGCTTCATTTCAGATGCGAATCTAACTGATCTACGCTGAAAAAGCTACATTTATGGTATATGACTGTTGATATTACTTAAGCGAATGAAATGAAATTATAGCTTAAAATTTGTTATTAAATGTGGCAAATTAATTTAGATATTTCTGTGAAGATATTTATGTGTCTTATCGGCAATTGCAAAGAAATTTGAATGAAGAATTAAGGTGCCCCAAAGGCAATTGGACACGTAATGCCTTAAATGCTTAGCTCAGTCTGTCTTAAAGGCTTTGCTCTCAGCGCAGTTCAATCTCCTTCAATCTTGCTCGCTTCCTGTTGATCAACCTACTTACAGATTAACTTTTAAACACATATCGAGCAATTCGCATTCAAAATAAAGTCAAAAAGGGACATAGTTGCAGCTCAAAAATATAGAAACTTATCTGACAGGAATATGAATAGCAAGCTTTCGATTAATAATATTTAAAATAAAGTTAACCAACTCTATGTATGTTCCAACACGCAGCTAATGCAATTGCATTTATTGATTGACTAATTACACAATACAACTACACAATTTTCACTTCTTCTCGGACTTAGCACACTTCATGTTTCCCTTTTGTGATTGATTGCATAACAGTGTCATCATCCACAAGTCAGGTCTACCCCGCCGTCGCTATAAGAAGTCAAAATATCTCCCTCAATAAAGGAAACTCAAAAAGTGGTTCATTTTTGGAAAACTTACACTTAAGTAAAAGTTCGGAAAGCGGAGATCGGTAGAAGGGTATCTGGTCCCCGAGTTCCAACTGGAAAGGCTGCGCCTCATATCCTGATGCAGGCAAGACCAGTGGCTGTATCAGGTACTGTGGTTCGGATCGGTAGAATTGCGCGAACCGGTTCGGTGGTTGGCACTGTCCAACTGCGATGCACAAGGTCAAAACAATCAAGAACTTCATTTCGGACTCGAATATACCTGATGGACGCTAGAAAGGCTGCATTTATAGGGCTGTCAAAGCAAGTCTAGCGAATCCAATGAAATTATAGCACACAAATTGATGTTATATGTGGCAAATTAATTTGAATCTGTCTGTGAAGATAATCACGTATCTTATCGGCAATTGCACAGAAATTTGAATGAAGAATTAAGGTTCCCCGAAGGCAATTGGACACGTAATGCATTAAATGCTAAGTTCAGTCTGCCTCATAAGCTTAGCTCCCAGTGCAGTTCAATCTCCTTCAATTTTGCTCGCTTCCTGCCGTTCAACCTACTTACATTTTAACTTTTAAACACATATCGAGCAATCCGCATTCAAAATAAAGTCAAAAAGGGACATAGTCGCAGCTAAAAAAATATAGAAACTTATCTGACAGGAATATGAATAGCTAGCTTTCGTTTAAAAATATTCAAAATAAGGTAACCCAACTCCATGTATGTTCAAATACGCAGCTACTGCATATTCATTTATTGACAGACTAGTTACACAATACAACTACACAATTTTCACTTCTTCTCGGACTCAAAACTTTTGTAGAGATCAGCACACTTCATGTTTCTCTTTTGTGATTGATTGCGTAAGAGTGTCATCATCCACAAGTCAGGTCTACCCCACCGTCGCTATAGGAAGTCAAAATATCTCCCTCAATAAAGAAAACTCAAAAAGTTATTAATTTTTGGAAAACTTACACTTAAGTGCTTGTGAAGAGATCGGAGATCGGTAGAAGGGTATCTGTTCCCCGAGGTCTAACTGGAAAGGCTGCGCCTCATATCCTGATACAGGCAAGACCAGTGGCTGTATCAGGTACTGTGGTTCCGATTGGTAGAATTGCGCGAACCGGTTCGGTGGTTGGCACTGTCCAACTGCGATGCACAAGGTCAAAACAATCAAGAACTTCATTTCAGACTCGAATATACCTTATGGTCGCTAGAAAGGCTGCATTTATAGGGCTGTCAAAGCAAGTGAAGCGCATCAAATGAAATTATAGCGTACAATTTGATATTAAATGTGGCAAATTAATTTGAATCTGTCTGTGGAGGCAACCACGTGTCTTATTGGCAAGGAAATGTGAATGTGATTATATAAGGCTGATTACATAAGGCTGGGATCGAACTTACTTCATGAGTTTACCCAAAGGACAACTCTCTTTTGAGTTCCCACCTTAGTTCCCACTGCAGTTCAGTCTCCTTCAATCCAACCTACTTAGGGATAAACAGATCAACTTGCAAGTGAACTGATCGAGCCATTAGCATTCAAAATAAAGTCAATAAGAGGCGAACCGTGAAATCGCAGTACAAAGTGAATGAATCGAAATTAACTGCAAATCGTTAACAATAACTCATCGAACTGGGAGGTGTAAAGGGAGAGCAGGGGAGAGGGGAGGGGAGCGCGATGTCTAGTTTGCATTCGCATTGGGCTACGCGTACATTTTATGTGCATATTTCACGCCAGTCGCGCCGCCATCTGCGGCCCACGACGAATTCATAAAGTATCTGGCACTTTTAATGATTTCTGAGTTACAAGCACCGACCAACTTGGCCCAAGTGGACCAAGTGCAACCAAGTTCCAAGCGGGGCATCCGCTGCACGCAGCAGGTACAATGCAACAATTTGGCGGCAACTTATGACAGCGCCTCGATCGCAAATAAACCGAAATGGTCCCCGATCCTTCTGATCTTCAAGCCACAAGCGCACTCTCCACAAGCTCTCCAATCTTCCAGCTTCAGCTTCAGCTTCAAGTTCTGCTGCCAGTGTGGGGCGCGAGAATTTATGCAGCTCTTTGGCCGCGACGACGTCGTTGTCGTAGTTAAAGTTGCCGTTGTTGTTGTGTGTGTTGTTGCTGTTGTTCTTCCCCTCTCATGTTGTTGTTGTTGCAGCGGCGGCTTTCGTGCGCACTTAAATTATGAATATTACCAAATGGGTCAATTCGAAATAAATAAGCAACGGTCCCAGTCTCAATCCCCAATCCCAGTTCCAGTTCCAGCCCAGCCCAGTCCAGTCCCGTCCAGCCGAGTCCCCTCCAGAGAGTATACGCAATGTCCGCTTGTCCGCCAAATAGAGTTGTCTCTGTCGCAATTTCTCATTGAGCTGTCGCTGTGCGCCGATCGTCGTTCGCATCGCATCGCATTGGATCGCATTGGATCCGATCCTCGTTGGGCACTTCGGGTTTTGGCATTGGGCGGCGTTTAATATCGCTCATGCATCTTGTAATCTATGCGCAATTAGCTGCGTACATCAGATTTAGTATTCTGATTGCTTTACCCCCCACTCCTTTACGTCTCTTACCATCTCTCTCTTTCTTTCTCTGTCCGCCTAGCCGTTTATTGGCTATAAATATGATATGAGATTTTGTACGCAAATATTTAGTAGACAAGCGGAAATCTATTTAATTTTCGCAATAAATGCAAAATTTGTGTCGGCAATCGGTTAAGCGCGAACGAGAAGATATAACTGCGATTGTGTGACAGAAGAGGAGGCAGGAAGGGGAAACGAGTGGGAAGATTTGCTAAAGGTCTTATTAACGATTATTGTAATCGAAGTGAGTGAGTGAGGAGTGGCCTCAAAGGAGTCCCTTAAGTAGGGGCCTTCTTTATGAATATATTGAGTATTTAAGGGAATTCTTTATGGAGATAATGTTTTTACTAACTGTATAATAATGGTCGTAATTTAAATTAGTATTGAGCATATACATTAAGTAATAAATTTAGGTATTTAAAGTAGGATTAAATATTTACTAAATGTAGAAAAATGGTTATAATCGTTTTTATTTATTTTACCATATATTTCTGAGATAAACAATTGTTCAATATCGTAATTACTGAAGTAATTGGTAAGTAATAATTAAGTAATTAAACATAATGCTAAGTTTTTATTGAGTTTAAGGTAATAAACTTTAGAATTTTAAATAAAAGTTAACTAGACTTGGAGCAATAGTTATCTTTATTTCAATATTTTATTATTGTGGTTTAATTATTGTACTTAAGTAATGAGGCCTAATTAATGAAATAATTTACTAATAATTATTATGTAATTATTTCTAATTTATATTGTGTTCAAAGCAATGAACTGAATTTAAAGTCAAATTTTAACTGAACTTAGATCAATACTTCTCTTGATTTAAATCTTTCGGTTTAATTACTTTAGTAATTGGACACAACAATTGTGTAATTATACGCATTACTAAGTTTAAAATCTTTATAGATCTGTACAACAATATACCCCAAAAACATAAAATCAACTTTTATTGTCCATTCCTTCCAAAAAGAAACGACTCTCTGATCAACATTTATCTTAGTTACAGATTTGTTAGTTGAAAGATTTTCCAATTTAACATGTTCTCACTATTTTTATGTCTATATAATCAATTTCGAAGGGGAACTGATGATGCCATTAGCCCAGGGCATGCATGGTGATGATCGTCCCACAGCCTGACTACATCGACTGATCTTTATGGCAGCTCTTAAATGTGGGTGGAGGTGATAAATCCGCGTTAAGTGCACACTTAACGACACATGAAGCGCGTGACTGCACAGAGAGAGAGAAAGAGAGGGAGAGAGCTCACAGGCGCTTCCGTTTTTGACGCATGCGCAGCGCGTGGGATCCGCAACACGATCGTGGATCGAGGATCATCGTCGTAAATTCAACAATTTGTTGTGAGGATGCTGCAAACTGCGCTTTGTTTCAAGGCGGCAACATCAACATAAATTGCCAAGTGCCATAAATTTTTATTAGGGGCGTGTGGGCGTCACATGCAATACAAACCGATCTATATAGTTAGTATACTATATAGTACACAGTGTGATAAGGGCTGCCAAGTTATTGTTGTTGTTTTCGTAGAGTTCTAATTAAATAAACACCAAATGCCAAATGGGGGCCGTGGCCAGTTCCCGTCAAAGGTCTTGTCTTAGATTTAACGATCCTCTTTAAGCGCTCGTAAAGTGACACATTTAACGACCTTGGCCATTATTTGACAGTAAACAAGGAAGACCGACAACGAGAAGAGGAAGAAGAAGAAGCAGCCGCACCAGGTGAGGCGTGAGGTAAGGCGTGACAGATTTGTCGTCCAGTTGCAGTTGCACCGTGGGCCACAACCGACTTGTCACACGTCAAAATTGTTGATGCTCGTTAAAAGTCAAAGAACAACAACAGAGCGGGGCAGAGTGGGGTAGACGGGCTTTTATAGTTCTTTAATTGTTGAACTGTGTTCCCTCCCTCTTCCCTCTTGCGCACGCACATAAAACTTAATTTTATGTCAGCGCATAAAGCGAATGAGTCCCGGAGCAGTGCCATAGTCCAAGTGACCCGCTGGTTTTTAGTGTGAAAATCACTTAAGCGCGTTTACCGAATTTACGACCCGAACAACGACTGTACAATCGTTTCCGTTTTACGAGCTGCTCTTGCTGCTGCTGCCTTGGTGCCCTCAAAATGATTTAGAACCATTAGAAATGCATATAAAAGTAAATATTGCAAACAGTTATGGATATTGCGGATATAGACGGGGTAAATGGGGGAAATATAATGAAAAAATTACGAGTTATAGAAAGAATATTATATAAAATTTGTAAATTATCAACAAAGGAACAATTGCAACAAACGACGTATAAGTAAATCACATATTAGATCTGAAAATATATCGATATATCTTAAGAAATATCTAGCTTTCCCTCCAAGAATTCTGATTCAACCACTCTATATTCTATATTATTTTTATTCCAATATATTATTTTTATTCTATATATGTTCTATTCCAATTCATATTAGTTTGATCTATCATTAGCTATAAATCTTTCAAATTCACCCATTTTATTGTCCATCTGTTAGTTTCTTTCAAAACACCGCTAATTATTGTGACCGCCCTCGCTTGGACGTTGTTGTCCCGATATTCGATTTTTAGAGCCCCATTAAATTGCCATCTGGGATTTTATAGTCTTCTCGCAACAACAGATTCGCCTCCCTGCAGTTGCTCTATTGTTGCCCAGGGTTGTCAATCTTGCATAAATCAGGACCACAAACATTGGCGCAAACGATTGCAGCTTGGCCAATAAATCACTCAAGTCTCTGCTGAGTTTGAGGAACCAACTATAAATATTTTTGTGTGATTGACGCCGCACATAAAAAAGGAATTAAAAATACGTAAAATTTTGTGCATTTATGGAACACACACGGGGTGTGCATGCGTGTGTGTGTGTGTGTGTGTGTGTGGTTACTTATGTCAGCATGTGTGTGTGAGTTACTCTCTATGTGTGTGTGAGTTGATAAGGCCTTTTGCAGATGGCACAAAAAGTGAAGGAAGTGCTTTTTATGCCAACAAACTGGTTACGCAACGGAAAAAGAAGGAATTCATAACTAACAGATACCGTATAAGAGGTAAGCAGGAGGTATATTATACCTATAAATTCTTTGATTTTTCAGAATTGTACACAAATTAGTTGAATTGTATCGAGTAATTTAGAAGAATGAATCTTCAAATAATGAATTTATTTTAAATAATTAATTTAAATATTGCATTGATCTTCTGTAAGGTTTTATTATTCACTCTTCTTATTTAACCCTATACATAGTGCTTTATAACAAGCATTATCCATTATCCATTATCATTTACATCATCTAACTGGAGATTATAATAGATGAAAATATTAAAATTTTGTATTGCATACCTTAAGGGGCTGTTTTAAAGCAATAATTATTAAAATTATTTCTTTATAACTTTTATGTTAATTATCCGATCGCAACCAAATTTTCAGAAATAATTTGGGCATTCATAGTTATTGTGTTTACCAAAAAATGAATCATCCTGCATTAAAATTTCACTTTGAATTCGATTATCGCAGTCCATGTCCCAATTTATAGTAAGGTTGCACTATCATAGCTCATCTCCTACACAGTAGCAGAGGCTGAAACTGAGTAGGTAGCTGAGTTTGAGCCTGAGCCTGAATCTGAATGTTAATGTGACACTGAAGCTGACATTGACTCTCAGGCTGATGCTGACTCTGCCGCTGACTGGCTGGCATCATAAAAAGCATAATTACGGCATTTTGTGTTAATGTGATTTTCTGGCCGCAGGCGGAGCAATCAGTTTGTTATCAAGGCGCAGGATGTGCGATGCGAATGTGAAGCCAAGTCAAAAGGTACTCTGCCCTCCTTCCACACCCCTCTATCTCTCCTCTCTCTCTCTATGGAACTCCCCAGTCGGAAGAGTCGAGCAAGGCCAGGGCGAACCCAAGCGCAGAGCTGAGCTCGCATAAATCACTTATTATGAGGCGTAATTAATGCGACTATATGGCGACCCAAAATTTCTATAAATCATCAGATTAGGCAAACTCTCTGGCGCATACGTCGTACATGTCTCGTCGTACTGCTCTCGCTTGCACATCCTTTTGTCGACGGAGCAGCATATGATGATGAGATGACGATGTCCTGGGCTCAGTCTATTGGCAACAGCCTGACTGAAGATTGTCTAATAATGTCGCAGGAAATACTTAATGGATGCCGAGATGATTAAGCCCAGAGTTGCCTCGTTAACAGAGAGAGAGAGAGAGAAAGAAACGTTAAGCCAGGGTTGGGGAAACACTTTGCCATTAATCGCAAAAATGGGAACTTGGATGTGTAAAGAAAAAAGTTGGGAAAATTCTAAAGATTCTTTTGGGTTGCAGAAATGTAAAAATAGGAGTCAATTATAAAGTAGAAAATGCGTAGATAAATTTGTTTTATTTTAACTAAAATGACAAAGAAACATTAAAGAATATTCTATAATTTTATCTAATGAAATATGAATTTATTATCGATTAATTTATTATAAAATAAAAAAGAAGTTAAATAATTCTTTCTTTGAAGGATTCCAGTATACAGTCAAAAATGATTCAATGATCTTATGGGTTTTTTAGGAGATATTTAACTAGGTACCAAAAATCTTTTCTTTACAAATAGATTTATATATCTTTTTATATATTTACCTTCATTATATCGGACAGATGCTTATTAACATATCTTAAATTTTTATATGTTTCGATGCTTAACTTCCGATTTCCTAAAAATTATGCTTAGTTCTAGTTCCCTCAAGTTCCCTCAAAAAATGAACATTGCCACAAGGTTCAGCTGGATTGGGCGATTGTTCTGTTCACTTTTCTTAATTATCCAATATCATTGCAGCGAGCCAGTCCCTTCAGCTGCTTTAAAATAACAATAAACTAAAAGGTCCAGTCGTGCATAAAGCATTCACTTTTCGTTCCCCGTTGTCCACCCGATCCAAGCCGAATCTCTCTCTAGCCCAATTCCAATTCAAATGGCGGCCAACGGGGCCAAGCGGGCTGCGTCGCGTTAATTTATCACTTAACCTTCTTTAGCAGCCAAGTTTATAATTTCGAAGGAGGGGTGGAGGATGGAGGGAAATGGGGAAAATGGAAAATGCCCAATGTGAGTGAGGGAAATGGAGCAGGCAGCGCGAGACAGCGTTGACGACGGCCTGGCAAATGCGGCACTTGAACGACTTGTGCCCATCAGTGACCAGGCAAGGACGAAGTGCCTCCCCGTCTCTGCCTCTCTCTCTCTCTACTTCTCACTCTTTTTCTCTCTTTCTCTCTCTCTTTCTCTGCTGCTGTCGCGCACAAATAAAGTAAAATAACAAACGGGACAGCCATTTGCCAAAGTTCCATTGTAGTACTTAGCCGAGTCGGGCCTGCCACTGGACCTGCCGCCCTGACGCCGTCGTATTTCTTTAGCTTACGCTTTAGCATATCCCCTCCCTCTCTCTCTCTCTCTTTCTCTATCTCTTCTTCTCTCTCTCCATCCCATCTCTGTCCGGCACAATACTCGACGCGTCTGTGTTGTCCTTTTTGTTGATGCTTTACGCTGGCTGGCGCTCTTTGCGAAATGAAAATGTAAAAGGAATATTCATGAGGAGATTAGAATTATTTTTCGTGCTGTCATTTTCATTTTCACTCCACCTTCTGCTTCTGCTTTTCGTCTCGCTTTTCGCTACAGTCGCACTGATCTGATGAGGCTTATAGAATTCTAGGTTAACTAGAGATCGGTTTGATTTTAAAGAGATTGAACTTTGGATTGAGATTAGTTGAGGATTAAATCAACTACATATTTTCTAGGAAGGCTTTTTAAATTCATTTATATAGTAAAATATCTGTAAAATTTGTAAGAACATGATATACAATACATGTCTTTGTTAAACTGACATAAGCTGATATTAGTCATATATACTTTTAAGTAACTAACAAAGATCATTCACTCGTAAATCGCTCAAACTTACACTAAATTTGGTATATATTTGAATTTGTCTTTATCTTGTTTATAGTATTTTTTTATTAAATATTATTTTTTATAGTTTTAGAAAATTCCAAATATTTCTCACCAAATTTCTTATTGTCATCTTTATTAAAGCCTTTTATACTTATAAAAGTTTCTCAGCTTTCCCATGTATTTCTCTAATCAGCTCCCTTCATCATCGCCTGTAGGACATTCCAAAGTCAACCTAACCGTGAGTTAAGTACGCATTCAATTTCTTGCTCAATTTCGTGTTTGTTTTGTGCTATTTCGTGTTATTGTTGCCCACTCCCGTTCTCTCTCTCTCCTTCTCTCTGTCTTGCTTTTTTGAGTTTTCGGCGAGAAATTATGATTTTTCTGCCAAAAGGGATTAAATTCACGCTCGTTTGTCCTGTTTATGATGAGTGCTCTTTCTCGTTCTCATTGTTGTTGTTGTTGTTGCCCTTCGCGTTGTTCCTTGCATAAATGTTTAATCATACGCTCACAACAACAGAGAAAGAGAGAGAGAGAGAGGGAGAAGGAAAGCGGGAGTACAGTGCGCGAGAAAGAGAAAGACAGACAGCATGGTAAGGGGGAACTGACATGAATCACCCGATGGCAGGCGTCGCTGTTACGTCCTGTACGCCCCTCCCCTTACCCCTCCCCTCTCTTCCCTCAGCTCGTCCTTTCTCGTTTCGTACTCGCATTTAAAATATTTTGTGAAATTATTATGAAAATGCGTAAAGGGATTTAATAAATAACTGTAACTGCTTCTCGCTCACACAGCGCGACGCTCATTTGCCATCGCTCTGCAGCGTTATTCATGTTGTTATATTTCTGAGATACCCTGTAGCGTCAGTAGTAAAAGGGGAATGTTGCACTTATCGTTAACAGAGAAGAGGAATTTCATTTGGCATCAAATTTATCAAATATATTGGAAATAATATAAGTATTTGTACTGGAAATTTTTATAATTAATCTTTTGTTTTGGGTATATATTTTTTAGAAATAAAATGATATAGCAATACAATATAAGTTTCATAACAATCGATGCTGTTTTAATTATATCATACTGATTATGATAGTAAAGCTTTTAATATTTTTGGTATGCTTGTAGTTTATCAAAAGGCAAAGTGGGTATCCTTTTTTGTTTCGTAGATATCGTCAATCAAATTAAGATAATATTTTAAAGAAAAATCTATTAATAATCCCGATTTTGATTTTAAAATTTAGATTTTTAGTGATATATTCACATTTTTTTAAGTGAGAAAGGTATCCAGAAAATTTCAAAACAATTCAATAAAAACATAACTAATAATTTAACAAAAGTTGTATAACCTAATTTTGTATAATAAATTTTTAGTGTTTCTAATAGAACCATAGATTATGATAATATTTGACTATTCTTCTAGGTTTCATCATAATCAGAACATATTGATTACTTCTTTTCCCACTGGTTCCTAACACAAATTCATTTTAATCTTCAGCCGCTTTTTCTTACTTTCCTAAGGTAACTGCTAGTCGCTTACTCTTTCTGCCACTTGTTTTTTTGCGCTTTTCATCCCGACTTTGCTCCGTTTTCTTTCCGTGCATCTGTGTGGGCTGCCTCGGTTTGCTGCTGCTGCCTTTGCTTCTGCCTTCGCTATGTGGAATTATGTTTTATCCTGAATTATGGATTTTGTTTTGTTGTTTTCTGTCAAAATCATATTTTGTGCCACTGCCAGTGCCAGTGTTGAGGCCCCTTCCCCATGCCCTCTCCTCTCTACCCGGTCTCGACTCATTTACATGCTTGGGAAAACGCTTGGCGCGTTCTTCTGGCAGCGCTTTGGGTGCCATTTCGGGCGAACTCGCCCCGGCTCAGACTTTGCGCCATTAATGAGAATTTGTTTGTATCGACGTCAGTCTGGGCAGGGTGTATACAGTACCAGAAAAGGGGGTGCGAGGCAGGGAGGGAGAAGTTATTGTACGCCTCTGTGCGCCATTTAGTTGTAAATTTTTCCGACAAAAGTTTTTCAAATAATTTCTACTTAATGTTTAGAATTATTTTTAGCCGGAATTAGAAATTATGAAGAATACCCAAAAACACATTCATATATCTCGAGAGTCTGGAGAACACACACACACACACACACACAATATGCAGCGAGAGCGCTACGGCATGAATCATGCTTCGTCTTTTGGCTCGGCTTCATCTCTTGCTCTCTCTCTCTCTCTCTCTCTCTGTTTATAATTGCAAAAAGCACTCGTAAATTGTGCACTTAACAAATGAAATTGTGAATGGAATTGTTTGTGCCTTTGTTTTTTTTTTTGTGTGCTTGGGTGCTGCTAACTTGTTTTTGTTCCCAGCTGACCATGAAAAGCTGTGGCAGCAAAAACTTCGGAAGTACAGTCGAATGTCGCTAAAAGAGATTGGGTTTCGTACAGGTTTATTGCTCTTAAGTGTGTTTATTGGGAATATTTTGTGATAAGAGATATTTCTGAGGTGCAGCTCGGTTCTTTATAAGTGCATACATATATTATAATATAATACACACTGTCTATGAAATCTCTTAGTTTGAGAAGACTTAAAAGAAGTTCAGATATTATATTTAAAATATTTTGAGATTGATTACCAACATTGTAATCAATTAGGACAAGGATGCTACAATACAAAATTGAACCGAATTGTTGTATTAAAATATTTATATTTTATGACTTCATCCTTAACATAACCTATTTACAAATTATTTGTTATCAATAAATACAGCAAACCTTCTTATCAAACCTGGCAACCCTTTAAATCACATTGAACAGCTCTAGAAACCTCAAAAAATGAGTTAAAGCATTTCTACATTACAAAGCTTCTATGATTTTCTATTCCAATTTCACATCAAATCATATGATATCATAGTACGAGTATTATATATCGCCTCATATAACACATGGAATCACACTACCTTTACCTTTACCTTTACCTTTTCTCGCATCCCTCATGATATTCTCTCCCTAACAAGCTGCACAACTCAAGTCTCTCCTAATAGGAAAGGAGCTTAAGTTCAGCTCTTGCACTGGCAAATCATTTCAAGGACCTTCACTGAATGTCAGACGAAAGCCGCACAGAACGAGAAACATAAACATAAAGCTAAATGGGGAAAGGAGAAGGGAGAGAAAGAGGGGAGGGAGAGGGGGAGCGATGTGCCAGGTGCGCCATTTTAGGTGACAAATTAATGTGAAGCTCATTAACGCACTGAATAAGGATTACGCGTTTGATTGAAGGTCCTCTGGGCATAAGCGCAGACGTACGCACAACAGGATATCACACACACACAACACACACACAGAGAGACAGCAGCAGATAACAAACACAAATAACAGTCGGGTGTCTGTGTGAGTGTGTGTGTGCCCGCATATCTCGCCCCCATTTGCAGCGCAAAGTGTCATTATATGTACACACACACACACACAGACACAGAGCACAAGCGGAGCCAAGTCCTGTCCTGTGCGCCGGTCCCCCTTACTGTCACGCCCCTCTGCCCCCGCTCCCCTCTCCTTCTGTACGACTCGCCTCGGCTCGGCACCGAGTGAAACAAGGAGAAAATGTGTACATAAAACAATCTCGTTATGTCGGCATTATCCTGAAGAATTCTGGTTCGTCCTCGTCACTCGCAGCGCCATAAATCACTCACACGCTTGGCATATTTCCTCTCGCCATCTCACTCACTCTCTTTCTCGCTCTCTCGCGCGTGTCCCTTTCCGCCCTGACTGTGCTACGCTGCCTCGTGTTGTCTCGCTCGCTCTTGCAACTACTCTCTCACACTGCGCAGCGTCCCTCGCACGCGCTTTGTGTTTCACGTTTTGTTTAGGGATTTTTCCTTTCTGTTGTTCTTCTTTTTTTTTGCATTTTCTGTTGCTGTTCGTGGCTGTGCATACCCTGTAAATGGTGGGCAGTGACAGGAGATTTTGGAATTAGGAAAAAGTTGAGTAGGTAATGAAGTTTTTAATACAGATTGGGAAAATTGAAGAGTTCTTCTTTGTTATATTAATATATTGGAAATTTTAAAAATTCAATAAATTCCTGTAAGGATTCATTTAAATACATTATGTGAGATTCAAAAAAACTTTTGAGCAAATTAAAAGAATCCTTCTTAAAAACTATTCGTAATATGAAGAATAAAATATTTAAATTAAAGAAAATGAAAGAAAATATAAAAAATAACATTTAAAATTAAATTAAAGACATCTATAAAACCTAAAAAAAAATATATGAGTTTTTTATTATTTTTTATTACAGTTAACATAATAAACTTTTTAAGGGTTCTAAAAATATATCTTTAAGTTTTTTTAAAAAGATAATTTGTTCATTATTACAAAATAAAGGTTTTAAATATCAATTTTTAATTTGTATAAAATAAAAAAATATCTCTAAATCTTTATATATAACCGTGAAAATGATTTCAAATTTTTGTATTATTGAATTTTTAAATGCAGCAAATTAAAGACAATTTAGAGAACAATACACAAATTTCTCATATTTTTAAGGGATATCTTTCATATTTCTTTGCAATATTTGAACCTATATAGACTTTACCACAGGTCAAACCATTCTCCAATATGTTTAAAATAAGTTCGTAATATTTCTATATATTCTCCCGTTTACAGGGTATACCAACAGTGCAACCCACGCAGCATTGAGAAATGCTCAGCTCGTCGACTTTATTGTTTGTTACTGTTGTTGTTTCTCTGCATTTTTGTCTTCACCCGTATTTCACCCCGCGGTGACATTTTGGTGTGACAGACAAGACGTGTCCTTCGTCCTTTTGCATTTTTCGCGCTGGTCTGCGGGGCGAGGTGAGGGAGTGGGGAGGAAGGTACTGGGTAGGCGAGTTTATCGTTTCACTGTTGATACAAGCCGAGGGTCGCCTCAGTCGCGCGTCTCGTCAGACACACAGAGGGATAATGGGATGTTAAGTAAATATTTTAAAAAGCTTCGCGCAGCACCTCCTTGTACCCCATCCCCCCTTACTCAGTCACCCACTCTGCTATCGTAGGCGACCTCAAAGTTGGCCGCTCATTTGCAAAGGTAGAGAGAAGTGGGGGGGAAGATGGAGTGGGAGTAGAGGAATAGGGAATGACTCGACTCGACTCGGGGCTGGCACAATCTAATCCAGTTTTGCCGGGCTGCCAAGCACTTTTTGGCATAAATCATTTGCATACAAAATGAGCGTGGCCTGCAAATGAGAGCCCCAAGATGAATGCCCCAACAACAACAACAAAAACAACAAACAAACAGGACGAGGCGAGCAACAACTCAGGATCTCTGGATGAGAACACCGAGCAGGGAAAATCCTTTCAATTTTCGCACACATTCAATTTATTAATTAAAACATTTTTTTCCTGTTTTTGTGATTTCCATTTCCAATGAGGGAGAGAACGAAAGGGAGGGAGTGGGGGTGTGGAGGGAGTGCTGATAGGGAAGTTCTGTGCAATTAATTCCAAACATTCACGACGCTTTTTCTTTGTTAAGTTGGGTGCGCCTGGGCGCAAATTATCCTCGCTATCCTTGCGCGAAATAAAATATCACAAACAGTTACTGCCCCATAAATAATGGGAATTTATGCCTGGCATAAACTGCTACCTCCCACTCCTCTCCCCCCTCGCTGTATCCTTTCCTTCCAGTAACAAAAACAAAAGGCAGCGCAACTTTTCTGCTGAAATTACCATTCAATCATTGGGTAATTGCCTCAGCAGTTGCCTCTTCCCCCTTTTCCTCCTCGGGGCTTACCTCATTCAACTCATTTCTTGAGTTCATTTAGCTTGCCGCTTAATTTGAACAATCTATTTTAATAAGCCTCGAGTTCTAAGCAAATTGGATACTGGAATACACGTGTCCCTGCTGAGCACCCCTAACCCCAACCCTTCCTCTCTTCAGCAGAAGGTGCTACTGCTGCGGCACCTAACCCCAGCTAAAGGTCCTATGCCTTGGCTTAAAACTATCGATTTTCTGTTCAGTTCGCACTTTATGTCTGTCATAAAGTTTTAGACAAGCTTTGAGCAGGAAGAAGAAGAAGCTTCTTCGCTCTAACCCGAAAATGTTTCCATCAAATGCGCTAAGAATTTATCTTTATCGAGAGTGGAGGGTGGAGAAAGAAGTC
The DNA here is from genome assembly GCA_018151435.1 of Zaprionus africanus. Classification (NCBI taxonomy): domain Eukaryota; kingdom Metazoa; phylum Arthropoda; class Insecta; order Diptera; family Drosophilidae; genus Zaprionus; species Zaprionus africanus. The sequence continues at coordinate 2,308,081 of JAECXB010002306.1, read as the reverse complement.
TGGCGTTGAGAGGACATAACAAAGTTTCGAAGCTGGCAAATTCAATTTTGAGCAGCGTTTAAGCAAAACGTAGAGTTGTCAAAGCTTGTCAAAAACTATTCGGCAAAACTTTGGAGATGAAGGTAGAGACAGAGCTGAAAATCAATTAAGATGAAAAAAAAAATAAAATACAATAGAACTAAATATTAGTGAAGAAAATGCAGAAGTAAGGTATTATATATTAAGATATTTAAAAAATATTTTATAAATTTAGTAAGAATTGAAAAATATGCAGACTATTAATTATTTTTTTCATATATTGCCAATTTTCATATTAAAAGGAGTCAATGCATTGTTATATTCCAAATAGTTCGAATCAAATGTATTCTGTTGAATAAAAGAAAGTTCAATAGTAAATGTTTATTACTTTTATTATTTCTCTCATTCTTTTAATCATATAATCTTTATTGTCTGTTATATGGTATATAGTTTTAAGCATTCACATTATTTATATTAGCTTTATTATAGTGAAAAAGTGAACCATTATGCACCAAACGAACCTATTTCAGTTCAATATAAACCTTTATTGCTATAGGGCCAAGATTTTCTTAGACGAAGCTTATCTCAATATGATATCACACGTAAGGAGGAGTGTTGGTATATATCTTCTATTTAAGGTAACCTCACGATTATATTAAGCTGTTAGTTTCATTTAAAGAAGGTTCATATGATATAAACTTAGAAATCCTATCTATTATATTTATTTCTATCTTAAATACACTACTCCCACGACTCCACGACTCCCAGATCTCTGCCCTATATCCTGCCTTTATATTTCTCTTCCTCTACTTTTGTACTGTCCTTCAATCCTTCACTTCGCTTGCCTAATTCTATTTCAACACTTTTGTCTAAACGTACCTCCATTCCCCTATTTCGTCTCCCCCTCAGGAATTTATCGAGAGCCCTCAAGGAAAGGAAAGGGCAATGAAACAGAAGCAAAACACAAATAAATAAGCATAATAAGAGAAAACAAAACAAAACAGAAAAAAAGAAAAGGAATAACCGTTAAAGGGGTGGCACTGCGTGGGGTAGTTAAGGGGAGGAGGAAAAGGGAAGGGGCTAATGGCCGAGTTCGAGTTACGTTTCGGTCGCCTTCGTCTTCGTCTTCTTCTTCTTCTTCTTCTAGGGCGAATGCCACGAAAGGCAATTAAAAAATATTTAAACTGCCAAATGGCCAACGGTGGCGCAGCTTGACGGACGCCTTGAAGAACAGAGACCCCACTTCCCCTCCCACCACCCCTCTCTCTCTCACTCTCTCGTCTACTTTATAGCGCGGGTGGGTCAAGAAAATTTATGCATACTTTCGTTTGCTGCTTTTCTTACTTTTCCTTTGTTTCTCTTGAGTTCGCTTGAGTTGTGTGATTGTGTACGTGAGCATAACGGTAAAATGGCCTCGGTCCATGCCACCCACCCGACACACAGGGTGGGCAATCGGAGACCCATCGGGTGGTTGGCTGTCAGAATTGATTGATTGAATTGCCACTTTATGAAATTTGTGAGTCTTCTGAGATGTGCGTGAAAATCGTGAGCCAGAGAGAAGAGACTGCAGAGGGGAGGGGAGTGGAGGAGAGGGGTGTGCTGCGCACTGAGGGTGGGTGTAGTGGGAGGGGGGGTGGTGGCACCAACGAGGGTTGCTGCTACTGCTGCTGCTGTTGCTGATTTGTGTTTGTGTGCGTTTTGGCTACCATTTGCAGCATAAAATACATAAAATTATGTGCAGTCGCTGAGGCGGCCATTAAACTTGATAGATTTATGACAAGGCAGCAGCAACAGCGGCATCAACAACAAGTCCAACAAGGGGCAGAGTGGGGGGGTGGTGTGTGGGGGTGGTGCCACGTGGGGAGTTCGAGCACACTCTCGAGCCATCACATAAAGATAAAGCTGATTAAAATTGCAAAATTGTTCAAATGAGATTTGGGAAATGTCGTCATATTGCAGGGGCACAAAAACACACAGGCACATACTCACACACACTCAAACACTCACACACAGACACACTCACAACTTTGTGGCACATAACAGTTTTATCGCTTGTTGCGTGTCAATTGGCCAATACAAATATTATGGTCGATTCAAATCGTAAAATTAGTGAGGCTTCCTTTGATTAGGGATGGAAAGCAAGAGATTAATAATCGATAAAAAATAGATTGTTTTAAAAAAATCGAAGATTTATAATTTTATTAATATAAAGATATAAGAAGAAAATATATAATAATTAATTTCTTTTTTATTATTTTTTTGTAAGCATATGATATTTATACAATTACCGAAAATTAAAAAAAAAAACAGAAAAGTATATCAGTAAACACAATGAGTATTTATATAAAATTTAAACAAAAATATTTATTTAATATTTTATTATATTTTTTTTATTATTATGTTTATTTAAGTGAATTGAAAATTATTTCGTGGTTTGATTTTTTCCTAAATGTTGTAATAGTTTAGAACATTAATCAAATTTTTACTTAAAGTTGTCCAAAAGTTTTAGTCTTTCAATAAGAAAGACACCATACTAGCTATTGCATATACCCTTTATTTCTACCTTTGCCTATTACAATGCTATCCATCAATTTTTAATTCTCATAAAAATAACTCAAGTCAACAAACTCAGAAAAAACAAAACATTTTAAATACTGCAATGAATCAAGTGTTCTCTGGGGGCAACAATTTAGAACATTTCAAATGCGAAAAGAAAACTACGCAAGTCATTGAGTATTTTTAGAGAAATCTTAGGTAACAAATCACGCAATAAATCTACACACTCCTCTTTATCGAAGTCGAAAAATGCCAATTTGAATGCTCATTCGATTCGATAATCAGCGATGGTGGCTGCCATTCGAACTGCCATTGCGCTCAGTTCGAAATTCACTTTGAGTGTGTGTGTGTCAGTTTGCTCAACTGTGTGTGTGTGTGTGTGTTAGTGTGGTGGACCAGTGAGCGTGGCCACGTTGACAGGTGATTGATTGACAGGCGAGAATGTTGAATGTGCAAGCGAGATGGAGCGCATGTGGATGCTCACTCACTACGCGAATGTTGGAAGAGAGAAGCGCGCTTCACGTCTAAACATACGAATTCTCTGCTCCGCCCTTGACCAAAAAGAGGAAGCAAGAACACAGTGGAACAACAACAAGAACAACAGCAAGAGCAGAACAGGTTTACGACTATAAAGTGAGAGAGGGATGGGGGAGTGACTGACTGTATGAAATCTGTATGTGAGCAATAACCACATAATAAAAAGTAATTGATTAGGTAAATGACAAAGTCTCTTTACCTTAGAATAAAATTAATATGAAAATGACGTATAAAATTTGGAGAGTTCTTATTAGAAATAATTCATGTACTGAATTTATTTCCTCTTTGTTTAATACCTAAAAAGAAAATATTATTAGATTTATTTTCATAAAAACTTCTATTTTAAAAGTCCTCCCGTTAAGAACTTTTTAATGGTATTTAACCATAATAAAAATACGACAAATATCCTATTAGATTTATTTGATTAACAGCTTAAAATTTTTTTTTTTGGTTGCGTTTTATAGGCATTAAAGCAGACGATCTCGACTCCATTTTCGTTAAAATTCACGAGATCGTCTGCTTCAATGCCTATAAACGCAAACCAAACAGCTCAAAATTTACATCAGGTTAACGATAACCTTAGATTTAGAGCAGGTGCGCCATATAAAAAAGTCAACTTATCAAACACCCTCGTATGTAAATTTAATGTTCGAATAATAAAAACATTTACAATTTTAATTTCTTATCTTCAATTTTAATTTCTTAATTTAAAATTGGTAAATAACATACATTACTAATAGTTTTTCCTAATTATTTCCCATAAGAAATACCTGTTTTAAATACTTTAAAATCAGTTAAAAACCCACTCAAGCCCACTCTACTCATTGTGCACATTCGCAACCACTCATTCGAAATACACTCAAAATACACAATGCCGAAGCAACAACGAGAGCGCGCCACTCACTCTCTCAACGTGACGCGCTCTCTCGCGCTCACACAACGAACTAAATCAGCTGTTTTTCGCACAAGCGGCAACTGCCTTGCACGGCGTCCAATTGCAAAGTGCAGTAAACAAGGCAATTTGCTGCTGTTTCTCTGATTAATAAATAAATGAATAATGTTATTTTGTTAAATCTACTGCTCTAGCTTGACAAACACTTGGTAGATATCAATTATATATAAAAAACAACAAAGTATTTTCTTACTACTTTACTTCTGTTCTTCACTCACTTACCGCGTGCTTTGTCAGAATACAAGTTGGAATTATCGTAGAAGGTTCACTTAAGTTCACATTGCACACGCGTTTAACACACTTTTCATTTACACTTTAAGGTAAATTATTTAAACTTCCGCACTTTGTTTATAAGAACAATTTAAGTTTATTTCAAGCGGGAACTTTGCACAGCGCACTTTTCGACAACGCGCGTCATTTGACTCTCTCACGAACAGCTGGTCGCCGCGCTCTGTTCGAAATTCGAAAACACAAACGAACGCGTGAGAGAGGCAGAGCGTGAGATTGTGAGAGCATGAGTGGAAGTTGGACGAGTTCGAATTGAGCGCAGCAAATGTTGAGTTGCTAGAATTGAGTGTAAGTTTAGTAGGGAGTTGGATAAATATGAATTCCAGAATTAAAAGCAGTATAAAACTATTAAAATTGGGATGAAATAAATTAAAATAGATACGAATAAGTGAAATAAATGAAGAAAAATGAGTAGAGATTAATAATTAATAAAATAAATAAAAAATAAACGAAAATATATATAAGAATGAAAAAACAGTAAAGATTTTGTATAACCATTGTAAGTAAATTCAATCGAAAGAAACGTTATTTTCAATATTTATTTTATATATTTAAATTGGTTTATTATAATAATATTTTAATATCTTCTAATTCTTCGAAATCTCTTCTATCGACCTTATCAAATTCTCATCTTGTTGATATTGCAGAATCTTAAGATAAGAATTTATTATAATCATGTAAAACTATATCAACTTCTTTAAGAATCATATCTAAGTCAATTAAATCAATTGAGCTCTTACCCATCACATAATACTCAGCAAATACCCCTTAAATCGTGCCTAACCTCACAAATGTTATAGCCAACGCATGCAACGAGTATTTCCTGCATCATTAGTCGTCACTTACTCGTCTCATAGATATTCCTCTGCGAAATCAAAGCGATTTCTCAGTCGAGCAACAATTTCATGTTCAATTTCTTGTCGGTTTCTTTGGGTTATTCCTTTTTATTGGATTCTTCTAGTCTCTCTCTCGCGTTCTCTCTCCCTCTGTTTCTCGATTTGTAGCTGTTTTCATATGCGACTAGAACTAATTGCGTGTTCACTGCGAAATCGTTTCAATTTATCGCCTCGGGTTGATTTTATGCCTCACATTCGCATACATATTAATGAAGCCCCAAGTGCAAGGCGAGGATCGGTTGAGGATCGAAGTGGAGCCTCCTGGTTGGTTGCCTGGCTCGGCTCGTCTTGACTGACTCTTGGGGGCTTCCAGCCGGCGTTGATTTATACGCTTCAATCCCACATTTTTATTTCTTTGGCTGCCATTTAGCTAAAATATTTCATATCTCCCGCCATCGCGCCCAGCTTCGGGCTGCGCCCTGCCAGAGAATCATTCCAACTCGGACCTGGACTTGCAGTTGGACAGCGGCTGCCCCGTAATTATGCGATTTGTTATTCGAGATTTGAGGCGATTGTGACTGTGAATCATGTGCGCTGGGCCAGACGAGGCAGACGACCAAAGTCGTTGGACAAGGCGAGGATGATTTAAAATGCGATTTCAATTCTGGCATTTCTGATTCGCAGACGCGAGCGCAGAGTGTGTGTGTATGTATGTGTGTGTGAAGGCAGCGGGTGTTTGGGCGGTGCTGGTGCAGGTGGAGCAGCCTCTGTGCCACAGGTATCTGCTGAGCATCGCATGCTGATCCTGCCACAAGCAGGAGGCGAGACCCAGCTCCATTGCATGTGCAGAACGGACGGACAAAGAGAGTGGGACACACAGACGGACGAACATTCATTCGCATACGCTGACTGAGTGACGTACTCAGGCCTGACTGATATGGGAGGGAACCTCTGCAGCTTACCATGCACAATCTTTGCTCAGGCATGCATTGAGAGAAAAATCCTATTAGGTTAAAATACGTAATTAAAAGTTGAATTTCGATCGATATTGAGATCAAGTATCAGTAACCTGATGTCCAATTTTATTTTCCCGATGTATGATTATGCACTGAAAGAAAAAGGCATTAGAAGGTATGAGTCTTTACAAGATATTCAACAATTATTGAAAAATTATAAATTGATTCTAATTAAATCAATGAAAACTCGATTTTTATCCCTTTTTTATTTTCTAGCAGTTTTTATGATATTTTAAAAATTTTCTTTGCCAGATCTAAGTTTTTAGTTTACTGAAATACATTTTAATGTTTTATTTTCAATATTGTATAGAATGAAAATTATCATGTTTCATTTCATTATTAGAATTTTAGAAAACTTTAAAGGTTTTTACATTTTTCAAAAAGCTAATATATATAATTAAAAATAATAAATATAATAATATAAATAAATATAATGAAAATACCGTAATGTCTTTTAAATTTCTAATAATAACTTGATAATAATTTCATTTGCATCGAATTTTCTCAAATATTTAAAACTCACATCACACATATGTTCAACTTTTATGAAAATATCGCATTAAATTTTTTGCAATTTTAATTTCACATAAATTAATTGAATCACGAATCGCAATTGTTTATCATATGACTCACTCCCAAATTTCTTTCAGTGTACGCTCGCTTGATTGCGACTTGCATGAGGCCTTCGTCAGTCGCCGCTGCATCCCCCTCTCTGCTTCGCCTCCTTCCCGGCCTCGTCGTCCATCTTGGCACAACGTCAGAATGTGCGATTCGTTAGCTTTGGCGGTCGTCGGGGCATAAATCACTCCTCGGCTGAGCTCGCTCGGCTTGATCGGCTCGCGATCCTCCTCCTTCTGCATCTCCATCTCCTTCTGCATCGCCTTCTTCTCCACCTGCAACTCTCCCGCGCACCTGCTTCCCTGTATCCTTCTCTTATTCTGGCTGCGTTTCGTTGATTAATAATTAATTTGCGTCTTCTGCCTGCGGTTGTCTTCGTCTTCGTCTTCGACTTGGACTGTTCTTCTTCTCCTTGCTGTTCTTGTTGTTGTTGTTGTTGGCTCACCTGACGACCTGACTCCTTTATAATGAACGGTTTGTGTGTGTGCCAGGACATCCGTCGTACATCATCGAAATGCGCGCCCAGTGTGCCCCATCTCGGCCTGATTGCCTCGGCTCACAGGTTGCTGAGGAGACGGATGAAGCTCCTCCTCGGCTTAATGCATAAATTCTTTTGGGCCAGGCCTACTACGACCCGCAAACGGCAAACCGGTATTTAAAGCAACAACGACAACAACAACAACGACATAAATTAAGCGAGAGGTGTTTGTACACTCGACAATAAATCAATTAGCAAATTTGTAATTATTATGTTCATAAATCTCCGACGGGAAGGCCGACGCATCATGGGATTCTTGCTCATCTGATCATGGCAACAGACTCAGAGAATTCACGATTAAAATATATTTTGATTGCAAGCGGAAAATAAAATTAAAACTTAAAACTTGTTGCTGGTTACGGGGCGTGGCAAGTATCAAGTTGCTGTCGATCTAGAAGATTGCAATTAATGTTCGGCATTTCGTTGAGGAGGCGACTTTATGAATATGATTTTTATTCGGATTTTACTGATGGGAAAATTTAAAATAATTTGAATTTTATTTAATTTCTAATGATATTCTGAAATATTTCATTAATACTTTGAGTATTTCCTTGAAGATGCTACTTAGGCAATTAATATCTTTGCTTTTAATATTGAAAATAATTGAATAAATTGCTGAGAACGTCTTAAAACAAATAAATATATGAACAATAGGGATATAACCTCTTAGAACTCTGGTATAAATCAATTGTTGTCTAAAAAATATTTTATAAATATTTTTAAAAGAAGAATCTGTTTAAATATATTGTGTTATTGGTAGATTATAATATTAATATCAGCTTTAAAATCAGTTTAAAAATTGGTTGATTTTATTTATTTTTTTTTCCTAACATAAATAAATGTATACATCATTTATCTATTTACTTACATGGCTATACATAAGTTTATCTCTCCACTTATCTATCTATGCATGCATAAATATAATTTGTCTATCTATCTATCTGTCTATTCATGTAACTTTTTTTCAATCCATCTATTGCATATCTCTTCCAATTCTTTCTTCATTATATCCCTCAACTGTCAACTAGAGTTCTCAATATTTAAAAACTCAACCATGTATTGCACTTATCTGTCTATAGTAACACTCCCCGTCCATCTAAAGTGTTTCTCACTTTTGAAATATGCCACTAAACTTGAGCAATCTGCCGCCCATTAATGAGCTAATCTCGCTGAGCTTTCCCATTTCGGTGGCATGGCCGCTGGCGGTTTGTTAATGGCCTCGCTACCAAACACACATATAACGTGAAGAGGAGGTAGGAAGAGGGGGTGAAGAGGAGAAGCGCCAGCCACATCCGTCATTGTGGCACACTTTGGCTCCGGTCGAGGCGCTGTGTTTCAGGTGACGCCCACCCGAGTTCGGTGTGTTTATGCGCCATTATTAACACGTCATAACTCAGGCACCAAAAGTTGCCCAAACTTGGAGGGAAGGCAGCCAAAAGCAGCCAAAAGCGGCCAAAAGTTGCCCATCAATCACGGCCCAAGCAAGGATAAGCAAATGACGAGCAGATGAGCAGAGGCAGAGAGAAGGGACAGGGAAAGGGAGAGCCATGAGGTGTAGGTGCTGCTCCTCTCTCATGGCGACTCATGGCGTTTATTTATGCATAACACGACCGTGTTGGGCGAGCACGATGGCCACAAAGTGATTTTAAATGGCACCCCCCTCCCTGGACCCCGTCCCTGAACCTGCAGCAGGCCTTCAAATTTGACGATGCTCTCGTTGATGATGACGCCGCCTGACGCTGACGATGAAGCCAAGTGCCCTCGGGCACAAGCTGGTTAACAGCCCAGAAAGGCCATTAATGTGGCCAGCGAAAAAGAGAGAAACACGCAGAATGCAGCGCAAATTGAATGGAAAAGCCAAAAAAGAATAAAGCCTGATGAATTTTAGATGAAAGTTTATAATGTTAAAAAGGAAACTGATTGCATTTATTTTGGAAACTGACACGATATGAAGTTGATTAGAAAGGTTAAAGAATATATTTTAAGTTATCTGTTAAAAGGGTAGAACAAGAAACTTAATCTCCAAATTCTCTATTTAAACCAAAAAAACTCTTTGCCCCTCTATCACCCCTCTCCTACCCCATCAAAGAAATCGCCGAAAAAATATGAATCCAAACATTTCGTAATCCCAAATTGCCTCGAGGACTTAGCGAGTAAATAGATTGTCTCTCTTTGGCTTGGACAATCTGGAAAATTGCAGTGCGCTCTCAAAGTGATGCCGAAGGATAATGCGAGTCGCTGCAATTTGCTTGGCAATTATCCTTAAAGGATATGCAGGATATGCGAGCAGCGTAGACAAATCACAGTGGAGAACAGAACAAAACAGAAGAAGGTTGGCAACGCGGCGACGACGACTGCGTTTTTCGATTCGAATTCAATTTCGATGCGCTTCGCAATTCCCACAGAGCAAAGGGGCAAAGGGGGAAGGTGATACCTCCCCCTCTTCCCGCTTGCCAGCCCCTGCAGTATAAACCATTCCAGGCCAACGGGCAGTCGGGATTCAATTCGCAAATATTGCAAGTACAACGTGGAACGAGAATGAAATTATGTTCCAGCTGCTGCTCAGGCGCCGCTCTGGGAGAGGGAGGGAGAAAAACCGATAGAGAGAGGGGTGGAGAGACAGAGGGGGAGCAGGGTTGCCCACTGTATGCAGGCTGGGAAAACGCCGTAAAATGCTACGTGGAGTAAATCTAATTTTGCCGGACAAGTGACTGTCATTGATTGCCGATATTTAGAGTGCTGCAGCACAGCTTGCCAGCTCCCTCCCACTCACTGCATGTGCAGCTTCTCTCTCTATGTGCTTCTCTAGCTCGCTCGCACTAACTCTATAACTCCATCTCCCTCTCTCTTTCTGTCTCTTTCTGTGAGCGACAGGATTGTGGCAATCGTCAATCGTGTTGCGTGGCCAGCACAAATTTTTCGAGTGTGCTGCACACAATTGCTATCTGTGCTGCACAGTGGGGCAAGTGTTGAGAAACACTGAATTAAAATTTATAATAAAAATAATTAAATCTTAAAGATATGTAACAGTTTTTAGCGAATAAACTTAATTAAGTGAAGATTTCTTTCATTAATGTTTATGTGTTTGAAAATATTTTAGACATCAGCGTAAAAATAAGTATTGAGAATTATAATAATATAATATAATATTTTTATATACTTTTATATTAAAGTAGACTTCACGAGTTTTATTCTTCAACATGAAATTTATAAATAATTGAAAATTAAAGTTTTTAAATTGCTTTAACTCTCAACTTATATTTCTGACTGAAATAATCGATTTTTTTAAGTTTTTGAAATTTATTTGCATGGTAATATGACAAAAATAAGAAAAAACTAAATAACACAAAATAATATAAGGTTGTTAAATATCGTTGCCAGATACGAGCTCTGTAGCGCTATGTACATAGCCACGAAATTCAAAAGACAAAAAAGCGGAAGGGAGATATTTGACAACCTTATATTTAGTGTATTTTTTTTTTTTTGTAATATGTTTCCTAACTTAGTTTAAACATTTATTATTTCTTTTATTTCATTAAATTAATCTCAAAATTCCATTAAATCTCTTTTTTTTTTTTATTCTTTTATATTTCAATCTAGGTTTTTATTTATTCATCTTTTATCTATTACATAATCCATTTTTTTATCCCATTTATCTATTAATATAACTGTCTATCTACCTTTATGGTGCTCTACCCCCTTCTTTCAGTTACTCTACAAATTTCACTCCATTCTCACCCCATCACAGTCCACTGTGCCATCAAGCTGCCTGATTAGTCGTCCTGCCCGAGAAGGCATCATTTCACAGCCGATTGGACAACGTCCTCCTCCAGCGCGCTGGTCAACCCAACTCTGGCTGCGGATTGGAGCTGCTGCTGTTGGTGCAGCTGCAGCTGCAGCTGTGGTGGAATGTGTACCATACACTGTATGTATGTGTGTGTGCGTGTGTGGTGTGTGTCTCTGTGTTTTTAGAAAATAAAATTGCATTTTCATGAACCTTTGGCCAGGAATTTATCTGGCGCACAGATTTCACAGGCCTCTCATGCCCCCCAAACCAGAGCTGTGCATAGGCTGCTGCAAATAGGCACGCACGCAGCATAAAACGCATAAATAGCCCCCCGAACCACCCCTCCGTCGCTCCTCTCCTCCTCCCTCTGGCTCAACCCCATCAGCAATTGTCCTGGCAATGGGGCAGGACATGCGTGCATATTTACGAGTCGACTGCGGCGGCATCAGCTGCACCAAAAACTCGATTGCCTTGTGCCCCCTTCCACCTCCCCCTCCCACTGGTTAGTCCTGCTGTGGTCGCACACTGTGCGAGTAGTGTGTGTGTGTGTGTGTGTGGCGTCACAAAATAATTACCCAGAACCTGTGCCTGTGCCTCGCTTGGTTCGCTTTGCTCGCTCGGTGATTGAGTTGGCAAAACGTTGCACTCGATTTGATTTTTTCTCTGGGGCAGGAAAGTGGCAACCCTGGCTTGCCACAGAGTACGCTCCCCTTGTCTCTCTCCCCTCTTCCCCTGTTTTTGCCTCCTCCTTAGCTGCAATTTATGCGTGTGCCAATGGGGCCCAAAGTTTGTCGGTTTTTAAGCTAATTTGGCGAGCATCCTGGCTGTAAAACGGCTAAAGAGGGAGAGGGAAAGAGGAAGAACATTTGAGTGAGTGAGCAAGATTTAGTGGCACACATAAATGCCAAAACCGAAATGCTCCAACAGCAAATCACGGCCAGCCTGACACGCCCACCTCCACTGGCGCCCACTGCCTGTTTCCCTCTCACTCTCTCTCTCTCTCGCTGCCTCTGTGGGATTTTTCGGTTTCGGCACACAAAGTGCAGACAGATGCGCCGGCACCCAGTGCTACTGGGACTGGTCAGTGCAGCGAGGCACCTCATGATTTGCCCATAAATGCAGCAGCAACATCGCATTGGAGGCACGAGAGTTGAGATGAGTCGAGGCTGCCTCTGGTAGTTATATGACCATGACATGTTGATGCTGCAGACAAGCACCGAATATGCAGACGAAAATCTGAATAAAACTGAGAGAAGGTGCCTGCTAGAACGGAACTTAGTGGCAGACTTCAGCTAAGCACGAATCTGATGGGATTGGTGAATGTAAAGGGCTCTTTAGTGTTTACCTGTAATGGGTATAAAGTTTAAAGACGCACTCGGACTTAAATTGGAATAACTTTAAATGAAACAGGGTATTTAAAATTACTTAGGTAATACTCTTATAGATACTTTAGTTATATTATTCTTTTATATATATTTCTATATTTTATAATTTAAAAAAAAAAACAGAAGAGGTTGATGCTGACAAAGAAAAAGAAACGCATACAATAGTACTCAATATACTTGATACTTACTATATACTTCTATTTATATTATGTATTTAAAATATAAATACTTCATAAATACATAGGTACAAAGTATTTGACTTACATAAGTACCCGAAAATAATTAAGAAGACTTATAATAACCTTGACAAACTGATTACACTTAATTTGCCAAGTCTAATACGAGATTTTCAACTATATTTTGATTAGATTCGCATCGATGATTCTACAATATATAAAGCCCTCCTAGCGACCATCATCTGTTAGCACTGTTATGCTAACAATTACAACTAGCAGAAATGTTGAATTGCATTGTGTAATTAATGAGAAAATATTATATTGTATATATGTGAGCATAATATACTATTCAGTGCATTAATTTCCTTATTTTTTTATCATGTCTTTTCTATAATCGTCTTCATATATTTTTAATAACTTTCTTCAAGTTATTACTTTTCATATCGTACATGTTATAAACACAGCTCTTTAATGTTGAAGTATCACCTAAAGCCATTCCCTCTCTATCTCTCTCTCCCTCTCTCTGTCTCTCCCACTCCCTCGCCCTCACCAACCAATCCGCTTGCCAATTGGGCAACTTGAGCTGCAGCAAGTGGGCATGTCTGTTGCAGCTGGGCATGCCACCCCACTTCATGCCCCTCTTTCCCCCCTTTCCTCTCACATCATTGCCCCTTTGCCATTGTCTTAGTATCCGTCTCTGTCTTTGTCGCCGTCGTCTTCGCCGTCGCCGTCGCCTTCGTCGTCGTCATTGTCGTCGACGCCAATAAATCAGTTTGATTTATTCACCTTCTGCTCAGCTCGTTCATTTTTTTTTTGCTGCTTTTCCGATTGTTGTCGTTGTCGTCGCTGTGGTTGTCCCATTGGTTTTGTTGTTGTCTCTTAACGCGCGTGCTTGCATCTCTCGCTGGGCTTCGCTCTTCTATGCATCGATCTCCTCGGGGCAGCACACATACATACATACAAACACACTCTGGGACAGTCTCCGACTGCGCCGAGTCCGAGTCTCACTTGGTGCGCGATGTGCTAAAGATCACCTGAGCTGCGACAGTGAATGTCTAATCCAATTTAGCATGGAACAACACAGCAACAACAACAGCAACAACAACAACAGCAGCAGCAGCAGCTGCATATGGCAAATATCCATATCGTGACACTTGATTTCATATTAAGATTATTCCCATTCCGAATATTCCAAGGCACAAAGCGATGCGCCCTATGGCCTTGCCAAGGAATTTATGTAAGTTTATCGATAATTTGTTTGCCATCGACACGAAAGAGATCAAGAACTTTACAAATTACAAAGGGAGTAAATTGAACTTATCTCTTTTGTATTAATGCTAGTTTCATTATTTGTTTCATAGTTTATTTAATTGCAAATATTACTACTTTATTATTGAATATTTATGGCTCTTGTTTTAAGCTAGAAAATAATTGCTTCATTATATATGTTCTTCATTATTTATTTTATAAATTGTTTATTTTATTACACCTATTATATTATTTGCGTATATTTATACGGTTAATCGTTCGTTTTTTTTTAATAGATTTTACATACTATTTTTCATTATTTGTTTCCTTAATGGTACATTTCATTAAATGTAGTATTTTTATGCAATATTTATACGGTTAATTGTTTTTTTTCAATAGATTTTTAAAATTTTTTTTCATTATTTATTTAAATTATTGTATATTTCATTACATTTATCATTATACTTGCATTATTTTTACTATTAATGTTATTTTTATTAGATATTTCATAATATATTGCATTATTTATTTCATTTAATGTATCATTTATCATTTTATTCAATATTTATAATCAATTTTTAAATAATTTTTATTGATTTTTTTCATTAGATTTTATATGTATTTCATTAATCATTCCATTAGTTATTTTATTTTTGATTTAATTAAATGAATTTATTAATAAAAACTGTTATTTAGTTTTCCATTATCTTTAGAACCATTGATTCCATCAAATATCGTTTCATATTTGTAATTGAAACCCAAATTGATTGTATTAAAATGAAAGTGAACATTTTATTTGTCGATAAATATTTCAACGATCCTAATTCACAGACCTGTCGAAAGTTCAACATATCATTCCTGCCATCACTCTGCCTGCCTTCTATAGCGTATTGCCATCTGCATGTGTGTTGGACCCTTCTTTGCCAGAGAATATGCAAATCAAAACTCATGACAATCTCGAAAAGTGAACAATGGGTTCTGTCAAAGAATAAAAGCGACTCACTTGTTCATCGCGATTGTCGTCTGTCTCACTCCCTCTCTCTCTCTCTCGCCAAGCACTTGTAATGTTCTCGCGTCTCTTCTTCAGTATTTCCCTTCTTTTGGGGGGCATTTTGGTTGACAAGAAATTTATATTAATTTATTACAGTTCAACTGACAGAGAATTAAGCGAGAGACAATTTATGGCTTTGTTTTCAGCGCATTAAGCAGAGCAGAGAAATCGTTTATGTAAATATATCGCACGAGCTCAGCTCAGCGATGGCTTAGCGAGTGCTCATCATCATCCCAAATCGGAGCAAGCACGTGACAAAGAAACTGTTAATAGAAAACTATCGATAAGTTTTGTAAGTGAATTACTTTTAAATCAATTAATAATGTTACATATAATTGAAACTTAATATCGTTAAAGTAGAGTACAATTAAGTATAAGGTTTCTAAAAATATAACCTACATATAAAAATCGTAGAAGCAAAATAATTAATGATTAACCGATAGTATGCAACAATCGCTTTAATTTGTATACGATAATATTTCTACATTGGACAATATATATTAATACCTATAGCTCTACGCATTAATTAGACTAGTAAATTGCAAGTTATTCGATAGTTATACCGATAGTTTCTAGACTTAAGCCAACAATTAATACATAGCTTCACCAAAAAAAGTGTGTCCGATAGCTCTTACAAACAAAGTAAGTCACTTTCACACATACGATAGTTCAGCCGATAGTTCACAGCCCTTGCGCTTAATTGCCACGACCCACATTCGCGAATGGCTGCCACATTCACTCGTCATTCATCTGCCTTGGCGACAAGAGACAGCGACAGCGACAGCCACTGCCGCAGCAACAGCAACAGCGACAGTTAGCGACAGCAACATTTTGTCGCGACAACAGCAGCAGCAGCAGCAGCAGCAACAACAACAGCAGCAACATTTCGGCAGCAGCAGCAAATGTCGCCAACTGTTTGCTCTGCTGTCTCCGAGTCATCTCCCTCTCTCCCTCACTCTCTGTCTCTTTCCCGCTCAGTCTCACAGTGACATCTCCTCTTGATTTGGGTACAGTCACACACACACACATGAGAAAGAGAGAGAGAGTGAGAGAGGAGACACACATTGGCAGCATCATTAGCAAAGAGCTGCGGCGACGTTGATGCTGTTGGCAGCCTTGTCGCCTTGTCGCAGCCTCCAAAGCTGTCAAAAGTTGATTTACCGTTTTAATTTTAAGTTAAAAACCTGTCAAAAATAAATCATTCAATCGCTCGCGTCGCTCGTTCGAGTTGACTCTTTTTGCTTCCTTTAGTTTGGCCCAGGCCCAGCCCCGACACCAGCGACAGCACCAGAGTTACTTTCCCAGCCTCATCCCCATATCCATCCCATTCCCATCCCCATCTGCATTTGCATTCTCCATTTCGCATATTTACGCATCTCGCAGCGCCACTCGGCTAGACACT
The DNA here is from genome assembly GCA_018151435.1 of Zaprionus africanus. Taxonomy (NCBI): domain Eukaryota; kingdom Metazoa; phylum Arthropoda; class Insecta; order Diptera; family Drosophilidae; genus Zaprionus; species Zaprionus africanus. The sequence continues at coordinate 2,291,673 of JAECXB010002306.1, read as the reverse complement.
GACCCAGTTGCCGAGCCCCTTCCACTTGCCCCTTCACCATCTCTCTCTACTCACTCTCTCTCTTCCTGCTTCTTCTCTCCCCCCTCTTCATGCCTCACTTTCGCGGCCATTCATTAAAGTCTTCAGTTTTAGTGCGCCGTCTGAAGTTGCAGTCTCCCCTCTCACTCTTCTTATCTTCCTCGCTCTCTGTCTGCTCCCCTTGCAGAGGTCGCTGCATTCATTCATTCATGAATCGCACTCGTAATTGAAGTACGAGACGCTTTAGACACATTTTAATTGACAAATTAATTCTCGTTTTCTCTATTCATTCCCAAGAGACCTAAACTCGTCTTGCTTTGGGATTAAAGTGAATGAGGCCGAGAAAGATGATTAGCCAGTTAGATATGTGCTTATCAATAGTATTATGAATGACAATTAAGTATAGTTATCGATAGTCAAATTAAGAGATAGAGTTGGAGTTAAATGATTATAGTTTATGACTGTCTGAAATGGCTTCATATTAAAATGATTGACATATTCACATATTAAAATAATTCTATAAAATATATATTGTATGTATTTTAATTTTAGCAGCAATCGATAGTTATATCGATGCTTAATCTTCTTTAAGATACTATCGATTTCATACCATCAATGAGAAGATCTTAAACTGAAGCTGGGAATACAAAAGGTACCATCCGAATCACAGAAAAAGTATGCAAGAGAAGATATTTAACTACTACCTAACAAAGCCAAACTATCGATAACTGTAGACAGAAATTCCTTCTCAAAAAGGTCTCCTGAATCCAAGAAGAACTTGAACCTATTAGATGAATCCATCACACTGTGAGCAACTCATCAAAGTTATCGATAGTTAGTCATGTGGAAGTTACTTAACTACTCCCTGCACACCCTATAATCTTATACTAGATGATGTCATTATACATTAAGCTCAGCAACTAGTTCAAACTAAAGTTATAACAATCTTTGACGCCGTCGTCCGCTTCAAGTTAATCGCTTCAGTCCGAACCGAACCGGATGCCGACTATCAATATCAAGCCGGTCTCAATTCGTCTCGTTTGCCGGCACTGTACAGTCTTGTCTATCAATATTCATACGCCAAGATGCAGATAAGTCAATTCAGCTGGAGCTGGAGGTGGAGCGTGGGGAAGGTGCAACGCATAGTGGAACGAACGTTCACACGCGCCCAGTTCGGGCCGATAATTGATGCATTATAATCGCGGCGCGATGTGATCGATTATGACAGGTGTGCGCAGTCACGTGGAAATGCAGCGAAAAAAATTCCAATGCCGCCAAAATGATTTGCCTGATTGACAAGCAGGTCAGTCGATCAGTCAGTCCAGTCAGTCAGTCGATCGGTCTGTCGCAGTCAGTTCCAGTTTCAGAGCGGGAGAGAGATCTCTCGATCGAGGGCAGCTGCTGAGCTCCCTCTCTCCCTCTCTCTCTCTCTGTCGCTGGCGACAAATTTACGCATGGCGCGACAGGTTCATTAATTGATGTGCACACTGTCGCCGCACGAGCTGCTGCTGCTGCCTCTGCCCCTGCCCCAAACTGGAGGCAGCTGCGCAGGCGCCGCACATTGCGTGCGGTGGCCCGCTTAGGTGGATATTTCTTAATCGATATCGAAATGATTTACGTTTGCTGCCTAATGAGTTCGCATACACAAACACAGGCGGACAAACGGACGGACAGACGGACAGAGAGACGGAGACAGTGGGACAGACAGTGGGACAGATCGGCAGTTTTCCTTTCACGCAACTCTTGCTGCTGTTTCTTTTTTGGGCTCCGTCTTTACATCAAGTTGGCGGCAACTTGTGGCTATCAATCTCTGACATGATGCTGCAAAATGTAGCAGCTTCTTCAACTCGCCTTCCTCCTTCTCTCCATCTCTCTGTCTCCCTCTCTCTCTTTCCATCTGCTTCTTCATTAGTTGATTGGCATTTCAATTAACGAATTAGTCATTTGCATGTGGTCGCTCTGTTCGTTGGATCTGTTGCCGATCTTAGTTTGTTTCTTCGTTTTTCGTTTCGTATTTCCTGCCATCTTGTCGCCTTCCTCTTCTTCGTCTCTTCTACGCTCTCCTCATTGGTCGCCTTTGCGCCACTTTGCAGTAGTTCGAGCATCTGTCTCTAGTGCTAATGACAGCAATCCATCAACTCTGTCGAGCTCGGAGTCTGCTCTGGGGTTGCTTTCGGCTACACTTGCCTTTTCTTTGAGGGATGCAAAATCAACCCTTAAATTTTGATTGATTTCTGTCATGGTAGCAAAAAAGGAAAAAATGTCTGACTTTTTGAAACATGAATGGAGTTTTCTTTTGAAGGGAAATGAGACATTACTTTTTGCATAGAGTATCTGAGACTGCAAATGGTTTGGCTTTTGGTATGAAAGCTATTTTCTTTTTACTTTATGTAAGATATTAATTTATTTTTATTTATAATGGTATGTTATTGTAACTTATACTTTTAAGTAACATTAATACAAAGCAATTAATTGTTTATAAGGTCCTCAAGATCTTTTAGACTTTTCTAGGGTTCATTGGACGGTTCTAAAGTTTCTAAACTGTCTTTACCTTATCCACTGTACGTCCTGCTCTCATTTAGTTCATACTATTGAATTCTTAATAGATTTATGATAATATTGTCGCATTTTTAAGACATAATATAATCTTTTCTTACCGTATATTACTATATTATTTTAATAACTAACCAAGTGAATGAACTACAAGATTTCCAAGTTCTTTCCAGTCTAAAACTTGTTTTAATTTAACTGTGGATTTCCTTATTCATCTGGTAAGTGTTTTAAGGTTTCTCCAAGCCACTTATCTATGATATATTATAATTCTCCCTAACTGCAGCTCACTGTAGTACAGTAAAACATGCTCTAATTAAGAACTGTCTCCATTTCGGCATTAACATGTTTCACTCGTTGTCCTTTGCAGCTGCAGGAACAGTGTCACACGTCTGTGTTCGCACACAACCCCTATCAGGCCAGTCACAAGCAGTCTCTCACTCCCCCTTCCCTTCCCTCTCACTCTCTCTCTCTCTCTCTCCTTCCCTTCAACGCAGCATTTTATGCTGAGGCGCGTTTCATGTGCGGGTGCTGTGGACATATTTATGTCGCTTTTGGGAACATTTCATCCTCATAAATATTATTCATGGTCTCGTTCACTCTTTGGGGCTGCTGTCAGGCAGTCCTCCCCCTCTCCTCCCACCACCCACCTCCCCTCCTGCCTAGGCCGAACCCATTCTATACCCAATACTGCTGAGCTTTCAAATTGCACACAACACGAAAAGTTCGTTTACTGTGAACGATGAAAATGGAAAGAGGCAGCAGAAGAAGAAGAAGAAGACGACACAAGAAGGACAAGCATGTGAAGAAAAATAGCAAGGAATCCATCAGATAAGTGCGAGCCAACAAAGTGTCTCTCGCTCTCTCTCTCTCTCTCTCTCTTTCTCTCGCTTCGCTTGGCTTTCAGCGTTTTTGCCAGTAAATTGTCAAAGTGACAGCCTGAAAGAAAAAAAAGGAATCCCGGCCATCATTTACTTCGCCCTGCTTGAAGCACCCCTCCTCGTAATATCCTCCTCTACCTCCCCCTGCCTCCTCCCTCACCTCACACACCTTGCTCGTCTTGGGGCCGGGGCAATTCCTTGGGTTTGATTTAATGTTGCGTGTGATATATCACAGTCCAGACGGCACAGCAACCACCGAACTGAACCGAACTGAGGCCTCTAGCTCGGCCTTTATTTTACGCTTATCGAACTCTTCATTCACCCCCCCTCTCCCCCCCCTACTGCGCTCCCCTGCTGCTGTTCGTGGGCAAGCACTTTGCCACATTTAATTTTTGGAACGTCGCAAATGGCGTCGCCTTGTCAGTCCGCCTGTCCCTGCTGTCCTTCAGTCTGTCAGCGTTCACACAACTTATTCTCGATTCCTCAGTTGCCAAGCCCAATCTCTTCTCTCTCCCTTTCTCTCTCGTCTTCGTCTTCGTGTTGCGTCTTGCCATCTCTGTCCCTTATGTCTTTCGCCATCAACTTCAATTCAATGCCCTCTCAATAAATCACTCATTCGCAGTAGTTTTGTACGCTCCTACGCTTATTGACCTAAACAGAGGCTACTGTCCCCCAGGCACAGTGGGCCAAGAGTGGTTGTATATGTAAGAAAAAATTGCAGTAAAAGATCTCATCAATGTATTGCGATTTATACGATATCTTAAAATCTATGTTAAGATATATTACCAAATATTTATAGCTACAATTAATAATAAAGATCTAAATTCAAAATTATATATTACATAAATAAATAATAACTAATTTTAATATACAAAAATTATAAATAAAGAAATTCCAAAAAAATTTATTTTTTTCGTTTAAACCCAGCAAAACTAAGCTCTGTTAAGAATTCGTCTTCCATTCATTTTATATTCCTAGTAACATAGACCTTATAACAGAAATATAAGATTTTGAAAGTATTTTTACGAAAAAGTTTAAATTTATGCCTATAAAAACCGTTTAAATTCAATAAAAACTAGATCCAAACTGTATAAACTGTGAGGGTGCTAACCTTTTCTGCTCAACTTATAATGGTTGATGAAGATATCTTGCAAAATTATAGCTTTTATCAGACTTTCAAAATGGATAAAGGAACTTTTAGAAAAATTCGACATTATTCTATTGAAATTCTATTAAACCTTTCTTTAACATAAACTATTTACCTTTTCAGTAAATTTTCAGTTAAAAACAATGCTTAATTTCTAATTGATCTTTAGTTTATAATGACATTTTTTCTCTCTTCCCGTAATGTTCCAGCTCATGCCAATATTCCCACATTTGATTCGTCAATTTCCAATCACTGCCTGCCCACTGTGCCACATCAAAGTCAGACCACGCACTGACGTCGTCAGTGTGTCATTGGACTTGCAGAAGTTTGCTTCACTGTGGCGCTAGACACTTCGATACTTGGATACTTGGGTGGTGCTGGGTGGTTCGCTTCGCTGCGGCTCGAATTCGTCTTTGATTTGTCACTGTGGGGGCTGCTCTGGGGGGTGGACGCGTATCGAATGCGGCCTAGCTTTAAATTGCAATGACGTCAAGTTGGCATGCCTCACGATTATGTCGCCTGTCGCGCCAGACCTAGTCCCGGACTCAGATTCAGACCCAAACCCAATATCAATTCCAGTCCCCAGCAAGCAGGAGGCCGGACGTGTCACTCCTCCTCTCTCCCTCTTTATCTCTGTCTCTCTCTTGCCTGGTTTGTTTGGCAACTTGTGCGCGGTGTCTTCGAGTTGTGTAAAAGTGCGAAAACGAGACGAAATGGTCTTATCTGTCGGGCCCCATCGATAGATGTCATCTTGAGTGATTTACCGTCAATTGGGGATGTTGTCTTCAATGAGTTTTTTCCACTTCTCTCTCTCGGTCCCATCTCTTTTCCTTTAGTCACTTCTACGCTTCAGATTTATGTTTATATTTATTTACGGTACGACTCGACTTGACTCGACGAGACTCAACGATTCGCTTGGGTCTTAGTCTCTCTCTCTGTCTTGCTTGAGCACATGTATCTGCTGTATTCACCCGGCTTATCTGTATATCTGTATCTGCGCATCTTTCCATCACTCGGCAGTGCCTCGGCAGTTGCTATTAAGAAAGAAAAGGAAAAGTAGATGGAATTAATCAATATTAAATGTCTGACTCGAAATTAAACTGTGCTGCGAATTTCAATTTATGTGCGCGGGCAATAATCAATAGGTCTAACTTAACATCGATTCGAATCGGTAAGATTTATCTCTAAACATTTATGACTTGAGCTGGCGACAGCGTGTTTAGGTTGTTGGTCTTTAGTTTAACCAGATTTTAAATTAAGATTTCGCTATGTTTAGTAATCATTAAGAGGTGGATATCATTTGTTTAGGTCGTTTAGGTCTTTTTTTAGGTCGTTTTTAGGTCGTTTTTAGTTTCACTTTGGTTTCGGTTTTTAAACTAAAGATGGTTAAGAAATAAGAAAGATTAAATTTAGAACTTTATACTTTCACTTGAAAGTCTAAAAATATGCTTTAAAGATATATAGAATTCCCATACAATATGCTTAGAAACATCTTTATTAAAACCTTTAAAATATCCAATTATAATTGAAACTCGCGACGGCTCAAGCAATCAAGCAATTATTAGCTCAGCTGTCAGTCGACATTGACAGGCTTCATTTATATAGCGAAACCAGTCTGAAAATAATTTAGGAGTATAAATGTAACTGAAGTCGTTGAGGAGGTTGCATGACAAGTGAACCTAGCTGAGATATGGACCTGGCCAGTTCAGGCTTGAGATGCAGTTAAATTGAAGTCTTAAACAATCTATAAATGTCGCTTAGATGACGCCAACTTATTGATGGATTACTTCCAAACAGAAGGGAGTGGCAGGGACAGGGGGCAGGGGAGTACAGACTGCGATTAATTGCATCAATCAGCTCAGCTCAGTTGAGGCGGAGGCACAAGCTATTCGAAATGCATTCGAAACACTCAGCTGAGACTATTTGAAATTCATAGGCAATTTGCATGGCGATTATTAGCATTGACATTCCTCCCGGGCGAGACCCCAGACAATTGTAAGCACAATCAATTAGGCGTTGAATTGATACAAGATATACACCCACACACACCCACACACACACACAGTCACATATTGGGGCTGCCTGCCACATATGAATATGCAATTATTCGCATTTGTGTGCAGCCAAATTGATTCCTCATTCACTTGGCCAGACGAGACAAAGGCACGAGTACTCATGTGATTGCCCCCTAAGCAATTCAATGGGTACTCATTAAGTGTCACAATGCACTCATTAAATTCATTAAATTACTCGCTAAATAGGTGTCATACTCATTCAGGAATTAAAGAAACGAATTCAAATTACTAAATTATTCAAGCAATTTGAGTTTCTCAATGGGATTCTTTTATTTCTAAAATGTTGATTTCATTTGGGATTAGCAAAGGTATGGAGGAGAGAATCAAGAACAAAGGTTAGCAATAATGAAAGTAGACTTAGGTTTTCTATAGAAGAATAGCTTTTCTTATTTATAACTTAACATATTCTTCATCATTAAGTCACCTTTCTGTTTGACTTTCTTAACTTATTCTTCATCATTCAGTCACTTTTCGTTAAGAGCTTTATCTCTTTCTATCTCGATCTCTTGTTCCTTTTTTAATCTCTTTATCCAATCTAATTTAAATCATTTTCTTTAATTCCATCTTTATATCAATCTCAACCTCTATCTTTAGCTGCATCTGTCAATCAGCTCTCACTCACAATTCCTCCTTTCCTTTCTCTCTCCCTCCTTTCTCCAATTCTTCACATTTCTATGCCTCAACACCCACTCTACATTTCCCCATAATCTACCTATTCTCGCCTCTTCGCGAATTTATCTGGACTGCCCATGGCGTTTTCTCAGCCCCGTCGAAGCTTCTACATTTTTACGGTTTCTCCGTGTTCTATATTAACACCAGAAATGAAATGTGGCCGGCGAAGTAGACGCCATCGATTGGCGATCGTTGATCGTCGTCGTCGTGATTATTGCAGCTCCCTTCTCCAAATGGCCACATGTGGCGCAAGCGTAACGTTGCAAATAGACCTTTAAAGAGGAGAAGGAGGAAGAGAGGGAGATGTAAAGATGCAGCTTGAATGAGGCCTGGATGTGGCATGGATCATTGCATGCGGATGCTGAGGATGGCGGCGCGTCGATTGCGTGCACATGATGTGGGCAGTCACAGCTTCACTGGTTGTTGTTGTTGCCGATGTTGCTGCTGCAGCTGCCGCTAATGTTGCTGATGTGGCTACGATGATGGTAGTCGTTGCAATGTGGTTGCTAAAACGCTTCTGGGTTGAGAGCGGCAGCAACAGAGTCAGAAAGATTCATCGAAGGGAGTTGACTATGAGATGCTGTGTAAGAAGAGGCTGAGATAGGTAAGAATATGTGGCCTTAAGTATGATTTAAATGTGTATTAAACTGTATATACATATATTGGAGTATGTTATCTACTCTAGCGTACTATAATAAGAAAATCTATAGTTCTTTTTGGAGTTTTAAGAAGAGATAAAGTAAGTTAGACTAAAATTCCAAACCCCTGAGCATGTCTAAATTTGCTAAGGTTTCTGTTTGCCAAATTTCATGAGTCTAGCTTCTATAACAACTGAGATCAAATAGTTTTTCTATATACATATTTTGGTGAGCATGTCCTAACTGTATTCATATTATCTAAACAACTCTTAAATAAAGGTTTATTATTTTAATTAAATTTATTTATTTATATAAAATAAATTTTTTTTATTTAATATTAAAGTATAAATAAAATTATTATATTACTTTATTACTATTTTTGATTCTAAGAGATAATTTTTTATACTTTATCAGATTATTTGATTAATAATAATTATTTTATTTAAATTTTAAATTTACTTATTAAATTAAAATATAATAAAAACACTTACAAACACAGCTGTACCTCTCAGCTACCTTCAATTTACAGGGTATTACTAGTTACAAGCAGCCTGGACTAGCAAACAGCGCGTTCGACATCAACGAAAACGATGCGATGCAATAATTTAAGCGCATTTTGAATAATTGCCGGGCAGCCGCAACATGCTTTGACTTTTGCTTGCTGGCGGCTAATCAGCAGCAAACACACACACACACATACACACGCACATACTTACACGCACAGTCACATTGGCAACATGCACGACACGCGCATGCAACATTTTGAGGCACAATGAAAGTAAAAGCAAAGCAAAGCAGCAATCGCCATAAATTGTCCAGTTTTATGCTCGCTCACAGTCGCCACATCCCGCGTGTCGGAGGCATCAATGTCCCGCGGTTGCATGTTCATCATAAAAATCAACCTCATTGCCTGATCCGAACCCGAACGCCAGACGAAAGCCAAACAAACAAATCCCAGTCGATTGGCAACAGTAACAACAACAACAACAGTTTGCCTCGGAGCAACAACGGCAAAGGAAATGTAATCGAAGATATATTGGATATGCGAGTACATAGTATAGATTCTGTGGATGCCAATAAAGTATACATATTCTTAATCAACGACAACTGACCAGTTCATAAAGTTTTGTCCGTCTGTCTGTTTGTCTGTCTGTCTTTCTGTCTATCTCTGGTCTCTGGGAGTATAAGAGTGTAGGAAACTTGAAGGTTGCTGAAGTAGTTATCTAATATCAAGCTTCCTGAAATATAATTAGCCGACATACTTAAATAGAATCGAATTAGTCGAGTAATAGTTCCAAAAAGTCAGGCATTAACTGCAGCAAACTAATTAACTTCACAAATACAATTTTTTTTTATTTCCACATTTGCAACTTTTATATAGTTTTATTTATATTCTTTTCAATTCAACAACTCAACCACATATTGCTGCATAAACTTGCTCCACAAATATCAATCTGTTGTCATTTCCCTTTCCAGTCTCCATTGTATAGCTCAACATATTTCACTTCCAAAATGTTCGATCAGTTGTGATTGATTATCCTTCATAACACGGCTCTATCCTTTTTTACTAGTATAGATCGGACCAACACCACACAAGATTACAACTGCAATTTTCAGCAACTTCATTTTAGAATCGAACAAAGCAAGAAACACTCTGAATATACATTAAAAACCAAAGAGGGACCATATTTATAGGGTGGTCTTTGCAATTTAGGCCAATCCAATCAATTTATATCTTAACATTTCCTATTATACTTGGTGAATTAAGTTTAATCAGTCAGTTAAGGCATATAAAACCTTTAATGTGCATGGCCCCATGGCAACTGCAAAGCTTATATAAGAAAACGATTCGCAATATTGATTAGTTCTTCTATATATAACTTGTAAAGCAGTTTATATATAATGTACCTATACTATGAGTATATTTTACGCATCTATATAAATTCAACAAAGTATTTAAAATATATTTCCCAGTATTTTTTTTTATATTTCAATCCCTTTCTCCATTTGTATTCTAACAAAATGTAACTCTTTCTCTCCCACATATCAATCCATATTTCTTTCTCTTTTCTTCCATATTCCAATCTCTATTTCTATGCTATTTTCTCTCATAATCCAACCATCTCACTCTCTCCTTCTCTCCCTCCCTCGGTCTATTCTACTCTGCCTCATTGTGTCTCTCAAGTTTTATTACCTTTATGTTTTTAGGGTCACACATGCAAATCATCTCTACACACGTCACTCCACCCGCCTTAAAATTTAACACTAAGCTCAATTTAATATTCATAATTTGAACAAAAGGTTCAATTTGGAATGCGATTATAACCGATAGGAATGTATCGAATGTGTGACGATGATGACGATGATTAGCAATGCAAATGTGGCTGGCGCAGAAATCAAAAATCAATTCAAATGTGCCTAATGACAAACCAAATTGGCAGCGCCAATTTACCTCCAACAAAAGTGTCAAATTCAGTCTGAAGCCAGGACATCCCAACACACACACACAGGTGCAAGCAATTTCAAATGCTGTCAATTTCCAAGTCAATTTAATGCAAAAGCAATAGACCACTCTATATGTATGTATCGTATATTATATGTATCTGGTCTGCTCGCCATCTTTTTTGATTAACAATAAACTAATCTCTCAAAATGCTGTTCTTGCCAGACTCGACAAGGATGTTCGGATCAAGTACTCGTTCTCGATTCGTTTCCATTGTTGCCCGTCACGAGTTTGCACATTTTTCAACTTCAATAGCAACAACGAGCGAATGCCAAAGTTACAGTAGAAAGTTACCAGCAGTGAGATACCCTACGCGTAATTTGGCAGGACCCTCTTATGCTTAATAGCAAATTGTGACTGTGTTTATTATGCGATTGCACTGAAATTTGGAATATAGGTGTATTTAATGTTTATCTGCATATATGTGACTGCAGTAAATTGTGACCTGGCTAGTTGCCTAAATAATCGAAATTAACTAATTTTTGTTGGCTGTGGGAGAGGCATGCAAAATTTTAAGTTTACTTTACTTAAATATTGTATTGAGTAATCTTCATGCCAAACTTGGTGGCTCTTGTTCTCATAATAGCTGAGATATAGACGTTCATACAAACAGACAGACAGTAAAGCAGGCAGACGCACAGATTGGAATACAAGCAAACATGCCTCAATCAACTCGGTTAGTAATTCTGGACTCTAGTACTTCTCCCTCTACCCGTAACATACATTCACACAAACTAAGTATACCCTTCTTTTAATCATCTACAGAGTATAACGAGTCGAATTGACCATCAAACGGTGGGTGGTCGCATCGCTGGGTTAGCTTCGGGTTGGGTTAGGTCCGTTTCGTTCTGCCTTCTCTCTCTCTCTTTCTGCCTTGTAAAAATATGTTTATTTAGAATATCAAAACCGAAAGTAATCGATTTAATAAACTGTCACCGACATGTGGCTCTTGCTCGGTCTCAGTCTCGTTGTCGTTCTCGTTCTCGGTCTGTCTGTGCCTTGCTGCTACTGCAAGCTCAAGTCACGATAATTGCAAATGTATCTCAAAGATACACAAGCGCACACACACAGAGGAGCAGGGGGCAGCTGACGTCCGACAGCAGCAGCAGTAGCAGCATTTCATAAAGGGTTCTTCGCTCTGTGGTTGTGGTTTTCTTCTTCTCTTTTTTTCTGCCCCACTGTGTGGTAGGTGGGTGGGAGGTGGCATCGTGGTGCATCGTCAATGATATCTACGTGTATCTCGCATCTCGTAGCTACGTCTCACAACGTAACTCGTTAAGCGTTCCAATGCGCACAGCAAAATTTCATACACAACTTTGTCCGTCTGTCTGTCTCTCACTCTCTCCCCCTCTCTCTCTCCCCCTCTCTCTCTCCCCTCTCTCCTCTCTCTGTTTGTCTGTTTGTGTGTGTGAAATCCTTTATGTTGATTACATTTCTGGGTTTATTTTATTAAAAATACTCGCATCGCATTGCAAGGATACTCAGTGAGAGGAAAAAACGTTGGCTCAGTCAATATTGGCAGCGTCTGTGGCTTGCAGCAGCCCCCTCCTCCACCGCCTCTGCCCCTGCCTCGGCTGCACATTGTGCGGACTGCCAAATGCACGTTGCATGTTCAGCTGCAAATTTGCAATGCAACCTGCCAGCTTGCAACAGCAGCAGCAGAGGAAGAGGCAGCAACAACTCAACTGCTCAACAATAAAAAGGTAGCCATGTAGGAGTATCCTTCCCCCCCCCCCCTTAACTGTCTCGTCCTGCACTCATATGTTTGTATATATGTATGATGAGTGCACTCGACAGCACGAAATGTTACCTTGCCTCAGTGCCGCTTCCCTCTCCCCTGCTCGTCCTGCCCCGCCCCGCATTCCTTGCTCTTTTGATAAGTTCAAAAATTAATTTTCTTTCCACACACACAGCAACAACAATAACAACAACATGCGAAACATTTCAATTTTATCAGTCAAGCTGACCTAATGCAGCACACACACTCCTTGACCCCAGTCAGCACTTCCTCCCCCCCTTCCTTGCTCAGCCTTTGTAGTGTGCCCAGTCGATATATGGTTGGGTTTAATAAGATTCCTCATGCTTCCTTGAGCCAATGAACTAGAAAATATTTTATTTTTGCCTTCTCTTCATTTGCATTTCTGAGTTCTCAATGGTTTTTTTCATGCATGTGTCGAAAGCATGTGCAAGATGGGATGTTCGGTGGGGAGATACCCTGCAGATGTTGGGAATTTTAAAATCAATTTGAAAATGAAGAATAAGAAAGTTTGAGCGATTGAATCATAGGAGATTAGTTCTTTGAATAAGGACTTAAATGTATTTATGATTAACTTGATGAAAGAATGATAGAAGTAAAGAGCATTTTATAAGTAGTAGAGATCTTGTATAGCATGTAAATATAATAAAAATTATATAAATGATAGTTGCCATTCAATTGATCGATATATTGAGCAGAAAGAGAGAATTTATCGATTGAGGCAATTAAAATTTGTTGATATCTTGATAGATTAAATCATAATTAAATAAACTGATTGAAACTTATTGATGTTTCGAAAGATTAAATTACAAATTAGCGAATTGATTGCTATCTAGAATGATTAACGGTAAGATAAATATATCGATAGTCAGGAGATAAAGCATATAGAGCATATATATAGAAAATATAAAGGATAATGGTTCAAGCCCAAGTGTAATCAAAGTCTTAGTTTGCTTTAATCAGTTTATATTCCCATTCCCAAGACATTTCCCAACATATAACAAAATATTTCTCTATAAAAATCCTTATAAAATATCTTATAACAATAAGAAACTCTTAACAATACCATCGATAACTTTTACGAAATATAAATGCACTGCAAATATGCAAAAATTTCACACTATTCAGAACTCGCTTCATTATTGCAGTCGCAGGATTAGCGAACTATTTATCAATTTGACATTGCGACTTCAGAATCAATTTTGATAAAAGTTTTCATCCCAGTGTCCCCAAGGGGGAGGCAAGTATGGCGCAGCAGTTGCAACACGGGGTCTGTGGCAGCTGCCACACTCAACACTTTCCGCATCAATTACGTCATGTTAATCCGAGTGTCCACTGCATGTCCGCAAACTGACCGACCATACATCACGCACTGACGCGACAAAAGGGTTGAGCCAGACGAGGAGGAGGGGGAGGAGGAGAGGAGTCCGAGGCAGAGGAGGTTGCTTGCAGCATTGTTGCAACGTGCAGTGGCAGCCGTAAAAACAAAATGCCAACGAGCCAACAATTCCGAATGCTTTGATGTGGCGCACAAAACCCTCCGCAAGTGGCGCCTCTGCAACTCCCCCTTCCCCTCCACCCCTCCTCTACCACCCTGTGCTGGACAGTTGCAACGCCAGCAAACATTTCAATCAAACAGCCTGCAAAAAGTGCCCAACCAAAAAAGGGCGCACACACAGTGCACAGAGAGAGAGTGGGCGTGGCAGGGGGTAGGTTGGGAGTCCATGGGGCAGCTCAATGACGCATATAAACTCCCCGCGTCAGCGTTAAATGCGTTCGTGTCCGTGTTCCTGCCACGCCATGAGTTGCGATTCACTCACTCACACTCGCCCATCCTGCACTCACACTCACACTCAGTTATTCACTTTGCCTCATTCGCATGCAAAGGCGACGTGCAAAAAGCGAAACAGTTTGCCAGAGCGAAATGACGGAAAACAAGAGAAACAACAGAGACGAGCTGCAGCAAAGAGTGGAAGGGAAGGGAGAGAGTGGAAGGGGGAAAGAGGCAGAAATGATGGAGGGGCAGCCACCACGTGGAGGGAAAAAACTCAATTCGATTTAATTAAAACCAATTTTCGACTTTGAGCTGGCAAAATTTGTGCTCCTTTTTTGAGGTAACATGGAAAGGGGGAGGAATGATAGAGTTACTATAAAGTATATTGGAGATTATAGTATATAATGGGATAAATTATTTCCTGAAGGTAAATGATAATACTTTTTGTACAGAAATGTGGGAATGTAACATGATCTATCTAATAGGTCTGTTAATTTCAAGGAGTTCTTAAGAAATAGGTAAATTTTCTTAATGTAAACGACCTTCTTCAATATATCGTAATTAAATCGTTTTTTTACTTAAAATATTATATTATTCTATAAAGACTATATATGATAGAGATCCTACCTATGTTAGTTTAATTAGTCACATAAAATATACAATTTATTATTATATCATAAATAATGAATAAAAACAAGATAGGTATTCCAAGGTAAATATAAGACGATATTTTGAATGTAAAGGAATGGTAGCAGGATGAATGATGCCTAAGATCTTTAAATTCCCAAAAAATTTGGGAGTTGATATTATGAAGAATTTTCTTAAATATATTTAGATCCATTAAATATTTCTATCAATGAGGTAATCAACAAAGGAAACTTTGGATATTTAACTATATAATTATACTTATTATATTATATAAAGACTTTATATATCAACTAACCCAACACCTTTCCTATTCCCTCTTCATTCCCTTGCAGATCATGCACTCTCCATTTAATTTTCCCTTCAAATACTTACCAAACCTTATTGGATGGATTTGAAGCTGCCTGGCATTGCAAGTCTGTCCCAGGGATATTGAGCTTGGGGGCAGCTAGGGGGCGCCACTGTGCATTGTGCACTGCGCTTTGCGTCTGCTGCAACTTGCCGAAATTTACATTTTTATGCAAAGTTTCGACGTGCAGTTGAGTTTTTTACCTCCTCTCCCTCTCAGTTTATTTCGGAATGTTGTTCTGCAAAGAAGGAAAAAAACTCGTGCTATATTTGTGTAATTTTTTGCAGTTGCAACGTTCGCTGATTAAGTCGATGAAACGTGTTTGGGAAGTTTAAATAAAAAATGAAAATATTCACGCTGAAATCTTTATAAAGTGTTTTCCAGCGTTTCCAAACTAATTTGTTTCTGTCAGAAAAGGAAAATCTTAAAAAAAAAACAGTAAACAAATTGAACTAAAATTGATTTAATGGCCTCCAGCTGGGAACGTAATGTATGGAGTTCTTGGAGAATTTTGATGGAATCGATTTATTATGTAGAATATCTCAAGTTTGTTTAAAAATGAAAAACAGTTGGAAATAAATAAAGCTAAATAATGAATTGATGTGATGCGAATTAAATAAGTCCAATAATATCATTTACATGTTCAAGTTCAGTTTTGAATCATCTTTTAATACTTCTAATACTCTAATTTTTTTGGTGCCAATCGAAGGCCTCATCGAATCAATTTATATTATACGAGGTGTGTTAAGAAAGTCAGATATGCTTTTTTCGATCTTGGCTCATCTGGGCTCTTCCATTGGGACGATTGGGCTTTGGTTTCGATTTCACAATCATTTACCCATAATTCGTCACCAGTTATGACTAAATGAGTAAATCAGGGTCGTCGTTGACGTCATTCAACAGTTCTTGAGCGATGCTTATGCGACGGTTCTTTTGGTCAAAATTTAGCAAAAAATCGCCGAGCACGGAAAACACTTATAACCTTTACGCCTCTAACAACCGTGACAAATTCTATACACTTGAAACTCCTTTTGTGATCTTTCCTTAAACCAAACTGTGCCTCAACAACACCTTGTGTGCCAGATGTGGATAGGTTTATCAAGGCAGACATATCTAATCTCATCATATCATTAAAGTAGACCTTTCTCTCATTTAATTGCAACTTTCACAGTCAAATAAGTCCCCAAATGAACCACCCTGTGCCACAACACCTCCCTGACTTTCATCATACAGTTTCCTGTATGTCATCCAAACACCCTGTGTGCCACATCAACACCCTGTGCGGATGGGTTAATCAAGGCACAACGACGAGACATGCTGGGGACGCACATCATGTGAGGCCTCTCCTTCTGACTCCCCCTCTTCCTCCCTCTCTCTCCCAGCCTGTGCCGCCTTATCGAATACTATTTTCGCACAATTCGCATAATATTTTCGCCTGGTCACTTGTCCAGCTGAGTTTTCCACATTTCCACATTTGCAATTGCCACTCGGCTCTGTCTCTCGATGGAACGACGCTATCTCATTCAGTTGGATTCGCGCTGCTCGCTGACATCGCTCTGAGTGCATTGAAATCCACTTCATTTTCTGCGTGTCTGTGCGTGTCCCTGTGCATGTCTGTGCGTGTCTCTGTGTGTGTGTGTGTGTGTGGCGAAATGGGCACATTGAAGGGTATTAACAGTCATTATTCAATGATATCTGGCTGCGGACATTGCAGGACGGGGACATCATCATTCGTGCGGAATATGCGCTGCTCCCTCTCTCTCTCTCTCTCTCTCTCTCTCTATCTTTCTCTCACTGTCTCTCTCTCGCTCTGTAAATGGATCGATTTACCAGTGGCAGGCAAAATAGCGAGTTGTTGTTTGCTGCTGGTTTTGGGCATACGACAGAGGATCAAGTGGGCGGCCATTTTGCAGCCCACACACACACACACACACTCGCACACACAGCTGCAGTCTGCATATGCATATCCTTAATTATGATTATTGTTATTTTCGACTCTGAATGGCGCATTTAATGCGCACCGCCTCCACCCACTGCCACGTCTCTCTCTGCGCCCCTCGTCTGGCTCGTTATGTTGTCATAAATTTTGCGCTTTGGCGGCTGCGATGGCTTCGAATGGCGGCAGAAAATGACGTCTGGCCCATTAAAATATCGAGCTGAGAACGAGAGGCAGAGCGAGAAAGATATAGAGAGTGAGAGAGAGTCAGTTTCAGTCGTCACTGAACTGTCGCCTGTCGACTGAGGTTGCCCCTTGCTCAGCTCCCTTTACCCCCTTCTGTCATTGCATTATGACGCCATTTTTTCACTCGCCATATCCCACTAGCCGCCATTTGCGTGTTTTACTGTTATTGATGTGCGCCATTTTGTTCGATTTTGAGTCGAGGCGTTGAAATGACAACACAACTCTGCAAATTGATAAACATTTCTACTTTTTTCATCTACTGGAATCAGTTGAGGCATGTAGAATTATCTCTTCAAAACAATTTAGGAGCAAGTGAGTATATATAATCAGTATCTTTTATAATTATAGTGTATTTCGATGTCGATCTCTGGAGTTATAAGAGCTAGGCCCATAAAATTTGCAAATAATGTTGCTTTTTATATGATACAACCGAAAATATTTAGAAGGAGAGGCTAAAATTTCTGTTTACAATGTATTTTTCTTTTTACCCTGATCTCTGGTGTTAAAGGAGATAGATATCAAATTTGGTAAGAATGTTGCTTTTCATAAGACACTACAGATAATATTTAGTAAAAGTAGTTAGAACTTCTGCTTCTACAATATTTATTTTTTTCCTATTGATCTCTGTTGTTATAAGAGCTATGTCCATCAAATTTGGAGATAATGTTGCTTTATATAAAACAGAACCGAAAATATTTAGTAAAAGTACTTAGAACTTCTGCTTGTAATATTATTATTATTTTTCCCCCTGATCTCTGCTGTTCTGAGAGCTAGCCTTATTAAAATTGGTATGTAAGTTTCCATCTATCTAACGCTTGCGCAAATATATTTTTCAAAAATTTACTAATCCTTTTTAACAAGTTAATATCTGTTTTTACTTCTATCTCTGTTGTTCAAAGTGCCACATTCATTAAATTTCTTACATAAGTTTCTATATATCAAAAAAATCACTAAATATTTACAAGCTTTTTCTAATTTCTCCCTTATTCATCTTTAAATGTTTATTTTTCCCATAAATTGCAATTTATGTGCCAAAAACTCGCATATTACAGAAGAGCAGCTGCGCTGTGATTACGCATAATTAAAACAAACGAAGCTTGACCTTAACTGTCACTAGCATTTCCCATTTCTTGCCCTGTTCAGTTTTTCTTTCCCAAAAAAAAAAAACGCATTTCCATGCCGACAATAATCACAGTACAAAGCACAAAAGGTTTCTCTGCGCTGTTTACTTCAATTTATACCCACTCGTATTTTTCGAAAGAGTTGAGCAGACTGGGAGAGGGAAAAGGGAGGAGTGTATTCCGATTCGGTACGATCTATTGAGCAAACATATGAAAAATCATTAGTTTTTAGTGCGGCTGGCAAACAATCAGAAAATTGGCACTTGAAAACCCTTGCAAACAATTGATGTGCCTGTCGATGCGGTGGGGGGGGGGGAAGGGGGGTCTGTTGCTTAGCCTGTTCGCATTTTTTACGGCTTTCCGGATTTTTTCACACTCTCTTTTTGCGCCTCATAACGTATTCAAAATCAAATTGGTTTCCCATTCGGCTCGCTCGGCTGTGAAAACTTTTACTTTTACTTTCATTTCTAACGCGTTCTAACGACCCCCTCTTCTCCCTTTCTCTCCCTCCGAAATCAAACCAGAAAATTGAAAATAAAAAATCATTTTTCGCACAATAAAATATTCGCAATGGGGAAAACGCAAAACCAAACCAAACCGAATCGAACTGGAACTGGAACTGGCAGCTGGACAGACCCCATCAAAGTGGGAAGTAAAGGAAGAAAAAGGAAAAATACTAAATACAAAATACGAAAAGAAATGTCCGAATAGTTTCACAGTTCGCATCGCATTGGGTTCTGTGTGTGGAATTAGTTGCGCCTGAATTGGCGAACATTTGCCACGCCCACCTCTCCACAACGTAGCCCTTCCCAGACACCATCAACATCAGCATCAGCAATCCGGGTTCCATTTCCCATTCGCAATCCTAAAGCGCTTTTTACCGCTGGTCAATTTGAAACAATGTTTTCTCGCTTGTTTTGCGTTTGATTTTATTTGATGTGTTTCGTTTTATTCTCTTCCCTTCCCCATTCCCATTCCCTTCCATTTCGCTAACCCTTTGCTTCCGCAGTGACCCCACTGCCGCCTACCCCGGTAACCTTTCATTTTTCCAATTGCATTTGAAGCTTCGATTGTTTTGTTCGATTTGAAACTTGTGCGCCAGGGGGCGCTCGTGTGCGTGCAGTGAGACGCAAATGATGCGAGCTCAAAAGAAAACGCATAATTCGGGATTAGGTTAAAACGAATTTAGCCAGCTGGGGGCTTATTTGGAGTGCAAAGTAGTGTTTACCTTATAACATTTACCTTAACATTGTTGGCAGCCAACTTTGAAAGTGTAACAATAGTTTCATTGTACCTTTTAGCATCATCAGCAAGAAAAAGTAGGGGATATTGATAGTTTGTTGCTTATATGGTATGGGGACCTTAAGGAAAGTATTCTGGATCTTCATGAGTTCGTTCCGTAAATGATATGGTAGTACAATCTAGCTTTAAAATATCAATACATGAGTTCATAAAGTATTATACTAGATAAACTTTAAAAATACCATTTTTTAGGTTTTTTATTTTTTTTTTTTTTTTTTTTTTTTTTTTTTTTTTTTTTTTTTTTTTTTTTTTTTTTTTTTATTTTTTTTTTTTTTATTTTTTTTTTTTTTTTAATTTTATTATTTAAATAAAAAAAATAAAAAAAATTAAAAAAAAAAAAAAAAAAAAAATAAGAAATAGAGAGAGTAAATGGGGGTTAAGGGGATTATAAGTTGTAGGGTTGTTTTAGGGTTGGGGGTGGTTGGTGGGGGTTTTGAAGGTTTTTGTTTTGGTTTGTTTTTGGTTTTGTTTTGTTTTTTTTTTTTTTTTTTTTTTTTTTTTTTTTTTTTTTTTTTTTTTTTTAATTAATTTAAAATTATTTTTTTTTTTTTTTTTTTTTTTTTTTTTAATTATTTATTTAATAAATTTTTTTTTTTATAATATATTTTTTTTTTTTTTAATAAATTGGTTGTTTATTTTTGTTGTATAGTGTTGTGGTTTTTTTGGGGGTTAGGATGGAAAAAAATAATTTTAATAAATAAATTTTTTTTTTATCTTTTTGTTTTATTTTTTTTTTTTTTTTTTTTTTTTTTTTTTTTTTATTAAAATTTTTTTTTTTTTTTTTTTTTTTTTTTTTTTTTTTTTTTTTTTTTTTTTATTTTTTTTTTTTTTATTAAAAATTAAAAAAAAAAAAAAAAAAAAAAAAAAAAAAAAAAAAAAAATAAAGTGGTACCCAGGGGGGGGGGGGTTGGGCTTCGACCCACCGCCCCCCCCCCCCCCCCCCCCCCCCCCCCCCCCCCCCCCCTTTTTTTTTTTTTGATGGAAATTTTTTTTTTAATTTTTAATATTATTATTTTTTTTTAAAAAAAAAATTTTTTTTTTTTTTTTTTTTTTTGGGTTATATTTTTTGTGTTTTTATTTTTTTATTATTTTTTATTTTGTTAAATTTTATTTTAAATTTTTTTTTTTTTTTTTTTTAATTTTTTTTTTATTATAATTATATTTAAAAAAAATTTAAAAAAAAAAAGTATAAATTTTTTTTTTTTTTTTTTTTTATTTTTTTTTTTTTTGTTTTTTTTTTTTTTTTTTTAATTTTTTATTTTTTTTTTAATGGGGGGGGGGGGGGGGGGGGGAATTTAAAAAAATTTTTAAATTACTACAACATAAAAGGATTTTTTTAAAAATTTAGAATTTTTTAGTTTTTTTTTTTTTTGAGAACCAGGGGTTTAAAAAAAAAAAAAAAAAAAAAAAAGGGAAGGAGGGAAAAAAAAAATGGTTTAATTAACTCGGGTTTTTTTTTTGTTTAAAAAAATTTTTTTTTTTGGGGGGGGGGGGGGCCCCCTTCTCCCTGTTACGCACTTTTGTGTTCCCAAAAAAAAAAGTGTTCATAAATTTTTTTAAAATCCATGGCCTAATTAAAACTCAAACAAGTTAGTCAGTTCTTAATAATTTGGTAATAAGGATCTAAAGATTTTGAATTAATAAAAATACGATCTGACAGTGTTTTGAATATATATAGGAGCTTAACTATGGCAGGTATATTCAAGGAATTTTTACCAATTAACATGATTATAACTCAACATTACTAAGATTTAGGTGAATTAATCACAGCATAATTTTTATTGAAAGATGCCATAATATGGTTTTTCCCAAGTCAAATTTCATCAAATTGGCTTGACAATTTTAAAAATAAAAGCCATAATATTATTTCCGTATTATTTTCCGGCATTTTTTTTTAAAAAAATATACATTTTATTTTTTTTCTTTTTTTTTGATAAAAATTAAATAAATATTTTTTTGATCTTTATTCGTTCGCGCTTATTCGTCAAGCGCTTTCTCGAAAGAGTAATCGCACTTCCTTGATCGTACACAGTCAATGACAATATATAGTGAGTACCCGTTACTTGCTTGATAGTAAAGGTAACTTTATCTTTAGTATTATAATATTATATATATTATATACTACTAAATATTTATTCTATTTACGTTTTTATAGTTCGCTCTTTCCATATCACAAATAGTTTTGTCATAAAAATCGCAACCTTAACTTTACGTAAAATAATTTTTTCTCTTTTTAAAAAAAAAAATATTAATATTATTAAAAAAAAATAAATAAAAAAATATATATTACTAAATATATAATATATACATAATAAAAAAAATATATATTATATAATTCACACACACACACACACACACACACTCCTTCACATATGTACCGCATTTCATCTGTTCACTTAGCTTCAAATTTTCTCTCTGGCTGCGAGAGTCATCTAAATTTTCATTGGCGTTTTGTGTGTTGTGCGTACTGCCAGTGTGTGTGTGCCAGTCAGTGTGTGTTTGTGTGTGCCAGTCAGTGTGTGTGCTGTGCGTTGTTCTTTCGCTTTGGCCATTTGGCTGTGTTATTTGACTAACTGCCTGACGTGTTTTCCTCACACTGGTGATAACATAAAATTTTACTATTATGCGTTTTAGCTGCTTTCCAGCATTTTAATACAATATTTGTTTTTTCCGTGCCGCGCACAAAGCCAAGGGAAAACTGCACACACACACCCGCACACAACAAAGGGCAAATAACGTGCTGCTCCCCCCTCTCTCTCTCTCTCTCTTTCGTCCTTCCCCTTTACTTGGCTGAGAATTCATGGACATGCAACGCGTCTGAAATTTACATTCAAATGTGTTTCGCTTAGATGCGAAACGTAACCAACGAGCCACCCCTCGCTACCCTGCCCCCCTCCTGCAAAAAGAAGTACCTCAGTGCAGCCAATTCCCCCGAGCAGCATATGGTAACCCCAGCCTCCCGCTACGGATTCGGGTACGCAACGGATTTTTGATGAAATTTCAAAAATTTCCCACTTAGCGGCAAAATGACGGACATTAAATTGATTTGCAAGCGAACGACATGACGAACGCAAGAAAGAAGGGGAGCGAAAGAGACAGGCAGAGAGCGGTTGAGAAAGAGAGAGAGAGAGGGAGGGGAAGAAAGGGGGCTCGAAGGATTGTTAGATTGGCGGCGAAAATCAAAATTCCGTGCACACTTGAGCATTTCATTTGGCGTCTAAACTGCATGGCAGGGTGTGGGGGAAAGGGAGCACAAGGTGGGCAGGCAGAGAGAAGAAAGAGGAGAGAGGGGAAGGCAGGGAAGGGAGTGAAAGGGAGGTAGTCTCGGCTCTGGTTGGGGGCACCGTTGGGGTCTCTGGGAGTTGGCAAGAATGGAATTCAGGTTTTTCCTTTTCTTTTCCTTTTTCTTGCTCTGTCTCTGGCGCCGTCTTAACAATGCCTTAGCGGGCGTGTGTGTGAGAAGAAGTGTGTATGTATGTGTGTGTAGGGGTATATATTAGAGTGTGTGTGTGTGTTGGTGTGTGTGGCTCATTGGGCTCTTGGCAGTAATACAAATTTAAAGTTATGTTTGCGCCTGCACAAACATTTTCTCTCATTTATTCATTTCGTCAGCAGCTTTTCTTCTTTTTTTCTTCTCCTTTGTTTGCTGCCCCCCGAGCAAAGTTTTCCACACACATCCCGCCTTCCTCCCTCTTCCTACTCCGCATAAATTGTTGTTTGTATTTTGCATTTCATGAAAATGAGAAATGAATAAAATAAAATTTTATTTTATGCGTGCAACATGTGAATTCTTCTTCTAACGTTTCTTTCCCTCTCTCTCTCTCTCCCTCTCCCTCTTTCCTCTTTCTGCTCTTCTTCTTTACTTAGGGGTATCGTTCATTTTGGCTTCCATTAAATTTTACGTTTAATATTTATGCTGCCGCCCCTAACTGAACTGTTTGCTTGATGATGATTTGGCAAGGCATTTAATTAGGGGTATTCTGAGGCAAAGGGAACTGCAACTGGGAAGGGGAGTGAAGGCTGCTAAGAAAGGAACTTCCTGAGAAGAGCTGTGCAGGGTATAGTGCTTGTAGTGCTCTTAAGTTAGTTAAGAAAAAGTAGATCTCACTTTGATAAATCATTTTATAGACGCTTTGGGCATTAATAAAGTTTTACATTTTAGCAAAAGCTCAGCAAGCAAAGGTTTTCTGTTGATATTTGATAAATAAAGTTAAAAATGGTAAACAATTTGGAAACATTAACACTTCTAGATCGTTCTATAAATTAAAAATTGTCCCAACAATTTTAAAGAAATTCCTTTATATTTTTCTTAAACTCTCTCTTCGTTTCGCACTCTCTTTAACTCTCTCATTGTCACTTCTGACTTTTTATTTAAATTTATTTTTCCTGTTCTTACCCTTCAAATCATTTTCTCTGTCTAAATCTCTTTCGTTCTCTTTCTTCCTTTCCTTCCTCTCTCTCTTTGTCTCTCTCTCCGTCTCTCTCTTTTTCTCGCTCTATCTCTCTCTCTCTTTTTCTTGCTCTCTATATATAGTTCCCACACTTTTCTTTCCCGAGTCTTCACTGTATTCTCTTCACTTACTCATATCACTTCAATGCTTTAAGAGACTTTTGTTATTCCACTGTTCCACTGTGGCCTAATCATTTCGATTAAGTATATCAACAATTGAAATAATGACGTCCGATTCGTCAGCCGCATTATCTGGGCCAAGCGCCACCAAAATATAATGAAATCGAAATCGGTTAAGTAAATTTGCGTTGTGCCTATGAACGTCATCGTTTGTTATTGTTGCCAGCGTCAGCTCTTATTGCTTTTCATACTTCTCTCTTCCCCTCCCTCTCTCACACTATTTTTTGCCTGGCATTCAGCTATCAATCAAACCATAACCAGCCAGTCTGTGTGTGTGGTGCGTGTGTGTGTGTGGCGCAGTCTGATGGATGGCTGGCTGTTTAACTGATTGATCGATCGATCGCCGAGTTGACGTTGGCCAAAATGTCAGAGTATTTCGTAGAGCTGCGCCGTAGTTCATCTACAACTGATTAAGCTTACACAAAAGCCCAGGCACAGGTGGGCGGCAGGTGAGTGGGGAGGTGCACACTCAGCTGAGTAGGGAAGGGTGTAGCGGAGGGGCACTCACGCAACATTTATTCACTCGCTTGGTCGCTTAGTCATTTGGACATCCGCCAGTTTATTTTGATTGATGGATGACTGAACCGAAGCGAGGCACCTAAAAAACGCACAGATTGAGATACCGAATATCATTCGAAGTGGGTCGCCTAACGCGCCCGCGGTAGCGCCGTGACTGAGCAGAGTTGGGGGGAAGTGAAATCAAATGCAATTGAAACGGTTGAGAAGGGGTTGGGGAAGGGGAGGAGTGGGAAAGAGTGAAGGCTGAGAAAGATATAGGTGAAGTTATATACATATATAGATATACTATGTATTTTACATAACTAAAGGATTTAATTTACTGATGATGAACTTAAGCTAATTCGAGATCTTAAGAATAATTCAATAGCACAAATCAAGAAGAAGAAAGGAGCAAGCTGGACGATATACTAGGAATTAACATTGTTAAGTTATTAATTATTCTAAATCTTAGCAAGTAAAGAAAAAAGCATATGAAACTTAAGAGAAGAATTCCTTGAGATCTTAACTCACAGAACTAAAGATCAATTGACTTGCAGTTTAACCTCCTTAATTATTTAAGCTATACTAGATAAACTATATTATCTTTTTTATATTGACTTGAAATCAACAGCAATGATCATTGGCAACAAAAAGTAAGCTCTTCAAATTAATAATAATTTTATGGTAATTTTTTCCGATCATTCTCAGCTGTCGCTCTCTTTCTCTCTCTCCCTTCAGGTCCCGAGGCAGTTCAGTGTCTGGCAGTCGCTCTTTGGGCCCATCGTTGACGCATGCATCGTCTAATACCTGATAAATCTGTCAGCCAAATGTTTAAATTGAAATCTCTCACCACGCTTAAGAGGCGGCGCGACGGGAGAGCGCCAAAGAAAGAATGAGAGACAGCGAGACAGAGAGAGAGAGAAAGACCAAACTCGGAAGCGGAGGCAAGAGAAGCGCAATGGGAGCACTCAACACGGGCCAATCAAATGGCATGGCACGAGGGAGGGGAGAGCAGGGCTGCCACTTGGAACAAAAAAAACAAACAAGGCGAAAAAACAAACAAATCCACAAGATGCATTTGCTACGAGGCACAGATACAATTTAGATAATTTGTATCTCAACATTGTTGTCAGCACGCAAGCGTTGACTGACAGATGTTTTGATTTAGAATCTGTTGTATCTGTGCGATACTTTCACTAGCTCGCCCTCCCTCTCTCTCTCTCCTTCTCGCTGTCTCGTTCGCTCTCAAATCAAAACAAATATGGGAGAGAAATAAAACGCTTAAGCAACGCAAGTGAAAGATTTATGAGCAATGTGCGGGGTATTTACGCGCTGTGCTCTTAAATTATTTTGCAGCCGCGCTCATCGCTCAGCTCCCGCGAGGCCCCGCAGGGCTCGCTGCCCTTCCCCCCACTCTCTGCCTGCCCATTAAAAGTGCATAAAATCGAACTTCAACCTCAGGTCGGAACGTTGCTTGTTTATTTTTTCGCAACGCAAGCAACGCTGAGTATAAATAAATAGCCCCAGCTACGCTTTCACCTATATATCAGCCTATATATCAGCCTATATATCAGCCTATATATCGAACTCACGATATATATAATTTTTGAACCAATTAACGCCAGTTGGAATGGGTACACCCGCAGAGAGCGAGAGAAGACACCTTGTCGATTGGTTAGAAATGGAAAGGGGTGAATGAAATGAATTGAATATGGGATGTATCTCCAAGATATCAATATAGACAGATACTATGTGACTATAGCGATAAGGATCCTATACTAGCTAGACACATTGTGAAAGGTTACATATATCTTCTTTATATGATAAATGCTTCAATTTTTAAAAAGAGTTTCTGATTTGGTTTTAATTACTGATTACTTAGTTCAGAAATTAATGCAATAAAATTATATAGTGCTATAGATATCGATTAGGCAGTTCCTATTCTTCAGAGTTAAGGTTCAAGGTTTCTTGTACATTAACAAATATCCCTCAAACATATCATATATCATAATATAATTCAAAGAAAATCATTAGTTTTCTAATTTCTCTAATTGGAAATAATTTCTCTTCACTCTCAATCAAACCTTACTGTTACAGATCAGAATATTAAACACATAATACCCTTAATCACCTCAAAAATAAACCAAAATAACTATTAAAGATCGTTCATAGCACCCCCTTTATAACTCCAACTCCAAGCAATCAATAATATGGAGAAATTTAGCTTCTCAATTCGAAAATTTTGCAATTCAACAAGATCGATTCGATCGATGTTTGTGGGGAATTAGAGAAAACCCTGACTTGTGCGATTGATCAACTTGCTCAGTCATGAGTGGCATTGAGTGTACTCATTCACGCATTGAACCATTCATAAATCAGCGTCACATTGAGACGTTTTATTTGTTTAATTTCAACTCGATTTTGTTTCGCACTTGGCACTTGTGGGCCGTGGATTGTGGGTCCCGTTGTGTGTGTGTATCGCATTCTTCGCTGACATCCATCAAGTGTGAAGAATCGTGTATTGAAAGGTCGAAAGAATAGAGCGAATGGAAACGACTTGGCAGGCGAAGAATGCGTAAAGCGCCACCCGAAAAACCAAAATGAATTATTGGCGCTTTTCGGGGGCCCAGCGGACCTTAGAGAGGGATATATCACGCACACACTGTACATATATCACCTGCTAAAGACCCCAGACCCAGCGACACGAGTTGCTCAATCAATTTTCAGGCGAAAACTTAAGCCCAGAAAAAACTGTAAATGAAAACGAAACCGAAACCGAAGTGAACTTTCATGATGGAAGAGCGATCGCTGGCTCGATCCATCTATCATTTATCATCTATCATAATGCAGTTTTAGGCCCGAATCGAGTCTTAATCCGTCAAAACAGTTGCCTGCCTGCCGACTCTCTCGGCGATTGCCAAATTCACAATCGATCAAAGGGGGTATACCAAAAGTAGGAAAAAAGTAGAGGTGTAGAAGAAAAAAACTGTATGTTGGTCAGTTCGGGAGCTTTTCGCTTGTTGGTCAGGCAAAATTAAGTGATTTACCGTTAAGGCCTTTGATGGATGTGAGCCGAGTTGGAGAGTCGGAACGGGGCCGGGCCCCGCTACCGGACGTAGCAGACAATGCGGTGCTTAGTTCGGGCACTTATCAATTACAAAAGGCAGCGCACGCGGTGCAATTAGCCCGTTCGGAGCCGATCAAAGGGCACCGCACGCTTTGACGCAGCCGACGCTGGCGCCGCCCTTTGAGAACAGCAAGAAAAATCAGCCCCCAACTCCAGAATGCACGGCGTAGGCACCCCCAGACCGAGTGGTACATTTGCCACATAAGCCAAGCGGACCAATCAGCGCAGTTTTTCACGTTTTCACATTTTGCATCTGGCCAAAAACCGCAACAACAACAACAACTGATGTCATAATTATGCATGGATACCCTGGGAAGTTGTATGAAGGGGTATGTTAATTATTAAAAATTGCAAATAAATGATTTTATTGGACGTTGAGTAAAAATAGCTTGATTTTTGGCTGTTCGATTTTAAAAAGAGCTAGATCTTGGAAACTACAAGAGCGAGGATCAGCAAATTTGGCATTTAAACGGCTAAATATAAAACATTACCGAAATATTTACGAAATTTAAAATATTCGAAAAAATAAAGAGTATATTAACGAACTAAAAGCAATATATATGTAAAGTATATCATTATTAATTTTAAGAATTCGGTATGTTGACTTTCAAGGCTCTTAACAGCAGTATTTTTAGTCAACACTATTACTTAAAGCCTTTAAGACTTGTTACTCTATTTATCGTGTAGATCTTGGGAACTACAACAGCTAGACACAGTAAATTTGGCATACAGAAGCCTTAATATCAAATCT
Organism: Zaprionus africanus; assembly: GCA_018151435.1. Classification (NCBI taxonomy): domain Eukaryota; kingdom Metazoa; phylum Arthropoda; class Insecta; order Diptera; family Drosophilidae; genus Zaprionus; species Zaprionus africanus. The sequence continues at coordinate 2,263,054 of JAECXB010002306.1, read as the reverse complement.
AGTTAAAGCATTTTCTTAATTTTAAATATTCCAAAAAGACTTCAATATATTCAAGAAACAAAAATAAGATATTCATACAAAAGCGAACAAAAATCTTTACTACTATTTCAATACTAACTTTCAGTTCTCTGCAGGGTATGTTCCAGTCACATACACCCCACTATAGCCAACCTAAGTTACTGTTGTTGTTATTATTACTACGTCGTGTGCTAGTTCATATTTTTTTATCGGCCTGCGATAATTGGCGGCGTTTCGCGTTGATTCAAAATAAACAATGACCCACAACCCGAAAGTGAACCCTGAACACCCACAACACGATTTCAAGTTGTTCTCGTTGTTGTTGTTGTCAGTAGTTATTGTTGTTGTTGTTGCTGTTGTGTGTTGACTGCGGCGGCTGTTGGCGACTCACGTCGCTGTCAAAAATTAACAACCGCAAAAGCTGAGTTATTATTGCAACGAAATATTTGCACTGTCGTCTGACAGCCAGAAAAAAGCCAGTTAAAAATAATTTAACTGGGCGTGCTACAGTGTAAAATAAAGCTAGAGAAAAATGCTGGGTAATACAATAAAACTGCATGTAGAACAGAGGTTTATCTAGGGATCAACCAGAGCGGGAAACAATGTTGATACTCTTTCTCTTTATGGCTTGAAACAGATTTATGCCATAAAAAAGACATTCACTGAGTTCGAATACAATTTTATTATAGTTTAAAGCGATTTTATGCGATCCGTGAACATGTCAAATGTCAACTGAAATCGCCTATAGAACCCAAAACAAATAAACTAAAGTTGATAATCGCAGAAATCTCTAATCCTAATTGGAGATCAGATTGGAGATGAGCTGGTTAATAAAATCATTTAGAAATTTTTCAAATCGATAAAGAAAATAAACAAGATCGTAAAGATCGAAAATCAAATGGAGATAGAAGAACATATTGAAAAGATTTTACGATTTTATGAGTACATTAAACAAGGGGTAAGACTTTCTCAAGACTTTCACAGAGAATAAAGACAGAGGGAGAAGGCAAACAGAACTGAATGTAAGACAAGAGCTCAGGGTTCAGAGCTGGGATCTGTGGCATCTGCAGATGCAGCATTGTTCAGCAAGAAAGAGAAGGAGGAGATGAGAGAGAGTGTGGAGGGGGAGCTCGAAAAGTGACGAGCGATTGCCGCCTGCAAGTGTCAATATAAAGTAACAACTTTATTGTGCCTTATTTATTCGAGGGCGAACCAATAAAATGGGCAACTTTATAATGATGCACATAAATAACTCCCCCGTAACCCCGTCCCCGAGAAAAAGAGAGAGAGTGAGACAAACAAAGCGACACGAAGACGAAACGATCAGTGAAGACAAAAAACCAAGCAGAGGAAGAAGAAGAAGGAGCAGGAGAGAAGACGAAGTCGAAGACGACAACATGTCATCGACGAATGGCATTGAGGATGTGAATCTTAAGATTAACTGGAGACCGTAGATTGCGGACCCGAAGTAAGGCGAGTGTAGTGCAATGGCCAAGGGAGACCCACCAAGGCGGGCTGCGACTTTGATTTCTCAACAGCCAAATCCAGTAACAACAACAAGATGAGCTCAAGAGAGCCTCAGATGAGTCACACATATCGCATGGCGGATGTGTTAATCAAGTTGAAGTTGCCGCCGAAATCGAAAGGTTGCTTATATTTTTGGGTTAGCTGGCAAAGGTACTAAGGGCTGTTGATTTAAATATTATCTTTGCTTAAGGAATTTTTAAATTTTCACATTTTAGAGCAATAATGACCATTTTAACTAGAAGAATTTGGAACTACATAATTCAAAATCTAATTGAAAGGAAACTCAAATCTTTTTAAAGAAAAAGAATATATAAACTTTTAGTTATATAATTAATGAAATGAGTATGTTTTTGAACCTACACGTATATTAGGTATATTTATATTGGAAGAATTTGGACATAAGTGAAAGTTCATATGAAAGGAATCTCAAATCATGTTGCTGAACAAGAATATATATAATTTTAGTTATATATAGTACCTAATGAAATATAGTACTTAATCAATATGTTTTTGAATGTATTTAATGTAAAGAAATACAAACCGAGATATAATAAATATTTCCAAAGTATATAAACAAATATATAAAATATCTTATAATAGTTATACATATTGTTATTTTTTAAAGTAACCTATAAACTCCGATTATAATTCTTTCCTATCCTTATTCACTTTTCTTATAGCATTCCCTTTTTGTAGCGCCCTCAATCAATATACCAACCTTCAAAACCTCCACTCACAAATTGAAAAACCCGCTGTTTTTTTCTACCGCCAGATGTCGCTTGATAAGCGCGGTCCTCCCTCTCCCTACAGTCTATGCAAAAACTCAACTTATGGCGCGACTTATCTGCCCATATAGCCTATCACTAATTACGATATTAAGCCATGTGGTCGCTGGATACGCGATGTACTCGCTCGCCGGCGGATAAAGGCCACAAAACACAAGGCCCAAAAGCGTGAAAAATCGACGCAAACAACGCACAATTTATAGAAAATATATGCAAAAACTCAAATTTACGATGACATTGCCAACGAGTTGTTGTTTTTGTCGTAGTTATTTTATTTTTTTTCGAACAACAAAAACAAATTAATGGTTTGTAGTTTATAACTTGGCGGGATTTAATCGTGTTACGATGGGTCCAGAGAGAGTAGGAGAGAAAGAGAGAGGGGGAGAGATGTTTGCAAATAGCAAAAATCATATCGAGCGCAACAAGGCGGCGAGTCGTAAAATTATGAGAGACACTGTTAAGCTCTGCGGGATCAATGCAGCGCCCAACGGTAAATTACGCACCACATCCCAAATGGCCATGGGAGAGTCTGGGACTGGAACTGCGACTGGCTGTAGGGATTTAGGATCTTTCGGTCTTTTTTTTATTATAGTTCGCCAGTTCGAACTGAACGAGGGAATCTGTCCGCAATTTACGAGCGTCCGCTTGATTATGAAGCGAGGCGAAAACAATCCAACGGGTACAATAAACAATTTTAATTTAATGCAAACGATTCGATTTTCAACCGAATGTAAAGCCGGTTCAATACTGAATCAGTCTCGCATACTCACATATTCACACTCACATTCACACTCGCACTCACTCTGCATATGCAAATGTGATGGCAAAAACAAAATGAAGGATTTCAAAAGGGTATACGAGAATTATGTAGGGTTTGTTAGGGGGCGTGTTAAAAAGGTGAGTAAAATTGCGATAGAACAAGTAAAAATGGAAAAGAATTAATAAAGAATGTAAACTAGACTTGTCCTGCTATATTTAAGCTCTAAAATTCGGTTTAGTGCATAATTAATATTTTGTTTCGGCGATTTCGACTTCCCTATTTGAGATAACTAATCTTTTAAATACATCTGACATTGGTATAATATGTATGTGTCTACATATCAAATTTAATGATCTCAACTCTTGTAACAACAGAGATCCTTGAGTTTACAGTAAAAGACAGTTGATGAAATATAATAAAATATAAGATATGGCTCGAATTGATCATATAATATTATAATGCATATATGCAATATTTATTCCAGAAATCTTCGACTTTTATTCTCTCTCTCATTTCCCATCAGAGAACCCCTAAATCACACTTGAACAGTTACTGCATCTCATCAAATTTCGCTCGTGCTCATTCCGCGATCTCGATCTCCATTGAAATGTGTCCCAATTTAAACTTGATCCACTGTACTAATTACTATTTAATTATGCCTATTTAGGAATGCTAAAAAGTTTTACTGTCATCGAGCACGGCTTCGACTCTCGACATCCATTTAAATTAATGTTCGACCATTTAAACCGAAACACAATTTACCATATGGGCTTAGTATTATCTTCCCTCTCTCTCTCCCTACTTCATCTCCGTCTTTATTGTTGCTGCTTTTATTGTACCTTTTGTATTTTAGCTTGGCGTTAATTAATGCGAAACTCGAGTGATATCTTTGGGATCGTCGCTGACGTCGACTTCATCGTCATATTGTTGAATAAATGTTTTACGATCTGAATTGTTTGCTGCTGAAATCTTTTTGATTAAGACGAACTTGGAAGCAAAAAAAAAAACGAAACCAGATTTCAGTCAGCTATACAGAACTAACTGTTGATGATCAATTAGGGGATTTGTTTTCGCTTCAGTTCGCTTTATTTCTGTTTGTTGCCACTGCTTCTTCTTCTTCCTCCTCCGCCATAAGTGGCGCCATAAATTTCTAATTTATAATTATAAAATTTGGTATTTGTATTTGTTGATCGCTTTGGGTTTTCTGACTGAATTCGAAATGATACCGAAAAAAAACGAAACGCTTCAAGTTTATTGCTTTTGTTAATTGTAATTTATTTGATTGATTTATCGAAATGAATAAATATTTATCAGACACATCGCCACGCAGACGAGTTTCGCAATCGGTTCGCCTTTTAATTCGTCATAATATCATAATAATATTATATTAGGCATAATAAACCAAAAACGTCTTTCGGAGAAATGAAAAGTCGCGGCCGAGGCGCACACGTGGAGGCCTTTAATTACTTTTATAATGCGTAAGCTGTAGCTGATAGCAGGGTACCTTAGAATATATAACTTGTTGAATAGGTTTATATCTGACACTTTGACTTTTTTTGAAAAGATTTCAAGAATTTTGTAATAGTTTCTTCGTTTTTATATGATATGTCACTGATCGACATACTACAATATAATTTTAAGTGTTTCCGGAAGCTACAAATTTTAATTTAGTATTGGATAATCGATTTTCATTTAAAAATATGTATAAATATATATCGATCGACCTAAATAGCGCATATCAATTTAAATCAAGATAAATATCAATGAAATATTCAAATAATATTCTGATTCAGTTTCAAGAATCAAAAATCATATTATTTTAAACAAAATTCGCTTTTCCTATTGATAATCCACATTTATCTCTAAATTTTACAAAAATTATAATATTTATCGATAGAAAATCTGACAAATCCATTAGAGTATATCGCCTTCGGCACATCCCTTCTCGCCTCATACGATCTTTTGATGCCAACGTCAAAATCATATTTCAGCTTAAGTTGACATTTGCGCATTGATATATATACGTATATATTCTCAGTCGGGAGGAAGATTTACGCGTTGTACATAATTCAAAAATGGAAAGTGTTAATCCGCGGGCCACATGAAATCGCCATTAAAAACAAATCCCAGGCATGGCCAGGCCATCAAAATAACTCGTAGATCTCACGGCCCCACAGATCGGGATCGTTCCCATTTGGACGCGAGAATAATTTAACAAAATCTCGAGTGGGTGGACGACGGAACGGGTGCAGCATCAACCCGATATGATCAGTGCTACAAATATTTAAAAAATATATACTATATATCTCACCTACAGCTGTACCGATTTGAGAACGATTCGCGCCCCGGAAGCGTTGACAGGCGACGACAATGACGAATGCCGCTCACAACATTTAAATTTGTCTTTAATCTCTTTATGGCTCGCTCTCTTTCTCTCTCTGTCTCTCGAGTTGTCAGCTTTATGCCTTATGTATTTTCATAATTTCATTTCATTTCGTACAAATGCCTTTTTAATTCCTTTATTGCGTTGCGCTTCTAGGCTATTTATTTGATTGCTTTATCAGAGAACAATATAATGCAAAATTCTGTGGAACATTTGCATGAAAAAACTGAACAAATTGGAACTTTATTTGTTTTGTCCGGAATTTTTATAGATCTTGCTAACTTAACTAGCAACTATTGTGATTTATACAACAAACTAAGTGATAACTGGATCATATAATGCAAATAATAGAATGTTTATGGAAGAATGGAGAACATAATAAAATATTTAGAATATTTAAAAAGCTTTAAAGTTTTTATTAGGGGAGTTTATAATGAAATGCTTGAAAGAATCCAATCTTAGGATCGAATGAATAGACAATAAAAAGTTGATTACAAGAAAGTAAATATATTTTTTTATTTTATTTTTTTAATATAATTTCAAATGTAATGAATATAAATATAACTATATAAAACTAAAAACTTAAATCAATATTTTGTAGAATTTTCATTCCATTTTTCCACCCTCCGAGTTTAATCAAATTGATATTGAAACTTGTACACTTGTTCTTTTATAACCAACGACAGGTTTCGGTCTATAAAACTCAGATCTATGTAAATTAGAGAACCGTAAAGCCAAATCTGAAGACGAAATGTTCCATAAATTACTGTAAACATTCGCGACTTCATTAGTTCCGAGCTAACCGAATGTTTTAGCAAGGCACGGGATACCAAACTCGATTATGGTTGACCATTAACCAGAGTTCGGTGCAATTTCGCGCAGTGTAGTGTAGTCTTGGGGGCTGCATTAAGAACGCATTATCGGAGTCTTAAGTCCATAATTGTTGACGAATGCTGGCCGTAAAAAAGCCAACTGCCGAAGCTCGCTCGACGACAGTTGAGTGAAAATGGTGGAAGGCTTTATTGATGGCCAATCCCAGAGTCGAGCTGACTCCTCATCATCATCATCACCATCCGCATCATCATCTTGTTCTTCTTGGGGTCCGTTGAAATGCACTTGTTGCTCCAATCGTGCCCACTTAATGCCCGACCGCGTGGATCGTAAAAGTTTTTACGAGTCAGACAATTAACCGATGATAATCAAATCACTTCAGGCCACTCCCCCAACGCCCCGCCCCGCCCCGTTTCCCCTAGACCCGCTATAGTGCAGGACAGGCGCGACAGCCATTGCTCCTGTCGCCGCATAATTCTTGTCTCTGCGCGATTGACGACCGTCGTCCCATCGTACATTCTTCCATCCTCTCTCTCCTTATCCCGTTCGATTGGGTGTTTGCTCGCTGGGTAATAAATACTTTTACGATTCTATAATTTGATTTGGGCATTTTTTTATTTAATATTTCTTCCTCTTCTTCTACATCTTTGACGGGGGAAGACGACTCTAAACTGGCCTAAGTCCGAGAGATTCTTGTTCTTCTTGTTCGTTCGTTCTTTCGTTAAGTTTTTTTTTTTTTGCGGCACATTAATTTTTTTATGTTTTCACCGGTCGTAAAATCGGTTTGATAAATTATTATTTGGAATTCGTTGCTAAAGGTACGCAAATTATACCCAGAGCTATTCGCCTATTTTGATTTTGGAATGTGCGCCGCAAGATCAAAAACCGAAATCTGCATAGAAAACTAATTTGGTTAACATTTGAAAAGATCACAACATGTTTGGAATGGGATCAAATAGTGTTTTTTGGGGGGGTTATCTCGCAAAATAGTTCATTGGGTTCGAATTTTTTGGGGTTAATTTTGGAGTTTGCTGTTTAAAGAGAGTGTAAATTGATTTAATATAAATTATAAATTATTTCGATTGTACATGAAATGATTTAAAACAATTTCGATTCATTTTAAAAGTAATGAAAAACTTAAAATAAAATAAATTATGTAAGAAAAGTTAAGAAAACACAAATATACATACATTTGTATGTTTAACTATTGATAGATTAATTGTAAAGTTGTATAAGAATACAGTTATAATACAATAGTAATATCATATTAGAATAAATAAAAACCACTTGTCTCTTCATTGTCAATGAAAAATGCCACTGCAGTTTATTAAATAATATTAGTCTATTACTGTAATAATACTGTAGAATAATAAGCAATTATTTGCGCATAGAAACTTGATTATTACCTTACAAACACAAAACACCCAGTCCCTCCCACTGTGCAGGCTGACAATATGCTGATGCTGCGCATCAAATTGACGAACAGCAGCAGCAGAAGACAGCGTCAGCGACGGCGTCGAAAGCGCAAAGCAACAATCGAAAAGGCAGGAGCAGCAATAATGCTGCTATTTACACATTTACATACAAACAAACAGCGCTACATACAGTTACTTCTATTACATTGTCATTCGTGCAAACACACACACAGAGACAGACACACACGCACAGGGACGCAAACGAAACACCCGCACAGTGCAAAAAATGTCAGACAGAGAGACAAAATGTCTAAAGCGCGACAGCTGCAGTAGCAGCAGCAGCAGCGGCGGCGCAGGCTATAGCAGCAGAAGCAGCAACAACAAATTAGAACGAGCCACCTACAGCGAGTGAGTGAGCGAGCGAGAGTGGTAGGGTGTGAGTGAGACAGCGCATGCGAGTGAGAAAATTTGTTTTGAACTGTCATAAATCTTAATTGTGGCGGAGTGATGGAATCGGAATCGGAATGTGAAGCCGACCTAGCAAAGGGTGACGCTGACGTCGCGTCGCCGTCGCTGCAGCTAATTTGAGAGAGCAACGTCAAAGTCATCACCACCCAGAGAGAGAGAGGGAGAGCAAGCGAGCCACAGTGGGAGAGCGAGCACATATTTCCCCTGCGCTGGCTTGTTTCGTGTTTCGTTTCCACTTCGTTCGCACATAAACAAGATTTATTGCACTTCCAATTGGTGCGCAGGGGAAGAGCACATGCGCATTGACGTCGCGCTCTCCCTCTCTCTCTCTCGCGTCAGACGGGTGCTCGCTCTCTCGTCTCGCCGGCCGCGCGCCACAACAACAGTCAGTCAACAACAGACCGTTACAGCGAACGATCATGTTCGAAAAGCTTTGCGTGACGCGCCAAATAACTACGTAAAACGTATAACGTAAAAGGGTAAAAAGCGCGTGCGACAGATTCGCGCTGTCAACGTCGCCGTCGACGCAGCCGTCGTTGTAATTAATTAGCCAGCGTCGCTGTCAGCGTATGTGTGTGCGAGCGAGATAGCAGCACATTTAATCACAGCATTTGTGACAGGCAACGTGTGTGTGTGTGTGTGTGTGTGTGGGGGCGGTGGGAAGAGAGGAGAACAACAAAAAAGAAGCAGCAGCAAAGTAATCAACACGCTGCGCTGTCGACGTCGGTTGGGGGCGCCAAACAACAGTAACAAGCGGCAGCAGCAGCAGCGGCGCATTGCGTTGCGCCGTCGCTTAACGCAATCGAATCAGAAATTGCCGTCGCCAAACGCGCGCTTCGTGTCGTCGTCGTCGTCTGCGTCGTCATCGTCGTTGTCAGCGTCGTGTTTCAAGTCCAACTCTCGTCAAAGAGGAACAACAACAACAACGACAGCCACGAGGACGCACCGCCAACGCAGCATCCCCCCCTTGGGTCATCCTCCCCCACTGAAGCAGACAAAACGAAACGAAACGAAACGTGCGCGTCGCATCGCGTCGCTGCCACCGCGCTTGAACTTCATTTTTTTGGTATCAATCAGCAGCGACGGCAGCAGAGGCAGAGGGAGCCGAAGCAGCGCGACAGCGACGACGCAGCGAACGACGCATTGTTGTTGGTGTTTCTGTTTGTGTCTGATTCTTGACTGAATCAGTTTGACAGCCGACGCGCAGCTACGCAGCAGCAGCAGAGGCAGTGGCAGTGGCAGCGAAGAAGAACTGTGTGTGCGAAGAAGAGAAGAAGCAGCAGCAGCGACGCGACGCGACGGGCCGCAGCCAGTGACGACACGGCCGACGCCGACACATTCATTCGCTGTTCGACTCTCAAACGAGTAACGACGGAATCCGGATGAACCGCAAAAGACACGACGGCAGCGAAAAAGAAAAGCAAAAGCAACAACCAAAACAGCGCTGCGACTGCGACGCGTGTTCTCTACAATACAACAACAGTAGCACAACAAGAGATATTCAATTATTTAAATCAAAACGCCATTTAAAACGTGTGATAAAAATAATTAAAGATTAAACAAATGAAAATGAAAAATGAAATGCACAATTAAATGTGAAAAATTAATTAATTAATCGCGATAACAACAAAAGCAACAAACACATGCAGCATATCTAGTCAAAATTCACAAGAGAAGAGCGAAGAAGGAGAGAAATGAAAATAACAATGGGAAATGCACGTGAAATGTTATAAAAATAAAAAGACTGACTTCAACAACAACAAAACAAGCAACAACAACAGCAAGAAGACGAAGCAAACTACAAAACAAAAACAACAACAAATGGTTCAACAAAAGTATACGTAAAACAACAGCAACAACAACAACAAATTATAGCATATATATATTTATTAAAAATAAACAAAAATATTTATATTTAAACAATATTTTGCTCACCAAAAACTAAAACAAAAAGTTACTTAAAAAATACAAAATAACAAAACCAATCAACAAATTAAAAACGAAGTATACGATTCAAATGCAATTATAAAATTAAACAAAAACAAAAAATATATTAAATAAATTTTCTGTCTGCCATATGAGAATATTAAATATATATTATATGTATATGTAAAATATATAAACAAATTATAAATAATTAAAAATAAATAAAATTACACTATTTAACACACAAAAGTTATACGAAATACGAAAGGAAAACGTACCAAGTGCAAAATACAAAAACAAATTTGAGATAAATTTCATTATTGTGTCAAATTAAACTAAGTTAATTATTAATAAAGTGTGTACTAAGGAGCCCCGATTTGTACCAAACACCCCGTCGATTCACACATCCCATCAAAATTCAGCAAAATCTGAAAATGTTGCACGAGGCGCTGATGCTTGAAATCTACAGACAGGCGCTAAATGCCGGGTAAGAAAAGCTTTCGATAATATTTGGATAATAAGAAATTAGTTTTGAAAAATATAAAAAACTCGATAAAGTTAGAAATCTGAGGAATCTGAGCTATAAAACAGGTTGCTAAGTTAAATAATATTTAAATTCTTATGAAATTTACTCAGCTCAATCTTTATAGTGTAATATTTTAATTTAGCCATAAACACATGCCATAATTTAGTTATCTATTAATAATTATTATAGCACTTTCATTTAAATTTGTCCGCATAAATTGTGCTTTAGTTGAAGCAAGTTTTGCTGTAATTGAAACTGTAAACAATGTTTTATTTGTATTGTACTTAATAGGTCTACAGTTGATTGGACTATATAGTACTATAATAATATCTGAGATATGCAGAAGTATGTGTTTTTTATGGCAACCAAGTGTGTGTATGTGTGTTGTAATCGATGGCTGGTCGCACTTTTATCATGTTTAACTGTTCCGTTTATCGACTTGTTGATTTCGTGTTACAGTTTAAAGGTTTGTAGAACCTTGTAGAACCTGAAGAGTTGCGATATAACATAAAAAAATAATGATTGCTAAAGGATAAAAAAAAATAAAAAGAGTGTAGTAAGAGTTATAAAAAATTTATAAACAGTATGATTATAATGCGTAGAGTAAATTTGTTAATCTACATTAGTGTAATTTCTTTTTCTTCTGCATTGTAGATTTAACCATAATTCTTAAATATTCCCTTTGTATCCATCAAAATTCCATCCTTAATCTGTACTTAAGATATGCAAATTATCTTTCTCCATTCACCCACTTAGATTATGTGCTCTAGAGCTTAAATTGTGGCATTATCTTTCTGAAATAATACTTGCTTTCAAACGCATTTCCGAAACTGGTTTCCGATATGTGAAATATCCATCAGCTAATTAGCCTTAGCTATTACTCAAACTGGTTAATGTGAGCGAGATATATTGTGTTGTGTGTCAGTGTGTGTGTGTGTGTGATCCATAAAATTATTACCCCCTTTCTTTATAATTCGATTCGATTTCGAAAATAATTCTGACGAATATGCGACATCGCAATGCCAGATCGACATCGTCAGCCGATGTCGTCGTGCACCTGTCGTTATAAATTCTAGATCGCGGCAATATAAAGGCCATATATCATCATGTTAGCGAGCAGGCAGGCAGGCAGTCACCCACACCCACCACCACCATCTCTATAGGGGCACTTGGTGACTGAAAGTTGTTCGATTCGGATTCGGATTCTTGCGCAGTGTTTGGATTTGATTTATAATGTGCGGGAAGAAAGCGCGAATGAAGAGTGAACTTATCAGGCACACAGTAATATTATCATAAATACACTCGTGGTTGTTGTTGTTGCTGTTTCGGTTCTATTGAACTGGTTCGAAAATAATAATTATCTGTTGCTTAAATGTTTTCATAGGCATTGGCAGATTAAACTTGTTTCGAATTGCGGAGGAAACGAGTTTCTGTCTCGCTCAAGTGCGACAAAGTTTGCCGCGCAGAGTTTTTTCCACAGTTTTTCTTAGTTTTCTTTATTAGTTTTGCATTTTCCATTTTCCGATTTTCATCATCATTATCATCATCATCATTAGCTTTGGCGTCGATGATGACGTACAAGTTGAATAAATCATCAGCAAAAGATTTCACGTAGCCAAAAAGTTAAATCAAAAAATTCTCTGTGTGTGTGTGGGTGCGTGTAGCTGTGTGTGTGTGTGTGTAGCTGCGTGTGTGCCTATTACTGAAAGATTTATGCTCGCAATTTGCAGCTAAACAGAGCGAGATAGCAACAGTTTGGAGAAGGCCGCGTAGTAATATTGAGTTGGGGATTAGTCATGCGATAGATCGATACATATCTATAACTAATACATCTATCTGTGTTCGTAGCTGTATCTATAACTAATACGAGTATCTATCTACCTGCCTTGTATAATTGCCCAGCGGAGATCAACTCGTCAATCTCTGATTATTAATGAGACAATTGCATCTTGTAATTAACTGCACAGTGTGCAGATGCCGAGCATAAATCAAAATGATTTAAACAGTCTCATCAAACCCAAACAAGATTCCGCCTTATGATTACTCCAAGGGGAAAACTTGTTGTTGTCTTTGTTGTTGTTGTTGTGGAATTTTTCAAAAATATTTATACACACAGATTGCAATCTGAAAATGCAATTAGTGTGAGAGAGAGATAGCGCGAGAGAGGGGGCTGTTTAATCAAGTGTAAAATCTATGGAACTAAATCACAGTCAGAGTCACATTCAGAGTCACATCAGCTGTCACAGTGAGTCACTGTTTTAGTCAAGCATTAATACTGCAGATAAACAATGAGGAATACATATCACCGGCCCATCAATTTTATTGCACTTAGTCCCCGACTAGACGACGCTCTCTCTCTCTTTCTCTCTCTTAACAATCCATCAATAAGTTTTTACTTCAATAGCTTGCAAAGCGACAAGTTAAGGCAACGTTAAAACAAAACAGCCCTGTGACTGATCGTTTTCCAGTTGAAGTTGACAAGCCACAAAGAAATAAAAAAAAAACTAAATAAAATACCTATTTAGGTTGAACAAAGGCGCTGAGATAATAACGTGCATGTTCTACAGACTAATTAATTACAAATTTCAATATTTACCTAATGTATCTACACGAAAAAAGGGGTGTCAGCTATGGGAAACAATACTTAAATGAATAAGTCACGAGATTCGTTTATCACATTTCTACATTTCTAGTTAAAAGCGTCTTTAAACTTATGATGAGCGTTGAAGGGGGAGCTTGGAAATGTTGTGTAACTTAAAAAAAAAAAAAAAAAAAAAAAAAAAAAAAAAAAAATAGAAAGACTTTTTAGATATGTTATTTTACTAAAAAACTCTCTTGCCTCTTATTTATATATTTCTGCATTTACACTTAAAAAAATATTATTTAAAAAATAAAAAATAAAAACATTGAACAGCATTTTGAACTAGTTTTAAATCGATTTCAATCTTATCAACCATTTTTAAATTAAATATTAAATATCTCATCTCTATATTCAATAGTATATAATTTAAAACCTTTATTTCATCTTTATATAATAATTTCCTTATATCCCAAACCCATTCATCAACTAATATCCCCTTTCAAAGTCACTCTTAAAGGTCATTCAATGACCATAAATCAGCTCCATATGCAACTGACTAATGCCAGCATTGCTCACCTCACTTATAAGTCGCATAATTCTCCAAGCTTCTTCTTCTTCTTATAAGTGCCATAATTCTTCTGTATTCTTGTTATTCTCTGCGCTTCAACTCAAGTCATAATACGTCTTTATTATTGATCAAGTTTCGCCATTTCCGCACAAATCATCACAACTCATCAAGTCACAATGATCGCACTGTAAGCTCCGCCTCCCACGCTGAAAAAATAAAAATAAAAAAATTAATTCTTTTTTTTTTGTTACAAATTTTTGCAAATGAATTTTTTGGAGTGATTAAGGAGACGACAAAGCGGGAAGCTCGTAAAAAGCTCATCAAATGTAGCGTAACGAAGCGTTTGAATACATTTTTTTTGGAAGTGTTGTAAAATATCGACAGTGGAAAAAAAATATTGAGGAAACGCGCGCAAAACAAATAGTCGAAAAAGTAATAAAACTTTTTGAGTTTGATTCGAGGTTTAATTTATGCAAAATATGTGGAATATGGCTTTGTCTGGCGCTTTGTCGTCAATTTTATGACAGAGAGGGGGAGGAAGAGAGAGAGGGAGAGATCTCGAAAAGATCACAAGATCGACTGCGATGATAATCACGATGATGAGCTTCGATCATAATTCACGGCAATCGAATTAAACGCCATTGTTCCATTTTAACGATTTTTACGAGCAAAACTTGTCAGTCTCTCCACAGTGAGGGAGGAGGGGTTGTGCAAAGCAGGGGCACGCTGGGGAGGGGGAAACTTAACAGCTGGGCACAGTTTCGTTTTGGTTTATGAGGAGATTTGAATAACAAATGAAATGTTGACATATGTTTCATATTGTTGCCATTGTTGTGCCACTTGCTCGCGTTGTTGTTGTAGTTGTTGTTGCTCTCTGATTATACATTGTAGCGGCTCTATATATTGTAGATATATAGATATTGTATATCGAGAGCAATAAAGATTTCTCGTTTAGTTGTGTGAAAGTCTCTCAGTGATAAAAGCTTTCACTAATGATCTATGGGCAAAGAAAGAGACAGCAAGAGTTGCGAATTTGCAAAAACTTCGCTTGCGAACTTTGATCTTAACTTTTGATAAGTATTTATAGAATTAACAAATTAGATTCTATATTAATCCACGCTGACTCAGTAAATTAGCTTAGATTGCCTCAAAAATATTTTTGTATTTATGGCAACGCCTAATCCGATAGCTGATCACCCTAATTGATCGCGTAATTTTGCTATAAATACAAAGTACTTGAAGCTAATTAATTATTACTCAGATGTTATCACAAATTCCGATTAGTTCTCACGAACTCTTCACCTGCGGCACAAGCCCGATCGATTGATGATCCAAAAACAGAACGATCACATGATCACATATGTAGATTGCCTTGACTAATTATAGTATCATCGTATAATTAGCACAAAGTTCAGTACGGACACTCGTCATCAAGGGGGTGACGAACTAGTCTAATCAGCTGCTGTGCGATTACGCTAACCTGGAGGTTAATTGGGGTTTCGAGGGGGTTGCGACAGATGGTTCTCTAATCACACAACGCAATGAATAAACAATATTTTGAAAATAGAATGAAAATTCCGAAACATTTTAGTAGAATTCTAGTGGAGGGTGTATTAATTCACCATAGTTTAGGTAGAGTTCATTGGATAGATCAAGTAGGAAGTATAGAAGAGAATTTAATTGCCTTTATAAGAAATATTTTAAAATTATTTGTTTAATTTTTTACTATTTTTGGGGTATAAAAAAACTTTATATGTATATTATAATAACTTATTGATTAGAAAGAGAACATATACAAATTTAACAGTAATTTAATGTATATGTTGTGCTTGTAAATCGCTCATAGTGTATAAAAAAGGTAACCTAAACAATTTTAAAGAACTTTCTATATAAAAACATTTAAATATGAGCTCAGAACTGTTTTTTGGTGCGAAAAGTAATGTGAATTAAATAGGTCATTCATTTCTCCCAGTGTAGAATATGAATAAAATAATTTTTATTTTAATAACTAATAAAATAAATACTTAATAAGTTGTCAAACTTTTTCCGAGGTTATTTAGTGAAGAAATGGGTTGAGTTTAACTTATACTATTATTTATAATTATTTCCCAGTGTCTAATGAAAATATTATTCCTCTTAGTGCAGAAAACAAATAAAATTAATTTATTCGCATTAAAAAAATTCCTTCATTGTAGAATTCACTGAAATAAATTAAAACAGCACATTTTAAATCATTGGATAAGTGTTCTCTAAGTGCACAAATAAGTCCACATGAGTCGCTTAGGTTTTAAATATGATTCAGAATTTCTCCAAGTGTAGAAAAGGGCGTGCTTTAACCCTTGAGAACCAAAATTATGTTAAGAATTTCGCTCAGTGCATTACTGAGCTGCAAGCAATTAATCGTTTATCGATTTAAGTTGTCGATAAAAAGGTAAAGCTAAACTAACCTCTTCCCTTTCCCTCTCTCTCTCTCCCTCTCTGTCTCTCTCACACCTGTAGCGCCCTGCCCACAGCACGTCCACGTTCCACGGAATCGGCAAATTCCAGCGAGCGCTGCCCCTCGCACGATTCCAACTCCTCCGACAACGGACAGCGCGACAGCCTGGGCAACAACAGTAACAACATGTCCGTGGGCGTGGCAGGCGGAGGCGTCGGCCTGCCCGGCATCGTGCCCGGCAGCCTGCAACACTCGACATTCCCGGCAGTGCCGCAATCGCTGCCCGCTCAGCCCTCCTCCATGGAGGCGTATCTGCACATGGTCGCTGCGGCGGCACAGCAATATGGCTTCCCTCTGGCCGGAGGCGGACCACGCCTGCCGCTGCCATTGGCCAGCGAAGCAGCGGCGCCGTTCAAACTGCCCCCGCAACAGGCCTCACCCACCGCATCGAGTAATCACTCGGAAGCCCTTGACTTTCGCACAAATCTCTATGCACGCGCCGAGTCCGCCGAGCCAGTTGCCTCCGAGGGGGAGGAGGAGGAGCTGGAGGATGACGGAGGTAACAATCCGCTGGATCTGTCTGTGGGCACACGCAAGCGCAGCCACGACAGTGCGGACAATGGAGCTGGCTCCAATTCGGTGGGCCAGATACAGGTGAAGAAGATGTTCAAGACGGACAGTCCACCACAGAATGCTTCACCCTCACCCGCCCATGCGGCAGCTGCTGCTGCTGCCGCCGCTGCTGCACATGCCGTGGCGCCGCCCATGATGCCCGGTGTCAATCCTTACCTGGCAGCGGTGGCTGCAGCGAATATATTCCGCACTGGACAGTTCCCTGACTGGAATGGCAAGAATGATCTGGTGGTAGATCCACTGGAGAAGATGTCGGACATAGTGAAGGGCAACTCCGGAGCAGGAGGGGGTTCCCTGCACAGCAAGGAGAAGAAGCCAACGCCACCCACAGCTGCAGCGGCACCACCCAGTAAGAGTCCTGCGGGCAGCAACAACAATGAGGCAGGAGCAGGAGCAGCAGGAGGAACAGGAGCAGCTGCTGGTGGAGCAGGCGCTGCCTCCGGTGGTACTGGCGTTACTAAGGCCCGTCACAACATCTGGCAATCGCATTGGCAGAACAAGGGCGTCGCCAGCTCCGTGTTCCGTTGCGTGTGGTGCAAGCAAAGCTTCCCCACGCTGGAGGCCCTCACCACGCACATGAAGGACAGCAAACACTGCGGCGTCAATGTGCCTCCCTTTGGCAATCTGCCCAGCAATCAACCCAATGCAGGCGGAGCAGGAGCAGGCCCACATCATCATCATCATTCCCAGCAACAGCAGCAGCAGCAACAGTCGCATCATCATGCACAGCAGCAATCCCATCATTCCAGCAGCAACAGCAGCAGCAGCGCAAGCAGCAATCCCCCTCGGCGAATGTGAAGAACGCGTTCCAGTATCGCGGGGATCCACCGACGCCGCTGCCACGTAAACTTGTGCGCGGCCAGAACGTCTGGCTGGGCAAGGGCGTGGAGCAGGCGATGCAGATACTGAAGTGCATGCGCTGTGGCGAGAGTTTCCGTTCGCTGGGCGAGATGACCAAGCACATGCAGGAGACGCAGCATTACACCAACATACTCTCCCAGGAGCAGAGCATCAGCATCAAGTCTGGCGGGGGAGGCGGTGCTGGCGGGGATCATGGCAAAGATGGTGCCGGCCAGAACAGTCTGAGTTCTGAGGAAAGTCGCACCTTGTCCGCTGTGCTCACTTGCAAGGTGTGCGACAAGGCCTTCAGTTCGCTGGGGGATCTGAGCAATCACATGGCCAAGAACAATCACTATGCGGAGCCATTGCTGCAGTCGGCTGGCGCACGCAAGCGACCTGCTCCCAAGAAGCGTGAGAAGTCGCTGCCAGTGAGGAAGTTGCTCGAATTGAAAGCCAATCCGGAGGAGCAGCTGGAGAAGTCTCCAGCGATGAAGCAGGAGAAGACAGAGGCAGCGCTGTTTGCCGAGCGCATGAGGCAATATATAACTGGCGTCAAGTCACCCGAGGAGATTGCCAAGGCGGCGCAGCTGCTGGCCAAGCACAAAGCCTCGCCAGAGCTGGAGCAGAAGAATGGCGGAGGGGCAGTAGGAACAGGAGTAGGAGCAGGAGGAGCAGCTGCAGCTGCAACTGGCGCCAAGTCCGGCTCCTCTGTGCTCAGCGCCATTGAGCAGATGTTCACCACCAGCTTCGATACGCCGCCGCGTCATGCCAGCCTGCCCGCGAGCAGTCCCAGCAATTCGTCCACCAAGAACACTTCCCCCGTGGCCAGCAGCATACTCAAGCGACTGGGCATCGATGAGACGGTGGACTACAATAAACCGTTAATCGATACCAATGATCCTTACTATCAGCATTACCGTTACACCAGCAGCGAGCGCAGCGGCAGCGAATGCAGCGCCGAGGCGCGGCCACGTCATGCGGAGGCGCCTACGCCCGAGAAGCGGGAGCAACCTCTGCCGGCTACCACGACCACGACGACGGCGGCGACGGAGCAGCAGGTGACCCCCAGTGGCACGCCGCACTCCATAAAGCAGGAGAAGATGGAAATCAAAGCAGAGCTGAGCGGCGATGAGGCGCAGGAGGAGGCGGCAGCTGCAGGGGGCGTGGTAACGCCCAAAACAGAACCAGAGCCTGCGCTGCTGCTCAATGGCGGCGGCAGCTACAACAACAACAACAACAGCAGCAGCAACAACAACAATAACAACAACAGCAACAACAACAATGGCAGCAGATCGCCCAAATCCGTCGCCGCCTCGCTGCCTCTGCCCGCCCGCAGCCCGGCGGACAGTCAACGCTCGGCCACGCCCAAATCTCCCGCCTCCAGTCACAGCAGCAGCCACGAGGGCGCGGTAGGGGGCGTGGGCAGTGCCAGCAAGAAGTATCCCAGCGATTCCCTCAATGCGCTCT
This sequence comes from Zaprionus africanus, assembly GCA_018151435.1. Classification (NCBI taxonomy): domain Eukaryota; kingdom Metazoa; phylum Arthropoda; class Insecta; order Diptera; family Drosophilidae; genus Zaprionus; species Zaprionus africanus. The sequence continues at coordinate 2,243,889 of JAECXB010002306.1, read as the reverse complement.
CCTCCATGTTCGACTCCCTCGGCAGCAGCAGCAGCAGCAGCGGCGCCAACACGCGTGCCAAGCTGGCAGCAGCAGCGGCCGCGGCAGCAGCAGCGTCAGCATCGGTGGCAGCAGCGGCAGCGGCGGCAACTGGCGATGCCTCATCGCCAGAAAATCTTAGTGCGAGCAACTCTCTCGCTGCACTGCGGCAATTCTGCGTGAAGAAAGAGAAAACCGCCTAAGCGATGTGGGCGTGGCGCTAATTGCCTTTGCCGGATTCATTTTTTGTTGGTTGTGTTTCTCGTGCGGAGCGAAAAAAAAAACAGAAAAAATCAGAAAACAAACAAAACAAAAACACACACGCGATTTTCTTTTTGGTGTCACAACTTTTTGTTTGCCCCTCGCTCAACTTTGCGAGAGATCATACGATACGATACGATCATCATCAGCATACGATCATCAACATGATACGATATGATAGATATGATGATGACGATATATAGCGCAGTGGATCGAATGCCAGATTCGACCGGAAAAATGCGGGCGCAGCTACGTGCGCGCCTCTGACACGCCCCCTTCGTTCAGCCATGGCGCAACTGGGCCGACTTTTTCAAGGTAAATATCTGAGGAACTTGACTTAAAATGATGACTAGTTTTAGTTGCCTTTACTCTTCCAATTTTAAAGAAGATTTCCAGTCTCTTTTTTACTACCTTCGTTATTTTCCTTTCTTCTTCTTTAACTTCTTACTCTTCTTTTCTATAAACCTCCCGATCATTATCATATAGATATGGTAAATATCATAGAATCATCATAATCTTAACTTTCATTAAAGATTTCATAGATCCAATTTCCTTTAGATCCAATTTTATAAAGATTTCTAGTTTCCCCTTTTTTTTATTCGATTTTTCCTTTTACTTCTCTAACTTCTTCCTCCTTTTTTTAAACCTCATTTTCTATTTCTTTACCTTTCTCTCAATTCTTTACTCTATCGAGATCTTAAGTTTCTTTCTTTTAATAAATGTTTCTCTACTTTACTCTCCTTGAAGAACTTACATCTTATTTCTTTCAATTAACTCATCCATCTACTCTCTCTTTTCATCTACTTGCAGGATTCCCCTTGCGCCGCGGAGCTATCCTTGAAAGACTGTGGCAACTCTCTTTGTCCGCTGAAACAGGCGTTTGGGTCACCCATCCCACGTTCTCAGAAAACATTGCCCAAGCAAATTGACAAAAAAAAATTATGAAAATTTATGGAAAATGAAAATATAGAAAAAAAAAAAAATGATTAAAAAAAACAATAAGAAAGCCCTTGTTAGGGCTGCCAAATGCCTGGGGCAAAGAGAATGAGATATTTGGAAAAAAGAATCATTGTGATCAAAATAAACCGACTTTTATTGAATTTATAAAAAAAAAATCAAATGCTTTTTTTACTGGGGAAAATGGGAGAATTCTTGAGGGGGATTTCAGTTTTAGTTGGATGAATAGAAAGAAAATATCATACAAAGAGAATCAATGGAAGGTTATAAATTCTTTCGTGTTTATTTCTAATGTAAAAGAATAAATAAATAAATAATATTAAAATATTACAGAATAAAATAAAAATATTATAGAAATCTTGAAACTTTCAAAAGGAATTATTACAAGTTAGAAAATAAAAAAATAAAAAATACAAAATGTATAGAACATCTTTAAAAACAATAAAGATCAAATTCTACAATAATTTCAAGATATTATTAAGATCTTTTTAGCTTTAAATTTAAATTTAAAGTTTGAAAATAAAAAAAAAAAAATTTTTCTATATATGAATATTCACTATAAATTTTGATAAACTAAAATGGAAACTACAGAAGTTAGGGTGCTTCATAGTTTTTTATGAATAAAAAATGTACCAAAAGCAGTAAAAGTTGGTTCATGATTTTTGATTTTTCAACATTTTTCGATTTTGTGCGAACGAGTTCTTTATTTACGTAAACGTGTTCTGTAAATTTTTTATTTTATGTATCGTTTTATTGGGTTTCTGAAGCGTCTCCTTTATTATGAAGTCAAGGATTACTTGGTTATATGTATTTTACCTTTAGTTTTCAGATAACTACTTTTCTATATATGAATATTCACTATAAATTTTGATAAACTAAAATGGAAACTACAGAAATTGGGGTGCTTCCTGGTTTTTTTTGTGAATAAAAAAATATGCCATGTTCAGTTTCATGTTCAACCCTTTTCTCGTAATTAAGAATTTTTGGAAACGCCTTCAAAAACGAAAACAAGATGACGGATGTGAAGCATGTTGCCCAGTTCTATATTTATTTATTATTTATGGCGTTCTTTAGCTATAAATAGGAATAAGGCAGAGAGTCATCTAGCTATTTATTTATTTATTTAGATATTATGCAGCACTATTCCAATCAGCCGCTCTATACTGCTCGTTTTTTGTTGGGTGTACCCACTGTGTTCTTCTTGGGCTTTTCGGCGCTACGTTTGCCGGCCAGGAAGCTACTGAGCATATCGCTCAGATCGGGCACTCCATTGGGTATCTTGGGGAACTGTATATTCTCGATTTCTCGCTTCGTCTCGGGATCGTTGATCAGTCGGGGCAGCAGTAGCATCAACATGAGAGGCACCACCATGAGTAGCACCATGGGATTCAAGACATAATCCGTAATGCTCCATTGTTCCCGCATGCGGAAGTACTTGCGACGTCCGAGGGGCTTCAGGTGCAGTGGATAAGGTAATTTCTGGATCTGTTGTGGACGCAAGTAACTTAATTTGCGTGCACGAATCTTGCCAGAGGTATTGATCTCCACACGCACCGATTGGAAGTGTATATCGGGATGATATATGTCGAGTATATAGCTACCAGAAGGAACTCCACTAATGACAAACTTGCCATCGCGACGCACGAATCCCTTGTACTCTCCGCCATTGATCGAGAGTGTTATATCCGACGGCCACTCCCCACCCTCTTGCACCTCTGCATCAGGAGGCATTATAACACCTTCAATTGTGTACAAGTTGCGAGTCTCTCCTTCTTCTATTTCGTGCAGTTCATTAAAGCTATCGCTCTCTTTCGGCTGCATCGGCTGAAACTGCGCCAGTGCCACGCCCAAAGTATAGACCAAAAGCAGTAAAAGTTGGTTCATGATTTTTTGATTTTTCAACATTTTTCGATTTTGTGCGAACGACTTTTTTATGTACGTAAACGTGTTCTGTGAATATTTTGTTTTTAATGTTTCGTTTTATTGGGTTTCTGAAGTGCCTCTTTTATTATAAAGTCAAGGATTACTTGGTTATATGTATTTTACATTTAGTTTTCAGATAACTACTTGGATAAAATTAAGTAGTTTAATAAATAAAGAAAATTTGAATCAAAATACTTTAAAAAAATATATTAATTTTATAAATCAAAGCTCTACAATATTTCTCCGAAAATTTGATTTTATTAATCGTAGATATATGTAAGTAGATTAATATATATAAAAATTTATGAATTTTTCAGGGTTTCAAATAAGATATGCAAATTTCAGATATACTCGTATTTCATTCAATAAATACGGTAAACAAATGTGGTTAAATTTCTTCTATAGTTTCCATTTATTTAACAATCCCGAAATCTTCAGATGTTTTTGAAAAAAAATGTTGAAAAAAAAAGGTCTTTCAACTTTAAGTTTATAAGAAAAGTGCAAATCAAATTTAACCCCATCTTAATTTAGTCATATAATACTTTTAGAAAAGAATACCTTTTATATATTTTTATAAATATTTTTTTTATATTTAATCACAGTTCAGTTTAATCTCCTATAAGAATTTTCCTTAATTTTTCCTTCAAACATCAGCAAAGTTCTCTTCCAATCCCTAGAAATCACTTAGTTAATCGCATTACTCAAGCATTAATCATGTCTCTCTGCAGTTTATGTCTGATTAGAAGATATAATAACCTCTTAAGTCATGCGCAGTCACTTCACCCTCTTAAGTTGCTGCCATAAAAAATAGTGCTACGCTTTATAGTGCCATAATTACCTTAGAAAATCCCTCGTGCATGACTCAGTGTGCCACGCCCACTGTGCCTTTGCTAAACGTGACCAAAGTGACTTTTCGCGCGACACATGAGGTTGCAAGTCGAGTAGCTGCCACAAATTTGCACTTTGCAGCGGCAGAGTGAGACAGAGAGAGGGAGAGGAAGAGGAAGAGCGAAGAGGCAGCGCACACGATTATGCGATAATTTCGCTCTGCCGACACACACATGAGTTTTTGGCATTGCAACTGTTGCAAGTTGCAGTTGCAAGTAGCGTTGAGTTTTCAGCAAGTGCTGCCGTGGCTGCAACATTTGCGCATGCTCAGACGAATTTTCCAATCATTTTTCACTGATTATTCGACAGTGTTCGCGCAGCGGCGCAGCAGCATCAGCAGGGCGCAAAGGCCGTCGCAGCGCAGTCAACTTACTCTGCTTTACTCTGCTCCTCTGCCACTGCACTGCTTCATCCTACTGCGCTGCATTTGTCGCTGCGCCGCTTGCTCTGCTGTCGCTCTTCGCCGCGCAGCCTTCGCCTCGTCTGCTGTCACTCTGCCGCTCTCTCTCCCTTCGCTCTCATCAGCATTCTCTCTTTGCTCTGCGCAGTCGTTCGCTCATCATGTTCGGCTGCCGCTGCTGCTGCAGCCTCGTGCCCTGTTGCTGCGCAGCCGCCGCCGCTGCCTCTGCTCTCTCTCCGTCTCTCTTGTCGTCATTATGGCAATTTCGTGCGCGCTCGTTTGATTTAGCGCCAGCCTGCCTTGTCCCACTGTGCACTGCGCCTGTTGTTTGTATTCAAATTTCCTCGCTCTCCCCCTCTCCTTCCCTCTATTGCTGCCTCTGCTGCCGTTGAACTGAGTTGTTCGCTGCGCTCAATTGACAGGCGCGTCGCGGCGGCGCAGGGAAATTTAAATTATGGCTGCCGCTTTGGGGAAGTGCTACCTATTCACAACTGCAACCTGAACTCAACTCGACTTAGTTTGGCATTTACCGGTATGCGCGACTCTCCTCACTCCCCACTCTCCCTCTTCCCCTCTCTCCTACTCCATTGTGCTCTTAAGTCGATTAAGTTGCTGCGATTTGGGCACAAATCATTTGCGTGATTTGCCATTTAATGCACAAAAAGTGCAACATCTTCGACGTCAACTATTCAATTACGGTTGAACTTGGCTATAACGAACGCGCAGCAGAGCTCGCAGTCACAGTTAATTGGTTAATTAAAGTGATAAACTGTAGCGGAGAGTTTTAAAGAGAGTGTGATAAGTGTCATGTCAAATATATTAGGGAAAGATCTTAGTATACGAATTTTTTTGCGTAATTAAAATTTAAAATTAATTAAATACAAAAAAACATAAATTTTTGATTGAGGTACCCTGTGCAGATCTTGACAAACATACAGAAATTGGTCAGATATACGTGTACTAGATAATGTTTTATATGGTCGGAAACGCCTTCCTCTATACGTTGATAGCATCTGGCTCACATATTTTAAAAAAAAAAATATATATATATAAAACATATAAAATATATGTATATGTTCTCTGTAAAGTATAGAATATATGGCCTACCTACATATGTATATTATTCAACTGGTTTTAAACTCCTTCTGGCGAAAATTTCTTGTATGCAGTTCCAGTCTGCAATATCAATATTGATATTAGCAATATTAATTAATTAATTATATATAATAATTCTTATCAGTTTTTTATCAAATTATTAAGTTATCTTAAAGCCTTACGTTGTGCGTTTTTTGCGTTCAGCGAACAGTTCATATATTTCTTTCTTTGTCAAGCCACTGTCGACATTCGTGGTAGAAAGGCTGTAAAATAAATTATAAAAAATAATAAAATGTGTTTTTTTATAATGAGAAATAAAGAAACACCTGAATAATAGTTCATTTTTAATTGTATGACTTGCTATGCCGTTCCAAAAACTGAACAAAGTACAGAAGAAAAACAGATAATGTTTAAACATCATTGTAGGGCGGATGAATCAAAACTGACTAAATTTACGGACTAGTCTGCGTTTATATTAATGTTAGAATTAAATGAACCACTCTTTTGAACGGATGATAAGCACTTGTGCTAATCCCACATGGCCACGACGCCTACCATTAAATCATTACAATGTAAAATACTTACATAAAATATAGATCTCGTTTATCAGTCTAGATTTTTCCTGGAATAAATGACTTCATCATTTTAATTAATTATTTTGAAATAATTAATTATTTTAAAAATAAATTTCTGCAATGTAATAAAATATATAATGATAAATTAAAAAAATTCATTCAAACTATTTTAAATTAATTTATTTAAGATCAATTTAATTTAATCAATAATTTACAATTCATAATTAAATATTTAATATTATAAAATAAAATAAAATAATTCATATTATACAAACCAACACCAAAGCAATTATTTATAAAATTCTCTTAAAATATAAAGAAACTTTTCAAGCTTAATTAAATTCCTTTAGCCTGCGCCACGTCATTTCCGATTGTACATCACGTCCAGGGTTGCCGTGTTCTATGAAGCGAGTTTTCAGGGAATACCAAATACCGAATTCGGAATACCGAAATGTGTTAAGTTATGCAGGAGCCGTCAGCACGACGACAAAACTGAACCAAAATGGATTTGGTTGCTTCGGTTTTGGGTGCAATAATTTCAAGAATTGACACAAACTAAATAAATCACTCAGGCAGGTTCCAGGGACAAGGACAGCAACAACAACAGCAAAAGCAACAGCAGCCCAGGCCCGAGTCGTGCAATACTTGTTGGCTGTCAGGATCGGTAACGTTTTCGGTAAGTTAGCAGAACCAACCCAAGAAGGTAGAAGGAACGGAGAAGGGGAGGATACGACAAGGCGGACAGCGACTAAATGACCCATTGTTATTGGCATTTGGTTCCTAAACAACAAACAATCGAGACTTGGCATTGGGGCCCGAGGCGAAACAAAGGATCTTTTGGCATGGACAATCGATCGACAACGACGACAACGTCTCTCGAGCAGATCTGTCGCTTCGACAAATATCGCGCATGAATATTTAAAAGTTTAACAAAAGCGATTTCAGTTTTGAGTCCCGAGAGAATTTATGGCTGTCAGTTTGGAGGATCTTTCATTGGAAACGCCATGCAGATCATTTTTCCCTCCCAAGAAAGAAAGACTTATGAGTCGGATAAGGCACTGCAAATATTCCCAGTTCTTATCTGCAGGTTATTAAACGGTTTTTCCCGTCCGGAATACATAGAGATTAAAGTACTCACGCTGAGTCACCTTTGGCAATACGATCGATTCATAATACGATCGATTCGTTTTGTATGCCAATCTCTCTCCCTGCTTGATTTATGAGTATAAACCCCGTAGGCCTCATACGCCTCAGAGACCCCGCAGTTGTAAATCCGTCAATGGGGGCTATCAATACGCTTTGATTGATTTAGAAGCTTTTAATCATCGCAGCTGATCATAATTCTTCCGGGCTTTATTTCCATTGCAACAGATTAGATTAAAAATACATTGTTTATTGAATCGAATCGCAACGTAACTGATATTGTCAACTGCGTTGGAAGAATGAAACGGTTTGGAATTGGAACAGGTTAGTTCTTCACATTCACGTGAGGGAACTTTGAATTTATTGTCTGAACTTGAGATTAATGCAAACGTTTTATTTTTAAAGGAACTACGTGGAGGTTCTTAAGTAGGAATAGATGACTTGCAAATAGATTTATTCAGATTATTTTGAGATTTATGATTGAATTAATTTAAAGATTGGAGAGTGGAGGGATCTAATTTTAGGCTTAGACATTTAAAGAAGGTAAGGAAGGAAGTTGATATAAGGTGAGTTTTTCATATATTTCTGGATAATTATGAAGCATATATTTGAATTGTTTTGAAGTTTTGGGGGTGTTAAAGATCATGTTCTTAGATAGTCATGCAAACAAGTTTAAGGCAGGTATGTTTTGAGATAAGAGAGTTATGCATTTATTTCTCGATAGTTTTCTTATTAATTGTTATATTATTCTGAAGTTCGGAGAGTGAAAAGATTTAGTTTAAAGATAGGCATATACCAAGTTTGAAGCCGGTATCTGTTGAGATTAGAGAGTTATGCACTAATTTCTCGATAGCTTCATTACTAATTATTAAGTTGTTCTGAAATTTAGAGAGTGGAAAAATCAAGTTTTAGGCCAATCATGTACCGAGTTTGAAGCTGGTATCTGTTAAGATAAGAGAATTATTCATTTAATTCTTGGTAGTTTCTTTATTTATTGTAAGGTTGTTCTGAAGTTTGAGAAGTGGAGAGAGCTACAAAAAAGCTCAACGTACGCTAACACTGATGATGGGTATCTCTTGAGATAAGCAAGTTATTCATTTATTTCTGGATAGATTTTGAAATTTATAACTGACTCTGAAGTTTGGAGAGTAGATAAGTCAAAAATGAAGCTGGACAAAACCCCAGACTAATAAAAACTTAATCTAGATCTTTTCTAAATACTAAAAAAGATAAAAGCGATCTATATACGTAGAAGATATTGGAAATCTATAAGTTTCTCTCTATTAATTCCACTTTAGTGCTGATCTCTTCAATTCTGAGTTCCACATCCGATCTAGCTTACTCCCAACTCCTGCTCATTAGAGTGTGGGCTCTCCTGGTTCACCCCACCAGGTGGCCCTGTCCAGCAGGGAATGCGCTCTGTGTGCGCTGTGCGAGAATTCCTTGAGTGACGTAACATATTCTAATAGGCGCAAAAATATCTTCTAATTAAAAGAAATTGCTGAACATGTCTTCGGGATAGCGCAACAATTTCCACAGTCTTCTCTCCTTTTTTTTTGTTTTGTGGCCCAATGAATCAGCCCCAGCTACAGACCCGTCCCTGCTCCAGTGTCCAGATATGGCTGCAGAGCCGTTGACGACGGCTGAGGATGATGAGGAGGCAACAGCAACAAGATGGAGTGAAATGAAGATTGTCCAAGGAGTGCAGCAGGCAGGGGGAAGGGAGAGAGGGAAGGGAGGGGAAGGGGAACGTGTGTGAGTGCGCGCGCATTTAAAACAAGTTCAAGATGCAAACAATGGATCATTATCCAGATACAAAGCGAGAGAGGCAGAAGAAGAGCGAGATACAATCGAGCTCAGTGCAGGCCAGGCCAGGCTGGGCCAGAGCGCGTCCAGGCATTCCCATAGGTTACACGAGATGCCTGTCTCGCAAGGGAGAGAGACAGAGAGAGAGAGAGGAGGGGGAGGAAGAGTGTGCCCAGCTCGAAGGGGGCATCGGATCGTAGCTTCGATGGCTCTTGTTGTTTATTGATTACACGCTTTTTGGGGAATGCGATGCGATGCATTGCCAATGCTGGGAACAGGAGGAGCAGGGGAGAGGGGTGGGCGGGGGCATGGCATCTCGTTCAGACTGGGACCCAGTTGCCAGTTGCCATAATGGTGCGGATGCCAGCGGCTGCAACATGCGCCTGTCATGCGATCGCCGCCAGAACATAACATCCATTACAGCGCATCGAGCCCAGACGACCATGTTGCCACAAGAGAGACAGAGACAGAAAGAGAGAAGGAATGAGAGAGAGAGAAGTGCAGCCTGCGATTGTAAATGCCAGAGGAGGGGAGTAAGTAAGGCGGGGCAGGGAGACTGGGGATCCGCTCGAAGCTGCTGCAGTGCGCGCAATATGAAATTCAATGCCACATTTGCTGCATGAACTAGAAAATAACCCAAGGAAGATTGCAGTGTAAAGTAGGGAGACTAGTGAATGCTCTTCAAATAAAGAGTGCTTTGAAGATTTCTTAGATTTCTTAAAAAGCGCATTGTTATTTATGCAACTTGAAATTGTAAAGGTCGATTTTTAAAGAGTTAAAGTTGAAAGTTTAAACAAAAACTACACATACAATTCAGAGAAGTGCATGAAAACTTTATTTGAAGCGATGATACGGTCCATATAATTAAATAATTTATGATTACTTAAAGCTCATAGAAGAAGTGTAGCTTTAATGCTACAAACGCTCTGACATATGTTTAAGTGGTGATGAAATTCTCTAGCAAAGCAGATTATAGCTTTAAAGTTCTTTTAAAATTATTTTATATTATTTAAAACTTCTAGATAAAGCCAAAGTAAGAATGGAACTAACTTTAAATTAGTTTTCAGAAGTGCAGGCAAAGCTTTAGCAAGATATCTAAATTATCAGCTTGTAGAGCAATTAAAGTCAATCTTTAAGATTAAAATTGAATTAAACTCCTTATCAATTTCTAATAAAACAGAGGAAATGAAAAAGTATTTCGCGGAATTCTTATTATCTCGCTTAGTACAAGAAAATTGTAGCTGATGATGAGGAAAGGCTTTAGGAATCAAACCAAATATAAAGTCAAAAGCTTCGAAAGCAAATAAAAGCTGTTTAATTCTTCTATATCTTTACTTAGAAAAGTAAAAAATTAATTAAAAGTTTAGTAATTATAGTTTAGTAAAGTTTTTGAAGCTCATTAAAGTAACGCTTACTGAAAATGACGATGAACTTAACCTTATTTGGTTCAACTAAACATGTTTCATTTAAATAAAAAGTTTAACTATGAAATTGTTTCCTTTTTAGTTGGAAAAACTTACTGAATAGAAATAAAATAATTCTTATTAATTTTAGTATTATCAACTTAATTAAAAATCTTCCCTTCCTTCATCAACTTGAGCCCTCCCCATCTAACGCATTCCTTTCGCCAACCAAACTCATGCCACAATTGCAACAACCTTTCGCACTGTGTCTCGAGTAGTGCAGCACCAAAGGGTAAGGTGCAGCCTAGATAGAAGGCACTCTCCTCCTGCATCCTTCTGCCTGCACCGTGCACCGTGTGCATTTAAATACAAAATATCAAAATTAGCATTTGTAACAATGGCGAATTGGCCGGAAAATAATGGAACTGACCTGGCATAACCAAGAGAGCTGGCGACGATCTTGGCCACGGAATCGGAATCGGGAATCGGGAATCGACAGCAACCACGCGCTGCCTCGTAAATCAGACATCGAGTGGCCCCCAGACCTTGCAACGGGGGAGAGAGAGTGCAGGGAGGCTGCAGTGAGGGCGGCTGCCAACGACAATTGCACCAAATTCTGCACGGGGCAAGTTGCAACTTGCAACGGGCAACGGGCTGTGGTCAATGTGTGATGTCGTCTCTGACGACGACGACGACAACATTTACAACGGGAGCAGGCTGCAGGTCGTTCGACAACGACGCGACAACAACTGCAGCAGCAACAGCAACAACTACAGCAGCGGGCATTGCAATAGGAGCGGGACACTGCCTGCGATTGGCACAAAAAGCTCTTGGCTCGTTGAGGCCAATCGGCCGTGACTGCAGCAGCGACAGCTACAGCAGCAGCAACAGCAACTGCAGCAAGAGCAACAACAACAAGATCAACTACATTGCGCTGTATTCGAATTTCGCATTGCCAACTGTTGCAACTGTTGCCACTTATGCCACGCCATATTTGTAGCACGCTTGTTTGCGACCTGCCTCAACTGGCTGTGATTGCCAAAAGTCAGGATCCTTTGGGGCAAAGCTATTTGCCTGTCGCGATCTTGAGAGCTGTGAAGCAGAAGTAGCACATGGGGAGGGGGAAATGGGAGGTGTCTCTATATGAACGATCTATGTAATACTCGTATGTACTATCTACTTATTTTCTAATTCTTTTTTGATTGTGATGCATTGCAAAGAAATAGTTTCATTTCAGTTGTTTTTTGATCTCGATCAAATCTCGATCGATTTTATAAGAAGAATGTAGCTATCGGAGTAATAAATATAATCTATAAAATGTAAATATCTGTATAATATAAATTCAATATATTATTTCATTTTCTGCAACAAAAATAATTGCGGATTTTTTAAAAAGAAAGTAATTGCATCTTTAATAAAACTTAGAATTAACTTTAATCAATATATAATTGCCATTCGATATAAAAATTGAAAAAACTTGGGTTAGATTTATTGTAATTCATACTTAATTTGAAACGCATTTATCAATCTATATACCGATTTGATGAAATCTTCGCGTCTTAATTTGGTTGTTAAATGAATGTTGGAAATTTTTGAGATAATTTTAATATTTATTCATTAAAGATGCTCTTATTATTTTTTTATAACAATTATTGTTCTGACTCACAGATGTAGTTCGCCAAGAATAAGCAGTTTCTATCATTCATTTTGAAAATGAAATTCATTTCTATCGTTCTGTATTCGACTAGAACACAGTTTTCGGGTGCGTTTTTCCAAGTATGGGTTGGCTCTCCACGGTGCCAATTGAGGTAGGGAGCCGCCTTTCCAGGGGATATTGACACGAAATTGCCATCCTTGGACATGTTGAGAGATGTCCAGTAAGCTTTGTCTCTGCCTAAGTGACGAGTCACTGCAACAAATTCATCTTCAGATTCGAAAGTAACTAGACTTGCCCCCAATTCCTGACAAATTGCTAAAGCGTTGAACCAGTCTACAGCCTTGTCATGAGGTATATGATAGTATTTTGTTCCTATTTTTTCAAATGACAGTGGAAGGGCTTTTAACCTATATTGATCTCTCTGCACATTCAAATTGTTATCTATCTTTTTGTTCAAGCTTTCAAGTTTTTTTGTGAATTCAGGCCTATTGTGAAGGGCTGTCTCAAAAGTTTTGCTAAGATTAAGCAGTTTTTCATCAATATCTTCCAAGACACTATTAATCTTTTGATTTTGTTTCTGCAATGCGTTGTCGATCTTTTCTTTCATCTTAATTTCAAGGTTAGCTAAAAACTTCACAGTAATTGCATTATTTTTGTCGACCAACTCTTGAAGAGAATCAATTTGTTGTTTTAAATGTTTTTCCCTATCTTCCTGGGCAAGCTTTTCCTCAGATTGCTCATAACATACTCGGGTATGATGGAGAAGGGGCTTCACCACGTCATAGCAATAGCCACTGCATTGCGTCTCAAGCTCATGGGACTCAAGGCAACTCTAAAGAAAAGAACAAAGATTGTATAATATGCTTACCTTAGAATTCTTAAGAGCAACTTACCGAACAATTTCCCTTAAGAACAGAGAAAACCGTTATAAGTAGAGCAAGAATTACCATATTCATTCTGATCGCAGACAATTCTTTCAGATGACTAGCACTGAAAGCTGCGAGGAAGAGCCTTATAAAGCAGAATGATTTATGTATTATGAGTCTTATCAAATTATTACGCACGGTCTGCGACATTTAAACTAGAATTGGTGATGAAATAATTCTGTCGAATTTCGCAAGCCGTGTTCGCAGAGGCGAAAAGGGTATCAAAGCCTAATTAAATCTTTAATAGTTATCAGTTATCACACTAATAAATACTTTTACTTTAGGTAAATACTACCTCGCCTACTTTGGGTACACGAATTTAGATAGAATACTTTAGTTATTGCTTTAATTCTGTTATTACTTCGTACCAACATTTCGAATTTTGGGATTGAAGAATTGAAAAATAAAGGGTTTTCTTTAAAGATGTTTCATTCCTCTCTTTAATTTTGCAACTTATGTGTTAAGACTTATTTTTAGTTTAAGTACTTGGGAATCTTCAACTAAAGTTTGATACTTTTTTTATAAATTTAAGGTATTCTTATAGTTTGGCATTTTACTTTGGGTAAAAAACGGCTTTAAATTTGTATGCAGAAATACCACTTCTAAAAGAAATTCTAAAATTTGAACGGCCTCTAATCGATCATAACATTTGGATTCCCACCATAAAATCTGTTACTAATCTCTTGTTCTACCTTCAGCACCCACAACATACTCCCTTTCAAATTTGTGCCCAATTCTTCTGGTTCCGCCAGACTGCGCAGAATACAATTTGAAGAGGCTTCCTTGCCGCTCTCTTCTACTCCTTCTTCTCTTGGTCTCCTTCCCTCTCTTTACCTCTACCTCCCTCTCTCTTTCTTTTTCCCTCTTTCTCTCCCTCTTTGTAGACCCCAAAAAACATTTAGTAGTTCGTGATGTTTGAACAAGATGTGAATGTATCTTCAACTCAATGCGCGATCGGGCGTATCGATAACGGTAAATCGATTTGCCAATCGATTGCAGAACTAACAACAACAAGAACAACAAGAACTTTGCCTTATCTTAATGACTTTTGATAAGCTTAGAGGAATTTGCGCGAAAATTAGTAGGGGGAGGTAATGCGCTGGGGTGGGGAGGGAGGCAAAGGAGGCGCAGGGAGGCGTGGCTGGCTAAAAATTAAGTAGCGCTCGCGAATGCGAACCCGCAGGTCCTTGCCGCGCTGACGACGATAAAAGCGATCTCATAAACAAAGCCAATTTGGAAGCGGGCAACAGTTGCGACTTGCGGCCGTGGGGCAAGCTGCACACACACAAACACACACAGTTTGTGCAACAGTCCCCCCTCCCCTTGCTGCCTGCACAGAAGCAGCTACTTTAAATGAACAATTTTATTTTTATCCCGCAAACAAATCTTGCAAACGAAATGTTTTACAATTGGCCATCGAGGCCAGGCGAGGCTGATCCGGAGCCGGTGAAGCACATGGAGTCCACATGCAGTCCACACAGCACACAGCAGCCGGTGCAGGTCCACTACAGTTTAGTTCCCCCTACCCCTCGCCCGCTCTCTCTTGGCTGCAGCGTATTTAAGCAACATTATTGCCAAATCGTGACCATAGTTCCATGAAACTGATATGGACCAGGCGCAGTTTGTGCCCCCTCCTCCTGCTCTTGCTGTTGCCTGCTCCAGCTGCCTCTGCTTCAGCTGCTGCTGCACTCCAGTCTCCTCCACTCTTTCCTCTCTCTCTGTGGTCGCGCTACCTTGCCACGCCTCCCCTGCGGCCAAAATCGCTTGATGTGGCGCTGCAAAGTGAACTCGGCGCTGACTGCCGTTTCACTTCCCTTCCTCTCCCCTTTCTCCCCTTCCTGCGCCTGCTCCCAGCTTGTGCCTCTACTTCCTCCTCTTCCCACTACCTTCCCCTGCCTCCTCTTTTCTCTGCTACCTCCTCCTACTACCTTCGCCTGCTGCCTCCTTCTATTGCCGCTTCCAGTTGCCTCCTCTTGCCTCTTTCCTGCTCCTTCCTCCTGCTCTCTTCCCTTCTTTCCTCCTTCCTCCAACTCCCCTTCCTCCTCCCTCCTCCCCCTCCCCCTTACTCCTTCTTCATTCGTTTGTTTGCCGTACAAATTAAATTAAGTGCAAAATGCTTCGCCGTTGCCGCCTTGGGGGCATCAAGCGCACATCATAACGGGGCTTCAGCTGACATATGCCCAGCCCTCCCTCTTCCCCTCTTCTGGCTACTGACTCACAATTTTGGCGACTCCATCTTCAGCAACAATTGCTGCTGTGCCCAACGGCTGCAACAGTTGCTGCTGCTGCTGCTGCGCGTCGCATTTGCTTAACGCGAAATCGATCGATCGTAAATTGCAGCTTACCACGGCGCACATTGCTGCTGCATTTATAGATTTTCCATCGTTTTCCTTAACCTCTCTTCCTCTCCTCCTCTTCTCTCTCTCTCTCCTCATCTCTCTTTTCTGCTCTGCCGCTTTTGTTTGCACTGCAAAACGAGGCGCAGCTGGCGTCTTCAGCCTGGTCAGCTCAATGGAAATGCGCGAGTTATGCCAAAAGGAAAGGAAAGTCAATGGGAAAGCACTGAGTAAGATAGAGAGAGAAAGAGAGAGGGAGAGACAGTGAGAGCAAGAGCAGCATACGGGCAAAGGAATGTGTTGCATGAAGTAAAGATCGCCGGGGGAAAATGTGTGATTGTTTAAGTTATTATACTCGTAACAAATATTTGAAAATTTATTTTCAGGTAAAAGTTTTATGGATTTTTGAAGGATTTCAACTTTATATTTTGTTTTATAATGAATGCGAAGAAAAAATGTAATAATGAAAATAATGAAAAACGTAAATAAAAATAGATAAATATAGATAATTAGATCCAGAAAGATAAAAATGTATAGATATAGTTAAATGAATATAGATAGATGAAAATATATAATTAAAGGTTGAAATGCATATGAGAGGAAGATGGGCTGTTAGGTTAGTTAGACAATTCAAAGGACATAGAATAGATAAAGAGATAGATATATAGAATATATAGTAAATAGAATAGTATAAAGAATAGTAAATAGAATAGTGAACAGAAAAGTAAATATAATAGTACATACAAGTAGTATAGAGAGCAGATAAACGTTGAAAAGGAATATGAAGATATATCAAATAGGTAAAAATGAGTTATGTATATGGAGATCTATCTAAATATCTACAACAAAAAAAAGGAGTATTAAAATTTTATGAATAGATAGAAAATGTATGAATATTTAAATAAACGAATAGAAATATGTGGTATATTATTTATAGACAGAATGTGTGATAGATGCACAATTGAATGGCTATGTCGAATGGAATTCAACAGGTAGAGACATGAAAGTATAGACCGAAAAC
This sequence comes from Zaprionus africanus, assembly GCA_018151435.1. NCBI lineage: Eukaryota > Metazoa > Arthropoda > Insecta > Diptera > Drosophilidae > Zaprionus > Zaprionus africanus. The sequence continues at coordinate 2,227,480 of JAECXB010002306.1, read as the reverse complement.
TAATTTGAAGAATTATTGGTTAGAAAAACTTACAAATATGTTATAAATTGGTACACATAAGTAGATAGACATAAATACAAGTATACATATATAGATAGATATAAATATATATAGATATGTATGTAAGATAGAATAATATATGTTATAGTAGACAGAAAGATAGTTAGATACATAGTTAGATGATAGCTCATAGACTGATGCATATGGATAAACGTATATGACAGATATTTATGTTAGCCAGATTTGGTTGGTAAGAGCTTCACTCAATTTCTAAACTATCCAAAGCAAACTCAGCCTTTTTAGTACTACCTCAACAGGCTGAACGCCCCAATCAGTTGTGCGACCTCAGCTTAACCCAAGGGACCTAAGAAAGCAGAGCAACATCCTCCGACTGAGCGTATGCTCAGCTACAAGAGTTAAAAGTGAGCAGAAGGAGAGAAATGATAAGAAAAAGGGAAGGGAGAACTTTCCCCATACCCTGCTCGTGGCCAAGGTACGACGTAGCTCGGCAGGCCCACACACACACTGAAAAGAAACTTGCCACAGCCTGACTTCCTTTTCCTGGCCAGTCAGAAGGGGCGCTGCTCGAACTGAATCCTCAAAATGAATCCAAACCGAAAGCAAACCAAAATACTCAATGTGCTGGCGGGAGGGCGTAACGGAAGAAGAAGCAGAAGGCGAAAGAAATACGAAATTTCGTTCGTCTATTTCGATGGCAATAATTCAAAAATGGGAAGACTCGGGCTCGATAGTCATAAATCTGTCAAAAATCCATTTCTTCCATTTACCAACTGAACAGAACAGCTTGGCATGGCGTTTCCTGTGCCTGTGTGTGTGTGTGAGTCTGAGTGTGTGTGTGTTGAGTGTGAGTGTGCTTGCTAAGCGTATCTTTCAGATACATAAACTGGCACTTCAAAAAAATGAAATACTGTGCGCTGCCATCGCCTTCTTTAGACACATTTCACTGGCTTCTGGGTTCGGTTCGAGGTTTTCGGGCATTTCTCGCTCTCTGAATGCACTCGCATTGTTTGCGCTGCTTCTTCTTGCTCTTCTTGCCTTGCATTGTTGTTCTTTTTTTGCCGTAGCTAAAACGAAAGTGAAGCAAAAGTATCTGTAAGATACTTCCCTCTCTTTCGCTTGCTGTGTCTCTATGTGGCTATGTGGGTGTGCATAGCCCGCACAAAAATACATATACACCCCTCCCCCTCTCTTGTGTACCCCTCCCATATCCCCTAAATGTACCCCTTGCTCTATATAGAGTACGCCCTGCTTCGCCATGGATGATGGAAAGCAGCCATCGCGCCATATTTCAGTCAATTAGAACTGTCATAATTCATTCTTCGGGAGTTATTTAGCTGCCTCGCACTGTGCCTACCCTCTCCCGCTCCCGCTCTCGCTCACCCTTTCTCTCTCTCACTCACTCACTTACTCTTTCCCTCTCGCCTGTTCTTTTTTCTATATCTGATAATTTATGGTTTCGCTTATGACGAGTTCCAGAAAATTAAACAATTTTCCTCTTTCTCTCTTCAGTTCTTCAAACAGAAATTTCTAAATAGCACAAGCGATTCTCTCTGTGTGTCTGTGTGTGTGTGTGTGTCTGTGTGTGCGAGTGTGTGTGTGCGTTGCTGCAGCTGTGTCGGCATCGTAAAATTTTGAATTATATAATTTGTAGCCTCAAGTATCGGTCTGGGAAGTACAACGATGGATGTTACATAATTATAACACTTAGTTGAAAAGATGTGCTGCTTTCCTGTATTACATCAGGAAAGTGGAACAGGGAAGAAAAAAGAAAACTAAGGTGGCACTGCAGGAAGGGACTCATATAGAGTAGCCTAAGTACTGCACGATTGAATGAGGACATTTTCTAAACACTTTGTATAGAGAAAATAACCATAAATATATTGAGAAAAAGTAAACAAAAATAAATAGGGAAATATTCTGACATTGATAAGTAAGAATTAATTCAAGAATATTGTGGATGTCAATATCTACAGTATATCAGAAACAATATCAAGAATTTATCGGTATTAACATCAATATTTTAGACAAATAATATATTATATAATCATATATATGATTCATGTATAAATAAAAATGTGTATACCGATAGCTTATGAAATAATTGAAATTTTACAGTTCTTTCTTCCAAAAATATAATCAATTTACCCCATGGGTACTGTGTATAAGAATTCTTTTAGTTTTCACGGATATATCATAAATCGATGGAAGATCTGAAAATACAATCTGAAAATCTATAATTTACTAAGAATACGACACAAATAAGACACATTCTCAAAATTAAAGAGACAAGGTGGATCAGTCTAAAGAAAAATCTTAGAATTAATAAGAAATACGTAATTTTTAAAAGAACTCTAAGCTCTGCTGGCATACAATGGGTCTAATAGGTCACTGCACCAATAAAAATGACCTAAGAAATAAAATATATATGCATATACGATACAAACAAGTTAAATTGTGTGCCTTATAAAGTTAAAAGACAAACCAAACATATCAAATAATTACAAATTTCCTCACATTATAAAAGACAAATATCATAATAACCTAACCAGTATTTTCTGTCTGTCTTCTTCAATATTTGTCAGTATATTAGGTTATATTTTAGAAAAAATTTAATAATATATGTTTATGTAAATATTATACAATAACAATATAATACATATTCACTATACAAATTCTATAATTAAACGCAGTAAATAGTTTCAGCTAAATAACCTTCAATATCCTTCACCATTCCCCCAGTGATGGGGGATCACTCTCTCTCTCTCTCTCTTGAAATTGAGGTGCTCCATTTGCTGTCGAAATCCTTTTTGTGAAATCCTTTTTTGGAATTGCAAATTAAGCTGAAATTATGATGCAATTTGCCGTTTTAGCGCGCAATGTGCAATGTGCGATGCGATGGGCCCCCATCAAAGTGCAACTAATTGTGTTGGATAATAAACCACGCCCCACGCACCCCTTGTCCTCCCTTTAGACGCCCCTGCTTTGGCTAATTTCGAATCGCACAATTTTCACTTAAGGACACTTAACATAAATTAACCGCGCGAATCATTAAATTTCTTTAAAAATAATTTCGAATTGCATTACAGAAGGGTGGGGAAGGGGAGGAAGGGGGAAGGGGACACACACACACACTCACACACACGTGGGCAAGTGGTAATTGCCATTAGCGCAAAATAATTTCAGCAATGGGCAATAAGAACGACAATTGGCAACGCGAACGCAGCAACAGCAACGGCAGCGGCAGCAGAGACACAAATTGCAGGACAATCGTCACGGGCCGACAGAGGCGGCGACGCGACGTCAGCAGCGACGCGCATAAAATGCACTGCGAAAAAGACAGCAAAAGGATTTAAGTGTGTACAAGGGCAGTGGGATAGAGAGGGAGGGAGTATAAAGAGTTGGGAGAGTGGTAAGTTGGGAGAGCGGCGAGTTGAAATCCACTCAAATGAATTTGTATTTGTATTGCAGGCTGCACATGTGAGTGTTGATGTGAGAGAGGGAGTGAGCGAGTGTGTGTGTGTGCGTGAGCCTTCGCTTTGTGCCTTGCCTGTATGCATGCGTGTAAATGTTTTGCCTGTTTGTGTGCGTGAGAGTATTTCCCTGTGTGTGTGTGTGTGAGTTGTATTTGTTTTTAGGAATAATTTGCACAGCGTCGAGGCAATCAAAATTGTTGTGGGCGAGAAGGAAAGAGCGCGAGGTGCAGTTAAAGGGTTTTACAGAGGCGTGGGCAAAAGAGTTGTAAAGGGGGGAGTCGGGCAGTCGAATTGGTCAGCAATGGATTTTTATGCGGTAATCAACATTGGATTGTGTCGGATGTTGTGAGTGCTGTATGTGTGGTTGGCATTGGCCAAACTTCCCCTCCCTCTCCGTTCACACTCTCTTTTCCCCCTCTTCGTCGCCACCTCCTCCCTCGCCAGGCAAACATTTCGCGCAATGTTTTTCGCGCCTCTTAATTGGCGGCATCAATTTCGAACCCGCCAGAGACACTGCACCAATAATGCTCTATATAACGCCAGGCAGGAAGTGGGGAAGAAGAGTGAATAAGGCAAAGGGAACAAAAGAGGGGTACTAACATGGCAGGCATCTGTTTTTTTTTGGGAGCTTATGACAAAATTGTAATAATGCTAGCTAAATTGGCTTAAAATTTGGCTATAAACGAGCTAAACTGACGTGCTAAATGAAGGACTAAATCAACGAATAAAGTAACTGATTAGTAACAGATTTCGGGATAGTTGGGTTGCTTTACAATTTTAGAATATGCATAGAAAGTTTGGGAATGTGCGTAAATATTTTAGAAAAAGATAAATTCATAAAAGGATACGAATTCTACTATTAAACTTCTACTTTCGGTATTCTCTAATTATTTTCACTAAAAAACTTTAAATTTTTGAGACTTTTTGAAGCAGAACTTAAATAATAGTTTGCAAATTTTATGAAAAGGCTATGCTATAACCAAGTCCTAGTCCTTTTGTCTTATAACACTACATCTATGACAGATCTTCCATATTAGTAATCTACATTATGTGTTACAGACTTTTCTTTTTATATAATATGAAGGTTTATATTTATTTTTTTTTATTCATTATAAAATAAATTTTATTATACAGTGTTGCTGTGAATTCAACGTTAGTTTACCTAAACAGTGATGCATATTTTATAATGATAAAGTCTTCTTAAAGATGAGACTCTTTATTTCTACATCTTTCCAACTCTCTTTCAATTTTTACTTGAATACCCCAACTATTTTCCCTCCAACCTGAGCATAACGCACAATATGAGCAGCACCTTCCTCAACAGATCTGGGAGTAGGACTGGGTAATTTCTCGACTTATCTGCGCGTAGAAATGATGTTGAAATGAAACGTTATTTAAACTTTCCAACAAAAAGACGAAGCCAGACGCTGCCTTCGATTCTGGCAGGTACAAGAAGTAAGGAAAACATAGATAAAGAGAGAGACAGGAGAGAGAGAGACGGTGAGAAAGAGAGGGGGCAGCTTATGAGAGGCTGCAGCGGGGTTTGAATGAAACGTTCGGATTTTCTAGATTGGCCGACAGTGAACGAAATGAAGTTTGAACGTTGCAAGTTTAAGGAAGAGTGGAAGAAGGAAAGGGGGAGGGGAGGAGGCGCTTGAAAGCTTACAGCCAGCGGCAGCCTCTAAAAAGGGGCGGGGTGGCATTTTGGCAGACATTTGAAGCAGACTGAGGCGGAGGCAGCAGCGGCATCAGCAACAATGGCAGCAAACGACGATGGAGACGAGAGAAAATATCGAAACAGCAAACGATAACAACGAGCGACAGCAGCAACAACAACAACAAAAGCTAGAAGAAGAAGCAAAAGAAGAAGAGCAGCAGCAGCAAACAACAACAATTGAAAAGAAGGCAGCAAAAGCTCAAGTGGCAGCAGAAGCAGCAGAAGAAGAAGCGCAGCCAACGAATCAACGGCAGCAGCAGGAACAATGAGAGACGACGACGACGTCGACGGCGATGACGTTGAGCAGCAGGAGGAGTAGCAGCAGCAGCAGCAGAGGCGGCAGCGGCAGAGGCAGCAGTCAACGGCAGCGTCAGCGGCAGCACAAGACGAAAAAGTCAACGAAACGAGACAACGACAACAACTTCATGTGTATTTTTTTGTTGCTCCTCTTCTTCTTCTTCTTGTTCTTCTTCTTTAGCTGCTGCTTTGTTCGTTCTCTCTTGTTGTTGTTGTTGCTGTTGCTGCTGTGCACATTTTTTGATGGACAGAACAATGAGAAAAGGGGTGGAATCGGCGAACAACTCACCACACATCGCAAGCTCAACACAAAACTCACCAATACCAAGGCGAGCTCAACTACTTCGTGTGTAAGTGTGTGTGTGTGTGTGTGCGTGTGATGACGATATGAATTTCGATTTGCATTTTACGAGCCTTGGAGCAATAGCAATACGGCAAAGAGCACAAAACGGAATCGAGGAAAATGTCGACCGAGGGCAACATAAAAATTGATGGATTCTTCTTCAACGCGTTCACCACAACAACACAAGCGGCAACAACAACAACAGCAGCATGAGGATGGGCCCCAGCAGCGCGAAAGCAGCAGCAAAAGCAGCAGCGCTGAGGCGGAGTGCAGCCTTTTTTTGCAGTACGCTTCGCTGCTTGCGCACAGCAACGGTGAGTTCGATAGAAACACGCGCTGTAAAGGAGAAGGAGGACGGTGGTAAGTGCTTCTTACAGTGCACATTATAAGATATTTAATGCTAGTAAAGAAGGCAAGAAAAGCAAAAGTAATGAAAGCAGAAAATCCCAAATTATTGTTTAATTTCAGAGAAACACAGTAGTTAAACTAACCTGCAAAAATAAACCAACTAAAATTAAGATTATTTTTAAAAAAAAATATGTAAGTAATATTGATACTATGCTATAATTTATCAGTATTGGAGATATAGTATGACAAACAGTTTGCTTACTCAAATTTATTTTCAAATAACAGAAATTATTGTTAATGAACTAAATTTTTTTTTTTTTTTTATTTAAAAATTTTTTTTTTTTTTATAAAAATTTTTTTTTTTTTGTTTTTTTTTGTTTTTTTTAAAAGTGTTATCAGTTGGAATAGTAGAGTATTAAAAAAATTCATTTAGTCTTACGATATTATACCAAACAATTTGGCTAACTTAAGGCAATATAAAGGGCCAATTTCAGCCTTTAATTATATAACATCAATAAATGACTAAATTGCAATAAATTTTTAATAAGTAGACTAAGGTTATAAACCTAAGTTATGTAAATAATTAAACCAGAAAATTATAAGAAGTCACATATATTAGATTAGAAATTATACGTATAATGAGAATATTATAGGTTTTGGCATACATAATGAAAATGATTCCACAATTTTTCATGACTAGAATTCATTGTGAAATGCATCTGTATTATATTATATTATTCCTCTGTTATTCCTTCCCCACTCACCTGCACCTATTGAGCTGCCTTTGATTGTTTCTGCTCCCTAGTTGCTGCTTCTTTTACGTTTTCAGCGCACTTTGCGCGTGTATTTGTGTGCACTGTATATGCAGTGTATATATGTGTGTGTTGGTGTGTGAGTGTAGTTATAGTTGTGACTGTGTATGTGTGTTGGTGTAGCTGTATCTGTGAGTTTTGTTCGAGCGCATTGAGCTGTCAACTTCATGTCTCAGCAACATTTCGTTTTCGTTTGTTTGCCTCGTCTTGTTGTTGTTGTTGTACTCATTGTTGTTGCTGCTGCTGCTGCTTCTGCTTGGCTTTGTTGTTGATGGAATCTGGCAACACGACGAAGCGGCAGCAGGAGCAGAGCGAATGCTGATGCTGATGCCGGGCTTGGAACAGTCAACTACCAATCAGGTCGGCTGCTGTTGCCGCTGCCCCTTGCCAAAGGATTTCACGTGCACTTCACACACACACAGAGCGAAACAGACAAAGATACACCCGGTCACACACAGATACAAAATGGCAGACGTCTCGCTCAAGTGTGCGGGCTATGCAACCTGTATCTGTGTCTCTCTCGCTCCCTCTCTGGCTGTCTGTCTGTCTCTGTTGCTCGCTCTGCTTAATTGAGTCACTTGAATATGCAACTTCTCGAATGCACTTTGCCACTTTTCCGCCTTGCCACTCTTCCACTTTTCCCTATTTTCCTTTGCTAATGAAAAATCGACCACATCACAACATCGTTAGGAGCAGTCACTGTGCAGGACAGGGGAAGATGGAGATGGCAGAAGGAGGAGGGCGCGGCGAGTCGGGTTCATGATATGATTTAATTAGGAGTTTCCACGCGCAATTAATCTTCGGCCCGTTTGAGGCACTTGAGATGGAGATTCAGTTGCATGCAACGTGTACACGATGTAGGAAAATCAAGAAAAAGCAGCGGAAAATCCATGAAAGAGAAGAAAATTGAGAAATTTCTTAGTTTTCTTGAGGTAGAGTAAAAAGAGGGTGCCAAGCTACCCGTTCAAGGACCTTTATTATATTGTGATTTAGAATAGTAAAAGTGAAATACTTTGTTGAAGCTACCTTACTCATTTTATAATTTAAGATTTCGAACTTATATGAACTTTATAAGGAAAACGATTATATGTTCTATATACTAATAGAAAAGTACCTTAAGCTACCTTCTATTTTATAAGAACTAAGAAAAACTAAGACCTTGTACATAGAAGGTTCTCATAAGGTCTTTTTTATGAACTATTCTATACCCTTCTCCAGCAACTCTCCCTACTTAACACGATCTTCTCCCCGCATAAACGCAGTAACTGCTGCCACCTACGCTCTTTCGTGAACCCCCTCAGCCCGGCAGATGCGGGTACCTGTTTCTGCTTCATTGAGTGTGCCACTCAAACAAATTCTTTCAGCTCTCTCCCTCTCTATCTGTTGCTTTCACTCTCGCTCTCCCTTTATCTCTTCCTTTCTCTCTGTCTGTCTTCCAACTGACATTTCAATTATGAAAAGGAAAGGCAGCCACAGCAGCAGCAGCAGCAGTGCCTCACTCACACATGTTGTAACCTTTCCTGGCGAGATTAATGCGCCAATTGTTCCCTTCATCATTTCCCATTTCCATCTCCATCTACATTTCCCCCGCCACAGTGTCCGCCCGCCAGAGTCGTCGTAGTCGTCCGATAATAATGCAATTACGATTTGAAAAATTATGTCTGACAGTTTTGAATTTGTCATGGTATTTATCAAAGTCGACTCAGCACCGTCTCCTGCTCCGACTCCGACTCCAAGTGGAAGTCGATGGCGGAGCTGCGCCATGTGCAACGACGCAGCAGCAGAGAGTCGCCGCCGATTGCCTCCATCTGCTGTCCGCAATCTCTGGGAAAATGTTAAAAAATTAACATGTCACTTTCATCGCAGGTAAATCAGTTGTTCCTTTATGGCTGAAGGATTTATCCCGTCTCCCCTCTCTTCATCATCTTCTCCAATCTTCAAGGTTGCAATGAAGCGGAGCCCCAGCCATGTTTTTTTTTTTTTTTTTTGATATCAAGACGACAAAAGACTTATTAATAGCTCTATTAATTCAGCGATAAGAGCAACATCTTTCTCAGCCTGAAAGGATTGCGACGAAGCGGGTCATTTGTTAGCAGAAGAGCGGAGACTCTTTCTCTGCATCCTGACAGATGTATTTATTAAGAGCTCCAACTGGTTCTTGTAAGAGGCAGGGAGAAAGGGTAATCAGATGCGGTATATAAATTTATTATAGATATAGAGTGTCTGATTTTTTACGGCTTATCTTGAACAGTATAAAAACACTTCCAAGCAATAAATAGTCTATTCCTTTCAAGTATTTGTTGCTGATATACTGCAAATATTTAATTATCCATTCAACATTTACTAAACAATATTCTGATTAATATAAAATAAAAAACAGATTTTTATTCCTTATCAATCGTATTTGCATGTTAAGTTGTAAGTTGTTTGTTGCAATATTCTAGGGAAAAAACCATGGTTTTTTTTTTTTTAATGGCACAGTCTGGATTAAAAATACAGATAGACACACAGAAATATTAAACAGGCAGACAGACAGACGAGCAGACAGACAGACAGACAGACAGACAGATAGACAGGAGGACCGAATTTAATAGGCAATGTTTTCTTCTTTCAAATACCTCTTTGTATAAAAATGAATTTTAATTCTTTTCAGCGTTTCTTTGATGAGGAGGTAATGTCACCACAGGTCTGAAAAATTAAAAAATTATATTTCTAGCTCAACTTAGAAAAGATGTTACTTTACGTTTGAAACTTATAACGCCAATACTTATTTGTTCTAGTGCTGAAAATAGAAAAACTATGTTTCTCATTCAACATTTTAAAAACAAAAAAACTTAAACTTACCCAGACCTAAATGAAATATTTTGTGTACGTTCCGATTCTGTTGGCGGTTGGTTTTCTTCAATGATATTGATATCCGTGGCAGAAGTGCTTCAAAATGTATAAACAAAATATAAATTTGTTTAAACTTAAAAACACTACGAACAATACCTTGTCACAAATGCGATTATTTCAGGAAGACATTCTTTTTGTAGGTTTGATGGCATTGTTGGGAGCGTTGCCAATTCTAGCCACAAACTAAAAACACTGAGGAGACTCAGAAGATACTTCAACATCATGGTTTGGCAGATAGAACAATACTGATTGACATTGAAGAACTGTTTCTGCCCATATTGTGACTTACTTTACATACACATCTGGCACATTCGATAAGCACTCATGTTTTATTTCTCTAATTTTTTGTAATGATCTATTTACATTGTAACCACGTTGGGGTCTCAGAGAATACGCCCATCATTACAAATGGAACTGGTTATAGGCAGTTATCATTGCAAATTATTTTGCATATTTATTGAAGAATTATTATGGTTGTTCAATATCAAAATTTTTAAATTAACATTCAAAGTAAACAGAACATTTTTTAATTAACATTAAATTTAACTGCCTCCTCTAGACAGTCTTCCTATATTTATTTGACCGAAGGAAATGTCACGGAGCAAAATTAAAATAAATGTAGCTCAATTAAGGAAAACTTGAAAAAATCGCACTTTTGTTTCAGTTCAAAACAATTCTTATTATTGTCCTCAATGCTTTATTCTATGTTTCATGGGTGACTTTCAATACCTTTCCACAAACTGAACACACAGAGAAGAAACAGAAAATATTTGAACATCTTTGTTTGGCACAAAAATCACGACTGACAAAATTGACCGACTAGATTGTGTATCTCTTTTGTTCTACTAATTTTTTAAACACCAAACATACACATTTTTTTATTTTCTTAATTTATTATAATAATCAGTTTATTACATATGCCAGTGGTGACGCCCATAATTGATATCGCCATAACTCATTGGAACATATTATTTTATTTATTAATTTTTTTTCAATTGTTCTGCAAGGCTATCAGTTAGATATTAAGGAAATTAATATCTTTACAAAATTCACAATTTTTTTTTAAATAAACTTGAATTGTAGGTTGGGCTTGACATGCCGAAGGTTTTATAGTCCCTATAACGGGTACAGTAATTTTGGAGAAGGTCTGAAAAGTTAAAATACAATAATAGTTTTAGACTTAATTCTTTAAAGTAAAATTTAAATTTTATACCCAGTTTTGAATGCTTCCCCTAGCAAGATCGTTCCTTCCGCATAAATCTAAAAATAAAAAAGAATTGTATTTCTATTTCAACTAAAGAAATCAAAAAACATTTACGCGCACTTCCATCCGTACCCCAATGGGTATTTATCGTAGTAATCCCAAAGTTCTTTATATTTTTCTGAGCTAGCTTTTCTCGATGATAGCTCTTTTGTTACTTCCGTGGTAGAAGGGCTGCGAATTAAATTCATTATAACCGAGTTTCACTTCAAGCTGCAAAGACTACAACACCTTGTCACAGTTACATTTTCCTCAAGGGTTATTTCCTTGTTTGTTGGAAGACCCGTGGCACCATTCCACAAAATGAAAACACACAGGAAAATCGCGAGAAACTTGAACATCATAGTGTGCCGGAATAATTAAGACTGATAAAATTGACGGACTAGATTATGCTTATAACCTTTTCGACATATTATATCATGCATAATACACACACACAAATATGTACAGTGGTCCACAGCTGATAAACAGTTATGCTTTTGCCACATGGCCAACATATTCAATGTTTATAATCAATTGACGCCCAACAATGTTGTGCCTAGAAAAACGCCCATAAAATATTTATGTACAGTATGGTATTGTATCTTTGCATATTTTATAGATGTATGTTAAATATACATTACAAATTATGTTTTTTTTTTTTTTTTTTTTTTTTTTTTTTTTTTTTTTTTTTTTTTTTTTTTTTTTTTTTTTTTTTTTTTTTTTTTTTTTTTTTTTTTTTTTTTTTTTTTTTTTTTTTTTTTTTATTTTTTTTTTATTTTTTTTTAATTTTTTTTTTTATAAAATATTTTTAATTTTTTTTTAATTTATTTTTTTAAAAAATATATTTTTAAATTAAATATTTATTTACCTAAATTATTATATAATACGAGTGTTCCAAACACAATTATTACTTTGAAAAATTTATCAAATAAAAATTGTTTTCATAGTTTTCTACTCCTTTCTAATGTACGAGTAATAGAATATGATTTAATTTTCAATGATTTACAGAAAGATATAATAAAAATATACTACAATCTTTTGAATACTTTCTAATGATTTATTTTTCAGGCAATGCACCCGACTTTCATATTTCTAATCCCAAAAGTATCCATCTGTTTACTACATTATCTTAAACAGTTTCGATCCGAAGCGTACCTTATCTTAATATCTAAGTATTATATAGCTACCCTAAATGCCAATAAAAAAGCGAGAAACCTGAATTTTACTTTCATCATTTGTATGACGTGAATTATGAATATTTTTCACAGTGCATCCCCCTGCCCTGCACCCGCTTCGCACAACGTGCAATATCATCTAAAACCTGTGACGCAATAAAATAGAATTAATGGAACCGGAATAATGCAGAAGGGCAGAGAAGGAAGCGCACTCTAAGCGGCACTGTCTCTCTCTCTATCTCTCATTATCTATCTCTCTCCCCCTCTCCTTCGCTCTCTCGCTGTCTGCATCTGTCTCTCTCCATGTCTGTCTGCCCCATCTAATATTAATAAATATCTTCAATCTGCTGTCGCAGAGTGCAAATAGTTATAGCGCGATATGCAATTAAAATATAGCTAAAAACGAAATGGCAAAAAGTCAATGGAGAAAGCGAGTGAAAGGGGGGTGGCAGGGAGAGTGGTGGGAGGGGGGGCATGCTTTGGTAAGTGCGCAAATACCCCTGACAGGTAATAAAAGTAATTTATGCGCGCTAAGGGTTGTAAATGCGACGCCAGGACGACAGGACGCCGGGCAGGACATGCCGACTGTCAGCTCGTTTATGCTGAATGACGTTGACACCGACAGCGGACGGCGACGCCAGCAGAGGCAGCAGCAGCGACAGTGGTAGCAGCGACAGCAACAACAACAAGTTCAACTCACAACTTGCCCCGCAAATACACATGCACATTCTATAATTCATATTCGCTATCAAAGATCACAAATCAAATTATTATGCCATGTGATGGTCGCACTCACACACTCACACACACACACTCTCTGGCGCACGCACACACACAAACACATACACTCGTGCTTGTACAGCAGCTCAGTAATGGTAACGGGACAGCGCAACCACCAGAAATTGGACAAACCGAAAAAATGACTATTTAAATAGAAAATCACATGGAAACGTAGCACCGACGCTGATATACCCTATAGGGCGGTGCAGAGAATTGACGATCTATATCTATTTTTAGTGTTATGTTAGGGTACCTTGTTTCATACTTGTAAGTATGCCTAAAATATACGTCTTATATGATATTCTAACTTTTAAAACATGGTTTAATTTTTTTAAACATATTTGTATTTTTATTAATATCTTTAAAAATGATATTTTAAATTTTCAAAAGTATTAATAATTTTAAAGTTATATTTAGTGCTTTTCGTAGATGCTTGATCAATTTATTTATTAAATACCTCTGCAATTAAATATTTCGCCATATTATAATATTTACTTATATTTATTTTGTAGATCTACGAATTATGTTTTTCTTAAAAAAAACTAGTTCTCGTTTAAAATGTTTTTAAATCTTTGTTAACTTTATTTATTTCATTATAAATTTCTAAAGAATACCACGAAAATTATAAAATTTAATAAAATTAGTTCAGAAATTTATTAAAATATAAATAAAACTTAACAGATCTTTAAAAATATCATATTCTGCTGCCTTAATTATAATTTTAATAGTTAATACATATTTTTTGTAGATAAAAGATATTTCTCCATAATTATAACATTCTGGTGAAAAATGTCTTAAGAATCTGTAGCTTGTTAATAAACTGTCTCTTATTTTTTAAAACCCTTCCAATTCATTTTAAATAATATTTCCCATTTAAATAATTTTTGTTACTTTCAAGTTTTTACCCCAAGCAAAGGGTGGGTTGGTTTGCGCAGATAAACTGTGACAACTGCCTAAATACCCTTCACATTTCATGTTGACATGCATGTGCGTGTCTATCTCGGAATGTATGTGTGTGTGTGAGTGTGTGTGTGTGTGTGTCGACTGCTCATTTACGCCCTCCAAAATGCTGCGTAAAGCAAAAAAGCCGTGAAAATGTCGAGACAAGAAGCAGGCAGGGCTTTCATTCTACGGCCAGGGGAGGAGGTACTGCGGGCAAGGACCCGTCAAGTTGCGACGTCTGCCAGGATGCAAAGGATGTGCACACACACGCACACACACAGACGGGTAGTGCAAAGGGATATATTATTTTTATGATATCTGTGTCCAATCTCTTGATTTATTCGGCCTCACGAATCAGAATTATTTTATTCGTCGTCGACGGCGTCGTCTGTCTGCCATTTTGTTTGTCGGCCTTTGCCTTTGCAGCGTCCTTTCGGCTCTCGTCCCTTTTGCGCTTAATTTTATACAATTGAGTGATTTATTCGTGTCACAAAATAAAAAAGAATTATGACTCGACGAGGCATATAAGGGTCGTTTTCTCTCTCTCTCTCTCTCGCTGGCTCGATTCTCGTTTTTCGTTTCCCGATTCAGTCAAGAAAACGCTGCTGCACGGTGGTTGGAACTGACTTTAGTTGTTGTTGTTGTTTTTCTTTTTTTCCATCATCATCAGCACAGCCCGCACATCCTGCATGTGTGTGTGTGTGTGTGTGCGGCTGTTGCCCTGCCCCCAGTTCGTGCAGGGTTCGCTTGCCTCGTCGGGGTTCGTCTTGACGAACTGACAGACTGTCAGCTACGACGTCGTCGTCGTCGTCGTTGTCGGCCATGATGGAATGAAAATGCTGTCACTGTGTGTATGTGTGTGTGTGTGTGTGTGAGACTGTGTTGGTGCGTTGGCGCGGGGTAGTTGGACTGCCAGTCTCCGTTGATGGTTTCTCTTCCTTCTCTCTTTCGCTAGTGCAAAAGAAAACTCAGCCAAGTTCTCGTTCTACTCATTGTCAGTGTGTGTGTGTGTGTGTGTGCGGGGCAATTTTCCCCGTCTTGATGCGGGTTTTTCATTAAAAAGTTTCGGCGTTAATTTTGACGAAAGCAAACGATTCTTGAACAATGATACTTGCCTCGCCTCGCCTCGGGACGAAGGGGGCAACGTGGTCAACGTGGGAGTTTCGATTATCTTCTTGATGAGCACGAGAGAGAGAGAAAGAAAATGCAAACAGTTTCAGTTCTTGAGCAACTTTAAGCAATGTGAAAAGTTCTCCAATATTACTGGGCTTATGGATAAGATAAATACACTAAAGTGTTCAAGGCGCTTTGGAAGGAAAATCAAGTTGAGAAAAGGCAGGAGTTTAAAAGGAATGGGTAGAGATGAATTTGATCGAAGTTATTGTGTTATATATATAATCGTTTAATATTCTATGGTTTCAAGACGGTTAAGTAGTCTACATAAATGTGAAGAAGAACTTTGAAGAAGTCTAACAAAATGTTAGATATAGATAGAAATAAATATAAAGAAAAATTTGGATATAGAGATGTAGATATAGAGAAATGAAAACATTTATAGTAAATATTGATAGATTTAGATTTAAATTTAGATTTTAAATCTATACAGATAAAGATTTTAAATTTATACAGATAAAAAATAGTATAACTTAATATATATTTTATGAAATTTTGAAAAGTTCTTCACAGAAAATACAATAAAATTTCAAGTAAGAAAAAAAGTTATACAAAAACTATCCATTCCTTACCGACAAAGTTAGAAAAGTCAAGGAGACCTCCAGCAAGACTTAACAGTAACAATGAGATAGGTCTATATAACATTTAATGGTATTTATACTATTTTGTATAGATATGTTATACATAATATATTATATTTACAGAAAAAATCTTTACTATTATAATTTTCGTAAGCAATTTACAATAAAATATACATAGAACCCCACTGATATTAGTAAATTACTAGAAAGATAGGTAGTAAATGCCTCGTAAATAAATATGCAGACAAAAGTTCAGCTAATGACCACAATCAGCTTTATAAGGCCATCTCAAAAAACAAACCAAATACAACTATCGACCCTAAAAAACAATTAACTCAACATATTCCGCTTGGAGACACCATACAAATTATTAGTCTACTCTCTTATCGCATTTACATAGCCTTTTAACGATTTACGCTCTTTTCATAATTCCGATTTTGGATATTCTTCCCATGGGGCAAGCTGAACTGAACTGATTAAAGAGGTCTAATTAAGGCGACCTGCTCGCGCTGTCAGCAACCAAATCGGGGCGGGGGAAAGATACCAAAAATTATGACTAATAACTTAAAATTACAAACAAATTAAAGAGCGCAGATGCGAGAGGCAACAAGAAAAGAAATACTAAATACATAATACCAGATATACCATACATAAACCAAATACGATATACATTTATTCAATTCCGATGTGGGAATGAGAAGCAATAAAAATACCGCCGCCAAGGAAAAGTCCCAGGGAGAAAAGACCATAAATTTGATAATTGACTTTCGAGGATGGAAAAACCAAGGCTTACATAATCGAAGAAACGCATAAATCTTTCTCGCCTCCGACAGCCTCGTCGTCACTCACAGGCGACAGAGTGAGAGAGCGAGAGAGGGAGAATGGCAACGGGAAATGTGCGTCATAAAAATATTAAAAATTCTGTCTATTTTTGGGAGCGAAAAAAGATCAAATGGTTTGTCTGGAGTGCGACGCACAGATAAAAGACCAGGCCCGGCTGGGAGTCCAAGCGGAGTCCGACGGAGTCCATTTCTCCGTTCGTTCCAGTGCATTAGAGCTCGATGGACGATTTCAATGGGCTGTCAAGGTCATAAATCTGATTAGCTCGCACTCCCTCACTCTCTCTCTCCCTGCACTCATCATCTTCATAATTTTCATATTTCCAGCTGTTCACGCGCGCCTGCGCAAAAGTATCTGACGGATGCGCGATGCTGCGATCGCCGAGTCTCGTTTCGTTCTGCCAAATTAGACGAGACGAGTGTTTTCAGTTTTCAGCTCTACGTGATTTATGTCATCCTGCTGCCGGCTGTGTGTGTGTGTGTGTGTGGGTGTGTGCCGGCTGTGTGGCATGTCCTTTTTCTATTTCGTAAATTTGCCTAATTTGCTTGCAGTTGCCCACGGGGGTTCCTTGCCTTGCCTCGCCTCGCTTCGCTTCACGACACTTTCTTTCTTATGCACATAAAATTATGAACTCCTTTATGTCTGCGCTGCGAGAGAGCACTTTCCCAATTCAGAGGAACTTCAACAGCGACATCTACTACTTCTTCTACTACTCTGGCCATATCCATACCGTGGCAACCCGACTTGGACAGGGCTCGCCTGTAAATCACTCAATTTTTGACATTTCTTTAAATTGCGTGACATTGTTTTATTGCCGGCATGTGTGCAAGAGAGAGAGAGAGAGATGGGTAGAGGGTGCTGTGTCAGCCATGCGGGGTGTTTGTTCGTCGTGAGGCCATTTCCCTTGTTAGAAACACACACACACACACAATTTCCCAGCCTCAGCGCCATGCTGCTTTCGCCACTATCAGCACGTGATCCCGAGACTCCGTGTCCGATCTGTGGCTCCCAAATATACCAAGTATTACCTCCCCTCTCTCTCTCTTCTGCTCCCTTATAAACCGCAGCACCTCAGGCACTTTGAGGTGGATTTTCCACTGTCAAAACTTGATTAGTTGCTTTTGATTTTATTTCATTTCGTTTTGGTTTGGTTTCATTTTGGTTTTGCTTTTCTTTTTGTTTAGTTCTTCTCCTTTCTTTCATTTCTTTCCTTTGGCTTTCAGTGCCGCCCATCATAAATCTCCAGAAGGGGTTGCTTTGCGGTGTCTCAGACGTGTAAAGTATGCCTTGCGCTATGGATACATATTGTACGCATTTCAAATTCTGTCACTCCAGCACTCCCCAACTTACTCAACTGAACTGCGATAAGATGCGGAAAAAACTTTGGCGGAAGCTTTATTAAAAGCTTAAGGGGGTTTTTTGGGGAAGAGGGGATATAAACAGAAGTTAGAATTGAGTTCGGATTGGGAGTTGAGTGCGTGCATATTATATCATATTATAACAGGTTTGTATATGATACAATATGATGTTAATTATATCTGACATTTTCATATTGCATGATTTATTTTGTGTCTATAATTGTAATGTGGAAAATTCTTAAAAAGAAGTTTCTGACTTGCGAGAATTCCCGAAAAATAATTAAGGTTAATATTATAGAAAATAGATAAATTTCAAAGAAAATATTTTAAACTTAAAAAGAAAATAGGTTAAATTTGAAAGAAAAAAGGTTTTAATTGAAGAAAATAGATAAATTTTCAGAAAAAAGGTTTAAAATTATAATTACATTTAAAAAGTCACCCTAAAAAGGATACATTCAAAATAAATTAGGTTGAATTTTATTGAAATACGTAAGAAAAAGGTCAAATTTAAAGATAATAGATCAATTTCAAAGAAGATATTTAACATTAAAGAACACAGGTTTAATATAAAAAAAAAGGTTTGGGCTGAAGAAAATTGATAAATTTAAAAAAAATGTTAAATATAAAAGAAAGAGACATGAGACAAAAGATTTTAAGATAAAATAGGTATAACTAAAGAACGCAGGTTTGATAAATAAATAGTTAGGCTGAATTTAATTAGAATACGGGCTCAATTTTAAAAAATAAATGAGATAAATTTTAAGAAAATAGGTTATTTATAGTAAAATAGGTTATAATTTAAGGAAGGAAAATAGGTTAAATTTGAAAAAATCATTTAAATAAAATAGGTTAATTTGCAAAGGGATTTAAATTTTTTAGATTTAAATTTTTTAATTAAGGTTCAAGTCGTATATTAGTTTTGTATACAGAAAGAACAGCCTAATCCAACTAGTTGTGAATATATTATAATCTAAATTCCGTAAAAAAAAGCACAGATTGTTCCTGGTGGTATCGTGTTATGCAAATTAAAATCTTGAGGCGACTTTTGTGCACAAATGAAAATGGTCGAGAATTTATCGAGATGCGCTAATCAGGAAAAGCTGCCCGCACTGACTGAGGGCAATTAACTAAATCCACAAGGAAGTCGGACGCAGAAAGGGAGGCGGGGAACACACCCCAAGAAATGGGCGGGTGGGTGGCTGATGCCGTATGGGCTTCCTTATGTTTCTGGGGTCTCATTCGGGTGGACATTAAAATATAATTGCGACTATTTAATGCCATTAAAGTCAGTGCGGCGATTAATGACTAATGGAGGCGCTGCCCGTTGGGGGTGGTAAGCACAGGAAAGTGAAAGTGGACAGCAGAGAGGGAGAAAGAGAGAGGAAGAGAGAGGGGAGGGCAAACTTTGCTCGTGCCTGGGATTGATAGAATGATTTAATGTCGCCAATAAATGGACGACTAAACGAAACGTGCGACTCATTCGTAATGCACGACCCGCATCGCAGCAGATACAGATACAGAAGCTACAGCTGGAGATACAGCTAGAGATACAGATACAGGCCGAGCGGCAGCTACAGATACATTTCGGGCAAGATGGCCGACCATTTGGCTCGTTCATCGCATGCTCAAATGACATTTAATGTGTCAAATAAGGGTTACTCCCACCCCAAGGCCAGCCACTGCCCCCACCCTCCCTTCTCCTCATTCCCCCCTCCGCCCTGCTGGCAGTGTGACTGTCATCATCATCCACTTTCTCGACTCGGGCCTGGGCAGAGTTTTATGTGAAATTGATATCCGTTTGAAGGCAGACATCATGAAGGGAGAGCTCTCTCCACACACACACACACACACACACACTCTAGTTGGTATGCGTGTGTGGTTGTGCGTGTGCGTACATAAATCTGTCAGTTTGCTTTCTTTTTGTCACTGCGCCTGTCAATTCGCACTGAAATTATGATCCTGAAAAGTAGATTATCCTTGATTTATCGCCGCATCATTCGAAAGTTGAAAGCGAGCAATGAAATTGCCTTCTGTCAGTCCGCCTCTCTCTCTCTCTCTCACTGTCTCTCTCTATCCCTTTCTCTCTTTCCTTCTGGCTTTCCTTCTCGCTTTCTCAGTGTGTGTGCCTGTGTATCTTTGTATCTTTTGTTGCCAGCATGTGTCGTCATGCGGCTGCCTTTGCCTGTCCGAATTCCATCTACGCAACACTCACTCGCACACACACACACACACAGGCACAGTTTATTTGTTGACATTTCTCTTTGTGTCTCTCATTTTCCTCGCTGCTTTCCTTCCTTCACATTTCGTTTTATTTATGGGGTTCCTACGGGGCGTCCTACGTCAAGCGATAACATAAGAACGCATCAAATCGTTGCCTTTCGGAGTGAAAGTATCTGACGGATATCTCTCGGCATCCGTGCACAGGCAAGTGCTCATCAGCGTCCATTCAAAGGATAACATGATTCACACTCGCACTCACACACACACACACATACAGGACACACTGACGCACACTCTCTCGCACATTCCGGCGATAATAAATAAAATTAAATGTGCTTTTGTTTGAGCCAATTGAATTATGTGCGTGTGAATGCCTCGTTTTCCCCTCCCCTTTCTGCTCTCCTCCCTCCCCCTTTCTCTGCTCCTGTTGCCCCTTGCCACTTCCTTTTTTATTCAGCTTTTTTTTTGCTTTTCCACTCTTGGCCGTTTTTATTGCCTTACAAATGGCGACTCTCGCCTCGTCGCATCTTCACGAGTTTTGACTGCAGCGCGACAATTTTGATGGAACTCTCTGCGGTCATGTTGACGAAGGGTAGGGATTGAGGTTTCCACGGGGCTCGAGCTGTATTTAGGTGCATCAATTTGTATATGTTTTACATCTCCCTGCTTATGAGGGGAGTTTGCTGCCCTTCTGTGCGCTTTTATGTAGATTGGTTAGGGCATTTCATGCTTGAGCACTTTTTAAACAGGGAACAGGGAGTTGGGAAGAAGTTGACATCATATGAGAAGGTGTTTGCAATTGTTTAGGTGCTTAGAATGTTATAAATATGTAGATATTAGGAATAAATTGAATTGAAGTAGAGGAATATCATGCTGCAAATGTTTAAAGGCGTAAGAGCTAAGCTATACTGAATACTGAGTAAAAACTCTGTGAGCTTAGAAATATTTAATTTGGAATTATATAATTATTATATATGATTTTTACTAGAAAATGGTATTTATTTTATAGTTATGCAATTAAAAAAGAAATTTCCTGACAGATTCCTTTAAAATCAGTTTCGCTCCTCATTTGATTGCGAAAACTAAAGATATTTATCAGATCAGATCAAATTTACAAAAGGGAAAATATTTTAAAATATTCGATATATGTATAAATTAATAGAAATTAATTAATATATAAAAACCATATTAAAGAAATTCCGAATAAATAAACTGTAAATCGTATGATTTTCAACAAAAAGTTATGCTGGTTAGAAGTCAAAGACAGTTATCAGATCTAGAAAGGGCACAAATCTAGATCACTTAGAGTAAGCATGACAATTTCTTATAAACTATTCTTAATCTAGAGAACAACATCTAAACGAAATATATAAAGTTTGATGAAAAGAGAAATTTAGAATGGCTTAAAAAAAAATATCAAGTACCGTAATGATTGGAATAGAAGATAATCTTTCTGTTTATAGGACATTCCTCATGTTTGAGAATATTTAAATACATGTAAAAATATTCAATAATATTTTGGATTCCAAAACAACTTGACACCAAAACAATTTAGAGATTACATTGATATTTTAAAACCTTCTATAAAAGTTGTGAGCTCTGCAAATACTGATAGCTTACAAAGTTGCAGGTACATCAATGCATTATATCTAAGTAAAATACTAAGCTTATCTTCAATCAAAGTACCTTCTCAACTGATTAGTTCTTCTCAGTCAGCTACAACTGGGAAATTCCCTGATTGATATAGTTGCGTCCTCTCTAAGTCGATGCTTATCGCCAAACTGGCATTAAATTATAGTATTTAATAGCTTCCGGTTTTGAGACATGCGCAATTTTCAATCATCGCACGGTACAAGTGACTTCGCAAAGGCTAAAGACAAAGCAGAAGAAGTGGGAGAAGGGCAGAAGTAGTGGGGAGGGGGCAGGAGAGGGGAAAAGGGGGTAGAAAAATATGCGCATTTTGTAATAAATACGCTGTCAAGCCCGCATCGATTATGGACACTCACGGATGCACTCACTAGCACACACACTGATACTCACACACACTCATTCGTGCACTCACTTGGGTATTCACGAGCAGCGGCAGCAGCAGCAGCTCCAATAATGTGAGTCAATAAATCGCCAATCAAGCAATCATACACAATTTATTTCCCGTCATAATTATCGAGCGAGTGTGTGTGTGCGAGTGTGTGTGTATGGGTGTGTGAGTATGTGTATATATGTGTGTGTGTAGCGTGTGATTATGACGCTGCCGTTGGACGCCCTGCAGCGGCCTGACTGACTGCAAGTTGAAGTCCCCATCCAGGTTCCATGCCAGGCAAGAGCAGCGAAGGACAGGGCAGGCGGAAGGGGGGCGTGGACACGAGGCACAGAGACAGTCTCCATCTGTGTGTGTGTGTGTATGCTAGAGACGGCAGCAGTCGGCGGCATCTTGCAGCGCTGCTGGCGTTTGATTTGTGGCATAGACAGGCGACGCTCGGCTCAAGTCGACTTCGACTCTGACTTCGACTTGGACTTGTGGAGAGTCCGAGAATTATTTGATTCTGTTTTGGTTTTTATCATTTTTATTGCCCCGCACTGGGTAGAAGAGATGCCAGAGCCAGTTGCAGCCCTCCCCTACCTCCCCCTGCCCTTCATCTGCTGCTTCATCGCTCTCATCCTTCTCTGCTCCGCGCGGGTTCTTCATTTTGTCTGCGTGTCTTTCGTGTCGTTCATTTGACATTCCGCCGCGCCAATCGCAGCTCCCACCTCGGCATTATTTTAATCGATTTTCAGTCCGAGCGGGGATTGAGCCTGTCCCCCGCACCCCACACTCCCTTCGCAGACCCCTTGCCCGCACTGGCTTAGCCTTTTAATGCCTTTTTCGGGTCGTTTAATTTGAATTTGGGCTTGAAATCTCTTTGGCATTGTTTGCCTTTGATTTTCGCCTAGCTGCCCCACACTCTCCCCCTCTCTCCTTCTCTCTCTTCATCTCTCTTTCTCTTTCGTTCCCTCATCATGTTGCCGGCATTTGTCATTGGTCAATAAATTCGATTGATTTATGCAGTCAGCGGCAATTTCAATCCCAGCTGCCTTCGTTCTCCTCATCGCAAGCTCTTTCTATGTTCCTCAAATTGAATTCCAACATTTTTATTTATTCGACTTGAAACTTGAAATCTTTTTCATTTTGAATTCCCTCCTCCTTGTTGTTGTTGTTGTTGTTGTTGTTGTTGTCTGCTGTCCAGTTCACGGCTGGACATCGCGTCGAGTTCAAGAGTTCAACGTCTTGACGCACGCATTTTCCATCTTTATGGCGCTGTTTTTCAACTTCCAAATGAAATTGTTCCAAATCGAATAATTTCTACAGTAAATATGGTAATTTTAGATATAGTTAACAACTTTTTCGCGAGTTTTTAATAGTACAAAAAATTGTAGAAAAAAATTATATAAAACTTAGATCAATTTTTGTTGATTTAAATAAAATTAAGGTGTTCAAATTAGTGCAGTTTCACTGTATTTATGCAGTTTAAATAGAAGTTAAATATATATTGAATTTTCATGATTTATTTCAGATTTTTAATGGAACAACAAAGTGTAGAGAAATACTAAAGAAAATCAAAGCAAATTTTAAATTTGTAACTTCAATTCGCATCTTTATCTTTAAAATCTTTATAAAAGAGTAGACCTAATTCTCAAATAATACGCCATTCCCCAATTATATAGAATTTTTGCAGATTTTTAGTATTTAAAAAATAGCATGAAAAATACCAATGAAAAACATGAAATCGCATATTCAAACTTTAATTTTCGCATATTTTTGAATATCTTGCTATGGCAGCTGGTTCGTCTTAGCGCTGCCTGACTGTACTGGGCTACCCTTCACATAGCTTATTAATATCTTTCGCTTAGCCAATTGAGTTGCCTCGTTTGGCGAATCGGCGAAAAAGAGCAGATTCCGCAGCGCGAAGCCGTCGCGACTTCATTAATTGCTGTAATTTTTCACAGTGTGCGGAGATGAAAAAAAAAAAACGAAAAAAAAATAAAAATCTGCCAAGAAAGAAGAGGCTAAATTCGAACGAAAAACCAAACATTTTCTCCATTAAGAAGCGCACAATAAAAATAAATCAATCAATAACACGAAAATTAAACATAAAATGGAAGAGAGAAAGAGAGAGAAAATCGAAATGAAAACAAAATAAACAAGTTCACGGGGAGCTGCTGCTGTGAGGCTGCTCACATATTGGTGGAAACAGTGAGAGAGAGAGAGCAAGATTAAGAGGGAGAAGGGGTGAGGGAGGGAGAGGGGAGCAGCGTCAGCTCATTGGATCCTAATTCCGAATAACGAATAACGAATTTAAGCAATTTACTCAAATGCTAATTTATGGCCGATTGATGCGCAGGTAGTCGCCCAGAGAGTGCAGTGCCAACTCGGAGGCGACTCGGCTGCAGCATGTTGCACACACACACACACACAGACACACGCACAGGCCTGGCTGCCTGCCTGCTTGGGCAGACTCCATGCGGACACGCAATCAAAATGCGTGGCAGGGGCAGGCAGCGGCAGCGAGGCAACACATCATTATCAGCTGCGTCTTCGTCTTCGTCTTCGTCAGTGGCAGCCATAAACATGGAAGCTGCACACACACGCATATACACACACACACAGGCAGCTGCACAGCTAAAGATACAGATACATTTGGAGCTGCAGGCCGCCACTTGTTGTGCTGCCTGCTACGTGACGCGGCTTGCCTCGCATGAATTACGACGAATCAACGCGCAGCAGCAGCAACAACAACAGCACGAACAACTCGAACAACCCGCACAACAACAACTTGACAGCTGAGCAACTGCTGCCATCGTTGCCACCTTCACAGCAAGCGATCTGCGCAAGAAGCGCCAAAGTTGCCCAGTGGGAGGCAGCATCCACTCGAGGCCCTTGCACAGCGGCTTGAATGCTTGGCCTCCCTCCTGCCACTCGCCCCCTTAAGTATCCCCGCCACTAGCCCATCAATTTGCAGAGCCCTTCCACCCATACGCTCCTATAACGATTCCACCTCATGTTGATGCACTCGCAGTCGTCGTCGTCGTCGATGTTCCACTTGACAGCTACAATCCAATCAGATGGAGTCCACTGCGAGTACCCGAAGTAGCCCAGCAAGGGAGCTGCAACTAGGTGTAGACCACATACTAATAAATATGTAGATCTGTAACAGAAGTAGGGTGTATATAATGTAAATATAAATATAACAGATCGGCTGACAGAAAAATGATCACAAAAAATAATTATAAATAAATAATTAATTTTTGGGAATTATTTGTATTTTTGGGATTTAATTTGTTCGTTAATTATATTAAACTTTCAAATAAACAAAGTAGTGCATTATTATTATTATTGTTATTATTATTATTATTATTATTATTATTATTATTATTATTATTATTATTATTATTATTATTATTATTATTATTATTATTATTATTATTATTATTATTATTATTATTATTATTATTATTATTATTATTATTATTATTATTATTATTATTATTATTATTATTATTATTATTATTATTATTATTATTATTATTATTATTATTATTATTATTATTATTATTATTATTATTATTATTATTATTATTATTATTATTATTATTATTATTATTATTATTATTATTATTATTATTATTATTATTATTATTATTATTATTATTATTATTATTATTATTATTATTATTATTATTATTATTATTATTATTATTATTATTATTATTATTATTATTATTATTATTATTATTATTATTATTATTATTATTATTATTATTATTATTATTATTATTATTATTATTATTATTATTATTATTATTATTATTATTATTATTATTATTACCTTTATTATTTTTAAGTATTATTTTTAAGTATTATTTTAAAAATTTTTTTTTTTTTAAATATGAGTAATTTTACTTAAGGTAAGCATTCGCATTGAAACGTAACAAAAAAAATACCGACAGAACAACAACAAACTTCATCAAAAGATGAGTAGCTAAATTTCATCATAAGTGTTATCAATCTTAGACTTTTTAAAAAATTCCCACTATGTACACGTACATATGTATGTCTCGTATGTCTGATGCCCTATGTCATGTATATTATTCTAAATTCGTGTCAAGAGTCGAGGTTCGTAGTATTTTTTTTTAATTTATTAAAAAGTTCTGAGAACCTTTATAGATTTAATTAGCTTTTCACCTCTGCAAACCCGGGTGCCAAATTCTACAGAAGTGTTTCATCATCGAATTCTAGTTTAAATGACGCAAACCGTGCGTGATAATTTGATAAGACTCATAATACATATATCATTCTGCTTTATAAGGCTCTTCGTCGTAGCTTTCAGTGCTAGTCATCTGAAGGAATTGTCTGCGATCAGAATGAATATAGTAATTCTTGCTCTACTTATAACGGTTCTCTCTGTTCTTAAGGGAAATTGTTCGGTAAGTTGCTCTTAAGAATTCTAAGGTAAGCATATTATATAATCTTTGTTCTTTTCTTTAGAGTTGCCTCGAGTCCCATGAGCTTGAGACGCAATGCAGTGGCTATTGCTATGACGTGGTGAAGCCCCTTCTCCATCACACCCAAGTATGTTATGAGCAGTCTGAGGAAAAGCTTGCCCAGGAAGATAGGGAAGAACGCTTTAAACAACACTTAGATTCTCTTCAAGAGTTGGTTGACAAGAATAATGCATTTACTTTGAAGTTCTTAGCTAACCTTGAAATTAACATGAAAGAAAAGATCGACAACGCATTGGAGAAACTAAATCAGAAGATAGAACAGAGCTTTGAACAACAACAACGACAGGAGGCTGACATGAGTAAATCTTTTACACTACAGGTTAAAGCAGACATTGATTCACGATTTAAACTGAATCGAAACTTAATGGAAAGGCAAAATCAGAATATACATACTTCGTTAGTAGCGCTAAGAGAACGCTTTCAGCAACAAGGCAGAAATATAGAGATATTGTCCAGTGACATTAATAACAGAATATTGCCGAATCTTGATAAAATCGAAGAATTGTTAAAGAAGACAGAGAACACAAAATGTTCTTCACGTAATCTCGATAGTATAGTCAATGATATTGATAAAAAATTAAGTAATCATGGCAATACCATTGAAATGGCTTTGAAGAGTAGCCTGAACTAACATCAAAGCTTGAAGTGCTAGGCAAGAAGATGGATTCTATTTTATCAAAACAGGCTGATCTACATGAATCTGAAGTAGATCCAATGTGGTTCAAACTCGGCTCAAAATACTATTATATTTCTGAAGACAGGCGCGTGAACTGGAAAGTCGCATTGGAAATTTGTCGGCGATTGGGAGGTTACCTAGTTACCTTTGAATCAAAAGAAGAATTTCATTTAGTAACGGATAACTTAGAACCCACGAATTACTGGACTTCCATCAATGATTTATCCGAAGAAGGGAAATACGTGTCCACATACACTGGAAAGGCGGAGCCCTATCTCAATTGGGGCAGTGGAGAACCCACCAATAGTAATAGTTTGGTTTCTGAAGACTGTGTTCGACTTCAATACAAAGATAATTTTATAATGAATGATGTACCCTGCAATTATAGGGCAAACGTCATTTGTGAAAAACAATCCTGATCTAATAATCAAACACCAGCTGTAATAAATTCTATCACTGAGTCAAGAACATATTAATAAAGTCGAGTTCAACCGAAATACATTTTGGTTTACTTTTATTTCTTATACAACCAAATTGAGTAGAACGATATGAATTGTTAACCATTGAATGTGCTATAAAATTAATATGATTTTAAATTATCCTTACCTATAAATTCAATAAAGAAAACAAGCTATCTTGCTGTGATGGAGGGCAACATGTTTAATTACCGTTATTGATTGATATTGGCTTTTCACTCTAATGAAGCGGAGACTGCAGGCAGACATAGATTCAGATATAGACATTGTCGGTCTGGAGCCCAATTAATCTTGAATAAAAGTGAAAGAAACTAAAAAAGCGAAAGATACTTGAGCGGAAACCTGCTGCAGGCACACGCGAGCTGCCAGATACAAATGTATCTGCAAGTGCGCAGCAAGTACTTTACTTGTGCCTCGTCAGCTCGGTATTCATTCATTCATTCACTGATTCGCTAGTGCACTCAACGCGGCACTCGAACTGGAGACTGTCAATTTATTGTGCCGGCCCAGTTAGTTGGGCAGTTGCCTCTCAGTTGCCACAAAGTTGGTCAACAAGGGACACAATCGGGACTATCGCCTGTCGGGGGGCCTGTCGAACTGCCCCTCCTGATCCACTGTGCACTTGAAGCGGAAGGCAGCTGCTTATTGGAGCAGTGGCAGGGGGAGAGGGGGATATGCTGACAACGACGGGGACAGGAACAGATACAGATACAGCGGGACATGTTGCTAAAAAGGCAGCAGCGGCGAGTGTCAAAAACGCCACGACGACGAATGTGGCACAGCCAAAGGGGCAGCAGAGTCCACAATGCAATGTGCAACGTGCTGCAATGCGTTGCAACTGCAACGACTGCTTGTGCAACGTGCAATGGGCAACGTGCAACAAGTTCCAGTTCCAGTTCCTGCTGTCGTCGCCGCCACCGACGCCGTCGCTGCGCTTTAATTGACAGCAACAAACATCGCGCGGGGGCAATGCCACCCACCCACACACAGCCACACACACAGCCACACACACATCCACACACACAGCCACACACACTGGCACACACACAATCTCGAGATTATTTCTGTGCGTTTCCCACAATTGATTCGGACAATGCGACCACAGCATCAGCCACAGCAGCTCAGGGAATGGGACTGGAACTCGGTCTGACTCGGGTTTTGGGTTTGGGCTTGGGTTCCGGGCCCAGGCATGGGCTCTGGACCCCATCGCAGATGGGCCTCAGCTCTCGGCTGTGGCGGGGCTAAAGTGCAAATGATTCTTGGGCTTGCTTAATGTGAGCTGCGTGTGACTCTCTGCATATTCTGTGTGCACACACCAGACAAAAGTGTCAAGAGCGAAATGAAAATTAAGTTGTTGTTAAGAAAACTCAAAAATATTAAAGCTGGAATTTTAGAAATATAAAATTTGAAGAATCTAAAAATGTGAATAATATAAACATATAAATATACAAATATAAATAAAACATAAAATTTGATAAATATAGAATTTGAAAAATAAAAAAAAATTTACCCTTTTTTTATATCAACATGAGATAAATAAAACATATATCTAAAATATATAAATAATCTTTCCTCGTGTTCCCTTTAATTTATGGACTAAGTAAATAATTTATATACAATTTTCGATTTCAAATTTTTCATATTAAAATCAACAACAAATCTAGATTAAAATATCTTGTTTATTTATTTTCTTCAATCCTGAAATTTAGAATATTAAAAAGTAGTTTAAAATCAATTCTATGAGTTATTTACGTTTTTTTTATATTTTACAATAATTTAAATTTTTTTTTAATGCGCTTAAATAGATTTTAAAGAATCTCTTCCATAAAAAAATTTTTCCTTTAACAAAATATGTAAAATTCCCAATTCTAATGTAGTGTTTACAATATCAAACTCATCAGCATTTAATAAAAGTCTAAAAAAATTTTTAAGAATAAAGGTTAAAAGATCAATATAAAATAAAAATAGGTTGAAAACTTAAAATGGATTAAAGAAATAAAAGAAAATTAACTGAAAACAATTATGAATTCTAAAAGAGTTTTATTTGTGTTTTCAATAGTGACAAATTTGTCGCCTGCCAGCCGTCACAGCATAACAAAATGCATTTTAAAAGATTCGAGTGTGTTTGAGAGTGTGTGTGTGTTTCTGTGTGTGTGTTTGGGTGTGCAACATATGCAACAGGTTGCCTCGCCGAGGCTGTGGTCGCCTTTACTGATGTCAGTGTTGTTGTTGTTGTTGTTTTTGCTGCATTTTGAAATGTGCCACCCCTCGCTCTGCCCCCATGCCCGTCCCCGTCGCACCGTCCCTGCGCGCCACTCACCTGCACTCAGGGGCTTTGATTTTATGGCATTCGTTTGTCGTTGGAGGCAGTTTGATGCATGTAACTTGTCGTGCCCGAGATTTCCGAGCATATTTAGCATTGGACGTGCAACAAGAAAACAGAGAAAAAATGAAGTTTCTGACATGTTGCGTGTTGCAAGCGGAACGGGGAGTGGCAAACCAGAGAGCGATAAGGGGGGATGCGGTTTATTGTTTATATGTTTTATGTGATTAGTAATTTGTGCTCAAATTCGAACAGGCGCCGAGCCAAGCCCCCGCAGCACAACATACGTGTAGTTGCCTCAAGTGGCAGCATCCACTTGCCACTTGATGTGGCAACTGTGAGAAATTCTTACCCAGCTCGACTTGAAAATACCCAACAAAATGTGACACAAAACATGAGTGAAGGGTTCCGCTCTTGGCTTTGATCTCTGTGCAGATTACCCTGCACCTCCTCCTCCTAAGCCGATTGAAGTGCGATATTATCGTATATCGATTGTCAAATCGGGTATCGAGGAAGTGCGCAGCGATTCTTTTGAACTCAAGGGTTAATAAATTTCATTATTTGTTTGTGAAATTGCCTCGCGGTTCGCTTGTTACGAGAGCAAACAGGCCGCGCCTCTGCTGCCCCCCTCTCCCTCACACTCTGCGAGTCTTGGCATTTTGTATCTACCGGATACATTTTTATCTTCAGCACGAACGCAATTATTGTTTGTCTGCGCCAGCAGCGGCGTCAGCAGAGCAATTAAGCAATGAACTATCGGCGACGGCGACGCTGCATACAGGGAACCAGGTGGGGATCGTTCTCGGGGATCGCTTCAGCCTCCAATTAGGCACCCAAAGTCATCGCTGATATTTGCTGAAGATCTTTCAGATGTGAAACTGGAGCCGACCCGCAGTTTCCTCCCCCTCCTCCTCCCACGTTTCGCAATTTTCTTGTGGTTTGATTTTCAGTTTGGACATTTAATTAACTCAAAAATGCGCACAAGTGTTTATATTGCTCATATCGGCTCCGAGAAGGGGAGGCGATTACGTTTTATGATCGCCTTCCGCTTGCAATATTTACAGTTGAGTTTACCAAATCATAAAGCTTCCATAATTACCCAGTTTATTGCTACGCTTGGGATGGGGGGTTGTCATGGGGGTACTCACTGGGGCCACATGTTCAATATTTGCACATCGGGTTCGAGGCAAACATATACCAAATATCTTATGATATGGCTGATAACTTAAGTGCAGTTAGGTGCTCAGTCGGATTCTACAAATTTTAATGCTTGATAAACTAAAAGAAAGTCAACGATGAGCTCAAAATTTCTTAAAGGTTTAAATATTGATAACAAAGTTTAATAGCTGTATCAATTTAATAAAGTTGTTTGGGGAATTATCAGTTCATTAAAAATATAAACTATGAGTTATTAAAGATTTAAATAACATATTGTAAGGCAATAAACCTCTCAAATTAATTTATTACCACAGATAAATTTATGAGGTTTCTAGAAAACTAACACTTTGAATTTTAGTATTTTAAAAATTATTTTATTAGCTTTATTTATCACAAATTTTACAACAAATTAAAATTTTGAGGGTTCAAATGTTTCCAAGCAAATTCTATTGTATATTGCAAAAGCATCTGGAATTAAACCATTATAAATTATTTAAAAACTTTAAAACTTCATTATATCACTTTAAATAGGATTATTATTGGAGTGCAATAGATATTATGTTATAGAAAACCGATCTCAACTCATTTCTATCATTATAAACAACAAAAAAACTGAGAAATTTATTAATACCACATTGAATATGATATATAATGGAGTACAAAATGTTTTATGTTAAAGAAAATCAACCTTATTTCAATTAAAATAAAATTCAATCAAATTAATCTCCACTCATATTCAAATAGTTATACAATAGTTCCGCCTTCTAATGAGTTCTAAATGAATGGGACTAAGCTCAGCGCAGTTCCCTCTCGCAGCAGATACCAAAACAGGTTAGCATACGCTATGGAAAACAATGATATTTCACCTTTGTCGGAATTCAATTGAGAGTTGACGAAGCAATAAAGCCAAATGAAAACAAATAAAATGCAATAAACAAATAAAAATGCAATTATTAGTCAACGCCCAATTTTAATGCGCCGCGCTTGAAAAATGCACAACAATTAATTTGCCATAAAAAAGGCAACAATCAGAGCTGCCATAGTGTGTGTGTATGTCTGTGTGTGTGTGTGGCGATAATAAAAATATAAATAAATAAAAATAATGAAAATCAAATCGAATGAAAAACGATAAAAATCTCGCGCTGCTGTCGGAGGCCGCATGCAAATGTGGCTCGCACTGCTTCGCTTCGATTTGAAATGTTGCAACAATAATTGTCACAAATTGAACTCATGTCATGAATTACAAGTGGGTGAGGGAGAGGGGCGAGGGGTGTGACTGGGCTTGGGGCTCTGGTCTATTCGATTGCCTGACAGGTGCAATTTAGTCGAGGTCCAAAGCATAAAAAACCGTCGGCCGATTGAAGTTTGATTGGTTGCCATTTAATGAGAACAACTTTCGACGCGCTGCAACGTGATGAATTACGGCGCACGATGGAATAGCATAAACTAGAAATACATATGTCTTATATATATTGAATCAATGTTGGATATCGAGCGTGAGAGTCTGAGACAATAGTCTTGTCAATGTAATCATAATGTGCACGGTGCAATTTGAATTTTGTTAAGCGATTCATGAGAAAGTTTGTTTTGTAAAAAATACCATAAATAAACGGAGAGACAGACAGAAAGACAGACAGCCAGACGAACAGAGACGAAAATACAGACATATAGAAAGACCGACAGTCAGGGAAACATACAGACAGAGGGACAGACAGGTAGACAGAAGGACAGACTGACAGACAGGCTGACAGACAGGCAGACAGACAGGCAGACAGACAGACAGATAGACAGACAGACAGACAGACAGACAAATAGACAGACAGACATAAAAACAAACATACAGACGGATAGACAGGCAAACGGAGAGACAGACAACAGACTGACAGACAGACAGACAGACAGACAGACAGACAGACAGACAGACAGACTGACAGACAGAAAGACAAAAAGACAGACAGATAGACAGATAGACAGACAGACAGACAGACAGACAGACAGACAGACAGACAGACAGACAGACAGACAGACAGACAGACAGACAGACAGACAGACAGACAGACAGACAGACAGACAGACAGACAGACAGACAGACAGACAGATAGACAGACAGACAGACAGACAGACATACAGACAGACAGACAGATAGACAGAAAGATAGACAGACAGACAAGGCTCAATCAGCTCGCCAAGTGATATTGAACAAGAATATATACTTTTTTGGGTCAATTCCTTCTTCTACCTGTATTTCATTTGTACCACAATAATTCTGACTAACTGTGCTAGTACTGTTGAGCTTTTACCTAGCGAAGCTCCTCAAACTGGAGCAAATACATAGACTGAACTGAAAGCTCTCTTAAAGCTCTCTTCGAATCTCTCCATTGCCTTCCCACATCCGTTTGTCTTTTTATGATTTCGTGATCTTTTATATCGTTTTAATGGCCTAACAAATTTCAGGCCGCACACTGACTTGACTGTCCTTAGCATACGATACAGTGAGTGCGCGCAGTTAACGTATCGTGTTACATGCAGCCTGCTGTCGCCTTGTGGCAACTGTAGCCGGCAACTGTGTCGCACCTGTTGGCCAATTTGAAATGAGGTTGTGAACCCAACTGTAGTTTCTCAACGCTTGCAACGTTTGCGACGCGTCGCTTGCAACGCTGCCTTGCAACGTCAAGTCAGTCAGCCAAACAGGCGCAGCAACAGTAACAACAACAACAACGGCAACGATGGCCAACGCATTTGGCCACCTTTTAGCCGGTTTTCCATCATTGCAGCGTCGCCTCTGCCGCCGTCTCTGCCACTGGCTCTGCCTCTGCCGGCGTCGCAGCTTTTCCTTTTGTGGCCACCAAAGAACTCGTTGCACAAATGGTCGCTTGGCCAGCTGGGGCAACTCTCGAGCCGGAGATTGATGTTCGCTGCCTCTGACATTTGTTTCGCGCTGCACTGCTCTCCCTCGGCAGCAGGCTGTCTCACTCGCACCCATTGCCCTGGCAGGTGAACCGGTTTGGCCGTCCACATTTTTCGCCGTGTGATTTAAACGATTTTTGCACATTCAAATGGACGCCCGAGTCTCAGTCCGAGTCAGCGATGCGGAGCTACCTTCCCTTCACCTCTCTCTCTGTCTCTCTCTTTACCTCTCTCTCTGTCTCTCTCTCTGGCGGATTTTCTTGATTTTCGCCGTGAGTTGAAAAATTGCACAGTTCGATCATGTAAACAAATTCATTAGCCCGCACAAATATTTTAATTATTTAACAAAGTTGCGCGAGGAAACTGAAAAACCGACAAAGAAATAAAAAAGAAAATTGAATTTTCATGCCAAGTCGAGTGCGAACTGCAAATGCCGCTGCAATTGAGCGGGACGACACCTCGTCCACGAGGTGTGAATGCATTTGCAGCAGTTGCAAATATCTGAGAATGAATGATTAAGTGAGTTGAGCTAAGTTCAAAAACAGAAGCTAAAGTGATGGAGATAATAAATGATATGGTATATGGTATATGTTGCATAGTAGAAGTGTATATGATAGAGAAATAATAATGTATATGATAGAGGTATAATACTATATACCTTAGTGAATCATGATTAATTATATAGAAGGGAATAGAATATGGGTTTGTAATAAAAATGATGGATAGTTAGGTAGATAGAAAGATAGGTAGATAGAGAGATGAATAGATAAATAAACAGAAAGATGGATCGATATATAGCTAGATACTTGTAGTTAAATAGTTAAATAGATAAATATATATAGAGAAATATAGATAGATGGATGGATAGATAGATGGATAGATAGATAGTGAGAATGATGATAGGTAGATAGTTAGATTCATAGATAGATAAATAGCAAGATAGATATTAAATACCCAAGACATTCATGATAAATTATGGCTTCCTATGATGTTATCAATGTTATTATTCATAAAAATTTTCTTCCCACAAAGATCTTTATATTTAAAACTTTTTTAAGTTTGTCTTGAAAACTTTAAGTACGAGTACACTGAATCATGTGAATGCTGTTCGTTTTCTACATTTATGACTTAAAGTATCTATTTAAAGAAAAACCATAAGGTTTTAACTATCAAGTAACACTTGAAAATTTTTAAATCATTAATACTCAGAAATTAATAAGTTTTTAAAACATTTCAATGCAAAAATACAAAATCAACCTACAGATCAATGCTTATTAGTTATTATATGCGAAATAAAATGTATATGGTTATCGAAAAGATTGTGGATGTTAAAAGTAAAGAATGAATTTTCAGTTCTTATAAATATAATCGTAAAAGTAGAACTTGAACTAATTGACATTCACTAGATATAACTGAGAATTCATGATAAAATGTTAGTAGGTTTAATTCACAAGAAATGCTCCCCCTGATTCATAGCCACACTCCATGATTACCAACTTCATCATCTGCAACTTTTCGCCACTTTAAAAGTAACCTAGAAAAAACCGTTTTCGATCCATAAAGCGAATTGCTTTAATAGTATCGAACGCTTCGCTTTGGTTCTGGGCCACTTCCAGCTGCGGCTTCGGCTTCCTTTAACGAGTGCGGGCCACTCACACAGACTCAGAGTCGCACACGCAGCGCTGGCCGAACTGGCAATTATAATGGCCATAAGGCGACGTGGTGGCCTCCTGCTTTCAGTACATGCCACAGGCGGAGGCAGTGGCAGCAACTGAGGCAGCAGCGACAGTGGCAAAAGCGGCGAAATTCAACAGGTTAATTCGCGCGCGCCGTTTTCTGGCCAAGTGCGTTCGGGGGTAGAAGCCAAGCCGTGGACAAAAGCCAGCTGCTCTGGCCAAGGGACAGGAGGGGGGAAGGTGGAAAGGGTTGAGCAACTGCCATGGGGGCGTGCTGTGGCTGTGGCTGAGGCTGCGGCACGGTGGGCGAAATGAGCAAAAGTGTCGGCCTTAAAAGGCAGCAGCGAAAAAGTTTTTCGAAAAAAAA
Organism: Zaprionus africanus; assembly: GCA_018151435.1. Taxonomy (NCBI): domain Eukaryota; kingdom Metazoa; phylum Arthropoda; class Insecta; order Diptera; family Drosophilidae; genus Zaprionus; species Zaprionus africanus. Next base: position 2,191,139 of record JAECXB010002306.1, on the reverse strand, counting down.
AAAAAAAAAAAACTTCGCACATGTGGGAGGCGGCATACAGGGCGCAGGGGGAGTGGCAGCAGTAGCAGCGGCAGCAGGAAGAGGCAGAGCAAGCGAGAGAGAGAGAGCGCGAGAGGGAGGTTGGTGGGAGGGAGGTGCATTGAAATGTCCATTGAAACAATGAGGCGGCCGTTGCCAAGCGACCAAATTGGCAACATGTTGAGGCCGACCAGTTATGAGCCAACTAAGGGAAGGCAGAGAGTGGTGCAGGGGGGGGGGAGACCCACTGTGCACAGTGTGTAGTGCACATGAAGGTGTCATTTGTTGGTAACATGCATTTTCCGACTTGGCTACAAATCGCGTCGACGGCGACGCAAAACAGCAACATGCAACACAGTCGACGTCGACGTCGACTGAGACGCGGCCAGACTGTCCGTTGGCTATCTAATGGCTGCGCACAGTGGGCCACGGTGTGGTGAGAAATTTATGATAAGTTAAAGTGAGGTGAGGAGGTATTGAAACAGATCAACATTAAATTTGGAATGGGTTTTGCATCTTTTCTTAGGAAGTTTAGCTAGTAAAAATATTTCAGGGAATATTTTGATAAAGGAAAATGATAATGTTGATACAATAAAAGAATTTTATTATTTTTAAAATTTTGTGATTTTTTTTCGTCATATTTTGGGCGAATAATACAATTTTTACTCCAACTTGAGCTTCAATGAATCGAATAGTGGAAATCAAAGTTTTTAAATTGTTATTTGAATTTCTGAAGGAATTTTATATTAATAAAAGAACTTAAACAACAAAAAACATGTAATAAATGGAAAAAATTAAGTATAATGATTATTATTAATGTGAAATAATAATAATAATATAAAAATTTAATAATAATAATAAAAATTGTATTTTTAATTGAAAGAAAATTTCTAGGCTAGGAACTTTATTTCCATCAAGCAAAAGTTTTCCCCACTTGGTACCACTATGCATAGCTGGAAAACGCAGCCTGTTGTAGGCCTTCTGTTACTGGGTTACCTGTGGCCGCTGCGCAGTGTACGCTGTGCCAATGTGTACCCTGTACGACAGTGTACCACGGCTGGAGGACCCTTCGATCTACGGGAAACATGTGTCTTGCAAATTAAACGCACATGTCCAGAGAGAGAGAGAGGGAGTATGTGTGTGTGTGTGTGTGTGGGGCAACTTTGGGGCATGCAACAAGCGGCAGCTTGAGGCCGAGGCAGCGTGCAGCATTCTGCGAACACGTTTCGCCTTTGTATCGCGATTGTTTTGGCTTTGATTTCTCGCTCGCACTGCCCTTTCCTGTTGCCTGTCCGCTTTGTTGGCCACTCTCGACTGTCAGCCGAGTTTCCACAGTGTCTCCCCCTATCTCCTCCCCCTTTGTTAGGTGCCCCCTTTTTTTGTCCCGTTTGTGCCGCTTTTGTGCGGCGTTTTGTTCGCTTCTGACACATTTTAACAATTTATGAGGCGCACCCACCGCGACCCACTCGCAGCAGCAGCGTCGACGTCGCCGCTTTGACAACTAAATTCAAAGCAATTCATACATCACCTGCTGGCAAACACACGCCCCCTGCCCCCACTCCCTCCCTGCTCTATGGGGCGCACCTGTGTGTGGAAAAGTGCGTGTGTCAAAGTGCGTGCTTGGCGGCTTGACATTTGCAGCTGCAACTGTGTGTGTGCCTGTGTGTCTGTGTGTGTGTGTGTGCCTGTCTGTCGGCATCCGTGCACGGTGCGGCGTGTCTTTTCCTCTGGCAGTTGTCAGCTGCGCTTTGATAATTTCATTCCATTTCGCCCCACTGCACCCCAGCGCCTCAATTGAGTTGCAACTGGTCTTGCCGCAATGGGGCAGCGCTTGGCCGAGGTTAGTTATGGGCTCAGCTCAACTGACATAACAGTGCAACTAGCGGTACTTTTTGTGCAAGGAAAAACTATTAAAGTTGTTAACTAGCTTTCTTTATTTTTTGTGGCAAAAGTCTTTCATTCATTTCGTCCTCTAATTCTTACTTCACCTCCTTCTTAAATTATTTAGTTAATTCTGTTCTTTGTTCTCTTTACTCTTTTTGAAACTGTCTTTAATTTTTTCTTCAATTCTCGCTTCAATTCTTTAATCAATTCTTTCTTCAATTCCTTTTCAATTCTTTCTTTAATTCATTCTTCAATTATTTCTTTCAATTTATTATTCAATTCTTTCTTTAACTCTTTCCACAATTCTACCTTCAATTCTTTCTTCAACTCATTCTACCATTTCAATTCCTTTCTTCAATCCTTACTTCAATGCTATTTTCGATTCCTTTTTAAATTATTTTTTCAATTTAAGCCTTAAATTCTAGCTTTAAATAAACCTTCTATTCTTATATCCTTTATTTTTTCTTTTATTGATTTTGCCCTAAATGTTTTATATAATTCTTTCTTCTATTCTTCCTGCAATTCTAACTACAATTATACTATTAATTCTTTCTTCAAATCTTGAAAACCATTTAATTATCTGATCAATTACTCTTTTAATTCGTTCTTTCAATTCTTTCTTCAATTCTACATTCATTTCTTACTTAAATTCTCCCTTCAATTACTTTTTTAATACTTTCTTCAATTCTTTATCCGTTTCTTCATTCGAAATTCAACGATCTCCCGCTATCGATCGTTTCAAGAAATTTCAATATCTTCTCTCCACGCCTCCACGACATTCCATCAGTGCCGCCAACAAAACGATTATCGTAGCTTTAAAACAAAAGAAATAATCTCAAATTTATGTCTAGTTTTTTTCATAGTCGTAAATTCATAATTCGTCGTGCGATCGATCGTTCGTTCGGATCGAACTCTTTAAGCGACTTCCTTGTTCAGAGCGCGTAATTTACATAAATTGAAAACCGAAAGATGAAACGGCCCGAGAAAGCCCAAGTCTCCCGACTAGGGCATCTCCGAAATGAACCCCAGCTGGACACGAGCTCTCGGATCGAACGAAATCAATTTCAAATTATTTTCGATGGCTCTTCAAGTCCGACTGCGAGATCTCTTCGATCTGCGATCGCCGCGTCTCTCAGCGCGACTGTCATCGCACAAATGATTTGTATTTTTGTTTTGCTTATTTATGTTTCATAAATTATCGGATATATCTACTATACGTTATACGCCGAGTCGACTCGAGTCGAGCTGAGCGTCGCTGTCGCCGCGTCTCTGCTTGAGATGCCGCGTTGCCGATCAAGATTTTATTTAAATGGAACTCATCAGCGCTCATTTGGCTGCGTCTCTCTCTACCTCTCTCTCTCTCCCTCTTTTTCACTCTTTCTCTCTCTTCCTCTCCCTCTCCATCTTTGTCTGCATGATGATGATGAAGCTCTGTTGTCGTCGCGCCTTTTGTCTCTGTTCGTCTTTGTCGACTTCGCCTCGTCTTATGTTTTAAGATTTAGAGCTTTAATTATGGAGGTCGTAATCCCCTCCCCCACTCTATTCACTCCCTCTCGCTGTCTCCTTCTGTTTCGCTCTCTCCACACGCTGCTCTCATCGTTAATTAATGGATCTCGTCGTATTAGACTCATTAGTTTGCTTGCCGAGCATAATTTTAATTAATCACTCAACATCCATGCAGAGCTACCTGAGATCGGGGCAGATCGGTCGACTAGTATATAAAATGTAAATGGCATTCGTTGGTGCTCGATCGACAGTTTGCTTTGCGTTACTCAATCGGTTTTTAATTCCAAAATGAAATAAATCAAAATTAAGAAAAATCAACGAAAAAATGAAATAAAAATCTGCTTCGCGAATTAACATGCGGCTCTGAGCCGAGATCGTTGCGATCGCCCGCCATTCGCTTTGATATATTAAACTCAAAATGTATATTTCATCATTAAAAACAGCGGACAGCAGCAACAACAAAGTGCACGAAGAACGAATGATAAAGAGAAACAGAAACAAAAACAAATATAAAATGTTGAAAATGGAAACTAGTTTTACAGGTAAGCCTCGCTCGATCCGATCCGATGCGATCCGAATCCGAAATCCGATGAGATGCGAACATGGTTCTCACTCACAGCGAGATCTCTCTCGGATTCTCTACCTTTCTCTTTCGCGTTCGTATGATAAATAACAAATCAAACGCTAAAATGTCGGTAATGTATGTGGCATGTCAGAGGCTGTGCTTATTTATGGCCTGGATCAATAAGAATAACGCCCCAATCAGAGACGATAAATTAACGCAAAGACAAAAAACAACGACGAAATACCAAATACAACAACAACAACAGCAACAAGAATAAAATACATTTTCGTCGACGGCTGAGAATGTTTCTCATTCGATGGCTCCAGCTTCAGTTCCCCCCACCTTCTCCCTTCTTGGGCTCAGCTTGTGGCATTGGAATTGGAATTGAAAATGTTTTGAAAACGTTTTAGGAAATGTCGCTGACGGGTCAGACTAACGATTATGAATGTGACGCCTGATGTCGGCTCTGGCTCTGATGATCATCCCGATCGCCCTGATGGGTTCTTTGACTAGCGGCAGGAAATTCCGTACAGATGCTGCGACAGCTTTATGGAGATTGATAGAAAGTTGCGTGATACCTTAAAGGGAATGATCACCGAAGTGATCAAGCTCAGTTTGGAAATATTTAGAGCAGAATTTATAAGGGTTTATTTATTGATTTCCTGCAGAGTGTGGAATGTGAGCAATGAAATCTTTAAGAATTCTTTATTTTGTTTGTACCAGCAGTAAATTTTGCATAGGAGTTCAACTTCAACATTTTTATAGTTATTTGATATTGAGAGGGTTATAAATTGGTTCATACTTCATAAAACTACTTGCTATAATAAATATGCCATAATTAATGTTTGACTCTGAACTTTGTTTGTGTTGGCAAAGAAAGTTAACAACAAATCAATGCTATGTTTTATAAGCATCTTGATGAGACTTAAATAAACTACTTGCTCGAATAAGCAAGCTATAATACATTTCATAAGTAAAAAGACATTAAAGTTGCTATAATTCTAAATTAAATAAACCAACAAATTGTATTCTATTTCTCTAAGACTAACTTATATATTCTTTAAGCATATTTTATTGTCTTATTATTCATTAAAATATATTTTCTATTTAAACATCATTCAACTTTTTCTTCTCTTTTAAACCAAGACTTACCGATAGCATATTTTTCTTTATGGCTTACATTTTCTGCCATAAAGACAAGATGTTTCTAAGCTTCTCTCTTTTCTCTACTTCCCCTCTCACATACAGTGTTAATTTGCCAGAATTCTCGAGCTCATCAGGAAACTCACCAGGGCCAGCATACTGAACTAAGACACTACAGTGGGCAACAAAAATATGTTGCCGCCTCCAACTCGTAGTGGGGCAACAAATCAAGTGTGAAATATATTCAAAGCGCACCGGGAGCGATAATAAAAAGTGAAGAAGAAGCAGAAGAATGAAGCAAAATAGTTGAAGAAATGAGGCGAAGCCACAAGCCACAATAAAAAGTACTAAAAATACGAAAATGAAGATGTAAATTATACTAAATGTGAAGCATTGACCGGTCAAAACAACAGCAGAAGGAAGAGAAGAGAGGGAAGTAGAAGGAGAGGAGTGGGAGTAGGAGTAGGAGTAGAAACAGTGGAGTAACTAGAAGAAGGAGTAAGCAGAGGGAAGGAAACAAGTTGCCAGGCGAAGCCATTTCTGAATACCAGAGGCAGGTAATGCTATCAATCTACAAGTTGTATCTAACAGACAGAGAGAGGAGAGAGAATAGAGTGCAGGAATAACTGAGAAAGAGGGGAGTCAATGTGAGAGAGCGAGCTAGCATGCACGTCGTTTGGGCAACACCCTCCACTCGCAATGATTGATTGCTCATCATTTTTCACTCTTAATGAAAATGCACCCCGCTGGCAACGAGCTGCGCTCCCTGGTTGGCTGGCGTTGCCAACTCAGCCTGTGCTGGCCAAGTGCGCGCACATTCACACAAATTGTCCGTCTGTCTGTCCGTCTGTCTCTGTCTGCACACACACCTGAGCCGAGTTGAGCCTGCTGCAGCGGCAGCAACTTGCGATAATCGCGCAAAACTTGGCCGAATTCCACCTTGGCGTGCATAAAAATGGCTGCCAGCTGCGTCCCTCCCTCTGCCCTTCCGGCTTGGCAGCCATCTCTTCGCCTCCCCAGGCGAGGCCAGCTGGCCGGACTGAGCTTCCTGCCAGCGTACCCTGCCCTGCCTGGCTGCCAGTCAACTGTCAACTGCGCCGTGGCCGCGTCATGCTATGCATCATCTTCTGGCAGTTATTAACCTTTGTCTGTCTCTCCCTCACTCACACTATCTCTCTTGCTCTCCTACACTCCCTCCCTCTCTGTTCAGCCACCTCAAGTTGTAGCTGCTGTTGATTTACTCGCTCGCCTGAAATTAAACAAACTTCTGAGAGCAATTGCTGCGGCACACCCCACAAAGTGGTCGACTACGATTAATGAGTGTGAAAGAAAAAAAATGTATAGCAAGTTTATTGTAATGCAAAAGTTCATCTGCATGTACCTTCTTAGCAATTTAATAGCTAAATCATTAAGAAAAAGGTTTTTTAGTCAGTTTTTATCATTTTTGAAACACTAAAACTATATTTGTCATATATTTAGCCGTTTTCTAGCCAAAGTGAAAAGGATTACCAAGAAAAAAATTATTTTTGAAGCAAATTTTAACTTATTAAATAAGTTTATTTTATAGAATGCTTGTAAAGAAAATGAATTTATAGAAAGTTAATTATAATTTTTAAATTTTTTAAAATTTTATTCGACAATCATTTTGCGGTTTTTTATATAAAAAGAATATGTTTCACAAACAAAATGAATTTATAGCAAGTTTGTTTAAAATTGTAAGACTTTAACGTTTAACTACATTGACTTATTTAGCTGTTTTCTAGCGGGAATTTAAAAAGTTAAAATAGACTGGCAAGTTTGTTATCATTAAGAGAACCCTTCAAACCTTATCTGGCATGCATTTAGCTATTTTGTAGCCAAAATACAGTGTCAACAGCTCACGGTGTCCAGCAGTCATCGCAGTCATCTTCGACAATCTTCTCGCAGATAAAGTTGAACTCCAAGCCGCATCTCTTCGTGCTCATCACGTAGTCATTGGGGCCCACACGCTGTAAGTCGACGCAATTGGCGTCTTCAGCTGTGTTCTTCGGTTCGCCGGGACCCCAAAAGAGCAGGCTGGGAGTCTGTGTTGTGTAGGCTAGTGTAAACTCATTCGGAGCCTTTAAATCGTTCAGACTAAGCCAATAATCAGACTCAGTTAGCTTTGCCCGCAGCTCCACCATTTCATCGCCATCCTGCAGACTCGCCAGATGCGAATCGAACTGTCGACAAAACTGATTGGCCTCATACCAATCCAATTTTTGATTGTTCGCAATGTGATAATGCTTTCGACCGATCTTTTCGAAACCATCCGAATTGCGTTGATTGAATTCGCATGTTTCGTTTATTTGACGAATCTGCTTCAAGTTGTCGGCGATCTTCTTCTCGATCTCATCGATTCTCTGCTGCATCGACTTCTCGAGCGTGTCCAGACGAACCGTCGAATTCACAACGTGCTCTTTGCTCTCATTGGAAATGAGCAAAGCTTCTTCGAGTTGCTTATCAATATTCGATCCCACTTGGGCGTTCGTATTATGTTTAAGACTATTGAACCGATCTCTTAAACTTTGTTGAAATGCAGAAAACTCGTTTCGTGTTTGAGTTCTGAGACTTTCATGGTAATCGTAATACCAATCCTGGATGATGAAATTAAAGTAAGTAAAGTATACCCTGTACACGGTGGTTTGTTACTTACCGCAAAGCTTTCTTGCACCACGAGGCATGAAATTAAAAGAAGGGCGAAGACTATATTCATTGTGATCTGAAGAAGTCGAGCTATACAACTGAGGCTCTTGCTGAAAATTGCTAATTTATATGCTCATGTGCTACGCTCTCTTCTTATAATATAAAGACTAAGTACATCAAAAAACAAATCGGGAGAGAGAGCTCTCACTAAGTTGATCTGTGTTATCAGTAAAGAGACTGTTCCGAAGAGCAGCTTTCTATATAGACTACGGCAGATCGATCTCTCTATCTCTAACTTTCTCTTCCAGCGCTTATTTTGTGCCTAATATTCTAGGTTACTCAGCATTTTATTTGCCGAAAATCCCAAGATAATGTTGTGTTTTTTTCAAATTTATTTAGAAAGGGAAGTATATATAAATTTATTGGGAAACATTTATTTATAAACGGAAATATACATATTTTTATTGGAATTTTTTATGTGTCATGCAAATAAAATTTGTTCATTTTTTTCAAGTAAAGCACAAAGATGGCAACACATATATATGTTTATAAGTTACTCGATCTTCCTATCGATCTAACCAGCAACCTTCATTTGAGCTCTCGCAGTCTTCGTAGACGACCTTCTCACAGATGAAGTTGAACTCTAGCTTGCATGCCTTCGTACCCATAGTGTAGTCGGAACCAGTTCGCTGCAGCCTGACACAGTGCGATTCTCCGTCATCGTTCTTAGGTTCTGCATCAGCCCAAAGGAGAAATTCCGCTGTCTGTCCCGTGGTTGAGACACGGTACTCACCCGGTATACTCAGATCACTGATGCCCAACCAGTAGTCGGTTTCGGTTAGGTTTTCCCCTAAGCTTCTCTAGTTCTTCCTCACCCTGAAGACTTGAGAGGTGCGCACCAAGTTTCTGGCACCTTTTATTAGCGGCAAACCAATTTAATTTCAACTGGTTCTCGAAATGATAGAACTTATTGCCTATCTTTTGGAAATTGTCTATGGAGGTTGCGCGACAATTGCAAGTGTCATTTGCATGAAGCAGTTGTTCCACAGTCTCTTGAAGCTTCTTCTCAAGCTGTTCGATTTTAGCTTGCATCGTGTTTTCCAGGGTATCAGTGTTGAGTGTAGAGTTCGTAGTCTGCGCACTGCACAACTTGGAGGCAGCCAAGGCTTCATCGATCTTATTCTGGTCGTAATTCACAATTGCGACTTGTAGCTCATTTCGAAGAGAATTGAAGTAATTCTCTAAATTTATTTTATGGTTATAAAGTCTGTCGCGAAGATCTGCTGCATAATCATGCTAGAAAGAGACAAAGTAGTTGTACTTCAGTTAAGTTTAGCTTCATGGTATCATCATAATATTTGTAGTTAAAAGACTCTTAATATGTAAGCTTAATATTCTCATACTTGATTCCTCAACTCACCGCAGAGATTTCTCGCATTACGAGAACTGAGACTAGAAGACAGACGAGTTTGATTTTCATTGCGTTTAAAAGATTTCCCAGCTGGGCGCGTCTAGAGATCAAAAGCAACTGAGGCAGAGATGAGCTACACGTGCTTGATATACCTACATAGTTGCGTACTAATCTCAATGACTTTCTCTTCACACTCTTAGACTTAATCTGAATCTATGAAGAGCTGCTAATTGCCAAGGCAGATTAAGTACTTATACTCATAGGGTACTTAGTCACAATGTGCTACACATGAAATTGATATGCTTACTCTTGGGTTATCTCTCCTCAAGCTCTCTCTCGCTGCCTCTCAATTCGATTCTGTCTGTCTGACATTATAAACACACTACTGAGAGCCCCAGCATTATTACTTTATTTTCAAATTACTTATTTTAGTAATACAAGAAAAATGAAAAGACTACTGAATTATCTCATAGCACAAACTGTTAAATCTTCAACTCACCCCAGAAATTTCCCACACTGCAAGAACAAAGATTGGCAAAAGGCCGAAGATAACGTTCATTGCGAATTAAATATTTTTTTGGGCGTCGAACGAAAACTGATGTCAGAGTTGAGCTCTATGTACTTCTTATAGGTATATACACGTAGAGGCTCTGAAACTTAGAGACCCGAAGGCACTGGCATGTTAGGTCTTCTCAGCGAAATGCAGCATTTTATAACTTAAGAGCTGAAGATCAATGACAACTACCGATTCGCTTCCATCGATTGTAGTACACAAGCTTGGACTGAATGCCAAGTATTCAAAATTGCTCTTTGTAATACTCTCTTCTAGCACTCTTTATTATATTTCTCTTTCAGCATATGATTGAAATGATTTGCTCTTTCCATAAATTTTTGTATTTCTGGGATTTATTTTTGCAAACCAAATGTTCTTATTTGTTTATTAACATTTAACAAAGACTACAAATTCAGCTTCTTGTTTGGTTCAGCATCCCTCATTGGGGCTCTTCGAAGACGACTTTCTCGCAGATGAAGTTCAATCGCAGCCTGCATGACCGAGCGCCCATAGCGTAGTCGGAACCATCTGGTTGCAGAGTGACGCAATGCGATTCTCCGTCGATCTGCGGCTCACCGGCATCCCAGATAAGAACAGACGCTCTTTGTTCCGTGGTTGCGACACGGTACTCGCCCGGCGTAGCCAGATCATTGATGCCCAACCAATAGTCAGTTTCAGTAAGGTTTCCCCTAAGCTTCTCCAGTTCGTCCTGCTCCTGTAGACTTGAGAGGTGCGCACCAAGTTTCTGGCACCTCTTGTAGGCGGCAAACCAATTCAACTTCAATTTGTTCTCGAAGCGATAGAACTTGTTACCAATCTTGTGGAAATTCTCCATTGAAGCTGTTCGACACTTGCAGGTTTTGTTGATGTGAACAAGTTGATCCACAGTGTCCTGCAATTTCTTCTCAAGTTGATCAATGTTTGATTGCACAGAGGAGTCCAGCGATTTAGACTTAGCTGTTGCAATCGCAATCTGATCACTGCACAATTTGGAGGCAGCCAAGGATTGCTCCACCTTATGTTTGTTGTAGCTGTTTTCTACTGTACTTTTAAGAGGACCAAACAGGGCTCGCAGCTCGCTCCGATAGGCTTTGTAACTGTTGGCAAGTTCGTTGTTGAAGGCATTATGTATGTAGAGATAGCATTGGTGCTTCGAAATAAATGTTTTTTTTTGTTAAGTTTAGTTTTATTAACATAATGCGTTTAAATGTTTTCTAACTCACCGCTGAAGTCTCCCGCAATACGAGAAAAGCAATTAGAAGAGTGAAGAGGAAGATTCTCATTGTGATCTAAATATTTTCACGTTCGGGCACATCGGACGAGAAATGACAACTGATGGGATCGTTCAGGAGTGCATACTTGATATACCTTGATGTGGCGCCTCATTGCCTTTCTCTCTTCAGTACGAGCTTAATGCTCAATTGTATGTTTTATTTGTTCTTGAGATGCTCTCTAAAATAAGAGATTTTCGCCAATTTCTCTTTTACTCTCTTTCATTGATGAGTGATAAGCAAGCTGCGGGAATAGCTTCGATGATTTGGAAATGCCACGAATTTGTGTGCCTTTATCAGGGGTGCATAAATAGAGCTCGTCTCATTTCCCAAAAAAAACCCAAAGTAGCAAAAAACCCCAGACACACAAATGGAACATTATTTGACAATTTATTGAATGCGATTCAATATTACTAAATATCCCGTCTAGGGATATTGTTAAATGCAACAACCTCATTTGATTGGGTATACCAACTTGGTGAACATTTATGTAACAGACATAAGGAGGAATGACAGACCACATAAACAATATATGCTCAAGATCACTAGCCGAGTCGATTGAGCCATAACTGTCTTTCTGTCTGTCCGGGTGTCCGGATGATCAGATGAGCACACAGATCTTAGCTACTAAAAAAGTTAGAGACACCAAATTTGGCAAGAAGGTTTTTGTGTACCAGTCGCAGATCAAGTTTTTTTCAAATGTTGGGTGCCACGCCCACCGCCCCGCAAATCATATATGTACATATTTCTGCACCAGAACATCGGTTGAAGGGTATTCCACTGTCGCGTGTTGCTTTGTTTTTTTGATAATCTTTCATCTAGCTACCATAATATAATCAGCTGCCAAAACTTAATAATTTAGTATTTAGAATATTATAAATATATAAATAAATATTGAAAAAATGAGTGTACACTGTGCAAGAACAAGAGACGGAACTCGCTCTGTGAGTTGATATTGTAAGTTCAAGATTAAACGGAACCTCTAGCTATATATTCGTTTGTTTTTTGGCTTTTTTTCGGCTACTTTGAGCTCAATTTTTGCAGGCGAGGACGCCGACTGCGATTGTGACTGTGTGGCGCAAAGGTCGACGTTGACGCCTGCGTGGCGGCCATTACAAGTGCTGCTGCCACAGTTGTTGTTGCTGTTGTTGTTGCTGTTGTTGTTGCTGTTGTTGTTGCTGTTACTGTTGCTGCTGCTGCCAACGCGCATCATCATTAATCATTTTTATTTGCACGCCGCCGCATTTGTTGGCATTTTCTGTTTGAAATGCGCCCTGTCAGCTCAGGGCAGTGGCAAGGGGGGTGGGGCAGGGTTACTCCGTGTGTGTGTTTGTGTGTGTGTGTGTGGGGAGTGGTGGGGGTTGTGCCACCCTTGTCAACGAAAATTCCAGTAAGTTTGTCACATGCCTGACCAGCAGCAGAACCACCCAGTTGCCCCACACCCCCACACACACACACCTCCCTTCAACCACCTTAACTACACAGCGGGAGGCAAGTAGCAGCAACAGCAGCACCGGCAGCAGCATCATCATCGCCGACGTCGTCAGAGTAAACAACAAAGCGTGGACAGTAAATTGTGAGCGTCATAATGTAGAGAGAGCAGGAGAGAGAGCGAGTGAGAGTGGGATAAAGTAGTGGGCGGAGGGAGGGAGAGGGGAAGGTTGACTGTATAAATTATTACATTGTGTACTCTTAGCGCACATAAAAATACATTAATAAATATTATTTATGTATATTCTGGATTCGGAATACTCGCGCACATTACACAAGCGACTGCCGCTGTCGCTGTCGGCGTAGCTGCTGCCGGCGCTGCTGCCGCTTCTACTCCAACTGACAATCGCAACCAGATGAGTTGTTTAATACACTGCAAGAGAGCGGGAGTAAGAGAACAAGCCAAAGAGAGAGAATGAGCTTGGCTTATCATTATAAACAGCTGTGCGTTTGCATCTCTCATTCTCTCTCTCACTCATTCCAAAACGAAACTGTGCTTGCGGATTTGCAAAGGTGAACGAACGAGGGAGAGAGAGGGAGAGAGAGAGAAAATAGGCATGATAAGAATTATTTAGTATAGAATACTTTAATTTAATGTAGATTTAAGAACACCTTTGTTAATAATTGTTTTACAAATTTTATTTGTTTAAAATTTTGAAAAAAAAAAATTGATAATACATTTAAATTAAGAAGTTTATATATAAAATTGATTTATATATGAATATAATATATCAATAGATCGCAGGCTTTAAAACGTTAATAGAACATAATATAAATGTTTATAATTTTTTTTTATATTTTCCAAATAAATATAAAAGGGAGTATCTTCTATATTTCTTTTATTATTAAATTTCAATGTTTAAATAATTTAAAATTTATAAAAAAAATTTTTAAATCTAAAAATATTTGAAAATCTATTTACATGAAATGAGCTCGATATAAATTTTCATTTAATACAATAATTATTAAATAAACAAAATATTATGTAATAAATAAAAAAAATATTAAAAAAGCTATTTACCCGTACACTTGTTTTTGTTTTATTAGTTTTACATTTCTTATTTATATTCATGATTTGCCGCCGTCTTTTCTCTCAGTGCAGCTACATTGAAAAGCTGTACATAAAGCCTCGTCTTCATTTCATATTTTTGACATTCGTTAAATCAAAAAAATGTATTTGATTGTTGTTGTTGTACAGTCTCTCTTTTTTTTTTGCTTTGTTTATGTGTCATTTTTGCCGTTTGAATTTATTTGTTTGTTTGCCATTTCGCGCGAATGCAAATTTGGTAATTGTCTTTGCTTGTGTGTGCCTGTGTGTGTGTGTGTGCAAGTGTGTGTGTGCTTTATTTATTTGAGCAAAAGGAATTTATTTTATGGCAAATTGAGCTTAAATCTCCAGTATTTCGCACAGTGAGTTATGCCCGTGAATAATGAACACTTTCCCAAACGACTTTTAGTTTTCCAAACTCGGAATTGGCCTACACAAAGTAATATAACGCATATTTATAGCGAAATATGATATAGAGGATTATAAAAAATAATTTGGAGCAAGCTTTTAGTTAATTGAGCCGCGACTCAAATCAATATTCCCCGACAAAGGATAAATCTCTGAATGAGCTCAGCGACAACGCGGACAAGGAATCAATGCCAAGGCGAATCTGTCTCGCAGTCCGACATTTTGTTTGTTTTTTCGTGCGGAGAAGGGAAAGGGAGAGCGACTGGGGGCCATTAACTTGATATATGTTAGTGGCCTGTCCGCTCTGTCCGACGACGATCGGGCGGTTCTAATGATTGCCGAATTTCTAATTATACGCATAAGAAATTATATCTGTCAATAAATTTGCCACTGTGCAGGCGAAGGGCGGACACAAAAAGGACGAAAAAGAAATCAGCCAGGGCCATAACTCACTCAAGCACACAAACACACACACACAGAGAGAGAGAGAGAGGGGAGAGAGTGTGGCAGGACTAGCGTAAATCCTTCCACAACTGACAACGAAATGGCGCACAGTGCTTATAAATGATGAGTCCAAGTCCAAAGCGAGCCCATAATGACCTAGGCCAGCGCGCTGGGCGGGGCAGCAGAGCTAGGAGAGAAGGGGGAAGAGCCAGAAGGGAGGCAGAGAGTGAGAAGACAGGGAAAGAGGAGAATGTGAGGGGGAGGTGAAATATTTGGCCGCATGACGCATGAAACAAATCCAAGTCGGACCTGACCAAGGGTTGCTTGACGAACCTAACTTGATGAGCTGGAGCAGAAGGAGAGAGAGAGAGTAAGGGGAATAGTAGGCAGAGACACCCCCAAGCTGCTCCAAGTGTTGTCCAAGTAGGCGACGTCATCATTATCAACATCATCGTCATCATCATGAAGGGCCGAAGACGTGAAGTTTTATGAAACCCTCCAACTTGCAGATACTTTTCGGCTAAGGGCCATTGCGAGGGGGAAGGGGAGTTTAGTTGGAGCAGGGTGACCATGTTGCTGCTGGTGTGGGTGCCATATATTTTCGCTCGTCTGACATTAACGGCTGCTATCGCCCAAGACCGAGTGAAACCGAAGCGCGCTGCCAAGGCAGTTGCTCGCCCGGCATCATTACGGCCACTGGACGATTTATTGACAATGCGAGGCGAAATTTAGAATCGTCTAACGTCTTGGCCTGCCAAAAGGATTGCCCAACCCCCACCGCCCCCTTTCCTCTCCCCCTCTTTCCTTGCTGTGGGTGTGGCCTAATGCGACGTCTGCTGCCACAGAGCAAGCGCCATTTGTTTCGATGGCTCGTTCCGTTTGACGCTTTGTCGACCACGCCAAGGCGCAATTGACGTCTCGGAATGCGTCAGCATTCCCTGTGGGAGCAGCCCAAAGAGGGTATCCAGGCTAACCTGTGAAGTATTACATGTAATAGAAAGTAGAACAAGACAGGGTTTTATTTGTTTTAAATATATGAATGAAGTTTGCACTTTTTGCAAGGGAAGTCATTAAGGAACAAGAGCCTAAAGCGAAAGAGGAGCCAATTTGACCCGATTAGACATGAATCTTTAACCTATATTCCCAAGGCTGAGTTTGATGAACCATTTGTAAATTGTTTATTTTTATTTGAATACTCTGTTATTATTTTTTACGTATATTTATGATATCTTAAGCTTAATTCATGTTGATTTAGAAGAATCTACGATTGTTTGCGAATTAGTCTGAATATTCCCAGTAACTTTCTTTAGCTGTGCTTCGGATTTTTCGAATCTAGTCAATATATCCCCATTGATCTTTACATTATTTATGACCTGCTTCTGCAAAGTGCTTTCTACTTCACTTTTTAGATTCCTCAGCTTTGTTTGAACGAGCTCTTCGACTTTATCCAGTGTATTCGACGCTTGACTATCCTCGCCCTGCGTGTATAACACTTTGGTATGATCCATTAGGGGCTTGGTAACTTGGTAGCAGTAGTCAGCACACTGAGTATCATCTTGATCAGAATCCACAATTTCTCCTTGCACTGCGAGAACCGAGATAAGTAGCCCAAGAGCAATTATATTCATCATCATGAGTCTCTGTACCGAGATGTCTTTTAGGTTATCGCGATTAGCTTCAACTTCGACTATATTCATTATCTCCCTAGATTTGTTCTATAAAAAGCAATATCTGAAGAGCATTGAACTTGCCCATCACAGTACTTACACTGTCCGTCAGCTAATCAAGACAAGCTACCCCTTGTTTTGCTCCCTCAAATCAGTTGAAGCACCCTACCAACACCCTCTTCCCTACAGTATTAACGGTATTTAGGTTTTGGCACAGCAAGCGACCGTACACATTCCGCCAAGTTCCCGAAAACAATAAATAAATACGACTCGACGTAGTTTCGTTGCAATTTCAGTGATATGTGGGTGAAGGGAGGAGAGAGAGGAGGTTGTGGGAGGGGACTGAGGGTATTGCCCCAGCTACAGCTCCCAGCTCCTGCTGCTTCGTTCAGTGCCAGTTGGCTAATGTGACTACCGCAAGCGAGGCAAGGCAATTCCCATTCTCGCTACCCTCTCAGTGAGCTGATGATTCATATGCCTCTCTAAGCCGACTTCTGGCACCCTCTCCTCCCCCCATTCCTTGCCGGCTTCCATTCATCTGAGCTGAGAGCGCCTTCGGCATATTTTTAATTGCCTAATTTTGCGACTTGAGTGATGGGCCTGCTCGCTCTGCCCGGTACAGCAGTTCTCTCGGTACGGCAGCTCGGAGGGTTGTTGCTTCCTTCAAATGTCGTCGTCGACGTCGTGTTCGGCGTGATAAACGCTGCCTCTGCCGCCGTCGCCCGTTTGGCATTTTAAAATTGTCGCCAAAAAGCAGGCAGCAAAGCATCCCCTGCACCCCAAGCCGGTCTACATGCTCCACCTCCCTCGGCTGGCAAGTGGCTTCATTTGGGCATATTTCAGGGTACCCCCATCGGAAGGGCGCGTTGTCAGCCAGCGCTCGCGGCAAATTATGGGACAATATTTTAGGCTAATGTTAATGTTTTCCCAAAAATTTTCTCATTGTGCCAGGAACCCCCCAACCACTCCCTCTCCCTCACACTCCTCTCTACCCTCATCGTATGGCACCCACAAACGAACGCCTCGAGGCCAAATCCGTTAAATTATTGAGCTGAAGGTACTTTTCAATGCGGTTCGCTGGCTTCGCCTTCGCCTCTTCGACTCTGGTTGGGGTTAAATGAGCAGCGACACTTTGTTCTTCTTGTTGTTGTTGTTCTCTCTGCAGTCTGCCCTGGGTATTCTTTATTTGTTGGCAGCGTTGGCAATTTCGCGTCGTCGTTCCTCAGGTTTTGTTAAATGTTTCGGAAAGGCGAAATGAACAAAACGGCGCGAGAAAGGCTTCGCGAATGAATTAGTTTTTGAGTTGACATTCGTGAGGAATGTCTAGGAATGTAGGGGAGAGAGGAACGAAGAGAGAGAGAGGAATATATAGATGAAGTGCACTGTGGGTAGTAGCAGTCAATCTGAAGTATGTGAGGTAAGGCAGAAGAGGAAGGCATATTTAGATGAGGTGCACTATGAGAAGTAGGACTTATTCTGAGGTAAGTTTGGTACGGTAGAAGTGAGAGGGATACATAGACGAGGTGCACTGTGGGTTCAAGTAGAACTAAGGTATGGTTCGCTCTCTTGGGTACAGTTGACTTAGGGAAGTCGATAATCCATGGAAGTTATGAAGAGGAGGGTGCGTAGATACAATAGTCTATGATACCTTAAGACAATTCATATTGTTTTCTAAGTTCGAAGCTCTTTTATTTTTCGCAAGAGAAGGAGAGAGGGATGTAGGGAAAGAAAGGGTGCAGAGTGGGTCGTTGCACTAAATTTCAGACGGTTTAGGTAGTTTCCAGTTTCCATGGAATATTTCTTTATTCCTAGTTGAGTTAGTGTAAGCTAAAGAGTTGACGAAAGGGGGAGATAAAAGAGTTAAAGAAGGACTTTAAGATACCATCACGGTGCTTAAGTTCGAAGGGCTGTAAAAATCAAAGCTTACATTTCTACTTAATACAAATCAAACTAATTGTTTTAATTACCCTTCTTGGTTTGGAATAAATGATCCCTTGAATGTCTTATAATATTATTAAAAGCCTTATACTTGCTATAAGCAAACCTTACTCTTCACAAAGTTAAGTTAACCTCCATCAGGGCTTACTCTAACCCCCACAGACATTCGAATGCGAATTCGAATACCAAGTGCAACACAAGACGAATGCATGCCGAGTTTTTTCGCTTGGGAAGGGGAAGGAGTAGCAACGAGTTCGGGGCACTAGCCATCACTCCCGTGTCTGACTGTGTGTGGCACACGTCGCGGCAAGATAAAGTCCCGTTGAAGGAAAACACCACAAAAACCTGAGACCCGAAAAGCTCTAAATCTTTTGGCTACTACACCAAGTACAAGCGAGAAGTGTGCAAAAAGTGAAATAGGAGAGTGGGGGAAGGGGATGGGGGGAGGAGTCAAGAAGAGTGCATGGGGATGGGGCGCATGCAGAGCTCGTCCAGCCGTGTTGCCATTATTTTCTCTAGCTGCTCGGCTTGTCTCGAGCACCATAAAACACTTTAATAGTTCTTTATACCGCAGACCAACCCTCAGTACAGTCTGCCAGCAGCAGCAGTGGGAGTAGGGAACGGGGGAGGTGTGCTCGGTGGGCGGGGTAGGGTGACTGACGTTCTTCTTTCGATACTTTTGCGCGTTCGCCATTCTTACTCGACTTTTGCTGCGGGGTCGCGTTTTTCGGCGCGTTTTAAAATTATGGCAAGGCTGTCAACCACCCCCTCCCTGCTCCCCTTCCTGCCACCCCTGCTCCCCTACACCTGCAGCCGCAACAGCCAGAGTTCTCTTGCCCCGCCTGCTGCTGCTGCTGCCCACCTGCTGCTGCCGCGGGGCCGCTTGTCTCAATTGTTTTCTGCTTTGGCAGTTGCCATCGCCCTCCGTCCTTTCCCCTCTCTTGCTCTGTCTGTCTCCATCTCGCTCTCTCTCCCTTTCTGTCTTTCTTACTCTTAATTTAAGGCCAGACACGAGGCGACTTGTTTCGTCTTGAAGTCTTTTTTGTTCTTTCTTCTTCACTTGCTGCTCTGCTTAATGATTTCAGCTTAAGCCTTTGGGGACTAATTCATTGCACGCGGCATATGCTGCGACGCAACAAATTAACCCCGCGCCCGCAGCAACTCAACCCTTAACCCAAACTTGCCTTGGCTTTTGCCCTGTCCCGGGCCCACTCCTTCCCCCTCGAAGTCGCACTCATCTGCAAACTCCTCTCTCACTCTTCCTTTCTCTATGCCTGGCATTCTCCTTTCCTTTCCCCCCTTTATGTTACTCTCCTTCTCTTTCACTCTTTCCCCTCTCTCTCTGGCTCATCTTCCCTCTCTCTCTCTCTCACTCATCTGCTGTCTCCCTCAACTTTCCCCCTCCCTTGCGCACACATTAAGTCAAGTGCTTAACCGCTTCAACACTTTGATTTGATTTCGCCTGCCTCGCTCTCACTTCCTCTCTCTCTCTCTCTCTCTCTTTCCCTCTCTGGCTCCATTCCTTCTCTGCTTAATCAATTGCCAACCCTTGCCCCGACCCGCCACACCCACAACTTGCCCTCTCTTGCCACGACCTTGTCACATGACACCTGCAACCTTTTGAGCGCGCCGCGCGTCGATTTCCGTTTCCGCCAGTTTTTTGGCTTTTGCTCTTTTTCCGCTCGCTTTGCATAACAAAAACAACAACAAGAGCACCAACAACAACAGCGAGCGCAACAAGAACAACTCGAACAACAACAAGGGGCACAACAACAACAGCAATTTCGTGATGCCTTTTGATCTTCGGCTGCTGCCGTTGGACTTGGCGTGTTTTTAAATTAAATCCAGCGCCCTCGTCCCCCAACGTCCTTTGCCCCGCCCACAGCTACCCTCCTCCTGCCCTTGCTGGGTATCTCAGCAGCAATGGCTGCCGTTGTCAGGCATAATACGACAAAAAATTGCACGCTATGTTTGATGTTTAATTTTATTAAAAGGATTTGTTGTTCTTCTCGTTGCCGTTGTCAGAATCCAATTAAAATTAACCGCCGGCATTGTTTGTCAAAAATCGCATCCAAGACGTGCCCTGGCAACACCCTCAGCGCTAAAACAAAACCAACAGGTGCGCCCACCCGAAACAGGTGGAAAAAACCCAGCTGGAAGTTTCCTCTTGGCATTTTTTGCGAGAGTCTTCTAATTAAAATACTCCTACATGCAGCAAATTTGAGAATGAATGGAATGATATTATGTTATATATAATAACAACTTGAGATTATAATTTCAAATATCTTAAAATATTCAGTAAGCAAAGATCAAAAAGCTTCCGTCTTGCGTCAGAGCTGGACATCAAGTAGCACAAAATCAAAACTAATGTTATCAAGAATTTTATTTTTGACTGAAACAAAGCAGGAACAATTTAGAATACACCTTATAGAGAATGGGAAGGTTTTATTTATAGGGTCGTCAAGCGGACCCTATGAAATTATGGCTGAAAAATAAATATTATCTATGTCAAATTAATTTTAATCGGTTGTTTTAAACAACTTTCTTCACAACAACTCAGAAAATAAACGTGTTAAATACATATAACATTTTTATTGTAATCTACCCTCTATAGCTGATATACAATGTAATACAAAAATTAGTTATTTACACAGTTCATTCCACACATTTCTCCTTACACTCTTCCTCGGATTTAAATCTGTTGTCATTACCGCCACAGCCTCCATAGATGAAATCAACGCACTTCTTGTTTTCAGAATCATAAGAGAATCTTGGCATATTAGCATAACACATCATTCTTAATCCGTTTTTATCAAGATATCCGTCTTCACTATGGGGCAGTCCACACACCTCTAAATAAAGTGATGAGTTATATATCTCTTCAGTAAATAAACCTTAAAAAGATTATCGTCGTGTGCCAACTCACCATTTTTCAGTGCTTCAGAGCTGGACACCAAGTAGCACAAAATCAAAACTGATGTTATCAAGAACTTCATTTTGGACTGCAACAAAGAAAGCGGGATTTGGAATGCACCTGATAGACGAAACGAAGGCCTTATTTATAGGTTTGACAATTATAGCATACAATTTTTAATTGTTTATGACAAATTAATTTGAATCAGTCCATCAAAGCATAACATACATCTTTATAAATACATATTATTAAATCTGAGTCTGAATATTTCAGCTTATATATATTCTATCATTAAATTAAATAAATATATAAATATATATAACTAACTATGAAAATTATGAACAGAACTAAAAGACTATGGGAAGGCTTTCATTTACATATATACAGCGTCAGCTTCGGGGCCTCTGTTCAAAACTTCTCGGGGTTTGTAGTTAGTAACCTTGATCATGCTGAAAGACAAATAGACCGACATGACTTCTAACCAGGAAAATGTACACTAAGTGAGATCTGCCACGCCTTCACATTGCTTGTTACATACAGACAATTGCACAACGATAGTATACCCTGTTTTGGGTCGAACAATCGAAAATCATATGTAAATATATCTAATGTAGCTTACGAAATCGAATTAGTCAATTAAATGCTTTTTGAATACTTTGAATTTACAATTTTGGTAGGCAGCCAAGCCCCCTGGCAGTCGAGGGCCCTTCTGCTCAACGCGCCTTGCACACGCTTTGCTACGGCCCTGGCATCAACGCGTCAATCGAACTATGACATTAAATCAATGAATTCAAATCGGTACTTAGAAATACATATTCATGTGTATCTAAATATTCATGTTTCGCTGAATATGTATCAGTATATTTAATGTACCTATTAAATGAGCACCCGTAGAACGTTTGGGTTGAACCAGTCATACCTGCTTCAACAATAAAGTGCTTTGCCTTTAACATACACTATACATATACATTAGATTTTATGTACCTGAGAACTTACGCGGAACTTCGGTTGAGCATAAATGAACAGTCTCAAATTAAAAGTCAAACGGCACTGACGTTCCTTCTTTTCACGTATTTTAATGTCTTCGACACTTGGTTCTAAGGATGGCATTCTTATCCGAATCATGCGTGTGGAGGACTATCCAGAGGTGACGCGATTCTTGAGAGAAAACTTCTACAAAACTGAACCGATTTGCGCCGCTTCGGGAGAAGATTTGCAAGACTACTGGGAGGAGGTGCTCTATGAATACAACATTTCGATGATCAAACAAGGCACCTGCCTGTTGGCGCTGAACGAGAAAGAAGGTGGAACTATTGTGGGCATAACACTGGCAGGCGGACAGACTCCAAGCGACGTGGAGAAAAATCGCCAGTTTGCGGCGTCATTAAAGCCAAACGCATGGGGGAAGATGACTGTGCTGCTGTCCAAGGTGGAGATGCAGATAAATCTCTTCGAACGTTACGGTATATCGAAGGCCCTGTACACGGACACAACGAATGTGTTGGCCTCAATGCAAGGCAAAGGCCTTGGTAGGCGCCTGACTGCTACGCTCATGGAGGTAGGTCGCTCCAAAGGTTACCCCCTTCTGTACGGATACTGCACTAGCGCCTACTCGGCACGATCGAAGCAGAAACTGGGCATGGAGTGTATCTACAAGATTGCCTACGCGGATTACAAGGATGACAAGGGGGAGGTGGTCTTCAAGCTACCTCATCCTCACACCCATGTACAAGTTGTGGCCGTTAAGCTTTGATCGAGCGATTGTACCTGACAAATTAACTCTAATTAATCAAATAACATTTTTAATGTTCTTCCTGAAATCTAACTGTAATCTATTATTTTTCTATTTTTGTAAATAACAATTTAATAAATATATTTCTTAATCATATTGGTCTAAATCGGAAAATTTTATCTTTTGATATGTCGCTCACAAATTTAATAGCTAATTAGCGGGGTCGGTGGGCGTGACACCAAACATTTGGAATAAACTTGATCTGCTACTGGTAAACAGAAACCTTCATGCCAAATTTGATGTCTCTAGCTTTTATAATAGCTGAGATCTGTGTGTTCATCTGGTTCATCCGGACACCCGGACATCCTTAATCGACTCGGCTAGTGATGCGAGCAAGAATATATATACTTTGTTGGGTTTCCCACGCCTCCTTCTGCCAAGGGACTTGACTTCAGCTCTCTTTAGTTGTTTTAAGTTCAATATATGTTTCTTTTCTTATCAATATTGTCAAGTATGGTTACTTCCCATTTTATTCTAACCAGCGCACCAGAGTTGCCTACTACAAAAGAGATTCGTCAAGGCCTAAATGAAGAATAGATCAACTTTCACTACGGTAGTTCTCCTCAATTGTGAGCGGATTGCACATTGTCTACGGGTTAAAGTGAGTGATTTACGAGGGGAGAGCAGACACGAGATCCTTATTCATAAGGTTGCCAGCTGAAGGCAACTCACGGAAGATCGCCAGCAGCATAACTGTAACAGTTTATCCCTGTTGATCCTGTTTGAAGCGAAAGTGAAAATCGGGTCATAAATCAGAGACGAACTAAATAAAGGGAAGGCGGCGTGGCAGTGCATTGTCTGGCAAATGCAAATTGCAACCGAGCGAATTGTGTTGTGTCAACACAAGAAGGAGAGAGAGGGAGAGAGAGAGAGAGAAACACGTTGCAGCACAGCGGGAAAATGTGTGTGTTGTGACTGCGCTGCAGTTGCCGGGAAAATCGGGGAAAATCGCATTTGCCAACATTGCGACAGTCGCTCTGACGGATTAGTGCGGATTACTCGAGACCCAAACGAAGCGAGAGACAACGATCCCGACTGAGTGAAAGTTGTGTCAGGTAGTTGAGCAAATCTCTTTGCCGATTCTCGTGCCGTGACGCACGCAGCGTGGCCCGAGCAATTAGTTGCAGTCACCCCCGCACCGAGAGGGCGTTTTATTGACAGAGATTTTGGTTAGGGTCTTGAGACTTCACTGGAATTCATTAGGCACGAAAGTGAGAGTGAGAAAAGGGCAGAAAGTGAAGGTCAAAGGGTAGTAAAGGAATATTTAAATACTAAGAAAAGTGGAAGAACTATAAAAGAAAGATGTTTTCTATACCTTTTTATAGATTATTTACCCCTCCTCGTACCTCAACTTGAGTTCAATACAAGCGAAAAGTGCAAAGTACTTCTTCAATCTCAGGCAAACTCAGTCTGTTTTTGCCATCAATCAAAGTTATGCTCGACTTACCAATCGACTTATATCTCTTGATTTCACTCATGATCGAACGCAGCATAGTTTCCCAGCTACTCCGAACAGGAACTTGTCCAGATGTCCAAGAAGATAGTTGCATTAAGTCAGCTTTGCGCTTGGCGGCAACTCTATCAGGCGAGGATCGAGACGAGGAGGAGGAGGAGGAGGAGGGCGAGATCTGATGGGGCTGTGTCAGACGAGATGCGCAGTCAATTATCAAATTAATTAGCTAAGCCTATCGCAGAGCAATTGCTAATTGCAATGGGAGTCCAGGCTGAGGTTGTTGGCGTCTGCAGCTGGTGGATCAGGTGCACCACAGGCGAGGCTCCATTGAGAGCGACAGGCGAAGGAATTTATAATCAGACTATGCCAAAGAAGAAGCTGACAGCTTGAGCTGCTAATGAATGATTGATGTGTGTGGCGTTGCAAGAGGGAATGGGGGGCGTGGCAAACTGACCTTGCATTTGCATTAATCAGCATTGATTGATCACTGCACTGGCAGGAGAGGGAGATGGAGAAGGAGAAGGAGTACTTAGTGCAGCCACAGATCGCTCTACAGATCGACAGACTGCAGGGCAGACTAACTGACTGACTGACTGACTGTCGGATTGACTGAGTGACTAACTGACTGACTGAGTGACTGACTGAGGCACTAAGTCGGTGACTAATTAGCGCGACGAGCCGCAGCAGCATCATCCGGCGGCGCAGCTCTGATTGATGGCACCGCGAAATTCAAGAAGGATCCAAGAGGCAGCTGTCAAGTCATTGCGAAAAGGATTAGTCCGGCGATCAAATGGAGCCGACACGCCGCAGATGCGGAGCTTCTACATTATAATAAAGTTGACACTGCCGACGAGCCGAGACTTCGCTCTACTCCACTCCACTCGACTCCACTCCACACCGATGATGGATCAGACTACACATATAAACAGGCAAAGAGTCAGAGTCAGATCAGGAACATCAACTCCGCGACCCAACTCCAACTGCGGCATATTCCATCAGCTGTCACAAAATATGTCACTGTCAGCCAGATGAGATTTGCGCAGAAAGAACAGAGAAAGACCAGAGAAAGGGAGACTGGGAGAGAGGAGGAGATAGGAGGAGAGAGCTGCCTCTGGAGGAGCCTCAGCGAGTTGTTTTTCGGGGCGCGTTTTTGGCCGCCAGATTGACAAGGGAACTCGCAGCTAATCCAATTTAATTTGAATGTCAGTTCGTCTGGAAGACGAGAGAGCACACACAACCAACACACACACACTCACACACACACGCACACCCAGTCGGGGCTCCACATGGTATTAAGAACTTCTGATTTGCCTTTCACTCTTTCTACTCATTTTTTTTCTCTCTTGTGGCGGCATTTCAAATTTGCGCAGATTCCCAGCGCTCGAATGCCCCTGATCATCGTCCTGCTCCAGCTCCCTCCACCTACCCGGCTGCCCCTCATCCGCCACATGTTCGACTTAATCTGGTTCAGTGCATTTCTGGCGTAATTTACTTTTGGCAGGGAATCAAATGCCCGACGACGATTCCGCTCCAATCGAGCAGTCAACAGAAGCTAAATACGCAAATCTGCTCCGACCAAATTGTCTGAAATACGATATCATATTGGGAGGAGAGGGAACTCAACTCAACTCAACTCAACAGTAGTTTGTTTGGATTCAACTCGAATCTGACTCCGATTTCGGTAGCCGTTGCACAAAGTTTAACGGAATTTGAAAACATATCGGGAAGTTGCAGTCGAGCCATTTCACTGGAATTTGTCACAAATTGTCGAAACTGGAATAAATGAATGGAAAATAGAGCTAATTTGAATGTGTGAATATGAAATATACTTCTAAAGATTCCATGTTTTAAACTAATCGATATTTTTCAACTGTTAAGCCAATGATAATCTATTCGTTAAGCAAAAAACTCTTGAATTGTGAAATAAATCAGTGCTTTAAATAGTTCTATAGATTGTTTAATTAAAAGATTCCCAAATAGCTTTACTATATAGTCTATATATTTACATGCATGTTTCCATTTGTGATAAGTATAAGAGAAATTAACATGCCTTCAACAACTGATAAAAATGAAATTAGTCACATACATAATATAAAATTATAAGCTATAATTTGATAAGGTTCGCGATCCCATAAATAAAGCCTTCCTATCGCCCATAAGGTGTATTCTTAATTTTTCTTGCTTTGTTGCAGTCCAAAATGAAATTCTTAATAACATCGGTTTTGATTTTGTGCAACTTGGTGTCCAGCTTTGAAGCACTGAAAGATGGTGAGTTGGCACATGACGACAATCTTTCTGAGGATTACTTAACATACTAATAAAATTATAACTCATCACTTTATTTAGAGGTGTGTGGATGGCCCCATAGTGCAGACGGATACCCTGATGGAAATGGAATTCAAACGTACTGTCACAAACATTTGCCAAGATTCTCCTACGATTCTGCAAACAATAAGTGCGTTAGTTTCATCTATGGAGGCTGTGGCGGTAATTACAATAGATTTCTTACCGAGAAGGAGTGTAAGGAGAAATGTGTAGAGTGACCTGTGAAATAAGTCATGGTATACCTCTGAAGCAATCAATATTTTCGTAATATAATGCGTCGTCTATTTTTTACAATTTTTATTGGTCAAATGGTTTACCTTCAATTGCCATTTAGACAAGAGTGTAAAATATTTTGCTTGTGTTTGTTGGGGAACCAAGAGTTTATTATCCATATCTCTCTCTCTCTCTCTTTTAAGCCCTCTTTCTCTCTCTCCCCCTCTCTCTCTCTCTCTCTTTCAGGCTACTTGGCTAAATATTTATAGCGACTTTCAGACTCTTTTCTTCGCATTTCTTTCTCCTTCTCCGAAGAGTGATTGGATCGCTCGCTGATCGAGCTGGTCGGGGCTAATCACATTGTCAGATGGTGGCTGCCAAGACTTCGGCAGCTCTTCTGCTGGCTGTGAAACGAACTCATTACGCGAAAAGCTGAGAATTCTTTTTCTCTTTCTGTCTCTCTCTTTCTCTCGACTAAGTGTCGCGATGCTTATCAGCTTTGGTTCCAGCAAACTGCGAAGCGAGGCTGATAAAATATTTAAAAAGAAAGAAAAGGCTGAGAAGAGGCGGAGGGAAGCTTGAACGGGAAGAAAGAGCCAAGGAAATAGTCTCTTGGCTGGGGCTGAAGAATCGATCGCATAACAATGGAGCAGCAGATCGAATGGAGCCTTCGCTGGAGCCTTGCGTGGTGCCTCCATTGGCTCCTTGGGCTGCTCGAGTGATAGACAGACAGAGAACACAAGCCCAAATTCCAGAGCGGAGGCACCAATAAATTTCATTAAATGCGCACGCGTGCGCAAGGCAGAAGAGAGACAGAGATAGTGGAAGAAAGAGAGAAGGAGAAGGAGCCAAGGCAGAAAGGTAGAAGCTGCAGCTACTAACTCAGTTAACAGCAGACAATTGCGATGGACATCTCTCTCGCCCGGCTAAGGTGCCTTGCCTGCCGAGTTGCCTCTCTTCCTCCCTCCCCCTACCCTCCTGGAGGGTTACCCTTGGAGTACGCCTAACAAGCTGATGAGACATGAACGCGCGCGCTTACCGAATTCCAAAATGTCAACGCAAAATCACATTGTGCGCCATTATGTGGCAGCAGAAGGCAAAAAAGAGGAGCAGCTCAAGATGGAAAGAAGGGGGGCAGAGAGGTATCGCAGGGCAACTGGAGCCGAGGCAGGCAGCCTAATGCAATGCAGTGTCGTCGTGTCTCATAAGCCATAAACATAAATAAAGGCACCTACTCCAGCAGGAGCAGCTCTGGAGCAAAAGAAGAGGAGTCATTCCATGGATGACAAGCCCAAAGGGCCTCGCAATGATGCAACAATACCAGCAACGAAATCGAAATCAGCCACACTCCCCCTCCCTCCCTCCATCTCTCCCTCTCACTCTGAAGGAAAGACAATGGACTGTCTGCAGATAAATCTGTCTCACGACGCATCTTTGTGCTATCCAGGCAGGGTCAACTTGGCGACATTTAGCTTGTGCTTGTGCTTTATTCAGTTTCCAAATTTGTTCGACTTTGAATCATTCAACTGGCTGCTGCTGCTCCTCCTCAACCTCCATCTCCGTGGACTCCCTTGCTTGCTCCTGCTCATCAGGCATATCCACCTCGAAGCTGATGATTTGATGGCCCGGCACCATTACCGTGCCATATGAGGTGGGCTCAAAGTCGTCTGGCGTAAAGGTATCACAGTTGGCTAGTACCAAATTCTGATTACGATCGGTGCAACTGAAGATCCCCACCAGCGTCAGTTTGTTCTGCAAAGTCACGCGTACCATGCGACCCAACCATCGTTTGATATTCTCGCGTCCCTCCGACAGCTGCTCCTGCTGCTCTTTTGCATTTTGGATAACCTCATTGGTGAATATGATGGGCTTGAACTTGGACTTAACCCTGTCCGATTTGGGCACATCCTCAGTCTCCTCGGAAGACATCGTGGCGATAAGTTGAAATTTCGAATTGAAAGTATATATTTTTAGTTTTGTTGAAGTTGAACTTCAATTGGAATTTGGAAAGCACTTTCTTCTAGCTTTGAGTTAGTTTACTAAGCTTGGTTAGTTAAGAGTTAATGAATACCTAAGGTGCTTTGAAGTACCTTTGAAAATTTATATGTATAGTGAGACTGATACGTACAGAAAGTTCTTATATTTCATAAATGTCAGTCTGTCTGTTAGTTCCTAAGCTTTTTGCATACTTCATTGAGGACCTTTATGTTTTTGTGTATAAACTCTTAGTAGGGTGCTGTCTGCCTGAGACCTTTATGTTTCTGGCTGAGTTAGTCTCTAAGCTAGTACTTTTTTCCTGGATTGAGCACTAAAAGATAGTCTTTAAACCTTTATGCTTTCTTATTTTTTTTTTTTTTTTACTTAGTAGGGTACTGTCTGGCTGAGACCTTCATGTTTCCGGCTAAGTAAGTCCCTAACCTAGTACTTGTTTTTTTTTTTGGATTTAGCAATTAATAATAGTCTTTAATTTTTTTTTTTTTTTTTTTTTTTTTTGGGGGAGCATCTGTCTGCCCACTGTTAATTTGTACCACCTGTAATTAGCTGCCTACATTTATAATATTAAATGATCTTATAATTAGCTAACTTCATATCCCTAAGATAGTCCGCTACATAGACCCATATTCTACTATATACCCCTCAGTTACATCTCCCTGCAGCATATGCTAATTCCACCTGAACTCAATATCGATCTGCAGGAATCTGTAGCAGACAATGCGCAAGGCGCAAGAAAAGTGTCGCCAGCCTCCGCAGCAACAACAACAAGTACAACACGATTGTGCACGTCCATTCGTCCGTCTGTCCGTCTGTCCCCTTGATGAGCAGAACAAACTGAAAGGCGGCACAAGTCGCAAGTCGTCCTCAGTTCGCGTTCGCGTCCGCGCAACAGTTCAAAGTTTTGAGCGCCCGCTGCCAATGCCAATCGGATCGCATCGCATGAGGTAGCCCAAGTTGGACCAAGTCAGCTTCGCCAGTTGCCAGTTGCAACGGCAGCAGCAGCAGCAGCAACAGCAGCACGGCAGTCACTGTAGCAACCTCATCCGCAGATCGCCAATCTCGAAAAGTTGCCAGTTTTGCTGCAGCGGCTGCCACGTCGAACAACAAAAGCATTCGGCACAGATCAAATTGGATTTACATTCCCCAATTGCCTCTGGTAGAGAGTCGCAGCGACTTGTTCATGCAGCTTGTAACGCCTCTGCAGAGGGCCCCCTTATGGAGCAGAATCACTCTCTCCCTCTCTCTTTCTGTCTCTTTCTCTCACGGTGAGTTATGGCCCAATTTGCACTGGCGGAAACCGCAGTGTGAATTAAGTTGCAAATTTGTTGAGCAACACTACGTGGTAAAAAAATTGTGTGAATTTGAAATCTTTAATATTTATTTCACTACTCTTTGTGGGCTTTATTGAGTTTATTAAAGTCTTTAATATACATTTTATTTTGTATATTTAAAGTTGTTGGCAAAATACAAATATATAAGAGATATAAAATATGAATAATTATTATCTAAATAATAAATATCACTATCAAATAATATTGAATATAAGAGATAAATATATTGCAATTATATATCAATAATAATAAATTTTACCAACATAAATCTCAAAATACTTCGTTATAATAATAATAAAGATTTTGTAAATACATCGAACAAATTTTACTGTAGCTTTTGTCATTCAATCGTTCATTTTTTATTCCTAAAACACTTTGTTTGTAAATGATTAAGATTTCGAATATATAAAAGGTTTTTAATTTATATTATACACAGGTTTTGAATACTGCAAAGGATTTTTAAGGGATTTTTATTTAAGAAAATATGTTAAAAAATAATTCTTATCATTTTAAATTGATTTTTAATACTTTAAAGAATTATTGAAAGATTTTTATTAAAAAAATATATTCATTTTAAATAAGGTAATAATACATTTGTATTATTTTAAATTGATACAATTTCTTTAATTGATATAGCAGGTTTTAAAAGCCAAATCGAATAATAACTTAATAGATAAGTTGCATTCTTAAAAATTATATATCCTAAATTTACTTACAGGGTATACACAAGTCGTCATGCAGATCACTTTCAGCTGCTTTGTTTCGCACTGCAGTGTTGCATAAAATGAAAACAGCAACAACAGCTCCCGACATTGGCGATCGATCGCATTTGATATATTTGCTCCTCCAGCAAAAGGAGGAGGGTGATCGCAGTAGGGGAAGAGGGGTGGAGGAGGAGGGGTAGGCAGGCAGGAGGGGATGGTCAGTCGTCGCTTGGGTGCCGTCGTTGTGATGGCAATGGCGATGGCGATGGCGTCGTCGCGTCCGCAAACTGCTGAGTCTGCAGTCGCTTTTGTTGTCCATCCGCGTCGTCAGCAGCAACTGTTGCTGGTAGCTGCTGCAACGGCAACGGCAATTGCAACTGCAACAGCAGCAGCAACGGCAGCAGCAGTTACACCTTCGCCCCGACCTGCTGCCGATGCCGATGCCAATCCTCGACGTGGTGTTTATGTCGTTTATGTGAAATATCAGCTGCTCATGTTGAGAATGTTTGCTGCCTTGTTGCGTCTGCCACTTTTTGTTGCAGTTGCAGTTGCTGTTGTTGCCTCTGTTGCTGTTGCCTGCTGCTGCTGCTTGCTGCTGTTGTCGTTGGCGTTTGTTGTTTTGGCCCCGAGTCGCTGGCAACGTTTTGTTTATGGCTCTGGCAGCCATTGGTCAAGCTGTAGCTGCTTGAATTTCAAATCTCATGCTGCATGTTCGTTACCCACTCGCTGCTTGCAGCGGGCAGCGTGCAACTCGCCACACGCCACAATAAAGTAAATTATTGCAAAATGCCGGCGTTTATTCCCTCCATGCATAGATTTGCACCACATTTCGGGCTTTTGCACTCAATAAACCCCGCATAAAGATCGCAGCTAAGCGAATCCGATCGATCGCCCCTTGATTGTGCCCCAGTGAGGGTCACGAGATCGGGCCGCGTTTGTCGGGTGTATAAGTAAATGGAGGTCCAATGAAAATGCATAGAATATATTTTGAATAAAGAAACCATCAATCAAATTTAGTTATTGGATATACATACGGTAAATTAGTTAAATCGATTAAATTTGTTTTTTTGTAAAACTTAAAGAACCTTTTGTGAGTTGTTTGAAAGAATGTTTTCGAAGATCTTTATAGTAAATACCAACTTCTCTTCTCTTACATTCTAAAATATCCAAAAAACATTATTATAATTCCATCAAAAATCTGAAAATTTAAAAAATCAAATCGAATAAACAAAAAAAATAATAAAATAAAATAAACAAATAATTAAATTATTATTCAAGTATTAAACATAAATCAAAACAGTTTTATTTCGCTAATATGCTTTAACTAAAACACAATTCTATAAATAAACATTTTTATTATTTTTATTCCCTTAACCTTCTATCAAAAAGACTCCTAACTAATATTCATCATCATTCTCAATGTCAAAACAGGCACAAGAAAATTTCCATAGTATTCCCCAGTGAACATTTTGATGAATTCTTATTGCGATTCTGCCCACTGACAGTTTCAGCTCGATTTATGGGATGTTTTAGAGGCGACACACAAATTGTGTCGTCGTATTTATTTTTGGCGATTATTTATGGCAGCGCTAACCACGGTGCCACAATCTTCGGGATGCTGATTGACTTTCAGATACTTGTTGTTGTTGGCCTCTAATGCATCTTCGCCCCACCAACAGTTGCAGCTGATTTAGCTAATTGTCGCGAGCATTTTGAGGTCTCTGTCTCCCTCTTTCTCTTTTATTCTAATTCGGTACCATAATAAAATGTTTTTCGGTCAATTTGAAAATGTTGCGTGCTATAAAACAAATATATGACAGACAAGGGTAATAAATATTCTCGGGTTTCGTTTTTTGAACGAGCTGCTTCGATGATGAAATTGTCGCAGGGCGACAAAATGTCGCGACCAACTGGTAGTGAAAGGCAAAGAGAAAGAAGAAGAAGCGAAACAGGGGGAGGAGGAGGAAAGAAGAGAAGAGACCGACACACAGAAATTATAAATAGTGGGTGTATCTGACTGTTGGTATCTCTTCGATTCGGCTTGATTGTGATTTACTGCAATTTTTATATTCATTCAAATTTCTTTATACACATAGTTCACCCCTCTCACTCTTTCTGCCTTCCTCTCTTACTCCCTCTTTTTCTTGTCTTTGATATTCGTTTGCTTATGTAAAACGCCTTTCACGGCCCATCAACGCGGCTCATCAACATTCAATTATGTGCGGGGCAATCAAACACATCGAGATCGCATTCGAACTCGAATCCATATTCGAAAACCAAACGGCGCTCTTTCGATCTCTTCTCCTCTCTCTCTCGCTCTATTTCTTTCTGCCTCCCCCACCACGCAGTTGCTATTTATGCGTCCTGTTTTAGCTTTCGCACTAATAGAGACATTTGCGCGGCGCTCTCAATTGCCCGCACGACGAATTACAGCGCCCAAGCAGAACTAAACTACAGTTAGCACACCAGCACAGTGGGCTAAGGGCTATTGAGATGTGTGGAAGAAAATAGTAAACGGTTTATAAAATGAAAAAATATATATTAAAAAGATTAAAATTGAAATTATCCATATTTTGCATGAAAGGATAAATGAAACATTTTATTTAAATTTTTTTGGCTTATTTAATTAGCAAATAATATAAAATGAATTAACTAAACTAATTACTTCATGTTTATGTATAAAAATTTATAGTATTATTTATTATTAATTTATTAAGTAATATATAAGTATTTTAAGCTTACTACATTATGAATTATATAGTAGATATATAACCAAGTATCTATATATAGTAGGTTCCACTTTGAATAACAATTATTATGTTATTTTTATCAATTTTAAAGTTGGATCAAGTTCTGAAGATATCGATAAAATTAAATATCGATTTTTTTTATATTTTTCGGCAGCTGTCTTCTAGAATTAAATAAAAGTTTGCACCTCTGCACTTCTAGACTTTGATTCGTTTACCAAGGGCGCCAAAAGATCTTATAATATGATCTTTGATGATATGATATGTTATTTCATTTACTGAAAGGATTCTGAATAGGTTTTATTTGTTTATAGTATTTATAAATATAATATAGCTTTTATATCTCTTTTTGTGTTTTATCATTTTATTTTATTTTACTTTATATCTTTTGTGATTTCCTTGATTTGTACTTATTTGAATCAATTACATTTATACTCTCATTTTAAAAATATTTTTTTTTCATTATCAAAGAGGGTTTCATTATTTATTTAAGCTTAAGTAAAATTTCATGTTCCCATATCATGTATTAATACCACTGTGCAACCATGGCAAGCATTGAACTTGCAGAAGGCGACACTGTTGCATTGTGCAGCGGGAGAGGGAGAGCGGGAGAGCCCAACGACGGGCGGCAGCTTGTTCTCATTTGTCTTGGCTGCGCGTCGTTTTGTTTCCCTTTCCAAAAATCGTTTTGTGCGAGGGGAGGGGTAGAGGGGAGAAGAGGATGAGGAGTGTGAAGGGGGAGGTGGGCAGACAAACGCAGCCATCCGTCAGTTTTTAATATTTTCCATTTGTTTTACACTTGTTATTTATTGGCCGCCTCTGCCAGCGCCGCTCTTTGCATCTCTTCTCCCTTTCGTCTTTCTCTCACTTTCTCTTCCTCTCTGCCCCCTCCCCCTGTGACTGTCAACGCGGCGGTTTCTTCTGCCGTTGCTGCTGCTCTGCTGCTGCCACATTCAGTTGACATGCAGTTGTCATTGACTGCAGCCAATTTGCATGTGTTGCACTCACAGTGGGCCGCATCGTGTTGTTGCACTCGATGCCGATGATGATAATGATGATGATGATCATGTTCCGCTTGATGATAATGATGATGATGACGCCGGCTCCTCCGGCAACTTTATTTGCTGTGAATGCAAAATTTTTGCGAGAAATTTGTCGCTTGGATGCAATTAATAAAAAGTTGGCGCTGTTGTTGCTCCTGCCACATGCCTCGTGCCGCCGTGAAGTAGCGATGCACTCTTCCCCCTCTCTTTCCCCTGCTCCCCATTTCTCTTTCCTTCTCTCGCTCTCCTTTATGCTCTCTATTTCTTTCACTCTTTCTCTCTTACTTGCTGCTGTCTTTTTCTCAAGTTGTTAATATTTTGTAAATTAATGTTCGATGCAAGAATGCGGACGTGCAGCACACACACACATACAGGCATAACGGTACACACACACACACTCATACACGTATTGCCACCCAGTCTATGTGGCATGCCCCCATCTGTGGCTAGGCCAACAGTTTTTATTGAAGTATAACATTAAATTTGGCATTTCTCCTGCCTCACGCTAGTTTTTCCCATAAAATTCTCTTATTTTATTCCCCTCTCCTTCTCTCACAGTGTTCTCTGTTCTACTCTCTACTTTCTCTATACCTCCTTCCACTATTTGCACCAATTGAAGTATTGTATCGGGGAAAAACCAAAGGCTTGGCTATATTTCTATGCATTGGTTTGAAATCTATCAATTAAGATGATCGGGCTGTAGAGCTGCTTAGTAATTGAAAGAACTCTAAAGAAGAATCCTAAATGATAAATAAAAATAAATACTAAGTCTTTAAAATATATATTTTAAAAGACTTTAAAATATTTTTTCTTATATATATTAGACGATCTTCTTTTTCTTATCGCAGTATCCTATAGAGGTCTATATAAATCATAATAATGAGTGAAAAACATATTTTTATACTACGAGGGTCGAGACTTGTATTTGGAACTGCTCTAGTAATTGAAAGATCTCTTGAAGATCAACTCCTAAATGGAGATCGAGATCGCTCTTCAATCCTATAAAACGCTAAAAAAAAAAAACTAAATTAAAATTTTTATTTTTTTTTTTTTTTATAATTTTTTTTAAAAGGAGTATTTTTTTTTTTTTAGGGGGGGGCGCAAAAAAAAAAAAAAAATTTTTTTTTTTAACAAACTTTTTTTTTTTTTTTATTATTATTTCACCCCCCCCCCCACCTTTTTTTTCTTCTACTCTCTGGGGTACTAAAATAAACAAATTAAATATTAATTATTAAATTAACAAATTAAATGTTAAACTATAAACTTTAAAATTAACATTATTCCGTAATCTATTTTTAGTTCTTAATTGCTTAAAATTCGCTGATTTTTAAAAGATAATATCAAATAACAATACTCTACAAAGATTTCACCTTCTTGTTTTGCTTTCAAAACCCTGGCGTTAGCCCTGTAAACAAAGTGCTTTCGTGTTAATCCTGTGATATATTTCCAAAGCTAATCCCCCAAAATGATTTTGGTTATACTAGGGCGAACGGGGGCTTGGACTGTGCCCTCTGATGGCAGCTGTCTATCGAAACGGGCAGATGTAAACTTGAGACTGAATGACAGCGAACATGCCGAGCATTTTCCACATACACATGTTTTCCATTCTATTTTCATTTGCTGCGGCAAGAAGAAGAAGACAATGAAGAAGACGAAGAAGCCGACTAAGACGAAGCGACCTCAGATAAATATTCGTATTGTGCCAATTTAACATAATGATTTATTAGCTTATTTATTTCACAAATATTTTCTTTCACAATCCCGAGATCTGTTTGGTTCACTACGCCTCTCATTCTTATCCACAGTGTGTGCCACCCACGCGACAAAACAAATCCAAAAGAAACAGAGAAGAGGAGGAAGGGAGAGAGAGAGGGGAAGAAATGTCTCCGAACTGTGAAGCACATTGGACCGATTTACGAGATATTGACGAAGAAGAGACCCAAAACGATCGCAAAGTGCAGCAAAATGCGGAAATTCAAATGTGTGGGAGGTGATGAGAATCGTTAAGAACGAGAGAAGAAAGAGGCTGAGGAGGGGGGGGGTCGTTTAACAGTCGCCGAGAGTTATGTTAATTGTCCACACGTCAATTTGAATCACGACTTACACTTGTCCGGCGACGACGGCACTCTCCTGGCCGGGATTATTTACGGGTCGGTCGGGTGAAAATCGCAATTATCATTTTTTATTATGATTTAATGGCGACTGGCACCAGCAAAAGCCAAAAAAGCTTTTATATTTAGCACAAGCGAGCACACATACATCTGCATCTGTAGCTGTATCTGTATCTGTAGCTGTATCTGTATCTGTATTTGTTCTATATGCCGTCTCTTGCGATATATGTTTACATATCGTATATGTTTAATTTTTATTAATTTTCACGCATCATCGGCAAATATTTCACAATGATGGAAGCGTTCTTTTCACTCTCGGTAATTGTTGTCGCCAGGAACAACAAGTTAATTAATTTGCCTAAATGATTCCTCTTAATGGGTACAACATGTTTAACGGCCTCCTCGACGAGGTCTGCGGAAAGTATGTATATACGCAGCTACCACGTGACTAATGGTTCTTTTTTAATAAATAAATAACCCTGTTCAATAAGTTGTAGAACAAGAAAGAGGGAGGGAGATAGAAAAGGAAGGAGCAGAGATAAAGCAGTACGTACAACTTAACATTGATATTGAACTTAGTACGGTCAACGTACGCTTCTTTTTTTGCACAGTTTTTTATATTCAATACCCGTAAAAAAAAAAAATGATCTAGTATGTACATAGGTCAAGATCAAAAAGCAGACGAGATTAGATGTTTGTGGAGGTTATAGGCATTCTTGTCAGGTGACTTCTCTGACCCTATAAAGAATACTGTGAAATTGATTTTATATGTATTGATTGAACTTTAAACTGACCAGAAAGAACTGGATCCAGCTGATAGATTATATGGTAATATAACTTTATAATAAAGTGTTATTAATTTACACTAAATTTGTCTACTCATTTTGTCAAACAGTTGTGCACATCTGAATTTTCCTCTGTCTCAATTTAAATTAAAATCGGAGGATTTATCTCTGCAATAGATGAAAGTAATGATCTGTTATTATAACTGGATAGAATTTTTTGTTGAAAAAGTGATCATTATTTAGATTCTGTGAAGCCATAAACATCAAGGGTATACAACATTCGTCTTTCTAAAACCAATGTTGAACTTTTATTGTTAAATGTTTATTATGAAAACCTATTGAAACGTAAATAATAAATGTACTACGGATAACCTTTTGAACTGCACAAAAAAAATCTTTAGAAGCTTTTTTTAAAGGTGTATACACCATGCGCGATAAGCTGACGAGAAGCAGAAGACGTATATTGTCAATTGGCTTTACAAGACGATTCATTTCAACCACAGGCAGGCACAGCCTACATTAAAATGAAACTCATATACCTTGCCTTTCTTATTTCCATACTCTTCGTTCTTCGTTCTTAAATCTTCGCGCGAGGGTATTCCCAAGTCGTGGTACCCTGGCCTGCGATTCGAAACTGTCACAATGACAACTGTCAAACAGTTTTACAGTGCCACAAGCAAATGTTGCAACTCATTACACAACAACAACAACAACGAGGCGACCCAAAAAGAACTGACAACAAAATTGCGACAAAAAGTTGCCTCTAATTAGAAATAAATCGAAAATGTTTTGCACAGTCCATTTCTAGAATTGAAACCCCAATGGCAACCATTCAACCATTGCCATTGCCATTCTCTTGACATCCCCACCATTTCCCAGCTTTCCCAATTTCCCAACATTTCCCATCTTTCATTTTCATTTCGATTTCAACAATTTTCAAAATTTCAACTGTCAAATTTTTGCTGCAAACTTAACTCACATTTCCAACCGTCGAGCCGCAGTCCACATGTGTCTCCACGGCAGGGAGGGGAGGGGGCGTGGCTGGGCCAGTGGGAAGGCAGAGAGGCTGGTTAGCATTTTAGATTGTCATTTGCCGCAGAGCACATCGTGCTGACAATTTTTTGACGCAGCTGAAAAATCTGCAAAATTTTCGTCTCGTTTTTGTTTGTTTTCAGCTCGTCAGTTTTCGTTGTTGTTGTTTTTGTTGTTTTTTCTGTCTTCTCAATTCGCAATTCGGCTGAGGTTGGTTGTGTGTGTGGGCGTGGCACTTGTACATAATTATGCCTGGCACTTCATTCAGCCTGTCCAGGGTAAACGAAGTGGGAGCTGCAGACAAAGCATCTCCACACGGTTTGGGTTGCTTTTCTTTGTTTCAACAGGGAAGAGAATGTGAATGAGGAGAGACGAGGGAGAGAATGGGAGTGGGTGAGCTGCAAATTTGACAGTTCATCTGCATTCAAAATTTACTCTACACAATGTTCCCTTAACAACGCAAAAGTTGAACTAAATCTGTGAAAGGAAAGGGGTAATTGGTAGAAGACTTTGTGTACTTTTTACCCTAGTTAGACATGCCTTCCTCATACATAACCTCTTTTTAAAGCTTCGTTCTGTATCACTAATCTTCTCTTAATATTATATTATACAAGTTTCTCTACCTCCTCTTGAAGTGCTCTAACTTATCTGCCTTATAAGCAGCTTCCCGCACTGAACACTCATCATCTTGTCCTGTAAACAAAACGTATTTCATAGTTATGCACACGCCTATATACTGCTCCAATATATATATATATATATATATATATATATATAGGTTTATGTACGTACATAAAGTTAGCTCGCCAGTTGGCCATATACATAAATATTTATGTATTTCCGATACGGGAATTTGTCGAACAAATCGTCGCAAATCGACGCAAAGTGCTCTAATTTACGTCGATTTCGGAACAGAGACGAGCGAAACGATGTCGCACAATTAGGAGAATGAAATATGAGAAATTGTGCGAGAGAAAATTGCTCGACAAACTCGACAACGAGGAGCTCCCTTTCTCGCTTTCTCCGTGCCCAAGGCGAACCACGATGTCTGCGAAGAGGCGAAATAAAATTAATTTATGAAAACTATTTACCCAGGACGTTGGACAGCGATAAGGACAAAACACTCCGACTCCTCTCCCCACCCCATGCCGAAGCCATTGTCCTGCCCCGATGGATAGACACGCGCTCGTCATAATTCTGTATAATCTATGTACGATTTGAGTAAAAACAAAGGAAAGCCAAACATAAATTTCGCATTTTATGTGCGCTTTTCCCTGCTTCAGTTTCGGTTTCAGTTTGGGTTTGGGTTTCGGTTTTTCCTTTTCCTTTTTTGGGTTCCACTTTTGCCTCCCTGTCTCCCCCTCGCTCCTTGGAGACATTTTGTGCGCTATCATTAGGGAAAATAAAATATGCTTCAGCTTCAGCTTAGCTCTGGCTTCGTTCTGGCTTTTGGCCATGTCCTGCGGAATGTCAAACAAACGAGGCAAACCATCAAGTTTATGGTCAAAATAGCACAAATTACACAGAGAGAGAAGCCAAAAATGAAAACACAAAGGAAAATTGACTGCAGCCAATACAAGAGGAAGACGAAGACAGAGCAAAGGAAGAGAAGAGTTTCGTCAATATGCCAAGCATTACATAAATAAACACGAGGTTTCCAAGCAGAACACAATGCGAGATCAGATCTAATCCCACTGGAATCGAATTTAAAGCTTCAAGTTTAAATATTTTTTTCAGTTGGCAAAGAAATTTGATGAGTTGTGGGTACATTTTTAAAATTACGTAGTAGAGAAAATTATGT
Organism: Zaprionus africanus; assembly: GCA_018151435.1. Classification (NCBI taxonomy): domain Eukaryota; kingdom Metazoa; phylum Arthropoda; class Insecta; order Diptera; family Drosophilidae; genus Zaprionus; species Zaprionus africanus. The sequence goes on along the minus strand of JAECXB010002306.1, from coordinate 2,150,882 downwards.
GGACTAACAGTAAAACGAATTTCATTATTGTAAACTAAATACTTAGTGAGATATGCGAATAAATGTAGTTTTAAAGGTTTAAGAATCAAATAAGTTTAAATTTTTTAACAGCTTCCTAGAGCAAAATATTGAAAGCAACTAAAGTTCAAATTTCAAAAGCACAACTAGCAGATTAACAGAGATCTGCAGATAAATGTACTTTTTAAGCTTTAGAAAAGAAAATTATTGCAGTGCGAAATGAAATCCTTAGAGAACAATACAGAGAAAAACTAATGCCCAAATTTCAACACTGTAAACAAACGATTAACCAAGATCTGGGGATGAATGTACATTTTTCATTTATTTTTATTTGCAAATACAAAATTTATTTTCAAAGTTGCTTTATTTTAGTTTCTTTTTAGAGTTATGCGTACTTGACAGAGCATTGTACATATATACATATTTATATTATACATTTATAGTGTGTTTGTTTGTGTGTGCGTACACTGCCAGTTGCCACTGTGGTTTGACAGTTACATAATGCCAGAAGTTGCAAACCAAAACTCGAGCTTCGACTTGTATTAGTTGCCGGGCACAGCCCTTTTTTTGGCAATTCCCCCACCCCCACCTGTCATGCCAACCCCCCTCCCTCCCTGCAGAGACATTCCAACACGCGTAGGGACAACCCACTGGAATATCATTTGCTGCTGGTGCCGTTCTACTCGCTTCTCACTCGCCGCACTATGCTCGTCAAGTGTTGCCAGCGTTGTTTGTTTTGATGGAAACCAACCAAAGCTCGTCCGAGTTGACCCCCTCCAACTCCCTAGATTGTGCTGAAAACACCCACAAAATGTCGCTGTGTATGTGAGTGTGTGTTGTGTGTGTGTGTGTGTTGTGGCAGTGTGTGTGCCTCGCTCTGCTGCCACTGCTGCTGTCCACTTGTCCATTATCCTTGTGGCGCATGTTTGTCTTTCATCATTTCGTTTTTTTCTCGTTTTCTCTACCCCCCTCCCACCACTCTCTCTCTCTCTCTCTCTCTCTGTCTCTCCATTTGGTGTGTGTTATTTTTTCTGTTTCTTCTTCTTCTACTGAATTTATGTTTTTTATGCTCTGCTTTTCATCTATCTCTGTGTTTGTGTGTCTGTTTTCTCCCCACATTTCTGCTGACCACACTCGTCCTTGTTGTTATCCTGTGCAACACACACACTCACACACACACACACACACACACACACACACACACACACACACACACACACACACACACACACACACACACACACACACACACACACTCACACACTCAAACACTTGTCCTCTGCTGTCTTCTGTTCGACTCGCTTCTATCTGCGTGTCTGTCCCTCTGCTCGTCTCTGTCCGTCTCTCTGTCTCTCTCTCTGTCTGTCCATCGTGCTGCGGACATTTTTCTTATTTGCAATAAATTTGGTTATGAATGTTGCTCTTGCTCTGCTTTTGCTGCTTCTTCTTCTTTCTTCTCCTTCTTCTCACTGTTGTTGTACATAATTTTCACAATTTTGATGTTAACTGCAAAATTTACGATACGATTTTTTCCAAATGCTGTTTTGGCCAAGAAAGTGAAGTGAGTCAACATTGAGTGCTCCAACTGCAAGTGCCCCCTGTTCCACTCTTCTTAGTAGAGATTCATTCTATCACCTTTATCTCCATTTCTTCCCCTCACTATGTATTCTTCTATCTATCTATATAGCTCTCTCTCTATCTTTCTATCTCTCTATATCATATTTATATTTTAAATCTTTCATTTTCTATATCTCTATAACTATCTCCAATTATCTCTGACTTCAAGTACTTGTCAGCTGATTAGTCAGTTGCCTCGGCATTATCCACTTCGATAATACAAGCACCCATTACAGTGCCTCCCTTCCCCTCTCCCCCCTTGGCAATTACTGAGTCTAATCATCGCCCGGTTCAGCCTCAACTAGTTCCGCATTTGGCAACTGTTGCCGTCAGTTCGCATTTGGAGGCGCTGTCAGGTACAGAGATCTGGCAAACATATATACACAAACATATATACACGACATACATGTCTGTCTCTCTGCATCTCTGTCTATCTCAGTGCAGCTCGTCTGCCTGTCTGCGGCACCTTGAGGCGCATGTTCAAAAATATTCCCCGCATATAGAACAATTAATCTCTAATTATGGCTGAACATGTGTCAGGCGAATTATGAAAACGAAACGAAACCGAAATGAGATGCGAGTCAAGTGGGGCGGGCAGCGATCATGCAACGTGCAATGTGCCGCATGCATCCCCCTTCTTTCTCCCTTGGCTTGCCACAGTTTGTTGGCGCTGCTGATCGGATTATGACAGGCAACGACAGCGTGCCTCCGTCTGCGCATTTGCAGACAATGTTGACGGAGCCAACAGATGCAACAGTCACTTGCCACAACGAGGCGGCTCTCTCTCTCTCTCTTTCTCTTTCTCTCTCTCGCTCTTTCGTCACTTAATTTGGATCAAGTAAAAACTCATTAGATCATTGGAAATGATCTCGCGCTGTGAGGCGCACTACCGCAGCAGAAGGATGACGGAGAGGAGACTCTTCGTTACAGGGTAGAGAGAGACTGAGTGGAGGCTTGTCCAAGAAGGAAGCCGTCAGCTGACAGCGCCAATGTAAGCTCATTAGCCAGTTGACGGCAAAGAACAGAGAGAAAGAGTAGGAGAGAGGGAGAGAGAGGAATGGAGGGAGAGAGAGAGGGAGAGAGAAAGAGAAAGAGATCCAAACAGAACCCGCTAAGTTAATCGAAACAGAAATCTTGTGAGTGCAAACAATGTTGCCGCATTACGATATCCTTCTTATCGCAGCTTTATATGCGCTGATCAGCTGTGCTGGGGCGTGGGAAAGGGGTGTTCATTGGTTTTATAAAGACTTGGCGCATAGGAATATATGAATGCATAAGATACACCACGTAGTATTAGACTGGTATTGATTATGTATCAAAAGTATCTCATTAGCATCTTTATTTACGTATTTATATTTTTAGATACTGTCTCAAATATTTTTAAAATATTTATTAATTATTTTAATAAAAAATAGACTGTTATATTATAAAATATAAGATATATATTCTCTTCAATATAAGCTATCGACAATTTTATAAAGTAAGATCTGATCTGATCTGACTAGGTTCTTCTGGGTTTCCCCAATCCTCAGCAAGAAATGTTGGATCGGTTTTTTCTTTTTTACTCCAGTTTGAATCCAATAAATTCTATTTAAATTCTTTTCTTGCCATTTAAGTTCTTACCATTTATTAATTCTTTTTTTATATATTTGATTTAATTGTTTCACTTTAAACAGTCGACTAACCATAGTTGACTTTAAATAAATAAATAATAAAAAGAGCCATGATCTAATTCTTTTATATGTTTGTACTGTAAAAAAAAACGCTCATGTTATAAGTTAACAATCAACTCAATAATCGTTTACTATCGATAACTTTGCTTAAAGCAACTTTTGCAGAACCTCAATAATATTCCCCTTATTAATTACAATCTAATGAATAATATTAAATACACAAATATATATGTTATAATGTTTTTATATCTACCACTTGCCCCTTATTACAGCTCTCTCTCATTAGCAACAAACATCCATTCTGTTACTTCACTCATTCCCTTTTCCCGTCGATAAACACTTAATCGATTGCAAACTTGTGCCCAACTGCCGAAACACTCGGAACTCTGCAAGAATAAATCCTGTGGCGAGTCAAATAAACATGCAAATGACTCAATGCAGGAGCAGACGGGAAGGAAACTCCTTTCTGGCTGCCAACACGTAGGCAAACAGAGACTGCAGAGACTGTGCCCAGTGTTCCACAGCTGCCAGTGCTGTCCATCTGTCTGCAGTGGAGAGACCAGTGATCAAAGCGGACAAGTGGAGTCCATTAAAACACTAACGTCACGTCAGGCGAGGCGAGAATGATGGATGTGCCTAAGGCCAAGCGAGGAAATGCAGGCGAAAAACGGCGCCCAAAAACCAAAGGCAGGCAGGACGTGGCGCAGTGTCTGACTGACGGATGGTTCAAGTCCAGCTGGAGCAGGAACAAGAGCAGCAGCGGGGGGGAGCAGGGAGGTGCCTCCTGTTTGATAACTGAGTTGTTGTTTCGGCTGCTGCTGCAACGCGGCGTATACGTAACGTGCCACATTGCGTGTGTGGATGGATGGAACTGAATACCAATCAGAGAAACAATTGCAGTGCACACCCCTTCCCCTCCCTTCTTCCCCTCTCTGCTTGAGCTGCTGCGACAGGATGTGATGGCAATTTAAGTCGGACGGACGAGGATAAACCGAAGGGGGCGTGTCGAGCGCCTTTGCCAAGCGACACTGGCCAATTGTCCGCACCAGTTGCAAGTGCAGAGAGCGGGAGGTGCAAGAGGGGAAGGTGCTGGAGAGAGGGGGGAGGAGTGGTGCAGAGGAAGTGCGTCCTGTGCGCTGCGCTCATGAAGTCATTCACTCAATTTATCGTTTGATGAATGTCCTGGCAGATAGCTGTGCCCCAACAGGCACGACACACACACACACACACACTGTCACTGCGTGTTGATGCCATCACACACACACACACACACACACTGGCACACACACGCACAACACATTTAATGGCCATTTGAGCAGTTGATAAACGTTTCGCTCGTTTGCGTTGATGAAATGTTGTCGTCGTTGTCCTCTCACGTTGTACACCTCCCCCCCTCACTGTTTCCCCTCCCCCCTGCCTGCTGCTGTCTGTGTCCTTGTTGCATTGTTTATTTATGCCTGGCATATGGGGCACATTGCCTGGCGGCATCCTCTGTGTAGTTTTTGGGCGCTTATTTCTAATTGTTTTTGTTTAGCTTTTTCTCCCCCTTTCCCCCTTTCTCCCCTCTCGCTTGCGCTCTTCCTGCGGCGCTGTTTGATTTACGATTGCCAAAGCGGTTTTTCCTCTTCTCGTTTTTGGCAGTTTCTGTTTGGTTCGTCTCCACTTTCCTCCTTCCCTTCTCCCCCTCGCTGTCTGACTGCAATTGCGCTGCTGACAATGACACTATTATGATGTCAGGCACTGACAGGCGACACACTCGTTCACAACTCATGCGCCTACCCTCGCACAGTGCCTCCCCCGCCGCCTCCTGCCTAAGCTGCGCGGCAGTTACGCTACTTTTGATTGATGACATAACCTCACATTGCACAGCAAGTGGAATAGTTAGGCAATGATTGCGATATTGTAAAATGGGAAATTTGTCAAGGGAATTTTTTGGTATATTTGTAGTCTAATAGGTTGTTTATGAATCTATAATTATATATGAAAGTAAATACATTAAGAGTTTCAATAAGAAATTGTATTAAATTAAAAAATTAACTGGAAATTGCAGAAGTATAAGAGGTTTATAACATTAATACTTCATTAAAAATATTAAGATGTATTGTCAGTTAACGTTAGAAATTAGAAGATTCTATTTAGTAATAATAATACTAACAATAATATAACCTTAAAATAACTTTGAACAGTGAATGATTGTGGAAATAGATTGGAAACCTTAAACATATCAAAAAAACTTATAAATTCGTAAATAATTTCAGTATTTTCAAGATTTTTCACTTTTTTCAGTTTTTCCATTTCTCGTATGAGATATTTTTCTTTGCTCTTCAATTTCATAATGAAGATATTTTGATAAATATATGACATACGCATAATTGTGAAATTGTTCATTAAAAACTTTTGATATGCATGAAAAGTAAGTAATGAAAATGTAGGAATATATATCCAAAATATTGGTATGTTTAATGTTATTTAATAAAAGAAAATATACATTTTTTTAGAAAGCCTGAATCAAAGAGAATAGTCAAACTAATTTTAACACTCCTAACACCAATTTCCCCAAATAATTCTTTCAATCTTAAATACCTTTACAAACCCCCCAGCTTCCCAATTTCGCACTCTCAAATCACAGCGAATACTATGTTAGCTAACCCACAATGCCATCTCATCCGCCTCTAAGTGCCAATTAATCATAGCGCGAATTTCGAATTTCGCGCGAAATGGCGAAAAGCCATAAAAAAATCTGCTATAAATCAAAATATTACAACGAAAGAGAAACGAAAAGAAAAGAGCGAGAGGCAAACAGAAAAATTAACAAAAACGTGATAACAAATTACAATACAAATGTGAATTCCAGGCAAATGAATAAAACGAATGCAAATGAATACAACAAGCGAAAACAACAACGAATAAAGTGGAATTTGGTTTTAAATTCGTAATAAAAATGCATTTGCACCTCGAAAATCGAAAAACTAAACAACGAAAGTCGAGCAAGCCCCCAATGTAGGACAGATGGAAGGGGTGAAGTCTCGTAAAGGGCCCCCCAAAAAAAAAAAAAAAAAGAAACAACAACAACGAAAGCAATTCAACACTAATAATTCGCTTTTATTGAGTGTTTCTGGTGCAATAAAAAATATTTCTGTTTCTGTTGCTGGCCGTAAAATGCATTTTTGTAAATACCCTGTGAATGTGTAGTGGAGTATATTGGTGCTAGAGTAGAATGGGAAGTTGAGTTGATGAGTAAAAATTGAGTGACTGTTTAAATTTTTTTATTGAATTGATAAATTATTACAGGGTATTTACAAAGCTATCATTATAAAATATATTTTCACCATAATTTTATTAAAAATTCAATAAAGTGCTTAAAATATAATTGAAAATGGCAAAACACGCAAGAAATTCTTAAGTAAAATATCAGCCTACAGGGTATCTACTAGTCTAGCCTACATGCTTTCTTAATTTTTTACCAAAGCCATCGAAATTTGAAGTTGCCGCGAACGGATTGTGCATTTTATTTAGTAGGGGAATCAATAGGGATGCGGTTTGCTCTGGAGGAGGGCATCGGGTAGGGTAGGCTGGTACACAGGGAAGGTAGAGGGAGAAAGAGCAAGGTGGTGGAGAGGGGGGGACCTATTAAAACAACTTAACGAGCCGACAAATTACTACACGTCATAAAAGCAAAATCACAGATGAAGAAAAAAAGCTAAAAATAAACGCAAATCTCCAAGTGAATAGCGAGTGAATGGATTGAATGGGTGAGTGAGTGCACTCATGAGTGCCAAGCATGATTTAGGGCCACAGCTGTGGCACTCTCTGTAGGCTTTACCTGGGATTTTCCAATGCCAATTTAGAAAACTCAAAACAGACCAAATGTGGTTGACAAAACAGGAGATAAAAGAGGAAGTTATACTTTCATTGGGAGTATACGTTGTATGTAGAATAAAAGTATATAGAAGTGCCCTGACAGGGTGATAAGGGAGTTATATTGACAAGAGCGATAAACTGTTATCGATAAACAATCTATTTCTTATGTATATAAATAATATATTGAAGATTTTTAAGGCCTTCAGGACTTTGGTTAACTTATAGATAAAAGATTTCCAAGCAATCATCCAAACAGTCTAGAAAGCCCTCTAGAATGCCAAAACGATAATAACATAATAATGGATTATAATCTACAATCGATAAACGATAAAATATTATATTGTAGGTAACTTATCTATTATTTATTATCTCTATATATACTATTATAAAATTTCAATATTCTACACGACACACTTTATCTTATACTGTATGCTATTTCCGATTAATTACTTTGACTGACTTCAACCATGGCGATGATGGTAGTGGTGATGTCCTCTTCTGGATACGGCGCTTGGAGTCCTTCGCCAAACCCTTCGATGAATCACTTCAGAGCTCATGGAGTTACGATTGGATGGATTGTATTCGGATCGCACCGAGAGTCGTTTGCGAGCCTCGGACAATTGATCCTTTATCGATGCACGTTGATATCGCTTTATCGGCTTATCCTGTACAATTGTGCCATCGCTGTCGGCCAATCGCATTGGATGCGGGTGACGACGTATCCAAGTCGAGGGTTTGTGGGCATCAAAAGGTTCATGGGCCAGAATGGGCACTTGGGCGCCATAGTAATATGTAGAATGACGTGGGGTTTGATTGGAGCGGCGTTTCAATTTGTGATGATGGCGATGTTTCCACATCTGCGATTCACTTCCATCCTTGGCGGCCATATCCATGGGAATGGACTGTAGCTCCTTGATGGCCTCGGCATATTTGTTGGGCGTATTATATCGATCTCTTTGATAGAAATTATTGCGATAAGATATTCCTTCACCATCTTTCGTTCCGATTCGTCTATGATGATGATCTTTTCCCCGAAGATAATCTAGAAAATCTTTGGTGAAAAGATCTTCAATCAGAGATCTACCGTGGAAATCCACCATAGCTCGGCGACGCATTCCATTCTCGTATGCCACGGAGCCGGGCTCCAACCAGGGGAATGATTTACCCATCTTGGACCTCCCCAACTTGGTGTCTCCATAGAGGGCATCCCTGCCGTCGTCCAGGGGTTGCTGCTGGCTCAGCTGATGCAACAGATCGATGAGCTTTGACTTGGCATTGGGTTGCATGGGAGAGCGAAGGTTCCTTTTCTTATCGAAGATCGCTGGGTAAAAGTCGCAGGCAGTCCAAGAAACCATTGGAATCTTGCAGCCTTGAAACTTGCACTCGCACTCGTAGACGAGACTCAACAAATTATTAAACTTTTGCACGGTCATGCCGTACAAGAGATCACTGATCACTTCCGGTTCCACTTTAACCTCTTGTGCCAGAGCACTTATCACCCTGTAATTCGTCTCTGTCCATTTCTCAAGATCTGTGAGCTCCTTTAATCGAGGCAATCCTCTCTTCGCCCGGCAGTAAGCTTGTCTTAAGCACTTCTGCAACGTCTTCGTTCCGCCAGGTTCGGCGCATCTCGAGATACCGTAACAATCAAAAGCCGTTAGGCAATTTGCGTCTCCCGAGAGGCGACTACCCTGGCGGATGCCAGACAACCATTTCAGCGAACGCATTTGAACTCCTTGCCCTTCGGGGACTTAACACTTTAATTTAGAGAATAATCTCGAAACATTTGTTGATTTTGTTTCGAAATTTCAAATATTATTTATGTGACTGACAAATAGTTTTAAACAAAAATTACACAATATTTTTTCTTTCTTTGTTATGTTTGAATTATTTTCATTCATTTGCATTAATAATAATATCCCTCTACAACATTCTTAGAATCACTCTCCAAATAAAAACTTTTGGTATTATAATTTTTTATTATTATTATTAAGCATTCTCTTTATTTAACAAAATCCTATAAGTTAAAGTTCTATAACACTCTTTCCCTTTGAAAATATCCCTCGATAAAAATCCTTACACCTTCCATTGAAATTAAGCACTATCGATATTTAAATTATAATTAAAATATCCCAGTAAAACTTCCCTTAATCTCACCAGCCCTGCTTTAAGGCAAATCATAATTTCCCATCAAATCGATAATTATCGACGCAAATTGTCAATTGGACGAATAAAAGTGCAAAGACAATTGCAAAATAAATGTCAAGTGAGAATTGCGAAAAATAAAACACGTCAAAAAATGACTGTCGCGTCACTGTGTACGTGTACGTGACTTTGTGTGTGTGTGGTCGAGGGGTGGGGTATACGATGTTTGTGTGTGTTTGCAGTAGCTACAACAAAAACAATTAACGCGCACACACAACAAAAACAACAAAAGCAACAGCAAAAAAAAGAAACGTAACAAACCGCGCGACTAGCACAGCTCATTGGTTGCGCACAAGCGAGATGGCACGAGGCGCTGCCCAGGCAAGTGCGAACGGGGCAGCGAAAAGGCCGAAGCGAATGTCGGCAGCGCGAGAGCACGCACACGAGAGAGCACACTCTTGAGAGAGAGAGTAAGGACAGTCAGCGGGAGAGCAAGCGCAGGGGTAGCGCTGTGTGCTGGGGAAGTGCGGAACGGGCTGGCAATGAAACTGCGTCTGCAAAGGGGAAATCGTAACAGAACACAGAGAGAGAGAGAGCCAGGCAGAGAGAGAGTGTTCGTGAGAGGAGAGCGCACTACGTTACCAATTGGAACTGGCTGCACGAAGAGAGCGCGCGAGAGAGATTTGTTATTGTTGTTAGCACACACACTCTGAGAGCAACACACACTCACATGGAGCCGCTGCATGTGCAAACTTTGCCGGCAAACGTTGGCAGCGACGCCAGCTGCAGCAGCGCCGGCGACCTCCAACCTCCCGTGGTGTGAGTAAAAGAGCAGGCGGCTTTTGTTTTTGTTGTAATACGCTAAAACTTGTTTTTTTCTATCACTCTTGGTGGCTAATAAGTTTATTGTTAAGTCCGTTATGTAACAGTTAATTGGAGGCAGGTACATTGGAATTTTCGTATGAATTTCTTATTTGAATTTACAGTGGGATAATTTAATGTTTGACTTGATATAGAAATCTTTTATTTTCACATGAGAATTTTTATGTCTAATTTTTGTATTTATTTTATTTTAACAGTAAACTAAAAATTTAATAAATTAAAAATAAATGATTTTTAGAATTATAAAGAACAGAAAATTTTAAAATTATATATAATTAGTTTTTCATATATAAAAATAAGACGAAAATTTAAAAATATTTCTTAGTTTAGTATTTTCTTAAGTTCTTAAGAACTTTTCAAGTACTTATGTTTCTCTCTCCATATAATCCCTGAGAACCTTTCTTTGCAATTACTTTCATATTGCGATAATCTATCGTTTCCAGAAGCTTCTTCAAAGGAAAAACTCTTCAGAATGACGTGCGAATTGGAAAATTACAAAATGTTTTGCTTTATAGTTCAAATAGTTCACAACCCCGTATAGTTCATATTATTTTATCAGCTGACAAATCGAACTAAGCTTTGATCTGAAACTTGAGTTATGATTCGCGGATGATTAACACCTTCTACAGAGCCTATCGCAATCTATCTCAGCACCAGCCACTATTGCTGTCTCTTTCTTAAGTGCTTTCTTTGGTTCATCAGTTCACACCTGAGTTCAATAGAGTTGCAAGTTCAAAGGGCGCCGCCGTCGCCGCCGACGAGCAATGCAAACAAATAAACAGTTGCTCATTGTCTCTCTCTCTCTCTCTCTCAGATTATAATTAGCGGCATCAACAGGTTCATCACCAACAACAGCAACAACAACACGCATATTGACTCCATATCTTTTGAAGTCGATCCACGGAAGCGATCCGCCTTTAATCTCGCCAACCCGTCGATGGTTTCGATTGAAAGACACTTCCGTGTCGGCGGCTTTTGAGGTGGTGTGTGGGTGGGCCCCGACCTAGCCACCACTTAGCCAATAAGTTCTGGCGCCCACTGTTGGCTTCTACATTATAACAGTAATTTTTAATATTTTATTGACAGCAGAACGAACTTTGCTTTGAACTCTCTCTCTCTCTCCCTCCCTCTTCTCAATGTTATGAAATTTACGTAGAGTGAAAAACTGAAATAAGATAGATCGTAAATTCCCTGAAATAATGCGAGATAAGGTGCCCAAGCTGGGGCGGAAAAGTAGAAAGAACTTTTGATCTTTGCCGAATAATTCTGGAATGTTCTTATTTCGATTATATTTTGTCTTCAATCATATCTGGTATTTCCCTTGGACGAAATCGGAAACTGAATTTTGTTTCATAAAAATCTGAAATCTTCTATGCGTAAGCTGTCTTAACTGGAAATCAGCTCAAGAGAATAATAATCTTTGTAAAGAGAAGCATTTCTACTTTCAACTTTTCTACTTTTCTAATTTTTAAAACTAAAAATTATATATTCTGGTACAATATGAATCCTGTGGCATCGTATGAGCGACACCTGGAGAACAATTCGACTAGGCGACAGTTCTTGCCACCATTTTATGGCGACTATGTCGAGGAATCCTTTCAGACAGAGACGCGAGTAGATTCGAATCAATTAAGGTTGAAATCTTCCATGGGAAACAGAAAGAAGGCCCCCACATGTGGCAACTCCTTCTGGGTATCGATAAGCGGTTATCCGCCAGAGCGAACCCTACTTGTCTATCGTTTCTTTCACGATATCGGGCACATTGTGGATAAACGTTTTACAGATTCAAATTTAATGTATCTCAAGTACGCCTTGTTATCGGATTATAAACTTGCCCTTAGCTATGACAACCAGAAGATCGGATATGGTGGTGATATGCATGTGAGGATTAAGCCGGAGGGTCCTGTGGTAGAGAAGGCTATACGACTGCCGAATCTGGAGGAGGTTGCCTTCACTACAACCACTCCCTGCCAGTCCGCACGTTCTTCTGTTGCTGCTGTCAATGAGGAACCCAATGCGGAAGCTGTTTCAAATGGTCGCATAACTCCATTGGGAAACATTGACATGGAGGTACAAAGGTCAATAATGATTTTACAACGCGCTGGTAAACAAGTTCCTGGCAATACCACAGTACTTCAAGAAAATTCAAAAAATAACCTCAGCTTTATGCAATGGCTCAAGCAGAAAGTCTCCTATCTATTTTACCTTTATTAAAAGGGTTTATTATGATTATAAAATGTTAAAAATTTGATAAGAGATCTGAAAAATTGTTATAGAGATGAATATTTTTTTTTCATATTAATAAAGAAGAGGAATATCAAAACTTGCACTTTCACTACTTGCTTATAATGTATATATATTTTACCATCTATTTATGGTTTTATTGAGCTCAAGCTTTCAGCACTTGTAGTCGACTTTATCAGCATCATATATGAAAGTAAAGAAAGTTATCGATAAATATATATAAGAAAGAATAAAATCTTTTATAGGCCCTTATTAAGCCAACTATAAACGTCATTATACTGCATGGAATATTATCAAGCATACACCCAATAGGTTCTCTTTATATTTGAATATATAAACATATGTATTACGATACGATATAAACGAATTTATCAGATATCGCCGTTACGCGCGTAATTGTTATGTGTGTAGGTGGTGGGTGCCGATAAAATGAAAATTCTAGCGGCATTATGGAATTTTTAATTACAATAAATCAATTTAAATAAAATGTAATTTTTCAATTTTATCAAATTGTCATTATGCGTAATTAATTCCTATGCACAAATGCAATACAGGCCCGCCCCACGTTGGGCGCCCCCACGTGGTGTGTCGCGCGATTGTCGAAGCGATTATGGCACACAGCACACAGGGGTGTCGAGTGCAGGATAGGGAGGTGTGGGAAGGTTGGTCTGCGCAAACTAATCGGACATTTGTTTTGTCAAAAATAATGCTGCTTAATTATTATATTTGTAATTTATTTGCGCCCGACGCTTATCAGATCCAAATGCTAAAAAGCGCGAGAGTGTGTGTGTGTGTGTGTGTGTAGCCTTAATGCCGCATTAATCCCGCACAACAACAGCAACTAGAATAATAATAGCAACAAAGACTAAAACTGAAATGACAGTAACAAACAACAAAAGCAATTCAAATGCAGCCCATAGAATGCATAATTAATTTTTATTTTGATGACAACGTCAACGCGATGCGATGCGATGCAATGCAACGCAGCTCTCGATCCCCATCCAATTCGACGCAATCAAACCTAACCTAACCTCACACTCGCACCGAAACTAACCTCACTTTCCTGCCGTGCCCGTTGCACACTGGCGACAGGTTGTGAATGTGTTGCAATTATTTTAGATTGCATAATACATCGACACGAGGGGAAGCTGGAATAGAAAAGGGAACTATGAGTGGATGTTTGTACACGTATTTTCATATGGAATCTGTTTTATGTATTAAATTTAATCCATTTTTATATATCTATAAAAAGTTATTAAAAAATAAACTTCTAATCAGTTGTATATCGAATTTAATGGTACAATTAAGCCAAGCATTCAAAGCCCCCTATAAAGAACCCTTTCACAGTTTATTTATACTTTCTGCACTCATTTCCTATATAATAATCAGCCAACATCGGTCAGGAACGTCATTTTCTATATGGTTGGGCCATTTTTAAAAGGTTATGCTCTTTGCAAACGCAAACTGTTTTGCATTTTGGCTTCTCTTGGCAGACGCGATTGCGTGGTCTGCAATTCTGCACATTCCATTCGGTTGTGACATTATCTCCCATATAGGTACGCACAGCATATGGATTCTTTGATGGACTTGTATCTGCATTGACTTCTACAAATTTTTTCTGCATTTTAAATAAAATTTTGAAAAACCAAATGTATTTTTTAAGTGAAGAAAATTAAATAAGGCCTACTATAAGCTTCCAAACTTCGTCACTGTGGCAATTTCGAGTTCGACTTGGCTATTCAACTATGCATTATCTAATTTCCACCAAACGTGAACTCCCACTAGGGAGTTCCCACCACAAAAGGGTGTCAATATATACCTTGCCCATCTAATAATACATACAATACATACAGATGCAGATCTGCAGCTGCATGGCAGGTTAAACACAAATTAACCTCATTTGACAAAACAAAGCGAATAGCGTTAAAATGGATAATTTGTTAAATAAATTGTGCGATTTTTATTGTGAATGCGTTTGAAATTTTGTTGTTGTTGTTGCCACTGTTATTTGCATTGCAATAAATAACATGAAGTTCTAAATGGGAGTCGTGACGACTGCATACTCTAAATTTGAAGAGATGAACGGGAACAAAAAAACTTTCCACGAATTTTAAATAATATTTAACATAAAAAGAAATTTAAAGTATATATCTTTTATCTCTCTTTGTTTTAAATAAATCAATAATGAATAAAGATATAAAATTAAGAGCATTTAAAATAAAAAAAAATCATTTTTTTCATCATTTGTCAAATGAAAGAATATTTAATTCTCACTATTATTGACAAATCTCTTAGCCTTATTGCCCCGCACCGATATCACTTCTAGAGTTTGGGGAATTTTCAGTTAACAGATACAAATCCATTTGTTTGTTTTTTGCATTCAGTTTTTGTTTTGTTGTTGCCTTTTATTGACCAAATTCTATTTTGAATTTTTACTATTATTTGGCCACAGTGGTGACTGCTGTCACCAATTACTATCGAAGAAGGTCTCAACCCAACGCGATCGCAACCCGATGCCGGCCGTACCGGATCCACCCAAATCCTCGGAAATTATTGCGTTCATTAAATTTTAAACAAAGGTGATTAGATTTTATAATTCACACTAAAAACTGCGTACAGTTGTGCTTATTATTTATTTAGAACAATTGCGAATTATACCTATTTGCTACCATTGTTTTAGTTGTATTCGGTGTGGGTTCAACTGGTTCCCAATTTATTGCCAGTTAGCATTATTATGCATTATGTTTGTCATATCGGAATTTGGGATCAACAATTGTTTCGTTCGTTTGTTGGTTTGTTTGCAAATTTAATTCATTTATGTTTTCAATTTTTCGCTCATTTTTCTAAAAATTTCTATTCGATTGTCGATTTTAATTAATTTTCCCTGCGCAAACAACTACAGTTGACATTGACTAAAAGGAAAGTGGACTGGAGTTTTTTGTTTAAGTCGTTAAGAAACTAAGGTGAAGACTTTTGAAAATTGTCAAAAAGTTTGTAATTTTTTTATAATCATTATTTATACTTTAAGGTTCGTCAAGACAAGTCTTTACTGTAGTGTGCAAGCTGTTCTAATCTTCATAGAAAAGAATAGAAATTTTTGTTTTGTATTCAATTATTCAGTACCAGCATAATTTTAATTACTGCATTGGAAAAGTAGATAATGCTAGACAGAATAATGAGGAACTTATTACTTATTGTAAAAATTTCTGATTGAATAAAACACCTTCATATTATAAATATTATTTTACCATCTGTTAGCTTTGTTCAACTTTTAATTCCAATGAAAGCTATCTTAGCTTAATATTTTCCAATCACACACCCTTGACATTTTAAGTACATTGATGTTTTATAAATTAAATACCAACTTAATTCTACTCGCTAGAAATGAATCCATTGCTCCTCTTTGAGAACTTTAATACGACCAACCAAACATCGCCGCACTTCGAGGCGCACAGTAACTACGCTAAGCCAGTGGTACCGGTAGGTATAGTCAAAGAATCGTAGGATACCTTCGAATACTTTGAAATCTTTGGAATATTGTCTTACTTTCACAGGATCGCTGTGAGAAAATCACTCTGTTGGAAAAGGCTGACCGCTGCCATTACGCAGAGACATGCAAGCAGTGCTCGGAACATGTGTTTCTTATCCACTATAATCGGTACTTTTACTGCAATTGCGATGACAATGATCTATTAAGAATAACCTGCATCCTTTTGATCTTTGTCTGCTGTGCTCTGCAATTCTGGATAATTTATGTGATGACAACTGACTTGTGAGTGAAATCTATTGTAGTGCACAGTTTAGAAAGGGTACTAAGGGTATTCTCTTATAGAGAGGGTACTGGGAGTACTTTCTTATAGGGAAGGTTCTCGGAGTACTTTCTTATAGAGAAGGTACTAAGGGTACTCTCTTAAAGATAGGGTACTAAAGGTACTTTGTTATAGAGAGGGTACTAAAAGTACTCTCTTATAGATAGGGTACTAAAGGTACTCTTTTATAGATAGGGTACTAAGGGTACTCTCTTATAGAGAGTGTACTCGGAGTACTTTTTTGTACTAAAGGTACTTTCTTATATCTCGTTATTAGTTTCGTGCCTGTTCTTCAAAACGCATCGAGTATATTGAATTTAAATGAATATGTTGCTGGCGCAACGATTCTGGCCCTGGGCAACAATGCTTCCGACTTGATATCTACTTTTCTGGGCGTTGACTCGAGAGCACGTCACATTTACACCGATTCCATGTCGGTCAGTCTGTTCAATATCCTAACTTCAGCCGTGATCATGTGGTTTACGCCGTTTGCCATTGAAGGATCCTTCTTTTTACGCGAAATCGGTTTCGTATTGCTGTATGTGAGCTATGTGGATTTCATTTTCAAGATCAAAGACGGAACTATAAACATTGAGATGGCTGCTTCAATGTTCAGCATATATCTTGTATACATTGTGGTCATCATACTCGATGAGTATTTTAAATTTTTAAAAAAGAGAGGTAAGTAGCGACTAAATCGAAAAATGGAAGATATATGATTCTCATATGATGTCACAGCATTGGCTAAACATAATATAATGAATGCTGACTCGGCTCTGTCTCTTGCATCGAATCTTTCGTCGAACGTTGGAATGTTGTTTGATATCTATGAGACTCCCAACAAGAGACTGTTCAAACAGTTCATTGAGGCCTTCGACCTTCTGGATTGGGATATGTTCAACAGCCGTTGGACTGTCTTCAAAATATGGGCAATGATTAAGTTTCCTACTTTGATATTGATACGACTTTTGATACCGCAAATGTCCGTGGGCTCCAAAAAATATAAATGGTCCAAATTGCTCAGCTGCATTCAGATTTCGCTGTCGACTTCGTTTATCGCGATTTTTATAGGTAAGGTGACAATAACAAGATGTTTAATATGATAACATATATTGATTACTTTTTCTTCAGTTCGGTATAAGACTGTGTCAATCCTTGGCTTGAATATACCCCTCATTATAATAATCTCATTGAGCCTTATGCCTATTTCTGTGATTGCCTTCTACAATTCGCGCACTGATATAGTACCGCGTTGGTATGTGTTCTTCAACATTTTGGGCGGTGTGGCCGCCATGTTTGGTATCTATTTGATCAGTAATGAGCTTGTCTCTTCACTGGAAACATTGGGTATCACACTCAATCGGAGTCACACGTTCATTGGTTGCACCTTGTACACTTGGGGCACGGGTTTGTCGGATATGCTGGCGAATGTTGCCATCGCTCGCAGGGGATATCCTCGCATGGCCTTCTCCGCCTGCCTTGGCTCCACTATACTTAGTAAGTTAAGCTTCTGCAAAGATGAATATATTATGCTAAGTATATCTATACATTTTCTAGGTATTTTTACCTCCATTTGCGTACCGATTTTTTACCGCACCATAAAGCTGGGGGAGATTGAGGTATGTTATGAACTTTTTCACTATCTCTCTTTCCTCCTCTCACAATTTTCTCTTCCAGCTCAACGAGGGTACCGTCGGAGAAACTACTTCCATTCTCCTTATTATATCGCTCATTACGCTCGTGTTTTACGGCATCACAACCAACTTCATGTTACGCCGTACCGGCGCTTTGATCGGTATCTCTCTTTATATACTCTTCCTCATCTTTGTCGTCTCCAGCGAATTCGAATTGACTCATGCATTTGGTACAGAGCACAGCTTAGACCGCGGACACTACAATGAGATGTATTTGGAGTTGGAAAATAGAAAGTAATCAAAGACATTATAACATGGATAAATTTGTTATCATTTGCTTTAATACACTCTTATATTTCTGTAAACTGAAATATTTGCTTGCCTTCTTGTAGAAGACAGAAATAATAAAATGCGTCATCGAACGAAAAGTTAAGGTTTTAGTTGAATAATGAACTAGTTGAATATTTGTTTGCCTCAAAGTTTTGAGTTCTGAATAAGATTTGGAAGGTCTGATAACATATAGACCGTCCAATATTCTTATAAATACATCTCTAGCAACAATTGATAGGCCACCTGACCATTTTTTAATGATCAAATATCATTTTATTTTCACTGTTCGTAATCTTTAAATTGAAAGTTTGCCTTGACTTTTTTATCAACCCCTTTTGGTAGTACAAAACATACTGTAACATGTAATGTGCTGACATGAATACTATTCAAAAAATGGCTAACTCAAAAAAGAAAGTTATTTCTTGGAATCTACTGATGCGCTGGATCTGCCTGGCTTCCTTGTTCATCTGTGGTTTGTTGTACCTCAAGATAGATGCCATTGACGATGCTTTGAATCAGGATGACTTTCTTGAAGGGCACTTCGTCAACACGTCCGGATGCCATATGATGGCCATAAATCCGTTCTCGAAGACAGCCTTACGTCATCTTCATCGCTTGGAGGAACTGCAATGTACCCAACCACAGTTGTTGGCGGCTGAAACTAATGAGGGACAAAACTCTTTGGAGTTGATAATGTCGCTGGACGAGATTGAAGAAGCTTTTGATGTAAAGGATGCAGCAGATATTCAGTGTGACTTGAAGATAGTGAAGCGAGCAACTGAGTCTCGGAATAACTATACGAAGAAAGGAGTCTTTCGCCTTAAGACCGACGACCTGAAACAGATTCGCATCCCGGGTGGACCGCAAATCGTGCGTGTCCAGTGTTTTGTGGGTCCGACGAGTGTCTATCATGATGTTCACTTCTTTATACCTCCGCCACTGGTTTCTCATTCAGTAAGACACCATCCCAAGTCGTTGTCTGTCATGATTGTGGGCATTGATTCGGTCTCCCATATGCATTTCAAGCGCACTATGCCACAACTTGATGCCTATATAAAACGCTTGCCACACGTTGAGTTCTGGGGCTACAATCGAGTGGGCGTCAACTCCTTCCCGAATCTGGTACCAATGCTAAGTGGTCTAAATGACACTGAGTTGAACAATCTGTGTTATAAGGGTCGATGGAACTTCGACAGTTGCCCCTTAATATGGAAAGACTTTAAGACGGCGGGCTACAAAACTGTCTTGGCTGAAGATAGTGTATTTGGCACATTTAACTATGGAATAAATGGATTCTCCCGTCAGCCCACTGACTACTATATGCGACCCTTGATGGTGGAAATAAATAAACACACTCGCTATAGCATCGATGAGAAGGAAGTGATCCATTGCACAGGGGGTCGCAAGTATGCGGAAGTTCTCCACGAGTTCATGTACAAAATGATGCCTCATCTGCAGGAGGATAAGTACTTCTCGATGTTCTGGCAGACGCAGGGAGTGCACGACTACTTCAACTACGCCCAATTTCTAGACGATCCTTATCTAAGACTGTTTAAATATATGAAGCATACAGGTATTATGGACAATACTATAATATTTCTGATGTCCGATCACGGTCTGCGAATGAGTCACTTCCGATCGACCTACCAGGGAATGCTCGAAGAGTCGCAGCCTCTGCTGACGGCTATCTACCCTTATTGGATGGAGGAGGAGTACCCTTTGGCCATGGAGAATTTTGAGAAGAATTCGCATAGTTTGATTACCACATTTGATTTGCACGCCACGCTCAAGGATCTCACACACAAGAATCCGATTTGTAATGAAAATGTTGCCAGCCGCAGAGAGGAGCTACAAAAACTAGGCCGCAAGGCACCGCGAGGCATAAGTCTCTTTCTGCCGATACCCGAGGAGCGAGACTGCGACATGGCGGGCATTCCTTCGGCCTTCTGCTTGTGCCACACCTTCAGCCAGATTGACTCGGACGATGACAAAGTCCAGAAAGTTGCCTACTTCATTGTGCGCAGTATCAATCAGTTGATAATCGACTATGGGCAATGCCAGAGATTGCGTCTGGCTGCGGTGCTGGATGCATTTAAACTCGATCGTAGTAAGAAGCAACATGATTACAAGGTGCAACTACGCACCATGCCGGGTGAGGGACTCTTCGAGGGCACCATAACTGCCACGGATCACTCGCTGGCACTGAATGGACCGATTCTGAGAATCAATCGGTATGGAAATCAATCGTATTGTGTACGTAATGTTCATATTGAAATGTATTGTTATTGCCAACCGTGGAAGTAAAATTACTTGTGAATAAATCGAGTGCGCACTGCATGCACTCGCAACTTGGCTAGTTAAATATTGTTTAAATACAGCACTCACTCGCCAACGGCAATTACTGTAAAACATTTATTCATTTCGAAAGCGCCAAAGTTATCGCCCCATCGACCTCTTCCACTCAAACCCATTTCCAGTTTGGACTGCAGCGAGCTCAGCTCCGGGCTTCATTTCAATTTGACGAACTGATAAATGTCAAATGGTTTATGACACGCTTCGCTGGGCGAGGGCATATGTAGGGTATAAAGAAGTATCAATGAAAGAGGTAACAGCGCAATAAAACTCAAGGGAACTCAGTATCGAACTCATTCGTTTCATTGTTAGTGTATTCCAACTTCGCCTGTTCAATCACTGTCTCTCTCCCATCAAAAAGAGTATTATTTTTTATGTTTCTAGTTCATGTGGCGCGTTGGCTGTGATTTTCCTGTGCTGTGCCTCACTTTATGATCTCTTCGGGTTGTCGTTTTTTTTTTTTGTATTTATTGTCATCAAATGTATTTTGTCGTAGCTTTTTGTGTGCATTTCGAATTTATGATTTTTATTTGGGTTATAATTTCCGATTGTCGAACTATAAATATATTTATTTGTCTTCCATGCCGGAGTGCGTGACTCTTAAAGTGGCTTTCATAGTTTTACAGAGTAATTTATGTATATTATACAAACTTGAAATGGGGAGGAGAGTGAGAAAGATGTTTAGTCTAATTTGTTAAAAAGGGAATGATGGAAGTTGAGACTGAAGAGGTGTAAGCTCTGTTGTTAGTAGTTTTAATTGAAGAGGTGACTGAAGAGATGTTAGCCCTGTGGTTTTTAATTTTAAATGATAAGGGGAATCTGTAGTTCAATTGCAGTCTTGATTTGCTCAAAGATTCTTTTTCAGCCTAGTTTTTTCTTGGCACTCCATCAATTTCCGATTCTAGTCGCCCATATTTTGTCTACTCTGTTCTACACATCTTCTAGGGTCTAGTTAACTGTAAGTATAATAAAGGTGTGACAATGATCTGAAGGGAATATACAAAAAAAAGGCAGATATATAGATTGATTACTGAAAGTCTTCTCGTTAAATAGGTTGATTTTCTGCAGTTTAGAAGAGTGTTCCCTCTGTCGATCTCCTTCACTCCCCCTTAGTTAACTGCAAATATTATTATTATTATTATTACTATTTTGCAGTTGATTTAGCTACTGTAAAATGTCATTTAAATCGCACACACAGAAAAAAAGGAATCCAGCAAAATCCTTTTGCATTAATCAACTGATTAAGGCCAAAGACAGCTGACCGAACAATGAATGCGGGCCGCCGCCGCCGTTGGCATCAGGTTGGCATTGGGATTGCCCGCAGCGGATAATTTGCGTCAAAATGTCAGTTCATTTGAAGAGGCAGTTCCCCCGCTCCCCCACCTCTCCCCTGCTGCCACTACTGCCCCCGCAATCCCCAAGTGAAGAGCGATGAGCGACATGCAATTGAATTAAAATTAAAATATATGGCGCAAAGGCAACTACAAAATAAAATAAAAAACTGCATTCGTTATAATTTGCAATTTATTTACGAATATGTGCAGACGCTCACACACACACACACGAAGAGGCATACTGGCAAAAATTATAAATTTAAAAAAATAATTAAAAACCATTTGAGTGCAGGCCGCTGTGGATGCCAACGAATGGATTCGTTTCGTTTCGTTACGTTTCGCTGTGCGGGCACAACTCGCTTTCAATTAATGCAAAATGTCCTAAAATGAACACGCATTTCCCACTGATTGTTGGCGATTGTCAAACGGCTCTCACCTCTCCCCTCCTCCCTTTCCTCTCTCTTTCTCTCTGACGCGCTGACAGCCTCCGCGCAAATTGAAATGCGCCCCGAACGTGATCTCCCCAGTGGCCTACTGGGTTCCTCCTCTTCCTCCAATTCTACATTTCTCTCACGCCTTAATTTTTTTTGTTGCGCCCCTTAATGGGATGAAAGTATATAAATTAAGCAATTCCTCTTGCCGTCAGTCGGTGCCTGCCAGTTGCCAGTTGCCAGATGCCAACTGCCAGATGCCAGTCAATTTTTGAAGTTTTCCAAAGTTGTCACATGATATACAAATGGCTTAATTGAGAGCACCGAGTGAGCTCAGTGCAGAGTAGCATCGACAAGTGCAGAGGAGGCTAATGGGGAAGTTGCAGGTCGAGACCAGAAAATTAAACAATATTATTGAATATATTAAGGCGGGGAGGGACTTTTAAAGCACTTGTAATAAAATAAATAGAAAAATCTACTGGGAATTAAAACATATGTAGCTAATATTGTCGTATTTATTTTATAAGTTAAAGAAGAGAAAGTAGAACCTAACTGAATCTAAGATAGTTATTAAATATACAAACTAATGCCCATTTAACGTTTATCAAACTCAACTATGATATTATATATGATTTCTCTAAATGGATAACTAATCAGAATTTACTGATTGTTCATCTATAAGTCAGTATGAAACAAACGAGGAGCAAAACTTTGACATTTGATCGAACTTGGCGTGCTTTTTTTGGTTTTGGCTCACCTGAGCCAAGATTGGGCTGTAGTTTCTATAACATAACCATATACCCATGATTCGTCACCAGTTATAACCCTTTAAGTAAATTTGGCTCATCGTTGACGTCATTCAACAGCTCTTAAGCGATGCTCATGCGACGGTTCTTTTGGTCAAAATCAAGCAAAAAATCACTGAGCACGCAAAATACTTATAACCTTTACGTCTTTCATAACAAAACAAAAAATGCTAAAAACTTGGAACTTAGTACAAAACTAAAAAATCGATAGCCGAAAGTACATTGCCCGCGAAATTTGAGTCAGTCACCTTAGTTTTTGAACACACCTCGTATTACATATCGAAATAATCTCATTCTCCTTATCGATTACATCTGCTTCATCCATATCTTATTTTAAAGTCTATTACCACTTTCCAATACTATTTTAAAGCATTAGAAATTTTAATCTTCCATTACTTTGCGAACTTCTCCCTATTCTTTATGAATTTGCACTAGGGACTCTTTGTAATCCCAGCCAATAACGCTTACAAATGGGTGTCCATTGAAATACGTACTCGTAGAGCAATATATTTCTTGAATTATCTGCCATAGAAGTTCGTGCAGACTCGCTTCCCGCTTATCTTGACAGTTCCAATCGATATGGCTACAGACTTCGGCTCGTTGGGTTGTAAATTCTACGCGCTCGAAATATAAATCTCAAATTGGGCAAAAGGGGTAATCACTCAAATCGTACTCTGATTTGGTTCAGATTGTCCGATGGGGAACAATAAATATAAAGCTCGAGATTGTCGTTGCGTGACGGTGTCGATCGATGTTGCTTTGCTTTGCTTTGGCTCATAAATTAATTCAATCAATGTCAAAACAAATTGATATTACACAGCACAGAGAGGGAGAAAGAGAGGGAGAGAGAGGGAAAGAGAGAGAGCGAGAAAGAAAGAGAGAGGGAGCGAGAGGGAAGGTGTATAACCTACGTAAACGGATCGATGTTATCGCTAATTGATGTTGTGGGTCGTGAGAGTTGTGGGGAAGGGGGAGTGAGGATGACACATATATTATTAAGAGAGGTCGTAAATTCCGGCGCGTTTAATTCGCTCGCTCCATTATTATGTAGAGCAGTGTGATAAGCAGCAGGTGCATTACGTGTCAGGGGTCTATAAAGTGAGTATTCACTCTGCCTCTTGCCTCTGCAGTGTGATGTATTCATACTAGTATTCAATTGCAGTCAATCAAAGACTCATCTGTCGACTGACAAACGATTTTAAAATCACTTTGCCAAGTCGGAAGAGACAGAGAGAGCAAGGAATAATCGTAGCTAACGGATGCGGGAAACAGACACTTTAAATGCTTGCGATATTGTCAATCAAAATTCAATCGAAGCCATGAATCATGACAGCCGAGGAATGTTATGCTGATGATGGCCTCAAGAGCGTCGCTCCTCCACTGACTGATGGATGGCACGTTGGTTGCTTGCCTGCTTGCCAGCATGGATGGATGGATGGATGGATAGCTGGAAAAAAAAAGAGAGAAGCAACTGAAATCACTCACAGTGCGCACATTGAATGCGTGCTGAATGAGTCAGTCGGGGGAGGAGCAGCGGGGGAAAGGCGCTTTGTATGGGTGCCGCAAAAAGCATTTAGCATTGGCATCCTGCCACATGAGATCCTCGACGAGTGTCAAGTGCTCCTTGTCGTCGTCGTCGTCTGCGTCTCCTTCTTCCTCTTCCGCTGCTGCTGCCTGGCTGCGTCGTCATCAGTCAACGTCATCCAGATAGTTTTGACATTTTTATGAGCGCATGATAAGTCTCGCTCTGATGGCCAATGTTTGACACTTGCCAGCCAACATTCACACACACACACACAGACACACACACACACACACTCACATATACTCTCTTTAGTCGCTCTTTGCAATTTATGACTGCGAATTGGCGCCTCTCTCACTGTTTATTGCACGCGATGTTTCTGTTTCAAAATTCAACACGACTCTCTATCTGCACTTCAGTGCCGTTGCCATCAATCAAGCGGATGACCTTATCTGCAACATTACTGGTGGTACTAGTGGAGAGCAATCAATCAAGATGTACCATCTATGCATGGAGTGACCCACTATGAATTTATTAAGGCACAAAGACAATTTATTTATATTTATTTATGGCAGTTGGCGGACTTATTAGTTGGGTAATAATATGTCAGGGTATAATATAGGTTAGTGATTTGTTATAAGGGGTAGCAATCATATAATTTGTCAATTTATTTTTTTAGCCTTTTGCTCTAAGAATGGTTAAATAAAAACTAGTTCGAATACTTTAACTAGTTAATTTAATTTTACAATGAAAATAATGTGAATTTCAAATAATTTTATTTTGTTCTTTTTCATAAATTCACTTAGCTTTATTATATCTTTTATTCAGTATTTTCTACAATATTTATATGGTTTACCTATTTACATAGATATGAAATTTATTACAATCCCGAGTCCCCAAAATTCCGTTTAAATCGCTCACCTCCTCTCACCTTTCCACTGCTACCTTATTTCTCTCTTGCCCATCATTGCCTTTTGGTGTAATAAATTTGGTAAAATGATTTCCTGATTTGTCTATATATAAATATAAATTTCTAAATCTTTTTCACATTTTGCCGCACAAAAATAGCGACAGTTCTGCGACCATTAATAATTGTTGTCGAATATCGCGTAATGTGAATTGTTTGTTTGCGAAATTGTGAAAATTCATTCATTTTTGCCTACTAATATTGACTTCCGTTTCCGCTCGAGAGCCCAAAGTATATTTCCGCACCTACTTGGCCCTCCTGCTCTCTGGCATTCATTCCTGTTTTTTCTTTTTATTTGGCGCCCTCCTGTCAACTCTATGAAGGTCTTTTGCCCCCTCAACGAGCCGTGAAATTTGTTATCGCCAAACGCGCGCGGGAAAAAAAGGTAGAAATCAATTTTGCGTGAAATGCAACAGCAAAATGAGAAGAAAAAAAGAAAAGTTATATATATACATATCGCTTATGTATATCTGTAAATATTACAAATCAGACAAATAAATTTGCAAATAAATTCGCATACGCAAAGCATTTGACATTTATTAATTAAAAATGGGCAAAATGGCGAAAACGGGGCGCAAAATTTATATTAATTTTATTCAAATTGTCAACAGCAACAAAGGAAGCTAATTTCGATTTATTTTATTTGTCTGTGCGAGTGTGCGAGTGTGTGCGAGTGTGTGTGTGTCGCGCTCAGGTTTGTCGGGGGCGCCACAAAGCGAGCATAGAGAGAGAGACAGAGAGACAGATAAAAGTGACGTTTCTAAAAAAGTGGAAATGCATAACTATTGTTTTTATCAAAATCGAAATAAATCACGAGATATTAACCCGATATTAACCCTTTCAAGTGGAATGAATAATAAATAAATTCGGGATTAAATACCAGATAGATAACGCACTGTCAAACTCTAATTAAGCCAAGTTCTCAAGCACTTTTCCTACGTCATATATATTCTCAGTCTACCAGATTTGGGATATATCAGATTTACATATATCTGACAGACCCAACCGATATAAAATAAGAGTATGAGCAGCTGCACGATCAGCACAAGCCAGTTGAGTGCAACACCGAGTGCACGAATGGCCCAAAAGTTATATTCAATGAACGTCTCGCAGCCCAGGGTAATCAAGGTGCCTCCCACGATGTTGTTCAGATAGCAAGAGGGATCCACCTCGCGCAGATAGTCCAGATACGTTCTGGGTCCCTCCAGGCCACAGCAGTGCAACTGCAAACAGTAAAAGAAACTATAGTAAGTATATAGTTTATATAGTTTATTCACTTACATCGTGTTGTATTTGAAACCAGAACAGATCGTTCTTCTCAACATAATTCTGCCAATGATGGAGGAGGAAATTTTGCATTTCCTTGTCGTTTAAGACTTTCTTGGCATATGCAATGTTGGAGGGATATGAGGTTAGTAGGCTATAGATGAGAAGGGGTATGTACTGAGAAAGATATAGAAAGTTTACATTCGAAATGAACTAGATATATATTTATTACTCACCAGCACAGTGATCCATTCGGTGGTGGCAAAGATCAAAGCAATGCTCATATGAAACAACATCATCTCCAGCACCAGCGCAGCTACGACATATAGATAGTCACTTATCACCTCCATTTTGAGGGACTTCAGATAAGGCGGATAACTGTAGCCCATGACAGTGACCAAAGTTATGCGCAGTGTGAGCACAATAGCTAACTTTGAAGGGGAGTTAGTATAGAGTAGTATAGAGATATATATTCAGTATTCAAGGTACTTACTGAGAACACTAACATTGAAAAGAACTTCAGATAGCTGCGAAGCATTCTGGAAATAATAAAAACTCAGTTTACAATATATTATATTTATACAATATATTTATAGAACTAAAATTAGTTTATTCATTTTATATTGATAATAAATTAAATATTTGATAAAAACGCAATTTTAATTTTTTAATCTGCAAATCAAATTTCTTCATCAAAGTATTTCCCATTGACAATTTTTAATACATTTTTGTACAAATTTTTGACAACCTTAACTAAGCACACCTGATATGCTAGCTAATATACCAAAGTTTTACAACTATATAGTATTTTTTTTTTTTTTTTTTTTTTTGAGACATACCCAACATATACACCTGCAATAACTGCTAACTACGTGGCATGTTGGCGGACTTCCCGCTGAGAGATAGAATCAAAAACTATCTCAAAATCAGCGCACATTGTTTTTTAAGTACATGTAAATAGTTTTTGTGTATTCTTTTTTTTTTATTGTTTATGGCAAATTTGTTGCTGTTGTTTGTGCTCAATTATTTATTTATTGCATTGCAAATAGAGGCCTGTTTTTGTGTGTTTTATTTTATTGCATCTCTTTTTTTCGGGCTACACATTTCCATTGTTGATTTATGGGATTTGTTATGTTTGACAGTTGCAGCTGCAGGAGAGAGAGAGAGAGACAGGCTAGAGGGGGAGCGGTGCTATGCTATAATCGGCTTTCTATATTAATTTAAATTTTATTTTTGGCATTTTATTATAATTACTCTTGATAAATGTAAATAGTCATCGTTAGCGCGCATTGTTTTCCCTGTTTGCTGTTGCTGTTGTTGTTGTTGTTGCTATCTACTGCACTTGATGTTGGTTTGTTTCACTCACCCCCCTCCCCGCTTGCCCTCTGCCACCCCCTTTTCGAATAGCTCGTTAGGGAATTCTACCCGTTCTTTTCTTTTTTGCTGCTGGCATTTTATTTGTATTGCCGGCGCCCTTCTCTCCCCCCCTTTATCGCACTAAATACCAAAAATATTTTCGCGGTTTTGAATGTTTTTAATTGTATGTATTATCAATTGTTGTTGTTGTAGTTGCTGCTGTTGTTGTTGTTGTTTAGCTAAAAATTAACATTATATGCTCTTTGTTAGCTCTCTGGCCCCCCAAAAACGAGGCCAAAAAACCGCCTAGGCATTATAATATTTTGACCAAATATTTATAATATTTTAATGCTAATTTCAGCAAATCCAAACGCAGTCGCCCTTCCCCCTACCCTTCCTCCTCTCCCCCTGTGCCATGCATCTGCATTTGTATCTGTTGTTGATATTTTAATTTTACTGTCACATTTGATCATAAATTTGCCGATTAATAAATAATTCGCATTCACGTTTTTGGCTGCGGGTGGCAACCCTGCACCCTCCGCTCCACTCTGCTAGGCCGATTAGTCGCAGAATATAATTTTATTTTAATTGGCTTACTTATGTATGCCAGGGCAGAGTTCGGGATTATTTTGTAGTACTTTGAAGTCACAAGCCAAAAATGAGTATTAATTTTGTTGTGGTATTTAAAATATACTTATAAAAAGGGTTTTAGTTGAAGGAGTAACGGTGTTGTTAGGTGATTGCTTTGAAATTAGTTAGGGAGAATTATCAATAGGTGAAATATGAATTGATATAGGTGGGAGAATAAGTCATTAATATTCGATTATACTAAAAAAAATACCAACTTTATTTTATACTATAAAAATAAAAGGTTTAAAAAAAAATTATACTAAAACTAATGAATCAAGAAGTAAATTATCCATCGTAATCTTTAACTATAAACAATATAAAAAAAATTCTGAAGAATCAATATATTTTTTATTTTCCGATAGTTTTTTTTTTTTTTTTTTTTTTTTTGTCAAACCTTTGACAATAATTTCCCTACAACTTACACTAATCCTACGTAAATTAAAAAATACCAATTTTACTACATGACTACTTAAATAGAACTACCCTAGTTTCCGTAACACCGTAAATTAAAAGTTTTTCCACACGATACATTTAAAGAAGAACACACAGCTTCAAAATGGATGAAGGACGCATGGCCGGCAGCTACGAAGCCCTTGAGATACCATCGTGCATAACGCTCGAGGAAGAAATGGTGGTTTCCTTGTCCAATGCGGACGTACGTATCACTGAAAAGATGGTCAAGTTGCCAACACGCAATGAGAGTCTCATGTCCATCAATGCACCAACGCCTGCGATTTCAGTCTGCAATGAGCCCGGTGTCAATTTATCACAGCATACGATCAACGTCAATGCCTCGGAGCATGGCGATGGTGTCACGACACCGCAGCTAATGATCTTCTATGCCGGCGGGGATTTCGATTGTGCCTTGCACTTCATTTTGCGTTCGATTGACGATCCCTTTGGACCAAATGCTATATCCACCTTGCTGGTTGAGAAGTGTATACGCGATGAGTTTGTGGAGCGTCTGCAGGATAAATTATATGAACTGGATCTTGTGACCTATACACATCCGCATTATCAGAGTACTATGAAGATGCTGGACAAGTTGAAAGTGAAAATCATAACGAAACCACAAGCGAATGCACCACGAGGATTCATTACGCCCATCATCGTGTGTGATCTGCCGCAGAGTGAACTGGGTCCCGGCACATCGGGAGTACTGTCCCTGCACACGTTCACCGATAATCGCCAAGTTGTGGAGATAATCAAGAACGAGGCACAAGCCTTTGTCAGCATTTCCCTGTGGAATGAATCGATAGAGAAGCTATATCAGGTGGTAGTGTCGGTCACGGCGTGCAACACATTCTTCTTCAACTGCACCAACATATGCCTGGGACCGATCGCAGGGTATATGAACAAAAAGCAAAATGCAGCAATCGTAGATGATGGATTTCATTATGAGACTATGCTGATTGGCGAAGACCTTAAGACTATAGTATTTCCCATAGGTGTGCTGGCCTTCAATCCTGTGGAAAAAGAAGAAGTGCGCATCGAACCGATCTCGTTTCTCAACGAATGAAAGCCGATCCCCAGATTCCAAGTGCTTCCTCATTTCGTATACGATAAAGTATACGATATATTTATCGAGTTTGCCAAAAATATACGTTTTAATCAAAAATTTCTCGGTTATTTTTGGCCACATGATAAGAAGTTTAATGCTAATTGAGTTCGCTGATGCGCTCCGATCGAATATGATGACACCTGTCATCGGTCGTAATGCGCGTAATATTCGTATAATTTATGTGCTCTTTGGGGTTTTTTTCGATCGATAATTGGGAAGAGCATGTTATGTAAATAAAAATACCTTTTTGAGTCGAGTGTGTGTGACTAACTAGTGAGAGAACTTGTTTCTGGAAGAATTACTGGGGTAGATTGCAGAAGAAATGGAAATCAACTAAAATTCTTTCAATTATATTTCAAATTTTCAATTGATGATATTCTCTTAACTAAGTTACTAACTTATTTAATGTTAATTGTGATGCATTTGTGTATTTAAAGATCGTCTGGAAATGTTTCAGTTGAAAGTCGTACACTCCCTTCGTTTTGTTTTGTTGCCACTTGCCTTACAGCCGCCGCTTTGTTAGCCTTTTTTTATTGCAATATTCGAAAATTTACGATCGTCATTTGCGAGCGCCAGAGCCGGACTTAACACTGGCAAGGGCAATAAAACCATCAGTTTACGAGTACTCACACTGACACTCATATGCGGCAGCGAGTGAGTGACGGAGGCGTCGTCATCGTCGTCGTGGTCGGAGACGCACCTCCAGCCACTTAAAGGCAGCCAAAATAAGCCAGGCTCATCATTGCGATTATCGTCGATTGCATTTATATATGGCATAAATCTTGTGCGAACATGACAGACATGCGACAGACACACTGACAGACCACAGGCATATCGTATTTATATATCGTATGAGTGTGTGTGTGTGTGGCAAGCTCTTCAGGCAATTTGTGCCTGTGTGGCTCCTAACTGGGTTGGAATTCATTATAAAATGTGGCTTGAATTATTTGTCAAAATGTCCGTCTGTCTGTCTGTCTGTCCGCTTTATGTCTGACAAGCGCCCACACAATGGCCAAACGCTGACATTGATGTTGACATTGACGGACAGCCGGGACTGAAGGGCGCCACAGTCGGAAGCGGGGGCAACTGCAATTCGATGCGACAAAATAAATGAAATTGTTAATGGCCAGCGAGTCAGTCAGTCCGTCAGTCAGTGAGTCAGTTAGTCAGTCAGAGTCTGTTCGTCCGGCAATGTGTCTGTCCGTCTGCTAGGTAACGCTGGCATTCGTCTCCCCATTTAATATGTTATTTTATTGTTATATTCCATCAGCATTATGCAAATTGCGCATTAGTCTGAATAATTGCTTCACTGCAGCATCGTTAAAGCCGTCTAGAGTCTCCTGCCTCTGCCAATTAACGCTCATTTCAACGTGCCAGATCGATCGGCTTACATTAGTTTTGTGGTCTCGTTAAACCGAACTGCCTTACATGCCATATTTTTACATATTCCCATTCGCAACACTTTAACTTCTGTGAAGTGAGGCGAATAATTGACTGCACTTGATGGCAAAACAAAGTTTTATTAACATTTAAATGATCAAGGGAACAGGGGGATAGACAGATGGAATATAGGGTATGCTAGGTAAGTGTAAACTCTTTCAAGGTTTATACATATAATAAATAAATAAATAAAATAAACAAATAATATTGGTGCATAATGCTTTAGGTTAAACAATGTCACCAAATATCGTGAAAATTAAGAATAGATTAAATTGATGTGACGTTGATATAAACCAAATAACTTTATTCATCTAATGTAGTTCGCAAATTACAAACAATCGATGGCTCTGTCGAAAATTATGAGCTTAAATTCTTACAAAATAAAGTTTAATAAATAAAATAAGAAATAAAGTTCAGGATGAATAAATATTTAATAAAATTTAAAATTAAAATTGGGAAATAAAAGCAAGAAAAAAATGGAGAAAATTTGGTTTAAAGCTTAAACTTTAATGATTGTTATAATTACTTAAATTAAGTTAACTTTTACTATTTCCAAATTATGCCTTAAGCTACTTAAGTTCTAAGAGCACGCACAACATTTTCGGCATCTTGAAAGGAGTATGTATCGAGGCAAGTATCTATAAGTCTATAAGTCCAGGCTTTATTATGGATTTTTTAAGAACACTTAACTGGATACTAGGTGGATCTACCAAAGGGCTTACTAGATCCATATGGTGGCAGTACATCTCCTCTCAACTAAGTAAGATTAAAATGTTTTTAAAAATATCCAAAGAGTATTTTATTTATAAGTACTTTTATTATTAATCATCTATTTATTATTACATTGTCTTTTCTTATCTATCAAATATTGTTTTCTTTATCTTTACAACCTTCCTCATATTTGCACATGTGATTCACACAATGCTAATGCTAAGTTACTTCGCAACCTGATGTAACTCCAGCTCCTCATCAAAAAGTAGTATAACTTTCGACTTATGCGCCGTCAATACAATAAACCATGTAAAAGTTTATAAAGTCAAGTAAATAATTGATGGCATCGCCATGCATGAAAGGCTTAAGATTCTCATAGAATTTATTTAAGTTCTCGCAATGTTCATTTGGAGTCGGAGTTGGGCTTAAAGCGAGAGCTTTGCTAACCCGTTCGCCGGGACTGAGACTGAGGCAGAGGCAGACCAAGATGAAGGAAGCGTGACTGGCCCTTGGGTGGAAGAGAAAGAGAGAAAGGGAGCTAGGATGAGACTGAGAAAGGGAGAGAAGGCAGGAAGGAGCGAGGCGAGGCCAGTGCAGCGTACAGTGCGACGTAGCTGTCAGTTTCAATCGTGTCTGCAGAACTTGTCACTCATTCAATAGTTTGAAAATTGCAAATGTCACTTACACGCACACACACGCACTACTGTGTGTAAGTAGTTAGTTGTGTGTATCCATGGCCATGTGTAAACACACTCGAGCAGGATGCGATGCCATTAGATGCGATGCGACACACAGACGGAGACTGAGAATGAGACTGAGACAATGTTGCTGGAGACGTTGCCAAAGGACGAGAGCAAGACCAGCAAGTGCTCTGCCCTCTCTCTCTCTCTACCTCTCTCTCTCCCTCTGGCAAGAAGGAGGATGAC
Organism: Zaprionus africanus; assembly: GCA_018151435.1. NCBI lineage: Eukaryota > Metazoa > Arthropoda > Insecta > Diptera > Drosophilidae > Zaprionus > Zaprionus africanus. The sequence continues at coordinate 2,117,367 of JAECXB010002306.1, read as the reverse complement.
GCGCCAGAGACACAGACGCTGTGAATTAAAACAAGGCCAGGAATAAAATAATAAAAGGACAAAAGACAAAAGCATAAGAAAACTTGAGCGTTGCCTTCCCTCAGTCTCTCTCTGTGTGTATGTGTGTGTGTGGTTGACCCATATAGGAGGTGGGGTTGGGGGTGCACCAGTTACACACAAAGGCAGACACATCTATATGTGTGTATATATGTATGTATAACTGGTGCATCGCATGTACGCATCAAAATCAGACTTGTAATCCAAGTGCAAGTTGCGAATCCAAAAATCCATCCATCGGCTGCAGCGAGCGAGCGAGCATCCTTCGCCTTGCCTGCCAAGGCATCCTTCGGTCTTTCTTGGGTCTGGCAAGGATTGCGCAAGGAGCCAGCCCGGGCTGATGTCACGTAGATAGACACAGACAGACATGCAGACTGACAGACAGATGGAGAGACACTGTGACACGACACATTGACTGACAGCTGCAGGGCCGAGTTGGGCTGCAGTCGAGCTGCTGCAGACTCGACTCAACTCTACTCGATTCTACTCCAGAGTAGTAGTAGTAGTAGTAGTAGGGGGCTGGAGTGAGTGTGTGGGCGTGGCATGACGAGTGCAAGGATTGTGCAAGAAACGGTGTGTGCAAACAAAACCGAAAGACAAAAGCAAATGACGAACGTTTTGTTGGTAATACTCAGAAACTGACAAACTCAGCGAAGGGCAGAGAACTAAGAGAGAGGCAGGAAGGGAGAGAGAAAGAAAGCATGAGAGAGGTAGAGGGAACGACACTTGGCTGCATATTGAGCGCATCAAGCACTGGTGACCAAAAGGGCGATTTGAAATACGCAGTTATTTGCCTTGCAGCTGGTCAGTTTTGCTGAAAGAAATCGAATTAGTTGGCAAAGATTTAATGGGAGCTTGAATTAAATTACATACGTGTAAGTACCAATTAAAAATTGTTTGCTCATAAGCTGGATAGAAGCTTAAAGTTTTCTAGTTATCAAAAAAAAATATTAATGCAAACTCACATTGAGAAGTTACTAATAATAATATTAATTTAATAAGTGCGCTGTAAGGAAAAGTGGGAAGAGCACAGTAGCTATGCGTATACGTAATAAATATAGAAATTAACTTCTCAGCCTTCTTAAAGCTGTCAATAAAGGTTAAAGGCAAAACATAAAGAACTTTAAAACTCATTACAGACTTAACCATTAAAAGGTATTGTTGCTATATAGCTACATAACATTTAAAGTATGACATTTTAAGTATATAATAGATATATGAAAGTATTAAAAAAATAAATGAACTAAAAAAAAATTGTATGTGAATATTCTTTATTAAACTTTAAGATTCTATAAATTATTTCTAATATCCAGTCTGTTTAATCGTAATTTTAATTGGAATTCATTTAAATGTATTTTCATTAATTTTGAGTCAAAAAAAAACTATTTCTATTATTATGTATTATTTAAGCTTAAAATCAACTTTCAGTTTCTTTTTACATAATGTTTGTTTTATTAATTATTATTATATTATACTGTTCAGATTGACAAGCCACGTTGTTTACTTTAATTAAGCTCAAGCACATATTTTTAAAGCTCTCCCAAAATACGGGAGAAAAATCAAAGTGTGAACATTAAAAAATTAATCGCGAGTGCAAATGGGGAACATTCTCTTACTTTTTGGGTGGTAAAAACAAATTAAGGGCGCTCATTACAGACTGAGCAGGGAAGGGAGGAAGGAAAGGGACGTCAACTGGGGGTAAGCGGGTCAAGTGCAGCGCAGTGTGCTCTGCTGTGCTTCGCTGATTTGTCCTTTTGACGAAAACATTAGGCGGACAGGCGAACATGAGACCGGAAGTAAAAGCAGCAACAGTAGAAGAAGTAGAAGAAGCAACAGAAACAGGATGAGAAGAAGCCAAAGAAGATAGCAGCAAGGACGCATCCTGGGCAACAAAAAGTGTTTTTTAATTTAATTTTTTTCACATTTCATTTTTGTGTTTCGCATTTTTTGATGAAGTTGAAAATCATAAAACGCAACAGCAGTAAGGACAAGGCGACGAAAAGAAGCAGGGGGGAGGGAGGGTAGATGTGACGCTGCGAGGACGAAAAATAAATAAGAGTAATTAAATTTCGTAGCAAACATGACGAGATAATGGACCGAAGCCATTAACAGTGCCCGGAACGTAGCCGGGTCCGTCAGTGTCAGCGCGTTCTCGCTCCAAAGATGACGAGAGAAGAAGTTGCTGTTCCTACTCTGGACAGGAGAGGACAGGACAGGACAACAGCTGCAGCGCATCCAAGAGCAGCTGCTTCTCTAATGTCTTCTTGCACTTCCTCTTCTCTTCCTCTCTCTCCTACCTCTCTCCCACACAGAGCGACAACTAACCTATGCCAAGTCTCGCCTTGTTCGTAATCCTTTGGCGCAGAACCTCAACTCCCTGAGGCAAATTTCTCCTGATTCTGCTGCTGTCTCAAGTTTAAGAATTATTGCATCATTTATAGCGGCGACAAGGCGGAGCACGCCGAGTGGGATGAAGTGGGTCAAGCCCGTTGGGTTCAGGGGTCACGGGCTGAGTGACAGTCTGTGGATGAGCCAACTGATGATGCTGGGCATCAATAAAAGTTTGCTCTTCAAGAATATATACGAAATGGGAAGCAGAAGGGAATTCTGTGATGATCGGAAAATGTTTCGAGTGGAGTTTGGTTGGATAGAAGACGATGAGTAGTTAGGGGAGACAAGATATTGACAGTGGGGAGTAAAGTAACAGTGTAGCTCAAAGAAAGTGCATATAAGGGCTGAAAGAGGAAGAGAGAGGGAGAGAGAATAGGAAAACAAGAGATGACACTTAAAGAAATAGAGATTTTAAGTGAATTAAAATAAAGAAGAAAAATATATAAGAAAAAGAATATGGTAAAGATATAGTTAGCTGAGGATAAATAAAATGAGTAATAAAGGTACTTACAAGAAAAAGATTAAGACAGGAAGACGAGGACAACAGGGTCACGGAGACGGATATTTAAAGGGATCAAGCCTTAGATATATATATATATAACAAATACAATAAGATGAGGAAGATAATCGTTTTGATAAGAAAGTGGAAGGAAAACAGCTATCACGATGTCTTCCATATATGATTGAAAGCATTTTAGAGATAAATATGATGATAAAGGCAGCATTGGAAACAAGGTTAATGAAGAGATACCTAGTGAGAGAAACTAAGAAAATATAAATGGGCGGTCTGAGAAATCAAGAAATATTAATAGGGAGACAGAGAGAGAGAGAGAGAGAAAGGGTTCAGTAAATCAAACAAAAACTTATAGAACTATAAACTTTTATAAGATAAGAGTTAAGTCTTTCTGCTAAAAAAAATGGGAAATTTTTGTATTTGCAGTGAAAAGGATCGAAAATTTATGTGAAAATTCAGATTTAAAATAAAACAAAATAAAGAGCAAATAATTTGTAGAAATTTAATTATATAAAATAAATCTTCACAAAGTTCAAATTCATTTAAAATTTAAATTTTTCTTTAGATAATCGTGAGTTTCCCAAATTTATTTCACCATTAAAATACATCACAATGGTTGTGCTGTAATAAAGACCTTTTGCAGCACTGCACTGCTTGAGTTGAGCTGAGTCCGTGCTCGTTTTGCCGGCTAGTACGCTGTGCTTGTGCGCTGCCTACTCCATCAAGTTTGACGTGCAAGTTGCTCTAGTCGCAAGATTTGTGGAATGGAATGGCGCCAGGGTCTGAGGGGGTGCAAGAGAGAGAGAGAGAGAGCGTATGACGGGGCACAATCATCCATCCAACGCTGAGCGACAGCTGCACAAAATTGGCCAAGCAGCAGGCAGCCCCAGTCAGGCAAAAGGGCTAAGGATGAGGCGAGTAAAGGAGAAGAAAGATAGAGAGAGGAGGGAGCGCAATGCGCGGCATATGCAGCGCGACAGGCAGCGCCAAGGACATGCAGCAAGGCGTTCTACGATGGATTACGCTGCATCCGTTGAACTAGGAGAGGGTAGACAAAGGGAGAAAGAGAGGGGGAGAGGGGGTACTGCCTGTTTACTCGCGTTATCCTTTTGGCACTGACCGCTTTTGTTGTTTTGTTATTTTTCATGTCAGTCAAGAATTGGCAAGCAGCGAGCAAAACAGGACATGCCCGTTGAAATATGTTATAGAATAGACAGAGAGAGAGAGAGAGAGGAGGAACGAGGGAGAAAGAGAGGGGAGCCTTGCTGGGGCTGCTGCAGATTCGGCAAGGCGAGGCGGAGCACATTGCATCAATATTGAAACGTCAACATCAACTCGCCAGCGGCGAAATGGCGCTCAATGCAGAGACAAAGCAAGAGAGAGGCAAAGAGAGATAGAAAGAGAGAGAGAGAGAGGAAGAGGCAGAGGGAAGAGCAGATAGACAGTGCACAAGGACAAGACGACTCCAAGCAGACAACGACGTTGTCGGAGACGACCCAAAAAGCTGATGAAGAGTTCAAATTTTTCTTTGTGTGATTTGACGAATGAGCTGTCATCTTGCATTGGAAATGCTCTCTGGCCCCTACACACACACACACACGTGCACACACACACACTGGCACACACTCACTGATGGCTTTGCTTGTTTGTTCTTTTATAAAAAGTTGCTGACCATTTCTTTTGATGGTTAGTTAAGAGGAATGTTGAAAGGCGCAACCTGCCAGGAGAAAAGAGAATGGGAGGTAGAGAGAGAGATAGAGCGACTGCCTGGACAGCTGCTTGTTTGCCCCTGGCTAAGTTTCAAATTGACAAAAGACAAGAGAGAGCGAGAGAGAGAGAGACAGAGAGACTGCTTAAGCGAAAGAAAACCTATTCGAAATTCAAATTTATTCAGAACTCAAATTGAGCAAAGTTGAGAACTAAACGAAGTTTTGAAAAATGAATAGTTTATAAGGTAAATTTATATATTGTATTGGGATTCTACAATATTAAGAGAAGACTTCATTGTCTAAGCTAACATTTTAAGAAATATACCTATAGGTTGTTTAAAGTTTACATATAGGTTTCAAAAACGTTCCTTAGGTCACTTACAGGTTGCATATAGGTGACATATAGGTTGCATATAGGTTGCGTATGGGTTGTATATAGATAAAATATAGGTTGCGTATAAGTTTCGTTTGGGTTGTATATACATAGATTAAATATAAGTTGCTTATAAGAAGTTTCCATAAAATTCATATAAAAATTCACCACATAAACTGAGATTGAAATGGATTCAACGATATAAATTTGATAAAGCTGAGAAATAAACTAAACTATCTGAAAAAGAAGTTTATCTAGAACGTTCAATATATTGAAAAAGTTCAAAAATGAATTCATAGCGTAAATTAAAATATTTCTTTGAATACAAATAACCCAAATTCAATAAAAACCCAGTACTGAAGAAGTGAAGAAAGCTTATGAAACTATCTAAAGAAACTGAAGTTGCCATAGTAAGTTTTCTATATTTTTTATAAGCAGCTCAAAAATATATATAGTACATATTCAAAATTCAAAATTCTACAGCACACAACTAGAGAAAGTTAGAAGAAGAGATCAAGAGATCAATTTATTTTAAATACTATAAGCGACCAAATATAAAAAGAAATTTGTCTAGTTTAAGTAAGTTTTCAATAAGAAATAAATTAAAATCTCGATAAAAACTTGTTGAATTGCACTGTACTTTGTGGCTGCAACAAGTCCAGTTCCAGTCACTGAGCATATTCAGATCTCTCTAAGCTCTCTCTCTGCCCAACCCCAAACCCAGTTGCACTGGACTAAGGTGAGCATGGCTGTGGCCAACGCCGACGCCATTCATCGAAGCGTGGACGGGCCCATCACTTGGCTCGTTTGCTCATCGTCAAGACAAATGGAGAATAAATAAATTACTTTTTGGGCCTTTTCTGCAATACCAAAACGTCACTGCAGATTCTGGTCAAGACCGGACCGGATTGGACAAGGCCAGGAGAGGAGAGGAGGAACCGAACGGAACGGAACTGTGAGAGGTCGCTGTGTCCACTTGCAGTTGATTTTCTTGTGGTCTTTTTGTTGTCTCCACACAATGTTGTTGTTGTTGTTGTAGTTGTTGCTGGTGCTGCAGCAAGCAACACTCCTCCTCCTCTGCTGACTAAACTTTTAAAACGTCAATCAATTGTCCAAAGTTGTCGGAGTTGTCTGACATGTTTTAAATTAACTGACGAAGACGAACCAACATGCACGATTTATGGCCCATGCTCAAGATGGCGAAAAGCTCCCTACCTTACCCCTCTCCCCAGTGCCCGTTTCCTTTTATCTTTCTCATTCACATGACCAAAATCGAGAAATCCAGTTGCAGGGGGAGGGAAGGGGAGGAGCACGGCAGCAGGAGCAATCGCCATGAAAATGGCCATCACTTGACATAAATTGTTGTCGTACGAGTTTTCGGTTTGAGGCGAATTTCTAGTTAACTTTCGGAGAGAAAAGAAGAAGAGGCACAGTGAGAGGGAGAAACTTTACTTTGATTGGAAGAGTTGCAAGTTCAGAATTACTGAGGAAGCTCAGTAAATTAAAATTATATATTGTGTATTAAATATTTGTCTTATATGCCAAAAATGTGATCCGAAGTATCATATTATATCTATGAGACCTTTCTTACACAGAATGATTTTAGGAATAAACTTTTTAAATCCTTTTTTTTAATGTTCCATAAAACTTAGATACATTTATATCAATTATCTATAGTTTGATATCTTTATAATAATTAAACTATTAACTAGCATCATAAACATTTTTTTAAAAATTTTTTTATATATAGGTATAAAAATTTACTTGTATACATGGAGCATTTGAAATATATAAAAACTCATTTATTTTTGACATATGTATTTCTCTTTTACCAGAATAGGTTATAATTTTAGGTTAAAATAATTCATTAATATCGAAGTTTGATTAATGTGAATAAACCTCACATTATATGGAATTGTCAATCAAAGTTCTACATTTTCATATTATATATTCCTAATCTTTAACTTCCTCTTCATAAGTAGTTTCAACCTTCAATCAACAAACACTTAACCTGAGTAAAGTTTTCAGTTCTCATTCCTCAATCGAAGCATGTTTTGTACATGTATCAAGTTTTATTCGAATCAGTTAACAATTGTACCCAAAATCATTTGCACACTAAATAGCCTCAAAGCGTGGCAACAGCAGAGAGCGAGAGGGGAGAGAGTGGGACAGTTAGAGAGGGAGACAGAGCACAGACATGCAACTGAACAGCGACAGGATGTGTTTTTGCATACAGCATAATTTGTGCATGCTTTGTCTGAGTGTCCCTAACTCTGTGTGTGTCAGTGTGAGTGTGTGTGTGTGTGTGTAGTGTGTGTGTGTAGTGTGTGTGTAGTGTGTGTGTGTGTGTGTGTGTGTGTGTGTGTGTGTGTGTGTGTATTGTGTGTGTGGTGTGTGCTTCAAAACAATGCAAATACAAATTATAATATAATAATAATTACTGTCAAACAATAGAAAATTAATTGCGAAACAATCAACGTTTCATTAAAACAAAATGGATTTGACATAATTCAAATGCAGAAATGCATAAGTGTCCACGCCCACCACCATCACTGCCGCCCCCTTCTCTAACTTTCTCCCTGCCACGTCTCTGTTCAAAATGGCAACTCAACTGTTCGATTCGATTCAATTCTGTTCTGTTGCTGGTTTAGGCTCTACTCCTGCTGACTCTGATGCCGCAGAGAGTGACCTGCCAACGCGTTGACCCCCGCACGTCCCTTCTTCCACTCCTCTCCCCTCCCCTGCACCCCGCATGATTGTTGCGTTGAATCATTCATTCGGAAAATATTTAATTAATTTTTGCCAATAATGTCGGGCAACGCGGCAAAAAAAGTAAAAGAACAACAACAACAACTACAATAATTTCAATCCACACGCACACAGACATAACCGCAATTACGGTATGACCCCCTCCCCCTTTCCCCTCTCTCCATGCCCTTCCCTCGCGAGGGTTCTGGCTGACTTTTGGCCATGTGATATATTAATGCCAGCATAATGATGCCCGTCCGACTTGTCGCCCGTTTAATGAGAACCGACTCGACCAGGTCGCCGCCCTCTGCAACTACAAACACACACACACACAATATCCAAATGGACTTTGGATTCGCTGGCGACAAATTAAGCGATTCGACGGTGAAATACTCAAAGTACTCAAAGTATTTGTGGCGGGTTTAACGCTTTAAAGGTTGTAGTGAGCTCACAGGTAAGCTAGGTTATTGGGTTATTATGACGTGAAGTTGGATAGAAACTTTGGCTTTTGACTGTTGGCTTTGAGGTTTCAAAACTCTTTAAAAATATCATGAGATTTTGGTTTTTAAATGTTATTTTACTCATGCTGTGGATCCTTATTTTAAAATTTAATTTAGTTTTTTTTAATATAAAAATATTATGATCTACAAATTTTACAACATATCCTCTGCTTTCTTAGACAAGCTAAAGATGTGAGGCACTTATTCAAACTTCAAACAAAAAAACTTATTTCCATTTGTATAAATTTTTTTACATTATTCGTAGTTGATGATTTATTGTATGACCATAAAAAAAAAAACAAATTAAATATCAAACTCTTGTAAAAAAAAATAATTTTATTTGTTAATTGCTTTAGAGAGGTACAAGTCAAAATTATAAAAACTATTTTTATCAAACTCTTTTTGAATTATTTTTTTTTTTTTTTTTTTTTTTTTTTTTTTTTTTTTTTTTGTTTTGGGAAGTACAACTCAAAACTATTAAGACTTTATACATTAAACTTTTTAAAAAAAAATTTTTTTTTTTTTATGTTGTTTGTTCTTTAGTGATGATGCACAAGTCAAAATTATTAAGACTTCTTGAATTTAAAGTATTTTCTTGTTCAAATCCTTTATAATAATCTAAATAATCCTCACTTCCAATTAAAATATAATAGGTTTCATCTTATAATAAGCTTTAGATCCCAATATCCCTCTCTACCTCTTCCCTTCACTAACATATCATTCCAACTTCCTAACGCACCGATACTTGTCGCCTATTTCTTCCTCAGTTACAGTTGTTTCTTAGTTATTGCTTAGTTCATTGCTTATCACTTGCAACTGCTTCTACATCTTTCCAATACACTTCTCCCACACGTCGCACACATGCACCACGTCCTCCTCCATTTCCTTCCCTCACTCTTGTAACTCTCCTTATTTATTGCCCCCTTTTTGTGCAGTATAAACAGACTGCAAGTGCCAGATATGCGAAGAATGAGCAAGGAAGAAGAACTGAAGGACAACATCAACGGGACAACAGTGACGGATGTACACTGAGAGATGGACGGGCTACACAAGCGAAGGCCGAGCTGGACACGACACACTCACACAGTACGTAGACACAGACAAGAGAGACAAGTGCAACTGAATTATCCCGCTGAGCAGTGTAAATGACTGCAAAATGTGAAAATAATAATGGACTAAACACTAAAATTTACAACTAAAGAGAGACGAGAGAAGGCACACAGAGAACCGAACAGAAACTGAGAGAGAGGGAGAGAGATGTGAGAAGCAGGCATGTCGTAAGGACATTCCTTGTTAGGTAACCAAGAAGGAGGGAGGAAGCTTGGTCATCCGGTCGAACTGACTGCTGCAATTAGATGGCCAGTTGAATGGACACTTTGGACAGCTGAGCTGAGCGTTTTGTGCTAGATGGATAGCTGAAGCAACGGATGGACAGCCCGACAGCTGCATACAGAGATGGACAGATAGAAAGATAGATGGATGGATGGATAGGTGGGTGGCTGCATGGGTTAAGGGGTTAGGCTGAGGTGGACAAGTAATTGCCTTTGCACTGTAAGAAAAAACTCTTTGGGAAAACTTGAAAGCAAAGTTAATTCCATTTGTACCTTATCAACTGGTACGATGCCAAGGCCAATCTCTCAATTGATACCCAGTTCCATTATTTTTATTTAATTGACAACAAGCAAAGACAGACAGAGAGAGAAAGAGGAGACCGAGAGCAGGGGGGACAACTGAGAACGAAAGCTATTTTGATAAATGAAAAATACATGGCGAACAATTATTTTATTGTTGAAAGCTCGATTGCAGCTGAACATAGGCCGCAGGCAGTGGCACATAAGTTAGGCAGTGGCGTAGTTAATGAGAGTTTCAAAGGGGATTCATGAAGGAACAGAAATAGGTTGTCGAAATAGGTCATTTATTGTTCTCTTAGTCGCAGGATAAACCAAAGTCAGTAGAGCTCATAGAGTAATTAATTGATTGTTGAGTTAGTCGCAGAAAGGAGTTAGCAAAGTCAGGGGAGCTTAAAAAGGGATCATAGATGTTTTTTTCCTTAATTTTTTTTTTTTTTTTTTTTTTGTTTTTTTTTTTTTTTTTTTTTTTTTTTTTTAAAAAAAGTTTTTTTTTTAACCCCAAAAAAAAAAGGTTTTTTTTTTTTTTTGTTTTTTTTTTTTTTTTTTCCCCCCCCCTTTTTATAAAAAAAAAACTCTTCTTTTTATTATTTTTTTATTAAAAAATTAATTTAAAATTTTAAATTGTTTTTTTTTTTTTTTTTTTTTTTTTTTTTTGAAAAGAAAAGGTTTTTTTTATTTTTAAGAAAAAAGGGGTGAGTGCTGCTTACACTTACTTATCAAACACCCTCGAGTTACGTATGGGATAATGTTGTCAGTAGGTCTAGACCAAAAGGTCTTTCAGTTAAAATAGACAGTGCAACCTCTCTAAGTTACTTATATCATAATAAAGCTGATCGTACTGAAAGAACATACAGTATGTAGCATATTAAGTAGACAGTCAGTAAATCTTTCATTTCAATATAAGTATAACCTTAGCACCTCTTCCAACTTCGCTACCCTGATCCCCCAATGAACCTTTACACCCCATTTTCCACGTCCCTGACAATCATAGGACATAACCCTTCCAATTAAATGCATTTGCATGCCTGTCAGTGTCATCAGCTCGAGTGGAACATGAGAAACAAAACACAGACGCACACTAAAATAAAACTTAAAATGTCAACTATTTTTCAAGCTAAAGAACATTTTATAGCCAAACATTTTGCAAGTATGAACTCGATAGAGAGCAAGTACGACTTCGAGCACTAGTTATTCGCTTGACTCTCTCTCTCGATATATTCACTTGAGAATCACAAATGAAATAAAATATTTTCATGTACATGACAAAAAAGACGATAGAAAATCAAGGGAGAGGGAGATGCAAAATGGAAATGAACTTTTGCAGTTGTCAAGCGACAGGCTGGTTTTTTGCTCATTTCATTCGCCTTTCCCCATTGATGATGAACATCTTTGAGAGCCGAAAATGCACTTGCCCCCGCTCTCAGGTCTCCTACTCCCATCAATGTGATTCTAGCTAGCTTTCTATGTCGGCTCATCATTTGCTTGTCTTGCCCTGTCGCCGAGCGGGTGGAGATGACACAAGATGGGGCCGTGTCTGCTGTCATTTGTCCGAACTGCATCCGCCAAAGGCGTGGGAGGAAGACAGCGGGACAAGGAGAAGGGGGAGGGTTCGGTAGGGTTTGCAGTTTTGTTATTGGCAGTTTTGTAGCTAAAAATCTCGAAATACTTTTGACATACAAGTATGTACGTGTTTGTTTAGTTAGCAGTGTCTATGCCTCAACGTGAGTGAGTAAGAGTGTGCGGGTGTGTGTGTGTGTGTGTGTGTGTGGAGTGCAAGTATTGCCATCTTAGTGTTTGACTATTTGAAAACTGAACATTGTCGGCTGTCTTGCCGACTGTCACTCAGTCTCACAAACTCTTTCTGCAAATGTTCATTTGTGCAAGTGTCTCTCCGGCTCAGTCACAAGTCCGATTGTAAAATGTCACTGGCCTTTTACAACACACACTATCTCTGTCTCTCTCTCCCCCACCCCCTCTCTCTCACACATATTTTCGACATAAATGTTTATCGAGTATTATAAAACATGTGCGAAGTTCTCTGAGTGAGTGAGTGTGTGTGTGTGTGTGTGGGCGGGTGGCATCCATTAAATGGATTGTTCTTATTTTTGGCCAGCAACAAAACTGAAAAGTCACTTGGAATAGCTGATGACGCTTTCGCTTTGAGAGATAAGCCCAAAGCCAGTGAGAGGTTAAGGATATGATGGCTAAAGGGAATGGCGAAGACACAGAGAGGGAAGGTGTGTCGGGGAAAAAGAATGTGGTGAATAACTTTAAGAAAAGAATTAGATAAGCACATGAAATGAAAAGGAAGTAAGTGTGCATAGGTAGGAAAGGAGTTAAGAATAGGTTGTCAAAAGGGAATGAGTATAATACAAACTAAAACTGTGTTTGAAAATAGGTGCAAACTCTGAAGAAGAGACCTCTGTAGCAAGTCATAAAGATCTGGATAAAGTTAAGGATAAGAAGATCAAAAAAAAAGTGAAGAAATGTCCTGATGATGAACGAACATAGGCAGCAAAAAGCTTAAGGATAAGAAGGCAAAAGAAAACGAAAAAAGTGAAGGGAAAAAGAACGGGATAAAGTTAAGGATATGAAGAGCACAAAGAATGGTAAGAAGTGTAAAGAAGATGTACAGACTATGTCACCAGAAAACTTAAGGATGTGCAAGCTTAAGAAAACAAAAAACCAATTGCAAAGTAAAAAAAAAAAAAAGAATTTAAAAACCAAACAAAGCAATGGCCAGGAAAGGTTAAGGACATGAGAAGTAAAAGAAATCAAAAATTCAAAGAGAAAAGCGAAATGAGCACAAATCACAACTAAAATAAATGAGTCTAAAAAATCCCAAAATATTACAGCTTTCCCCTAGAAAAACAGTTAAGAATGCGATGCACAGAGAAACCACAATACAAACAAAGCTGTGATTCTCCACAAGCTTCTCCTTCTTTTCCGTGACAAAGTCAACCTAGTCCCAAATGAATATCGTAATCAGGTTCGCACTCATTAAGCCGTAAAAGTGAATGCATTCATGAAGGATGCGTGTCATCCTGTCCCGCCCAGTCAGGCTGAAGACAGTTGGACAAACCACGAAAACGGCGCAAGCCAGGGCAGTAAAGGGGGAGGAGGAGTGGGCCGTCATGTGACTGGAGCCCCAGCGCCATTCGCATGACGTTGTTGACCCTGTTGTCCGGTGCTGTCGGGCTCGCGTCCTGTTCGGTTCGTCCTCGAGCTCATCGCGTCGCTTGGTCAGTTTGCAGCTGACGTTGACATGGCGTGTGATTTTGATGTGCAAAGTTTGCACACACACTCGCACACACACACCACTGACCGCCAGGGGGCGCTCGCGGGCGCGGTGCTACTCTGAGTTCTTGAGGCCAGACATGACGAGACTTCATTTTCTTTTTTCTCCATTTCAGTATTTTTTTCGCTTTTTTTTTGCAAACAGACGCGCGTATGACATTTTTCACTTAAGCTGACAGTTATGTACAATGCAGGCAACATCAGAAAAAAATACACTCACGCCATGACCCCCCTGACTCCTCCCCACACTGCACCTCCCATGGCACTCGCTCAACTGTCATTCATGGCATGCCGTTTACCGTTATTAAAAAATTATATACTTACGTTAAAAGCGGACGGGGAAAAAAACATAGAAAAAAAACGAAAGAAAAATAAATTCAAAAGTTTCGCATGCAGTCAAGATATGTTTGAAGTGGCAGGGGGGGTAGGCGAGGGGAGGGAGTACCAAAGGGGGAGCATTTGGGGAATGTTGTGACGCTTGACACGTCACAAGTTTATAGTGGCTTTTGACAGCTCGGACACACTTGGTATAAAAAGTTCTCAACATACCACTCTCCCCCCTCCACACACACTCTCCCTCTCTCTCTCTCTCTCTCTCTCTGTCCCTTTCTCGCACTTTCTTTGCTCCTACTTGATGGACACTTTTTGCTTTTCGCATAGCATATTCCACAGATCTAGTAACGGTTTAGAGCTTCCCCCCCAAGCGACCGCTGTCCGCTGTCTTGGGAACATTTTTCTACATATTTCACTTTTGCCACGCCTCCCCAGCACCCGCCTGCCTTTGGTCGCTCGTCAATTGAGTCATCGAGCATTTTTATACAACAAAATTTTTGCAGTTTTCGGAAGGAACTTTCACACAGCTTCCGCTCAGACACACGTCAAACTTCGTTGCACCTGCCTGGCACCCTGCTCTGCCCCTCTTCTACCTCCTCTCCCTCTTCTACCTCCTCTCCCTCTCTCGTACCTCCCTTTCATACTCTAGCTGACCATCAGGCTGCTGCTTTTGGCCTTTTTGTGCTGATGATGATTTTGTGGTCAGCTCTGTTAATCCTCGGAGACGTGTGTCGAACATGAATTTCGTTCGCAGCGCATATAAATAATAATTTCTGGCACACACTCTCAGCATGGCATGTGGGTGTGCATGTGTGTATATGTATGTGTGTGTGTGTGTGTCTGTCTGTGCTGCATACCCTCTGCCAGCTATTGCCGCAGACAGCTTGTCGATCTTTATAATGTTGTAATTGAAAACTTTTTGCACACGAAAAAAAAAACTGAACCAGGAGCATTTCTTTTAAAACATATTTCATACTTTTGATATGTCAAGCTGCCAACTCGACCCCAGGCGAGAGTGGACAGGCCTCAAATTTGCGCCCAATGGGGGGATGAGGTGGAGGGTGGAAGGTGTCACAAACTTTGGTATGCAAGAATACACAAAGGAGAAGATGCATACAATATGTAGGTACAGAGTAGAAGGTGGGAATGTGGAGAGGAGGTGAAATAAAGTGAGATAGAAAGAGAGAAGAAGAAAGAGAGGAAGATAAAAACCCTGAAAAGAGTGAGGATTTCTCTTCCAAATTTTTTGATAACAATTTGAAAATGTTCTTATTTTAAAATATGAGAAAATATAAAAACCATAAGAATAATAAAGGTGCGACGCTCTCCTAAGCTCTTCCAATATCTTTAGCTTCCTTTTTGCATCCCTGAGCTGGGGAATGAAAGTTTCCTGCTCCACCTCAACTCTTCTTTAGCATAGGGTTCTTCTAGCTCGTATACATTAATGTGTAGACTCCTTAATTCCTTGATTCCAGGCCCAGTAATCCATCATCTAAAATTATATAGGAATCTGTAATGAAAATTAATCAAAAAACTATTAAAAATCTCTTTCAAAAACCTCAAACTTTCCAACGTTTTTCAACACTTATTAAACCTTCTTTTATTTACTTCACTATCTACTCTTCTTATCAACTGAACACTCACCCTTTTTACTGTAGAAATCAACAACATCAAAGTAATTCAAATAGTATTCGGAGGAGGCCTCCGAGAACCTCAGGGCATCGCTAAAAATGGGAACAAGAGGAGCTGCTTCAGCTTCGGTCGTGTTGGTCAGTTGATGGTGCTGGCTGGCGAGATGCCTCTTGTGGTTTGTCGCCTCGTCTTTGTGCTAAATAATGATGGAAACTTAAACACGACGACGCTGCCCGGCCGACCGATGCGATGCGATGCGATGAGGCGAGGGCAAAAGGCAAACTGACAGCAAAACTTTAAGCGAATGTCCTGCATTTTATTTTCATTCCTCTTTTTTTTTTTTTTTTGCCCACTGTCCCACTGAGAATATGTGTGTGCGACTAGTTGGAATGTTTCTAGAATTAAACTTGTACAGCAGCAGCAGAAAACGGCAGCAGCGTGGCAGTAGATACCAACAAAAAAAAAAAATACTAAAATAAAAATAAAGAGAACTTTAATAGTTCTCAAGTTTTTTGACGTTCTGCTCGTTGAGGCTGTCAATTTGCTGCCTTTCAGAGTTGCCCTGCCCCATGTGAGTGAGCTCCACTGAGTGTGTGTGTGTTTGTGTGTGTGCGGCTGTCTAGCAACACTGACCAACGCTCAGTTGATTGTGACCAGCGCCAGTGAGAGTGGATAACGTGCTCACGAGAGCACAATACACGAAGATATTCGTCACTAGAGAGGGGAGAATTGCTTATCGATTGCTTTAAGGTACTGTAGATTAATCGGAGGTTATCGAGTAGTTTTAATTCTGCGATAGTTTTCCTTTAAAATTCCCTTTTAGCGTTTTAATATGCAACTATACTGGAAGATCAGCTAAAAGATAATGAAGAAACAAATTCACGTTGACTATCGATCTCAATCCCTTGATCTGAACTCTTCAAGTTTCTTTAGTTTCAATTTGATTCACAGTTCTTTACATTAATCGAACTCATTTATCGATTTCTGATAACTTTTGTTATCACTATTTATCGATATTTTCATTCACTAGTGTAGCGATCACGCGTGCTCAGCTCTGGCACTTGCCACCTCTGCTTGTTGGTCATTCTATGCTGCATGTTTTGGTTTAAATCAACCCGCTCCTTCGTGGCCTCCGTGCCACGTGCCACCGCATTGTCCTGCGTCCTCCCTGACTGTCTCTGCCCCTCTTCCTGCGTTCGTTCAGTTGTCCAGCTGGCAGCGCTGCCACCGCTGTTGCTGCTGCTCTTGCTGTTGCTTGTCCAATGTCCTTATTAAAGTCCTGACGGTCCTGCCTCAACTTGTGCTCGTCGTGGCAATTGTTGTTGCTGTTGTTGCCTGCACTGTCACTCCTGCTGTTGATGCTGCTGCCGACGTACTCGTTGCTGCTGCTGCTGCTGCTTCTGCTCTTGTTGCTGTTGTTGCTGCTGTAGCCCACTTATCATCCCCGGTGACACTTTATAATTTCTTTACTTTTAGTGATGTCACTATTTATTTCATTTTTCCATCAAAACTTTTAAGTTTTACAATAAATTTTCAGAGCAAATACAAATAGAGTGTCCAGCAACACACACACACACACATACACACACACTCTGCCACACACACACACGCAAAGGTTGCACTAAGGGCTTCTGCAGGACACTTTGAAAGCACTGCAGTCGCTGCGGTGTGTGGGCGTTGGTGGCCAGGGGCAGGGAATGGGGGCACGGACAGTGGGCAATGGACTTTCATTTTGTAAGTGACGTCCGTGTCACTGTCAGAGTTGCTTCTCTCTCCCCCCCTATCCTCCCTCACTTTCCCCTCTCCTCATTCTTTCATTCTGCTCAGTTTTTTGTTTTAAGACTTGACATCAAGTGATTCACTGCAAATTCGCTTATTTCTTCTATCCTTGAACGTTCTGCGATGCGAGAGAGACAAATAGAAAAGTATTTATAGATTATTATTACAATAAATTGATTTTTAATCAGGTGCGAAATTAATGAATACGAGTTGACTGAATGCAGGTAAAAGACCGAGTTGAAGTCTATTGCAGGAAATTGGACTGTAATTGAAAGTTATTTTATATGAATTCAGAGACTGGCTCTATAAATTAGGTAGAGTATAAATAAAAGTAATGAAGGAGAAGTTTTATAAATATTAAATTATATTTATAAATAATTTTTGTAATAATTGGAATGCAAGATTAAGATTCCCAGGTCCGAATTAAAACATGAGGAAACCATCAAGTAAAGAAAGTATAAGTATTAGTATTTAGTATAAGAGCAGAAAGGGTTCTTGGGTTTTTAGGGTCATTCTTATATCACAATAATCAGTTAATAAATCAAACTATATACTCAAAGGCATTAGATGCTAATTTATCACTTTGGGGGTATGATAGTTTTTAGAAATATAAACATGGAACATCTATTAAAGTGATTTTTGCAATCTGAATGCCACAGAAGTCATAGCTACTTTTCTCTTTTTTTTTAATTTTTTTGAAGCTTTGCTATAATTCTTTAAAATATACAGAAATAAAAGATGTAGATGCCAAACATAACCTACAGATATGAATCTGTAGAATATGATCTTACTTACGTAATATTTAATAAATGTCTCCCTGCAGTTCTCCAACATAGAATCCTCTTTCGCATTGACGAAACCTAAGTTCAACCCGTCAACATCCACATCTTCTGCTGACGATTGCATAAATTTGCAGCTTCAGGGGCACCTCAAAGCCACCTCCCCACTCGCCCCATCTGCGTGTCCAGGAGTGCAGTCCACAGCTGGCACTTTGGCTCATCTCATTATTACTTTAATATGCAATATGCACTTGCAGGGGAGGAGAGGATAGAGTGGGGCCTGGACTATGCGTGCGAGCATGTGCATCAACATATAGAAAAGTTTTAAAGAACTCACATTATGTGCCCGATCCCAAAACATTTTGCACTTGATGGCCGCAACGCTGCCTGATGTCTGATGGCAGTTCCGCTCCGACTACTGCTCCTGCTCCGGTCTCTAGTCCAGGTCCTGCTGCTGCTTGATGCTTCTGCTGCTGCTGCTGCTGCTCAGTGTCCACATGACTTTGTTTGAAGTAACTTTTGCTGGCATCAAGTAAACAATTTACGACAACGCTGATGATGACGTCGTCGTCGACGCGCCTGATGAGGCTGGCCCAGAGTTGCAGATGAGGCAGAGAGGGAGAGAGGTCCACACTGCACAGCTGTGTCCGCTGCACTTAACGCCCGACTGAAGGAGCAGCTGCTGGAGGAGCTTCATCGCCACTCGCTTTTGTCTGTTGCATTGGAAACTATTTGAAATCCTGCGGCGCTTTGTGCGGAAAGCGGATTCGTTTCAACGCGCGCTTCAACTCTCCCCGCAGGCCTTCAGGGGCGGCGAGCATAAAAGTCAAATGCACTTGCATTGGACGACACCACCCCCTCCCCTTCCTCTCTGCTGTGCCCCCTTTATGCCTCCTTCACTTGCTGAGGGAATCATTTTTCAACACTTCATGCATTGCCGACATAATGAAGTGGCCGCCCGACAGACCAACCGACGGATCCCTTCCGCAGAGTCCCGAACAGACCGCTCATCTTTCCGTCCACGTCTCTTTCTCTCACTTCATCCGTCTCCCTGTCATGCCTTCACTTCGCCTGCATTTAGCCACAATATCCCTTTACGCGCATTTGTTTTTCCCATCATTTTCGCTCGACTCTCGCTCTTTGTCGACTTTTATTATTTCACTTGGCGTTTGCTTTGCTCCCACCTCCTCTCTCCTTGCTTCCCTTCTCCTCTCTCCTACTATAGATCATTGCGGTCGGCCTGCCTGCCGGGCCATGTCCTGCTCCATTTGTCCAGTGTAATGAAGAGTCCGAGTTCGCTTTCGAGTCTGAGTCCTAACCCCAGTGCCAGCTCATTCAAAATGACATCTTTCCCCCGTTCCTGGAGGCAGAGGGGCATGAAGGAATGAGTGGGCTTTATTCTGCGTTTTCTTTCTTTCTTTTCTTTCGCGCAATCCTTTTTTTTGGCGCCTGGCACAATTTTTACATCTGTTTTGTATTTATTTAGGTTAATCCTTTGGTCTTTCCTTCCTTCCTCCATTCTTCCCTTCCCTTGGTGCGAGTCACAAATCCGCTTTTTATTTCAATATTTGTGCCGCGCTTTGTGGATTTTTATGAGTGGACTTTTTTGCAGGCTCAAATCGCGTGCTTTGTAATGCAGTGTACACTGCACAGTCTCGACTTGCATCCATTACGCAAAAGTCAACATTATCCCAAAATGAGGAACTATAAATATGGCAAAATGAGAGACAGGAAGGAGGGTTTCTTTCAAGACGAAAATATTAAATATAGATGAGTAAAGAAGAATGTATGAAGAATATATAATGGATATATTAAGTATGGTACAGTTTGAGATATAAGTTGAGTACACAGATAGAGAATAGGGGATAGCAATAGTTAAAGAGATAAAATATCTCATATAAGAATAGGATTAGGAAACTTGTCTTTTAAGTTTAATTCAAAATATGGTTATATAAAATAAGATAAAGCTAAGTAATGTATAAGATCGAACTGTAAGGTTCAAGTTGAAGCTGTTTGCAGAATCTTAAGTGTACAATAAGAGTCACCTCAGTACCCTATTCATCACCATAGAACAACCTTGATTGTATAGATACCTTTTCTAGTAATCTTCCCTTCCCAAGAAGCATTGCAAAATGATACATGAACATGTCCAAATTCTGTTCTATATCCCACCTATTCCATATATTCGCTATTCCCTTCCATACTTGAGTTTCAACCCAATAACTTGTAGTTTTCCATCTATGCAGGCCCATAATTAATTTCCTTTAACAACCTTCCCATTAGGGCAACATTTGAATGTAAATGTCAACTCTGTCGACAGTATTGGCAAAAGAATTGACTATCAAATGGTCGAAGAATGCCCCAAAGGTGCCAGGTTTCCTAGGCCTCACACAGATGTTGGCTATAAGTACACGTCATGCACGCGGCGCTATAACAAGCACAAGGCGCCACCAGGCAAGGGCAGAAGAAAACCAGAAAGTGATAGAGAATTTAACAAAGTCGAAACTAAGATACTCTTCTGTCTTTAAAATATATTAAATAATTTTAGGAATTGAGTTCAGTAAGAGTATAGAAGGATTTCAACTCATTTGCTAGGAAAATAATGATATATAAAAAAATACTAAACTTCTAGGTATGATAGTTTCTTCTACTGATGATATCTTGTCTTCATTGGATCTTAACCATAGAAATTAAATGATATAATTACTCAGTGCTGATCAAAGACGCTTAAGAGCGAACTTAGCTAAGGCTCTCTATGAATACCTCAACAAAAGATCTCGTAGGTCTTCCATACCCAACAAACTGCATGCCATAGTCACTGTACCCTCTCTCTCTCAGCCTATACAAACGATTTGGCAGTTATCTGGCAGGCAATAGGATATAAATGGCTACATGAGCGCAGTTACAGATCCATTGCACAAGATTGAAGAGGCAACTCGAAGTATTGCGCTGAGAAGGTGCTGCAGTGAGGTGCGGGGTGACGCCAGCGACGTGTCGCGAATTATGAGTGCCCCCACAGTTGCACACACACACAGAGACACACACTCACATGCTGTGTGTGTGTCTCTCTCTCTCGTTTATCGCCCATTCGCGCATAGTTGGCAACACTTAATAATTGAAAAGGAAGCAACGATCCGCCAGTTCGCCCAGTTCGCATCGCTGCATCTGCCTCCCCTCCCCGTCTGCCCTCTCTGCTGCTCTGCCTGGTTGTGCCTCGTCGCGTATCGCGCAGTTTGTCTAGTCGACGCCGACGCCGCCAGTCGCCTGTCCCGGCGCGGGCTGTCCAAATGTTTGTCGATAAATTTACGGATGTGCCGAGTGTCTTGTGCGAGTCTCTCCCTCTCTCTCTTGCTCTCTCACTCGCTTGGCGGATGCCATCACTCGCTGGGGCACCCCCTCTCCCCTTCCCCACGCTACGTAACTGCATGCTGCATGTGAAGGGGGAAATTTGAATTTGATTTTGGAACGGGGCAATCTGCGGCGCGTAAAAGTTATTGACAATGGGATGTATCTGTCGGGCTGTGTCATTAATGGCGAATGCTTTATGGATCGCATTGCTGCGCAATTTTCAACACATTTTGCGCTCGTTTCCATTCCGTCTGTCCAGTCTGTCCGTCCGTCCGTCCGTGCAGTCTGTCTCTCAGTCTTTCTGTCCGACCGCCGTCGATGATTTTCATGTTTATTGAAGTGTAGATATTTTTATCTATTTTAGAGGCGCAAGTGTTTATTTCGACTGATTACGTGCTCTCCCCGGGTCCGAGCCCAGAGAACTGCCTACAAAATTATTGCCAAAATAATATGCAAGCAACATCTTTCCCTGTCCCCCCTTTCCCCTCCGCCACTCGCTACCTTCCTCAGTTCTTTTGAGCAAGTTGATAAAATTATGAGCAAATGTTATTCCCATGTGTGCAGTCTGTACTCACATACGATATTGCCATATCGTAAATTCTCCATTGTAATGGACCATTTGCCGAAATTATTGCCAACAGTTGAAAGGAAAATGCATTTTCCTAGCATTTTCCCTGCTTGCAGCTTGCAGTATCCACTGCTCGCTCACGACGAAGACGACGACGTCAAGGTTACCTCGTAGCATAGTCGAAGCGTTTATTATGATAATGAGATCGAATAGCAAATAACGAATAGTCAAGGTGCGATGCAAGCAGCTGAATAGAAATCGTTACTTTCGTAAGCAAATGGGAAGTTTATCTGTGTGTATGCAGATTGTTTAACAATCAACTCAAGGTGGGAGTAAGGCAAATGATTCGGAATTTACATTTATCTATAGATCTCTGGAAGTGGAAGAGATATTAAGCTGAAATTTGGCATACTAACTACATACACATTTAACTTTCTGTTAGTACTCATGTTCAATTCCCTACCACGCATTATCTATTCTAAAATTACATTTATCAATAGATCTCTTTTACTACATGTGATATGCAGCTGAAATTTAGTAGACAAGCCCCTTAGACAATAAGCTATCTGTTATTTCCAACTTGTAGTCCCTTAGACCGCATGTACTATTCATAATATGCATTTATCTATACTCTCTTATATGTGAAATTCATATAATGTTGAAATGTGGTAATTTAACTACTAATACATCTTATCTACTTTCTATTATTGCAGTTTTTCAATTCTATGAAACTCATTTTGTACACCTAATTTATACTATATCTTTATATGATTTCTCTACTAATTATAGAAACATGTGATACAAGGCTTAAATAATTGCAGTCTAACAAGTGTACTAGGACAGAAACTAATATTAAAAATTAACATAAATCCACATATCCCAACAGTTACATACAATTTGAAGCTGTAGTTTGCTATATAAGCTGCTTATCTATCATTCTTGCTGTACTCTTTGTAGATTTCAAGTCCTCCCTCCCCAATAATTGAACTTGCAAGAACAACGAGTTAAAAATGAACTCAATCTGTTGTTATCAAAGGCGACTAAAAAACTCCAACTGATGGATAACAAATTGCAGCTGGCCAGGCACATACACACAACCTCTCTCCCCCTCCCCACACATTTGCCAGCATCAGGACATGTGGAAGGATCGAAAGCATCCGAAACAAGCTGTGACACATTGCGATGTTGGGCTTGGGCTTTCGTGGTATGCAGAAATCTGGACGAGTTGGCAATAACTCGCCGACTGATAAATGATGTTGGGTCCGCGTGGCGCGAAGTCTCTCAAGCTATAGAATTTCTCTATTTCGGTCAATCGAGCTGATGCTGTGATGTGATGTCTACCCCTTGAGGAGGGGGAGAAGGGAGTTAGCGGGTTCAAAGTCAGTTGAAATGAATGTGCGGGCATTCCGACGGTTGACAGTATTGTGTCCTCATTCGACGTCGCTCGACAAGCAAAATATGTGGCCAAGATGTCACTCCGGGAGTAGTCGGAGAAGCAGTCCAAGTCCAAGTCGTGGCAGCAGCTCTAGCGATATGTGGCCTCATGTTCCCTAATGTTGTTTACCACCCGTTCCACTAACCCCCTCCTCCTTCTTCTCACACTTCTTGCATTGGATATTTTGCATGTTGTCGTGTTAGTCTCGTTTCATCCTCGCTGCTGTTTCTACTGCTGATGTCCTCGCTTTGACAGCGCGACCGCTGTCCTCTGTCGCCTCTCCCTGCTCCACCTCCTCCTTCCCTCGAATTGTCTTATTGTTTGGCGTATCCAGTTTTGTTTCATTTCAGTGTCTGCTTTTTTGTTTTTTTCGCATTTCATTCGCTTTTTGCTCTGTGCTCTCTCTCTTTCTCTTGCTCCGTTTGACAGTCGTAAGATGAAGCGACAGTCCGCGCGCTGCGACAATCGCCACACATTTGAATTTTATTGGCTCGCCTGTCACACTTCCATTTCGCACACACACACACACACACTCAGCAAACAACAACAATGAGAATGCCAAAAAAGGCAAACAAATCGAGCTAAAGACGGAGCAAAAACAAAGCTGTTGAGAGATGCCAACGGGATGGCAGGATGATTAGTTTTTTGATGCCATATCGAGAGATCTGAGATGATTCCCATATAAGTAGTGGGTGGCTCTAGCTTGGGTATGTCCATTCCTTGGACCTTGTTTCTTTATTGATTTTAATGCCATGTTTTCTTTAATCTTTGAAGAGCTGCTCACTCTAGTTTTCGGAGACCTTAGGTTCAAATCGATTCGTTAGTTCACCACCTAACCAAACCCAAATAAGGTGCGTATTAAAAGACCTAGGAAAGTTATATTTAATTGGAAAACAGGTTTGCTTAGGACTGCTAAGACTCTTTTCGAAAGAGCTCTCTCTCGCAGCAGCTCCTTATCGCACTGCATTATCCCATTGCATATTAATACAGGCAACCTCTCATATTTCCAAAGTTGCTGCGCCTTAACTGAACTTTTCGCTTCGCTTCTAATAAAGATATTCATCTCTCACTTGGCTACAGCAAGAACAGCAACAGCAACGACAGACTCCCAAATTTGTTAACAATTTCAGCAAACAAGCGTCGCTGCTGCTTCTGTCTGGTCTGTCTGCAGTCGAAGAGCGGTGGCAACGTCTTCTTCTCCTGCTGCTCCTTCTTCAAGTTGTTGCCGTTGTAATGCAACGCCTACGATCTTGAAATTTGTTGCAGAAGTCTTGCGAGAAATGCGGGTGACAAAAGTTTCTGTTGTACAACGACGACGTCGCACTTGCTGTGGCAGAAGCTGTTGCACGGCAGCCCGGGAAAGAAAGAAGATTCCTCAAGGCGATTAGAGGACATTAACCAAGTGCTGAATGTCGCGTCGATCTGAAAGCGTGGGATAGTCCAAAAGAAGTAAGGGAGAGGGGAATGGGAGATGGATCTAAGTAGAGGTAGAGAAAGTTTAGGTAAAGCTATTTATAGGAAATAATCTTGACGGGAATGTATTTAAAATGGGTAGAAGGAAGATGATTTTACTATATAGAATGGAATTAGCTTAGTCGGTATATTGTACCGATTCGTAACATTGTTAGATACTAAGTACTTCATCTTTATAATAAAATTTCCTCAATTTCTAAGTCTCTTTAAAAGAGAACCCACTCTGATTCTTTTGCTTAAGTTTAAGTAACATACAAAACTTTAGCAGACCCAAGAGTAATCCACTAATCTCAAGCTCTATGTACTTAACAAGGGCCTTTCAAATTCGTCATTCTATCAATTCAACAATTTTACACTCCAATTCCATTTCTTCCAATACACCTTCAATAGCTTTTTTCTACCATTCCTCCGTCTCCCTCTCTAATGAACGTAATTCAATTCTCTCTAGTGCCAAATTACTATCTAATAATACAATCTGGAAGCAACTTTTTAATTGAGTTCACGCCGAATGAACCCTTGATTGAGATGCGCCACTTAAAAGTGCGTCAAGCAATAAGCTGAAGCCGGACCGAAGGAAACAGAGGGAAAGTCCTAGGCAGGCAGGCAGGACAAAAGCAGAGTTGCTTCAAGGGGGGAAGGGGGGCAAAAGCCCGGGGAGATGATGTCGCATCATTCGCATTGTCTGGCTCTGTGGCCATAACTCTGGAACTGGATCGGGCGGCGGCTGATGCTGCTTCTGCTGCTGTTGCCCATCAAAGTGTTGTCACTGTCAGTGCAAATGTCACAGACACATCAGGGATTAGCGACAAGGACAAGGCGCTGGGTGAGGTAGAACGAGCAGGGAGAGTGCAGGGAGTGGGAAGGGAAGCGAGGTGGACCAGTAGCCGGATTTAAGGGTTTATGCGCGCGACTGTCAAATACTCGCAGCAGCAGCGCAAAAGCGGCGTAGAGCACCTGCCCGGCCGCTGGTCTAACCCCCCCCCCTGTCCCTTTTCCCTGCCCACACTGCGGTCGTCCTTTAGGCAAACAAAACGATGTCAACCGCAATAACAACAACAACAATAATGAGGGCAAACATCAACAACAGGCGACGGCTGAAAGTCAAAGGATTGGGCCAGGGGTAGATCAGGCTGTGCTGCCTTTCTCTGTGTGTGTGTGTGTGTGAGGGTGTTGGTGTGTCTGTATACGTATGTCTGTGTCTGTATGTGTCTAGTGCCCATTTCGTCATTACTTCAACCACATTTACATGTGTCAAACCCGGCGAAACCTTTGAAGCGTCCTGGCCTGATGCCAGCGCACACCAAACTGTCAGCGAGGCCAACCCCCGTCTGACCAGGCGGGCTACCCCCCTCCCCATCCCCCATCTCTTCCTTCCCTTCTCTTGCTGCTGCTGCAGCGCATCTTCCCGCTGTCGCGTCTCTGTCAAAGTGTGTGTGGGCGCTGCCTTTCAAGTTGCCCAAGCCAAGCAAGTTTCTTCGCTTTTGATGCACGCATCAAGCTACCCCCTGCACCCCCCTCCTCATCCCCTTTCGACTCCTGCACGCCTTTGGCATTCCCCATTTGCCTCCTCATTACGAATGTCCTGTGGCATTGTCAACATGTCCTACGCATTATAAACGAATTACTGTCGTCTCTCCGGTTCGCAGGGTGCCCTCTACGCATGTGTGTGTGTCTGGTGTGTGTGAGTGTGTGTGTCTGGGTGTGTGTCTCTATACGCTTCTGTTTTGAGTTTTAGCCAGCAAGTTGGTTAATCGCCGGTAAATTTAATTAGACATCAGTGTGGGTAAATTACGGTAAATAAATGTCTGGCGTATGAACCTCAAACCACGTCGCAATCCCCATTGAAAGGGGTGCACATCTATCTCGACTTTTAATGCAATACGATGGGTAAATAAAGCGCCATATGAAAAAGCGTATGAAATGCAAATTGACTTGCGGACACTCGATGAGCAGGTGTATCCTTTGACCACATGCAGAGGGGGTATGAAAACCCGGAAGGGAGAAGTAAGTGAACTTCGAGGAACTTGTGATGTAACTAAGACAAGCACAGAAAGTTTATTTGCAGTACTCGGGATTGCCGGATCTACAATTATGTTGTGAGTAAGGAGATAAGTTACCCTTTCGCCTAGCCAAGGCACTGTCCAGAGCTCGCCCACCAAGAAGGCTCCACAGGAGACAGCCGAAGTACCTCATCCAACGGTCCACCTTGACGAGAGCCAGGAGATGATGATCTCCTAATTGTTAGATTGTAAATTGTTATTTTTGTATTATTGTTTTCGTTACAGCTAACCTGCAAAGGCTGAATTAATAGCGACCAAGGTGACAAATGGGTCCTTAGCTACCCCGTATGCATTAATAAAGTCTAACAAAAAAAAAAAAAAAAATAGTAAAATAAAACTTTGCTCAATTTCGAAAAGAGAAGCAATCAATCCATTTCCGGTTTCCCGGTCACCAGTTACCTGCGTATCTAAAGAATCTAAAGATCAAACTTTGTGTCTGTGCTTGATCGCTGGTTTTTCAATTCTACCTTATTTTTTCTGTGTATCTTAAGTTACTTCTTAATTTATTTCCACTTCGCAACTCAAATTACTTTGATTATCAATATGCAGAAGCTCTTCCAGGCTCTTCTTTCCCATAGACCATCGCATTATCTTGCTGACACCTGCGTAAACCAAATTAACATGAAACGCTCGAGAAGCTTCGCAACTTTCATTTGATTATCGTGGGTTTTTTCGTCAACACGAACGACATGAAAATGGACACGGACATGGAGTGTACACGAAGAGAGAGGGGAGGGAGTGAAAGGGAGGTGGAGTAGAGTGGGGAGACTGGCAGACTGAATGTGCGCCTGGCAATGGCGACGCATCGATTGTCAAATGTCAGTGTAAAATTTTATTACTTCAATAACTTTGCCGTTATGAGGACTTAATTTATGAGTCGCAACAACAAATGACACGTAGATGGACGGACGGTGGAGCGGAGGAACAGTGCAGTAGAGGAGCAGGACCAGGACCAGCAACAGGAGGAGGGCAGTGCAAGAACAACAATTGTAAAAGGGCAAACTGCTGCACATTTTTGCCCCGCGGAGCTGCTGTCCACGTTGACGGTGCGAACGGTGAGTGGCACTGTGTGTGTGTGTCGGGTGTGTGTATATGTGTGTGTCGGGTTTGTGTGCCTGGAGTGTGTGTGTCCCAGTGTGTATGTGTTCTGTGTCTGTACATTTCCCTGTATGTGTGTGATAATGTCCTGTTTAAATGCAATAATTTCAACTGCAATTTGCCCTGCGTGACCCCCCGTCACTTGACCCCCTTTTCCCCCCGAAGGGGTCAGCCGTCTCTGCCTGTCTCCTGCGTCGCGTCCTGTGTGTGTGACGACCAACTGACTGCCAGCTTGCATTTATTTATGTCTGACTGACGTGCCTCGCGCCCTGCACTGCCAAGTTGCTCTGTGTAGCTGCCTGCCACGCAGGTGATACCCCCCTGATACTTCCCCTGTACTCACTCCCCGTTCCGCGCCCCCTTCTTGCCACACACTGCAGCGTCACCGTGTCTAGTTGCAGTCATAAAAACGAAAGTTATGACGTCGCCCGCTGGATTTATGAACGTTTTGCAGAATTATTGTTATTTATTTTATTGATGTCTCTGGCTAAAAAATATTTTGCTGCATACATAACGGGGACGTAGCACCCTGTAACGGGCGGGGGGTGGCGTGGGGTTGGACGTTGCATTACAACATTTTTCGCTGTCAGCGCAATTTATGTCCTTGACAGCGATAGGCATTTCCTTTGAAGTTGCAAACTCGTCGAATTTCGCGCAGGGAGAAAAGCTCAAGTCCGTTTTGGGGTCCAGGCTGCAGTTGTCTGGGCAGGTTGAAGTGGGAGATTGAGTAAAAAGGGGAAGAGAAAAGGTGGGGAAGAGGGAGTGCCAGCGAGTGCACGTTGCACTCAGTTCCTGCCTCGCAAATCGCGAATATTTTGACGGAAACGTGTCATAAATAGCGCCGCATGTGGCCATAAACCTTAACCCCCCTAAGTCAACCCGCCTGCCTCAACTTCAGACCAGGCCACTTAACCCCTATTTACCCGACTTCGCTTTGATTTAGTTGTTTGTCTGGCTGCACGACGAGTTGGCCTTGTGCGAAGAGGGCACACTGTGCTGACGAATTGAAAGGGTGGCAGAGTGTGCCATGTAGGGTGAAGGTAAATATGCTTGAAAGTGAGCTGAAGTTGATCAGACTTGATTTAAAAACCTTGAAATAATATATCTTGATTTTGATTGAAAGATTAACGTGAATAAACTTTGACATATGCTTGAGAGTTATTGGTAAAAAATTACCTGATTCTACAAGGGATAGAGAAGTGTAACTGGTCAACCAGATCCACGCTGTCCATGATCAATTGGCTAAGGTAATTTACAACAAATATACCAAGCATGGTTCGACGGTTAGCTAAAGATGGTAAATAAAATATTTTTGATTTACTCTTGTAAAGAGAAAGTCCTAAATTTTCATGCAAGTTAAGGCTTCGCAAGGCAACAATTAAAAAGTTCTTTTGCACAGATTCAATAAGCTCCTTATGAATCGAATACTGAAGACACCAGACGCATTTTTTATTCTTTGTTAAAAAAGGGTCGTCAAACTTCCATAACTTTTATAGACCATAGTGGTAATATGAGCTCCATAGGTTATTTCGTTGTTGTGGAGATATCTAAAAAATTAAAGAAGACTATAAAAACTCTGCAAGATACTTATTTTGAAGATACTTTACACATGTTGATTGTATAAATCTATTCTTTCTTACCTCTCTCTCTCGCTTTTCTACTACTCAACTAATCTCGCAGTTGAATACGAGGGTCGTTTGATAAGTCCGTGACTTTTTGTATTTGCCGCGCCCTGCTCTAACTATAGCTTTCCTGTCAGCAGTTATCGATTAACAGCTGACTGTAAAATCTGAAAGCTGCAGTTTTTTGGTTTGCGTTTTATAGGCATTGAAAGCAGACGATCTCGTGAATTTTAACGAAAATGGAGATCGAGATCGTCTGCTTTCAATGCCTATAAAACGCAAACCAAAAAACGCAGCTTTCTCAAAATTTTACAGTCAGCTGTTAATCGATAACTGCTGACAGGAGCAGTGTTGTATTTAGAGCAGGTGCGCGGCAAATACAAAAAGTCACGGACTTATCAAACGACCCTCGTATTTCCATAATCCACGAGGTTTTTGCCTTAGGGTTTGCCTGAGCAACGACTAAAACCAAATTACATTTTGATTTTTGGCGCAACATTTTGCAAATAAGCTGATAAGCGAGCGGCCCAACGACTTTTCACTGCGCCCTCTCCTCTCTTCTTCTCTCTCTCCACTCCGTTGAGTCTCCAGCTGGCACTTGATGATGACGGAATCGTGTCAATATCCAGTGGCATCGTCGGGCACGTGTGTGGAGCGTAAATTTCTGCCAATGCTAATGGGCCACAGCCGCCAACTGCCACGTCGAGATTTTAGCTGCAAAGGGGAGAGGAGAGGGAAGAAGGGAAAGGCAGCACTGCTAGCCTCATGTTGATGTTGGCGATTTTCGTTGACTCCGTTGGCCATTAGCACGTGCGAACATTCCAAAGATTGAACCGCGCCAGGCAAACTCAGTGGCAACCCTGGTCTGGCATCAGCGTCGGCGGCACATAATTTGCGCAAATTACCGACAGCGCGTTGCCATATTTTGCACTGGCAACGATGCCGCTGGGTCTCTTGACTCGCTCTCTATTTATGACTCCCACTCCGTCTCCGTCTCCATTGCTGGCTACAACTCTGGCAGGCTGATTGCCCCAGTGCAGCCCGGCACAGGTGCGAAACAAGCACGGCCCAGCACAACGTTTATCAGCCACAGTCGTCCTCCTCCTGGTCCTAGTCCTGTTCCTGTTCGTCGTCCTCGCCTCGACTGCACGAACTGCACAAATCATCTCCGAATTGCACGAAAGTTTGTCTCGCACTCCGGCTCCAGCTCCAGCTCGAGCGATGCGCAGCAGCTTGGCAGGACATAAGCTGCGCCCGTAACTTTGCCTTGTTTATGTTTGCGGGATGTGATGCGACCAATGCGAGACGACGCGATGCGACGCGGTGCTCTCTAACTATGCAACAAAACACGCAGCAAGAGATTCCTTTTCCTTCCCTCCACTGCTATTTTGAGTTGTTGAACCATCATTTTGGTTGAACTTTTCTACCACACTGTTTGCTCTGGCTAAGAATATTTGCTATACTATCTGTAGAATGTGACGGAGTATCTTGGAGGCTAACATATTATGGATAACATATTTTCAGTACTAGAATAATAAAGTTAATTCCTTTCCTATAAATCGATAAGACAAACGGAAATTACAATTTTAGAAGGTATCAAATATTTTCACTTCACTTTACTTCTCATACTCCAGTTCAAACGGTCCTCGGACAGTCTACTGTATCTCCCTTCTTAATCTCTTATATATTTATATTAAGTTCAGTTAGTTAGTTCAGCTTGAAGCTCATGTTGTGCGTCCTCTCGAAATAACTGCCTAATGTGCGTCCTTAAATGTGACCTCCCAGTGGGATTCGCTTTCGTTCTCTCCCTCCCTTCTCCATCTCAGCTTGCGATATGTATGAGCGGTACGTGCGAATGGCAAACGCAAACAGCAGCAGCTGGCAGAGCTTTAGCGTCTGGAGAGGGTGCTCAGCAGTCGATGCTACTCTCGTCTGCTTCTTGGCGCCACTTTCATTGATGCGATGTGATTCCGATTCCGATGCTGATGTCGATTTGGATGCAGGCATCAGCCGTCGTCGTTGTCAGCTCTTGTTATGCTCGACGCGCTTCCATCACGAGTTTCATCCATTTCCATCCAGGATGCAACGTCACGCACGCCCATATACAATAATATCCAATTCGCGCATCACTCGCAGCCGTCTCCGAGCTACGATTGCGACTCCCGCTCCGACAGAGAGTTTGCTCTGACGTGTCATGTCGCATGCGTCAAATGAATGTTTCATACTGAGAGCATTCCACGTGCACTCTAACTGGAGGGGTGGGGACTGGGCGCAGCTGGTTCGCTTGGAGTAGGAGGGGAGAGAGAGAGGAAGAAGTCTAGCGACATTTGATTAGTTTTACTAGATCGACTTGTGTCTCTCTCTTGGTAATTGACAACGCCCGAAATAGGCATGAAAACGGAATGTGTTCAGTGCGTGCGGTAATTTAGCGGGATTATTTATGAATACTTTTACAACACTGGCAGGGGAAGGTCCCCTAGAAATATGCTATACATGAGGCTGGGTTGAAGTAGTCCTGCACTTCAGCAGTCGATCAAATGTGTATAAGGTATTTGGTTTAAGAAACATGTAGCTAGATAGAGACGGGTTAAGAAGAGTCTTGAATGGTTTAATAAGTTCTCACTTAATTCAGTTATCATGTTAAGCATATAGCATAACATATAACAATGTTTATCATTAGAAAACAAAACAAGAAAGACTTGACAACATTTTTTCAATATCTCCTCCTACTTAGCATATTTCTATCTCCAAAGAAACTACATCTCTTGCATTTCCCTCTTTAGCGATGACCTCACAGTGCACATTAGGGATATGTTTTGCACATTATCCAACACTGGAGTGAATATATATGTGCGGTATATCGATTTGAAGCAAAAGTTTTGAAACAGTTATTGGCATCATCAATTGAAGTGTAAGTAAACAACATTAAAAATAATTGCAACTAAATCCAAGCGATTGCGCCGCCGCCATCGCAATTCAGCGTAGAAATGGCCTCAGCAAGTACCCGAGAGAAGTACCCTTTAACCCCCTAACCCTCTCCCAATGGGGTATCCTTTTGAGAGAAGCTCAGTGCACTAGCAGGGACGTCTGCAGTTCGACGAGCGAATGTAACGGCGCAAAAGCTTTCTCGAGTGCATAAATCTGTCGTTGGAATTTCCTTTTTCTCCGAGTCATTTTATGATTATGTGAGAGATTTTTCCGGCACAACTTCTGCAAGCCATCAGCAAGTGTACGGAGTATGTGTGTGTGTGTGTGATTGTGCAACTGTATAATGCAACTGTAAATTCGTTGCGCTCAAAGTCGTTTCCGCGCTGCATTTGAGGCGACTTTGATGCCGTTTCTGACTTTAATGTACCAATAATTATTATAATCGTTTCGAAATCGATACTAAAATGGCATCGCATATTGCCAGCTAATGTACTTCCTTATATAATATAAAACAATGTGTGTGGATTGCTTGAAATGCTTTACAGATATTCAGAATGTATGCAGTCGATAAAATAGAAGAAGTTTGCTTCCAAAACAACTTATTGATACTTTTAAAAGACAAAAGAAGTTCCTTGAGAATTCTCATATATTCTGTCATAATTAAAAAATTCTCTTCCCCATTTTATCACACATGTTTCGTATTTCTGCTATATTTTATGATAAGTTCAAATTTAATATCTTCCTTTATATCTACTTCTTTCATTCCCAAGATAAATCTTTCCTATAATGACCCCTGCACTTAGTTGGATCAACTTGAGCAAGTCTCGCATTCATACCGAGCACGTTCACATTGGAAGAGATGTCACTGAACCGGATGCCAGACGCGAAATGTGTTTCCCCACGACGGATGAACGAGTAGAACGAACGAAGCACAGTTCCATAGTGCACACTGTCAACAACGTCAGTCGCATCATCATCATTATTTTAGTTGCACTCACAGTTGCTAGTTATTAGTTGGAAAGAGTTGACGTAAATTATCGATAGCCATCGATAGTTTATGTCACACCATTGACTTTGATATACGACGAGATTTCGCACAAATCATAAATAACGGCAAATGCGATAATAAATTTGAAATTTCCTGGCGGCAGCAAATGATCCCCTCTTCTCACTCCGTTCCCCCCTTTCCTTCGGCTCCTTCTCAGACCCCCTCGCTGTTTCTTGGCCTGGTCTAATGCCAGCGATTGTTGCTCCCATTTGGCATTGGCAACTCGAAGACGCGTCTAGGCCGGCCAAGTGGGCTGACATGACGACGTGGCTGCTGCACTGAGAGTAGTGCAGCAGCGGAGGGAGGATGGAGCAGGAGAGGGAGCACCCAAGAGGTGTCGTCGTACGTGCAATTTATTCATAAATGTTGTAGCCCACATTCAAAGCGCAAGCGGGCATGCCCAGCGATTTGACGGAGATGAATTCGTCTTTGATAGATGATGGATGTGCCGGCTGCAGCATAAGTCACCCAACGCAGGCCCTTCCCAACCCAGCAACCTCCCTGTCTCCCTGCCTGTCACCCATTCGCGAGCCCTGCCCAATTCCCCAGCAGTTCGGTCAGACTGGTCGCAGCACAAGCGCAGGGCTGGGCAAGGCGTCGTCGTGACGTCTGAGAAATGTGCAACAACCACAAGACGTGGAGCACTTGAGGCAGCCACACAGGCATCTCTCACTCACACACACACACACACACACATGTGTCGTTGTCGTCATCGTCATCGGCTATCAATGATATATGGGCGCCGCTATGTGCGACAATAAGGCTAAATAATGACGCAGGTGTTTCACCAAGACGCGGCGGACGACCAGAGAACGAGAGAGCAGACGAATCAGGACGCAACGAAAGAGTTCGAATTACGAATCAATCATAAAGATTCTGGGTTCGGGTTGCACACTCGACAAACTTATTCGTTCCACTACTTGTTGTGAATGTTCTCGCATTTGTTTGAAACTATTTTCGATAGTTTTCGAGTTTTAGAGAAATCAATTGGGGAAAATAAATTGCAGCAAGTCTGCAAGTGATCGTGATGAAAGATGTCTCTAGAGAAAAGATAGAACTGAGAGTTGTGTAGGAGGTAGACAACTTCATTGGGAATGTGGTAAGTGAACATGAAGGAGAAACACTGGGTAAACATTTACATGAAGTAAAATGATCGACTAGCTTTGCCAGATTCCTTAGCTATAAAATCAAAAAGTCCTAAGATAGTCAAAAAAGGAGACCCTGATAGGCAGTAGACTCTATAAAAATAGGGATCAATAAAATATGCAAATGCAACCTCCTTTCTCCTTGCTGAGAAGAGTCTTCTTCAAACCGAATGTCAGTTTACCCATCAAGATCAGCAAAATCTCATTCCTTCTGGTTCAAAGTTCGTTGGCGACGATCGCAAACTGATCTCACCCAAGACCTTTTGGAATTTGAACTTTTCGTGGAACTAGAGTTCGAAAACTGTCGAGGCTATAAAAAAGAATTTCTCACGATCTGCTTGGCTGTGCTGCTGTCAAACGTTGCGATGCCGCTGGCACAATCAAACTGCGATCGATGCTGCAATGATCACTCTCAGATAGCTCAATTCGCAGCCCAAGTCTTGCCGGCACCTTGACAGGCCCCCTGTCGAGTGAGTGGTATCTCCCCACTCCCCTCCGCACTGCCTAAGCTAACGTATTTATTTGTCTTTGCTTTGCATGCATTTCTTTTGCTCTGCTAGTTTCCGTTAAGTCCAATTAAAATTGCCCTATCTGCGATCGTCGCAACAAATTGCAGTGCCCCATTGCAGCAGCAGCACCCCAGCTGCAATTGCAGACCAGCAGCAGCAGCAGCAGTACCCGATACACAATACCCAGTCCCAGTTCCCGGAGCACCCGATAGCCAGTCTTGCCAGCTGCCTGGAATGGGACCAGACTCAGAGTCGCAGTCCGAGTCCGATTTCGAGATCGAGGAGAGCCAAACCAGTTGGAGCTGTCCGGCCTAAGCAACTAACCAACCTGCAGCGACAACAACAAATTAAGTGACAAAATGTCAATGCAAACAAGAAACACACACACAGCACACACACACACACTGCAGGCACACACAACAAACGAACGAACCAAGCAAACCCAATGGCCAAATCATCGATCGTTGCTTGCTTGGATTCAGTTGGTGGACAGCAGAAGCAGAAGGAAAAACGAGGACAGGCAGAAGAATGGTAAATGCTCTGTAAATATGGAAAATGGAAATGAGTGGAGATATATTGGGAGGGTATAAGAGTGCCCATAAGTCAGAGTTTTAATATAGAATTACACTATAAGGTACAATAAAAGATCACAATAGGCTTAACTGAGTTTTAAAATAAGGTACACCTATGACTTATATAAGTATATGTATTGGAATACTCCTGCAACTCAATCAATCCATACACATACATAATACCAAATCGATCCAAGTTCAGTGAGCCCCGAACAAAGTCAACAGCTCCACCCAAAGTCATTAGCCGCGACTGATCCCATATTGTGAGAGACTCCAACTGAGATATAGAGCATGTGCATGGCAGGAGGGAAGCGAGTGTGATGCACGCGAAATTTATTAACGTAGGAAACTTGACACATTTGGCAGCCCTGGCAGCGCTGATGTAGCCTGTCTGTGGCAAGTGTCATGTGCGCACAAAATTTGCAAGCAACTGCGACAACAGCAACCAAATTAACAACAACAACAACCACAGCCATATAGCCAATCATTCAGATCGACTCGATCGTCGAAGAGAGAGAGAGAGTGAGAAAGAGAGAAGGAGAGAGGTAGTGAGACTAAGCGAACGAACGACGAGGCAGGCGACAAGAAAAATCAATTAGTGAGCGACATGTGACGATAATAATGCCAACAATAAAAATTGCACAGTGCCTCAAAGATCGCAACACAGAGAGAGAGAGAGAAGAAACTGCAAAAGAGAGAGGGAAAGAGAGTGAGAGATACTGTATCTCTCAGCTTTATACCAGAGTATCGCCTGAGCCTGAGTAAGTGTTACGGGCCCCGTTGACTTTGATCGTCGCCTGCAATCGATCCGCCTTCACTCTTGGGTCGGCAAATTTCAATTTCCGCAACGAAAGAAGAAACTAGTCAAGCTTTTCGCATGTTGTTGTCTTCTCTGGGTCTCTCTGGGAACTCGAATCAAACTTCAGCCGTAACATCAAGAAGTTGCCAAGTTCGCGCGGCGTGCGGCGGAATGCAAATAAACAAAATGAAATATGTAAGTGAATGTGTTCGGCTCTTGTTATTGGGGGGTGTGTGCCCAGTTCTCTGTGTGTGTGTGTGTGTTGTATCTTCTGGGATCCCAGCGAGGCTGGGCCGCAGCACGAGAGAAGCCTAACGAATGGGGGCCAAGAGTCAACCTGCGATCGTTCGATACGAAATTGATTGTTCGTCGTAAATTGAATTTGTGGCATTTGCCAGTCGCGAAATTTATGTGCGCTTCGTATACCACGTTCCCTGTTTTTCTTTTTTCAATCAACTCAAGTCAATTCGTATCCCGCGAACGGATTGCAAAATGAATTTGATATGCGAACAAGCCGCATAGACGAGGGCGAGGCCTTGAAAGCGGGGCGTTCTGGTCATACTTGGGGGCATTAGAGAAACAAGATTTGGTGAGGGCGAGATGGAATTTGGAATGGGAAGGTCAGAGGATAAGATATGCATTGCAATGGAGTTAAAGAAAGGAAGCTTTAGGTCACTACTTAAAACTAAAGCATATAAGCGAAGTCCAACAGATATTAAAAATTATTTGATATACATAACTTTGAATTAAACATGATTATATAAAATCTTATTTAAGAATAAAATTAAAATTAATTAAAATAATATTTTTATTGATATTTATCCTTACATTTAATAAGATGTAATTTGGAGTGATGATGAATTAGCCAATCTAACATTTGTTGCAAAGAATTGAGGAAAACCCAGACAAACCCAACCATGACGATTGAAAAGTATACATACTTACGTGTACCTTTAAGACAATGTACTCCAAAGATAAATTGGTAGAAAAATCTCCGAATTCCCAAGAAGCACTAAGGTTTAGCTGTTATGATAGGTAACTAAAAAGATAACTTCAAAATAGGTTAGCATTTTAGTTGATAAAGTAAGATTAGACTACAACTTGCCTGGGTTCCTTTAGGATGGGTTTATATATCCTTTTGACATTGCCACACATAAAGCTAGAAAGAATATCATATTAGACCAAGCTAAGCTGCATAAGCCAAGTTCACCATAATTCATATTTGTCTTTATACAAATACACCCCACAGCAATATTAGCCGATAAGCTTAGTCCTATTATGCAGCACAATATTCTAGCAATTTAAAGATATTTATCTACATATTCTTTTTGTCGCTGTAAGTCCCCTTCCCCATTCTTTTTCGCAAAACAAAAAACCAAAAAAGAACTCCGCCTCCAACTGTCTGATTACTGGGAAAAAACCTCCGCCTGACATTGGCTGCGGAAATGTCTGAAGTGTCGTCGAGCCTTCAAATGCGTCTTCGACACGCGATGAAATGTTCCGACTGCCTTCAGCGCGCCCCCATTTCATTTTCCTCAGCATTGTCTAATGCCATTTTCCATTTTCATTTGCCTGGTCTGGGCCTGAGCCTGGCGGGGTGCAAAGTTTTTCGCTCGCTTCGCTGCTAGCGACAATTTTTCGCGGCGGCTGTTTTCTTAATTTCTGATTGAACTTTTCTGTTGACGGAATTGAGTGTCGCCTCAGCCGCGCCCCCGCCCCCAAGCTGCCAGTTGTGCCCCCTCTTCCTGCCTGCCTGCCTGCCTCTCTGTCTGTCTGGCTGGGAACAATCGAGTGAATGAATTTGTACGAAACAGATGTGTTATTCCATTCAGTCGCCTGTTCCGAGCATTGTCTTTGGAAAAGGTCTCCCCCAACCTCTTTCTCACTTCTCCTGGTACCTCTCACTATCGCCCATTATTTTTGTCAGACCACAAGACGCA
Source organism: Zaprionus africanus (assembly GCA_018151435.1). Lineage (NCBI taxonomy): Eukaryota > Metazoa > Arthropoda > Insecta > Diptera > Drosophilidae > Zaprionus > Zaprionus africanus. The sequence goes on along the minus strand of JAECXB010002306.1, from coordinate 2,079,079 downwards.
ATTGTCTGTGCTGCCTTTGCAGTTGCTAGCCAAAAATTAAAGTCCAAAACAGTCTACGGGGAAGCTGTCTACGGTTTTGGCTATTTTATGCAAATAAGTTCAATCACCTTTCAGTCAATCAGACAAACTGTAGCGGAAGGATCCCTCGATAGGATTCGGGGGGTGGGAAGGGGTAACCTCTTTCGTTCGTTCCACTGGCAGCTCGTCAATTTTCGTTCACAGCACTTTCAATTTATTTTCGCAGTCCCCCCACACCCCACACCCCATCACCCATTGAGTTATTTACCCTTTTGCCGCCTGTCACAATCTGCAACACCCATCGAGGGTGGAGGACAACTGGACTCGTCCAGTTCTGGTTATGGTTACCCCCTCCCCAGTAGATTGGCTGTCAGTTGGCCGGTCAGCTTGTCCGTCCGTTCGTCCGTCTGTCACTCACTCAATCGAAACGAGACGAGGCGAGTGGCCAGTAACGAGTTCGTCTTATGCTTGCCCAAAGGATTTTCAATCGAATCTGTCAAATATCACAACCTTCAATCAAACCCAAAAAGCTCTGCAGCTCATTTTTCTTTCCTCCATGAAGATGATGAAACAACCCTGCAGGACACGCATGTGACAACAAACGAATTGACAATGGACACAGCGACAGAGTAAACCAAACGAGGCGGGGACAGAGGGCAGGTCCAGCTTCAGCTTCAGCACTACGGAAGGATAAATCATTCGCTATGGCATCCTTCGATATTTCATATTTTTCAATTTATTTTCGCAATTTATTCGAACACATCCGCTGCCTGAGATATCTGAAACAATTTCACGAAAATTACCCATAGATCATATCTGAAAGAGAGAGAGATGGAGAGAGAAAGATGTGACTGCTCTATTCTAATTAAAAACCCGCACAATCTGTTCGCCACAATCGGAGCCGGTTCGAACGGGACACACATCAAAGTTAAGAGCTCTGTCGCTGACGCAGATGTCGGCACAAGGAGCGACGAGTGCGACGACGACAGGATAATGCCGGACCGCCAATGAACCAGTTCCAGCTCTCATCTCTGGATGTCCTTCTGTCTGTCTGTCAGTCGTGCGACACACATATTTTTCTTTTCTTTACGTTTTTGCTTTCATACGCCACTTGCTTTTCATTTATCACAAATCCTTTATCTATCCACTCAGGGACATCATCTTCCACAACAACAACTTCGTGCCCGCCACTGCTGCTGCTGTAGTTGCTGCTGCGACTTCGTCAGGCCAAACGTCTTGGCCACTGGCAACGCCTCCTTCCCTCACTCCCTGGAGGGCAGCTGCCTGTGCCACCCGCATGTGCATTGGAGCAGATAACAAAGATCCTTCAACGGATTGACAACTGGAGGCGAGTAACTTTGTAATTTCTCATGCTTCAAAGTCGAGACGCTGACGCCACCAACAAGCACACTTCAGTTTCTCTTCGTCTCTCCTTCTTCTCTTTCTCTTTTTCTCGACTTACTTTTTCAGATCCATTTTGTTGCTCTCTCCTTTGTGGCATATTGATGGGGTCAGCAAGCTTGTAGAGGGCGATGAGTTCACGGAATCTAGGGAAATGTTCTATAGATATTTAAGAGATCTCCAAGAAAAGGTTGTTGACAATTTAGAAAAACTAGAGACATAGGATTTAATAAGAATATTATTAATATATAAAACATACTTGCATACTTGTAGGCTATATTGCATACTTAGTTTCATCTTATGCAGTTCTTCAACTATTCCGTCATCATCAATCTTAAAGATTTTCGTTATATCTTGCACATATAATTCTCTACCCTCACTCTTTTTAAAGTTCCTCATTTCAAATCCAATTGAATGAGTTCAATTGCCCACAGACCTTCCTCACACTCTGCCAGCCATAACTCAACCCAATCCTAGAGTACACAAGCTTCGGTCTGTGGTTTGAGTGCTGGCGTAATGCAAACAAGCTGAAGGATTGGAAGAACACCCGCTACGTCGTCTTCCCTGCATCCTCTGCTGCTGTTCTCATAATGCACACAGCTATATATACTATGTCTGTATATAAATACGATACGTCTGTCCATCGGTTTGCATGCCAGCCTTGTTATGTGTGTGTGTGGGTGGCATGTCCTTTGTGCGGCAAAAGGTCCTTCATTAGAAAAATTTTCAACTTGTCATCTTTTTCGTCATCAACTCAATCTCAAGTCAAACCAAACCGGCTGTTGCCTCTGCCTCTGCCTTGGCTCGACTGGCCTGTCGCTTTACATCTCGTCAGGATGTCTACTGCCCTTGCTTCATCTCCTCCTCCTTCTCTGTCTCTTTCTCCCCTCTCTCTTGCTCTGCCTGCCCCTTGCATGTGTGCCAACTTGTCCAATATTGTCCCTTTTCCTTGTGCTTTTCATTTGTCCATCTTCTGCTTGTATTTTTCTTCAGCACGTCGCCTGCTCCAGCTCCTTCTACTCCCCCTGTCCGTCCCTCTCTGCTGTGCCAGTGCGCTCCTTTTCAAATAATTCCTGTTGTTCTTGTGTGGGTCGCCGGGCTGATGATGAAGGGTCGACGTAGCCGTCCTCGTTGTCGTCCAGAGTTCGTCACTTTTGAGTTTTGGTTTGACGAACTTGGTCCTTGCGTTGAAATTAAATAGAAATTTGACTCGAGCTGCTGCTGACTCTGCTGGCTTTGCTGCAGGTTTTTCAGCAAAAAACTTTATCAAATTCCTGTTAATTGAAATGTTGATTTTAGTTGCGAGGCTAACAAATTGCAGCGACACAAAGGACAGTAAAAAGAGGGACGAGATGAAGGGGGAGGCGAGGGCTGAAGGCGGGGGAGTAGCCACATCAATTTGAAAATTGCAGCAGATAATGGAGTAGGAGTTTTGGCTTTAAAAATGTACCTTAAAGTGGGCTTAGACATTTGAAATGGATTACAGACTTTAAAATTGAAGATTTCTTTGAAATTGGTTTTTATATAAAGATATACGATTCTTAAATAACTAGGATGCAGTTCATATGCAGGAAATTCATATATTGCATAATTATAAAAGAATTGCAACTCTACTTTCGGAAATCTAGTCCAAACTAAGTTAACTTGGATCTTTTGAACCTCTTTCTAGTGTTTTATAAGTATTAAGTATTATATTATTATATTCTTCTCTTTCAAGCTAAGTTCTCATCTCTAATTTCATTACATAAATATAAAGAAATAACTACAGCTATCGCTAAACCTTTCTTAAATCCCTCTAATTCCCTTTAAGCCCCTTAGTTATTTCTCGCTCATTCCTTTGAGCTTTCATAAATTCTTTAAAAGTTGTTATATTTTTGTTGCACAAACAAATTGTCATCATACACACACATAGAAAGAGACGTGTGTGTGGGTTCTTTGTCTGCGTTTATTGGACACGGTTGACATTCTGTCCAGGGCTGGACATTAACTGTACCGTTACATTATATTGTGCGGCAGTGTCAACAGCATCAGCCGAGGACGAGCACCAGCACGAGGACGAAAGCAAGCAAAATGAAGCAAAGTTGACAAACTGACGAACTCAGCGGCGTACGCTTCATTCAATCTCTCAGTCGGTTGGAATGAATGACCAAACACGGATGCCCCAGAACCACCACCACCACCACCACCCCCGACACACAGTCAAGCAACAGCAAAGGCAGCAACAACAACACAACTAAATACACTTCAAAAGAATAAGTTGACAGCTGACGATGACTTGTCAGAGACAGGTTTCTATCCTTTCATACACACATAATGTGCAGAGGTCTCTCCTCCGGTACAGCCTGCCCTCTTTGCCCCGCACCCGTTCTCTGTGTCCAATGTGCAGACAATCAGCAAGAAGGGGGCAGGGGGGCGAGCCAAGCGAACGCATGTCCTGCCATCGGTTGACGGACATCGCCTGAACTTTTCTTACCCATGCTCTTTACACTTGGCTCCTCTTTCCTTTTGCGCTTCTTCTTTGCCTTGACTCCTTCTGGTGCTGGTCCTCTTCCTGCTCCTGCCCCTGCTGCACACTGTTACCTTAGGGATAATGATTTTTCAGTCAAGTGAAAATAATTTTTAAAGTAAACAGACAATTTCAGCTACCCTTTATTGTTGCTGTTGTTGTTCTTGTCGAAGGGGGCTTGCATAAATTTCCAACAGGACGCGTCTGGCGCCGCCTGATGTCCAGTGTGGTGGGCAATCAAGCTGTTCTCGTCTCGGGTTGACCAAATAATTGCACTACTTATGAAAGTCCTTCATGCCAAGTGTCTGTTCAGCAAGAGAAGTATCAATATACAGTACAGCATATAATTATCTCTATGGGAAATATATCACTATATAGTACAGTCTATAATTATCTCTATATCAACAACACATATCAATCATATTAAAGGAAACTGAAAGTAACAACTATTCCCAAGGATAACTGCATATCGAGAGACACAGAGAAATATACTGTAATTTGCAATTTTGCGCCCTGAACTCGTCCTTGAGTACAGTTTAATGCAACCTGCCAATTGAAAATCCGTTTTCTCAACTCAAGTTCAACGCTAAATAGAAAGCCCCAGCAAGGGGGAGAGGAGGTGCGGAGGGCATAGCAGGACGTCAATCTGTCAACTGCCTCGACCCGTTCGCTCATTTGCCCAGACAGGATGTCAGTTTGTACGTCCTTCTGCTACGTCTGTCCGCCCCGTCAGTCCTTCTGCTCCGTCACTCAATCCATTCAATTCCATGTTCCATTTCGCAAGGACCTGAGGTTGAGTGCCTCGGTTCCGTTTAGTTTCAGTTTTGGACGAGGCGCTGTCAATTTAAAATAGAAAATTTATAGAGCAGACAAAATGATGGACAGCCATCGTAGTTACACAATGTGTGTGTGTGCTGGTGTGTGTGTGCCTGTGTGTGTGTGTGTGTGGGGCTACAAATGCTTGGAAGGTGGACTACTCACATTGTTACGCCGTGGCGTCTCTGGGTGGCAGACGGAACTGCACTCGCCTGACGGACTGACTGACTGCCTGGCAAATTGACGGACAGATTGATAGACAGATGAGATTAAATAACTTGTAGAGGTTTATATAATATACTATATATAGTATAGTATATATATAGAGAAAGCATGTGTAGTATATGTACGCACGTACAAACGGAATGAATCCTGCGCCGTGTCCTGCGAGAGAGAAAGCTTCTCCTCGTGCAAATGCAATGCGCAAAGTTTTTCGACGCGTCGCTCGGTCGGGCGATTTGTCAGAACAGGTTGGGGGGAGTGAGACGAGTGGGGGTCGCATGAGGAGAAACTTAGTTTCGAGTTCTGCTTTGTGCGCTTGTTTCGTCAATCAAAATTACGTGACGTTTTGCATTCGTTGTCGTTCAATGGACGTCATAAATACCGTTGCTCAAGATATATTTAGCTGGAGCAGCATGTGAGCCATCAAACGGATGAGCCACGCACGTGTTTAGCCGAGGAAGAAGTCTCTCCCTGCCTTCACTGCCACGGAACTGAAATAAGAGAATTTCATTAATTAAACAAACAATTTATTTAATTTTATTTAATACTTACAAAGTACTTGAACAAACTTAGCAAAATATGTGATGATTATTGAACTACTGCACACATTCCAATCCCAAATTCATGATCTAAAAATTGCCCACATATGATGATTGATTGATTCTGCTGGCACTTGAAAGGAAGTCGTCGGGCGGAAGTGGCACTTGATCCCGAGACGAGCTGACGATTTGTGCCTCTGCCTCGGTGTGCTTTGCCGCTGTCCATTTGCTCGAATGATATATCACTGACATCTGAAAAATATGAAAAACTAAACTAAGAACGTTCGTCTCTGAGGCCTTGCGACGAGTTTTGGATGCGGATTTTGCAAAACAAATGAAGCAATAAATTTTGCTGACAAAAAACAAGCAGCCAAAACGAACTGCAGATGCGAGAAGGAATATATATATGGATATATGGGGTATATAGTATATGTATCTGTTATATAGCAAGTACATGCCGCTAAGTACGCGGGAATTTAGACTAAGTGCCTGCGCTGAGCACACGAATGGGGATAGAGACGGACGTGTATACGGTCGGGATGTGAATGGGATTGTGGACGTGGATGTGGATGTGGACATGGCCAAGTCAACTCGCAGAGCCGACCGACCGACCGTGTGTGTTTATATATCACTCACATGTATGTCAGATGACAAACAACTGACAAGTGACAAGCTTCAGCGTCAACGTCGTCGTCGGCGTCTTCTTTCGCGGGTTCTTCGGCGTGGACGATGCTGCTGCTGCTCTCGACTGTGCACAGTGGAACACAATTAGATGTGGGTGAGTGAAAGTTGACTGGTGTTTAATATTTACAAGAGACAAGGGAATTAATGATAGAAGGATAAAGGAAGATATATAATTGTTTACTTTTTATGTCATGCAAGTAAGATATGAAAATTTATAGAAATCACATAAGTGGAAATATAAAGACAGCTTTAACATATGATAAGGTAGTTCTTAATTAGATTACGGTGGAAACGATGAAATGTTTTTGATGAAGAGTCATAACAGGAGATAAAAAGATTACTATATCATAAACGAAAAGACATTAAAAAAGAAATCGATTATAAATTAATAGAATAATGAGATGAAGTCAATTAAAGAGAAAGATTGTTAACCACAACAAAAAAAGAGTCTGATAGATAAAAAGATGTAGTCTGAAACCTTGAATTAATTTCAAATTCACCGTTCAAATCAATTTGAACCACGCTACAAACAGCCACAATCAGTTCCTTATTTCCATCCGCATTTCTTACATTCCTCAGTGCGATCGTCAATCAATTCAACTATTCCCATTGAACATTCCACTGTGCCAATGCGACAAAATTGACGCGCCTCATGGCGACATATGCTTCTTCTGCGCTCTCTTTCTTTCGGCTGTTCACTTTTGCCAGGGAATTATGATGATTATGATGATGAACGCGTGGTTGTCCGATTTGCTCGACCGCCTCTTGCCAATTGCAGCATATTCGCCCCCTACTGCTCCCCCCTTTGCGCCACCGGGGCAATCGGGGATTGTCAACATGACAACGACAACCACCAGAACTGAAGAGATGTGGCAATTCTGAGGAATTTACTCGACCAGTCCCAGACTCAGGCAATTGTCTGTATCTTCTTTGCGGTCTCTGTCGGCGCGACGCATGTAAATCACTTGATGCGCACTCTGGCAATCCGAGTGTCAAAAAATTAAGAAGCCCAATTAGACGTTGCCACCTGTCAGCAGTTCGTCATCCTGGCTAGCTGCGAATATGACATTCATTCATATGCCAGAGTGGCGAAGTAGACGAGACGACTCAGCTGACGATTTATTTTCTCACTCACAGTTCGTCAAGAGCTGAAGTCGCGCACAGCAGACTGTCTACTCCCCTTCCGTAGTACCTCCTCCTCCTTGCCCTCTTCTCTGTCCATCCGTCAGTTAGTCAGCGTGTTTATGTCCCCGGCGTGGACCATAAAAGTTTTGTGGCCAAATGTTGCGCGGATTTATGAATTTATGTCTATTTTTAGTTCTTGGACCAGTGCGACACATTACATATTTATGGCATCTTCTCTGCTCTGATATCACACTCCACTATATCCGGGGCGGATTCCTGGAACTGTTTGTCAACTGTGATTGATTGCAAGGGATGTTTCCATAGTTTCTAGTTATATACAGATTTTATGGCAAACTGACATAATTGGGTTATAAAAGTGCTAGTTCTGCCCACTGTACCTTCGAATTGGCCAACGGCGGCGCTGTTCGTCAATCCATCAAAGGGCTGCGCGACAACAGAGGGCGCTGCCAAAAACAACAACAACAATGTGGGCACATTTAGCATACAATACACACACACGACATACACATACATACATTGTCTGCCAGAGTAGATGAGGCATTCCTTTGCTTCGGCTGAGTTTGTTGTGACAGACACGGTGACAATTTGCAGCAAAGCGTTGCAAATGACAACATCGCATGATGCAAGATGGCAGAGATAGGACGTCTGCGGGCAGAGGGGTGCGGTGGAGGTGCCCTCAAACTGACGATGAGAATCGCCAAGTGACTTGCACTTAACAAAGTTGTCGCGGCACCCTGATTTGACACATGAATGCAACCATGCATGTACTTTGTATGCATGTGTGTGTGTGTTTGTATTCGAATATTTTGGGCCAATTTGCATACGCCTAATTGAGCGTAATGCACACTTAACGTACATAAATAAACTTATACAAATATAGTTATATATTATGCACATATGTATATATAAATTATGTTTTTTAAATGCACTTTATTATTTAATTACACTTCGTGCAGTTTTTACAATTTCCAGAAGTTTTACGACACTGCCAAAATTAAAAAGCCTCAATGGCTGCCTGCGCTTAAAAGTATCGATACTTTAAACAACATATCGAATGGTGCATTGAAATATTCTGCAACACTGTAACGAATGATGCGACAGAAATCTAAAGAAATTTTCATTTCCTTCGTAATTGCCAACTGGAAAAGTTCTCCAATATTTCTACGAGTTTTCTTTAATAATATTTTCAACATGTTCATGAAGAAATCCGATCGTAACGCCATCTATCAGGTGCTTTTCCACTCGGGCGTGCTATTTGCAGAGCGCTCGCCACAAAAGCGTCATTCTGATGAAGATCTGAAGCATTTGACGAATCTGCAAGTCATCAAGACTCTGCAGTCGCTCAAGTCACGTGGTTACGTGTCGGAGCAATGCGCCTGGCGCCATTACTACTGGTGCCTGAACAACGATGGCATTGAGTTCCTCAGGGGCTACCTGCAACTGCCCACTGAGGTGGTGCCCACCACACTGCAGCGTCGTACGGAGCCGGTACGCATGTTCCGCACATCGGATGATGGACGCCCTCGTGCACCACGTGGCGATGGCAAGGAACGCACCGATGATCGTGCCAACTATCGTCGTCCGGAGCGTGGCGCGGACAAGACTGCAAACGTGGGACCCGGCACTGGATCGGTAGAGTTCCGCGGCGGCTTTGGTCGTGGCAGGAAGTAGTCCAAGGGAGTCTGAGCAGTCAAGTTTGTGTATTAAATGTACCTAACCTGCACTAATTAAAAACTTACTAATCATTTGATTTATTTAGTTTTGTTTTTGTACTAAAAACTGATTTATAAACTGCGAAACTAACTTTAGTTTTATAACTAACTATGTATACTACCTTGAAGTATTCCCTTTAGGTCTAACCTTCTCTCTGGAAGTCTTCAATTCGTGAAGTCTTCCCTTCCCTTGTTAGATCTATTATTTTTCTTTAAAGTCTTTCCTTCTGCCTTGGAATCTTCCTTACTGAATTAAGTCTTCCATTTCCTTCTTGTCTCCCTTGAAGTCTTCCCTTCCCCCTTTAAGTCATCCTTTCTTTAAATTCTGCCCTCTTTTCACATCAAGGCACGGGGTCCATCATTCTGTGGCTCAACTCTTGCTGTGCTGCTCAATCAACTTAATGTTTATTGTTTACTTAAATACTCTCTAAAATATGTGTGTCTGCATTATGATAAACAATTCGCCCCGACTCGGATAACGACAATAAATCCATTCGCTGACGTTGTGCCACGCCAACGCAACACGGAGACGGCGACGCGGAGATGGACTCTGAGGCGAGCTTCGGACCGAGGCGAGATCCCTGTGCAGGCTGTGAAGCTGGAAGCGCATTTATTATTTGATTATAAACAGCAGCGAGTTGCTGCAGAGAGACGAGGAGACAGGAAGGAGGAATGGGGGGCAGCGGCGAGTGTCGAGCGGGGCCATAAAAATCACCTACTGACAGATTTATTACACAGCGAAGCTCCGACTCGACCCGGAGGTTGTCTGGCCGGGACGGACGCGGGACGCGACGAGACGTTCGCCTCGGCTTTGACAACAAACAGATACGGCTACAACAACAACAGCAACGACAAAAAGAGGAAGAGAAAAACAACAGCAGCAGCAGCATCAACAGCAGCAATCGCCGCCAGTGAGCAACTGCAGCAGCAACGAGCCGGCGCAGCGACCGCGTCCTCGAGCTCATCATCGTCATCATCAGGCAGCGATGCTGACAGCTACACGGCAACGCCATCAGCGTAATCAACTTGGTGTCGAGCCGCTGCGCTGAAGCTGGAGCAGCACACTCACTGGCAACTGGCAACCACTGTCCAGTTGTCCCGGTTCAACTCGCGACTGCGCTGCACTTTATGGGTGGCATGTGAAGCGTTTGCCGCCGTCGAAACAATCCCTAACTCTTTAGCCTCATTAAGCAAAAATTTCACACAAAAAAATGGAAAGAATCAGAAGAAGCGTTGGTGGTGCAGCAGGAGGAGGAGGAGTAGGAGGAAGTGAGGGATAAACTGAGAGTATTATCGACGGCATGTCGAAGTTGAGAGACGCTGCGATAGATTGGCATGCCAGTCGATTAATGATGGAGATACTGGACTATGGACAGGGTAAGAATAGTGAGGTTAGTGTAGGTGGAAGAGGGGGACGAGGAAGGAAGGCGGAGAGAAGACTAGAGAGTACAGAGAATGTGAGAGGGATAAATAGGAAGTTACTTAAATAAAGACATATAAATATATTTGCCCTATAAATAAAATACCCTATAAATATTACAGATCTTTTCTTTAGATCCTATCAACCTTTTCTTCTCACGTTTCCAGCACATTGACCTCTTGACAGAGCATTTAAAAACCCAAGTAGCTGGCGACACTTCCAGTCAGTCAGTTGACCTCAGCACACTCCCACGCACCATGACAGTTGCAGCTGCCTCTCCCCAGCCCCACGCCCATTGCTTCCTTCGTTTCCAATCATCATCAATGACGCGAGCTGTTTTGCTTAACTACAACAAAAAAAGTAAAGTTTATTCAGCACTTCCCGGGAGGAGGTGGCGACAGGGTTGCCAGGGGGGCAGGGGGATCGCATCCAGCCCGGCTGCAGTGGCATCCCAAAAGTGTCAAATGTGTTGTGTGATTTATGCAGTCAGTCGCATGATTTGTTTGCAGTCCGTCTACTTTTCGTGTTTATCTGCGCAAAATATGAGAAAGATAAATCGACGAAGCGATGCTGTTGAGCCTGGTGAGTGACTCTCAGCCTCTCTGTCCATCCATTTGACCAAATCGCAATCAGTTGGCGCGATTTTCACTCGCCAACTTTTACTGCTGTCGGCAACGGCGGCTGCTTTCATTCGTCACCTGGTCGCATGTAATTTTTCAGGTAAATTATTGAAACGTCCCTAACGATCCGACGACGATCTCCAATGCCTGCCAGCCACGAGCAGTTCCCGCGCAGAGATCAGGAAATGTCCAACTTTTCACAGCGCTTTGATTTGTGTGCCCAGCAATGATATATACTCATGAGTCGTCCGACTGTGAGTGCGAATGTGAGTACAAGTATTCATGTATGTATTCACTTGCAGATTCCGATCTTCATCTCTCCCTTTCTCTTTCTCCTGTTTGGGTGCTAATTTATTATTGCAGCCATTTTTGGGGTCGCCGAGAGAGATAACTAGTCTTATTGGGTATCCAGTGAGAGCTGTGGGTTCTTAATTGGTATATCTTGGCGGGATTCGCGTAATTGACAGAGTTATTAAAATGTCAACGGAAATTAAGTGCGTAGGATTCTTAAGGTGAGAGGATTCTTTGAAAGTTGTTTTGCAACTTGCATAAGGGAAAGTTAAATAACAGTTAAGTGCATTGTACAATTGTAGATATCTTTGCGTAGAAAAGTGATATATGAAATTAAATGTATAGGATTCTTTGGGAAATTCGAAAATTCATTAACAAAGAAGTTTCTACATTGTAAGTAGAATTATATATAAGTTAGTTTTATAAGTGTAAATAATTAAAAATATAGATAAGACATTAGACATGACATTTTATTGATATATGATATTTTGATATTGTTTTTCCATAACCAAACAATAATATAAGCAGATAAAGAGACTTCCTTACCTATTTTTAATCTTATTCAAAATTCTGTAAATAATCTGATATCCTTTAGCTTTTATTATGTATTCCTAATTACGAATGATAAGTTTTTCTTTACTTTCAAGTCTTTTATTATATTCTTATTATAATGATATATTATATACCATTCATAACCCCATTCATATTCCCTCTATAGCTTTGACCTTTGTCGGTTATAAGTGAATATTCTTCATTCTAGTAGCACCCAAAGTGCACGTTAGTTCTGCAACAGAGAAATGATGAAAAGAGAGAGAGAAAAACAAGGAGAGCGAGAGAGCACTAGTTCGTTGCGACCCTGGAATGGCATTTCTAAATGGACGCCATAATCAAGCGCTAATAACCTCATTTGTATGTCCAAGCGGGCCATTAACTTTTCATTTGCCACGCGAAAAAGTTTTGCATTGAGCAAATGCAGCACTAGCTCCAACCAACCAGATGGAGATTGTCCAACAAACCAACGGACCAGTCAGCGATCCATCTACACAACTATTCCCCCCTTCACCTCCTGCACTTTGTTGGACATGGACATGGACGCTCGCTGTCAGAGCGCTCGCACTCAGGCTGGCTGGCCTGGCCTGGTCGGCCATAACTTGCGTGAAACATGTTAATAATTTACAATTTGGTATTCATAAATAAAATGTCATCCGGACTCCTCCAACGACTGCAGCGGACCTGGCCTGGCTGCCTGGTCGGCGGGTAATGAGCGAATGTTGATTGAGGTTATATTTCATGGCAAATGGGTGCCCGCCGTTCCTGTCCAGGTTCGAGCTGCCTCCGCTGCTGTCTTGGGAAAGTCGCGCCAGTCGGTACAAAGCAAGCGCATGTTAACTCTCGCGCAGTTCCCGTTGACGTTTGACACGCCGCCGCTGTGGCAACAAAAGTTGCCCCGCCGCGTGCTGGCAACTGCGCCTGCACCTTCGACTTGACTTGAGCTGGCTACTGGCAAAGTTGCAACCCGGTTGCAGTTGCGCACTGAGCCCTGATTAAACACTCAACCCATTTATCGTCATTTATGGTAATTGTTCGAATCGCAGCCGCTACTCCCGCAATCCATTCAGCGCTGAGCTTAAGCAGGGCAACCAATTAGAAGGGCAAGCTATTGACATCAAAGAACCTTCTGGGTTGTTGAGATTTATAGGGAATATTTGTCAAGAAGTGTGTAGATTAAGATGACTCTGTATTGGATTAAGTGCTCCGAGTAGCATTGCTCAGTTTTATACTCTATATCAAAGTTTCAAAAGAAACCTTTTGACAAAAGAAGTTAGAGCTTATTGGATCTGTCCTTTGACCCTTTTATTATCATAGTTCACTGCAAAAAAACCAAACAATATCATTTAGATGCTCCATATTATAAAGAATATATATACAAACCCAACTCTTCTTGGTTTAGTCAAGATCTCTCTGAAACTTTATCAGATTCCTGCACCTAATTCACCTCCTCACATCGTAGAAATACCTGCAGCAAGTTGCGAATGTATCCTGCGGTTAATTTGTTATTTAGTCATTGCGACATATTGCTGTGGCATGCCGCCTTGTTGCTTGTGCCATATCTCTGGCATTCCTACGTCCGATTTGCGCGATAATGTTTCGCCAAGGGGCGGAGAAGGGGAACTGTGCTGAGGGGGGGCTGTCAGCAAGTGCCGTTAGGCAGGCGCAGTCAGCATGGGTGACATTTAATTGCAAACAGATACATTTTGTCAGGGCCAAGTGACGTGAATAGATGCAGCAGCAACTGCCAGAGCAACAGCAACATGAGGCACGTCGCATCCGCTGTCTCCTTGTGGCAAGTTGCGCTGCAGGCGAATTAGGTGGCAGAATGCGGCTCCAACAGCGTTGAGAGCTGCTGCGACTGGCATTCAGTCAGCCAGTCTATCTATCACGGCAAATGTATCTGCCAGTTGTATCTGTATCTGCATCTGTATCTGTACTGCAGCTGTAGATGTATCTGCGTGAGAAATGCGCAATTTCTGTTTATTTAATGCCAATGCATCTCGCGATGCGCCGTCGCCGCCAACACGCCATCAGTTTTCAATCACACGCGCCCACACGCCTTCTCTCCCCCTTCTCCTCCTGCTTGCTCTACTGCTCCAACATCCTCCTCCTGCCTTGATTTACTGCGCACTTGTTGCGCCACAAGCTGCTGCAGCTGAAAATCACTTTGCAGCAACTTTTGCATCTTCTCATGACGACGCTGGCCCCCAAAGTGGTGTCAACAGCTCTCGGCGCGCTGACTGATGAGTTACTCATCCGGAAATGTTTTTCACTTGCCACTTTGCGCTTTCCACTTGCCACAGTCGCAGTCCCAGTCCCGACGACCGACGCGTCGTCCGAAAAAAGAGCCAACAAAGCGTCTTTGTCAACAACTGACAGATTGGCCGAGGCAACTCGCACGCTAAATATTCTCTGCCTGAATGCGCCTCTCAACTTGTTTCCACGGTGAAGAGGCTGAGGTGGACGTCGGGACGGTGTGGGGGACTCTTTTGTCATCTTTTGTTCCAGCAAATGACTGGGAAACCGTTTTGGAATGAGCTCCTGAGGCAGTTGTAGTTGCGGGTCTATAAGGAGAGGGAAAGAAACAGACTGAATTAATATAGTGAAAATTTTGAACGATTTTGGAATATTATAATACTTAATCTGCGGTAAATTATATAGTATTTCATATATAACTTAAACACTTCTTGATATAAACGTAATACCTGAATAATATATAGAAAAAAAATCCATGAAAAGATTATTTAAAGAGCGACAAGTATCTGGATTAAAAGATACTCTTTACTAAGGTGAATGAGAATAATATTCTATGATTATTTGATCGAGGGATCTGTTACACGATCTAGAGATCCGCTGTATTCCTACTGAGTTTAGAGCTTGATTATCCATCCATTGTTTGTTAATATCTCTTAGACTTTTCCTTAGTTCTTCACTTTACTTCACTTTAGGGAAGGTAGTTTCCTATAAATATCTAAAATACTTTTATTAGGTCTGATTCGGTCAATTTAACCTTTTGCCTTAAAACAATTTCAATCTGAAAATATAATTTAACATGAATAACTCTTTAAGATATGTGGTATAATAATGACTTATTTAATACAACAACAATTACCAATTACAATGCAATAATAAGGCCCAATCTCTGCTACGCATAGTCCCACATAATCTGGGCAGGGATCTACCGCCCCAATCCAACAACGCTATGCTCACAAATCTGTGCGCTACAAGGCATGCAAAATATTTATTCACATCCATCCAAAATAGTCCACGCGACTCGTAACTCATTTGCCCGCCAAAATCCTTGACTTGCCAGAGACACGCAAGGCAGCAGCAGCAGGAGAAGGAGAAGGAGGAGGAGGAGGCAAGAAATTGCAGCCGAATGCGAGGCGAAGTGACATGAAGCGATGCAAAATGCATTCCCAGTGATGATGTGATATGTTGTGCCTTAGCTGAAGCTGATGTACCTCCCTCCAACGTTCCCTACTTGCCGTCATCGTCAAGAACAAGAACCGCGTCGAGGACGAGCTTGATGAGCATGATTACGAGCAGAGTAGAAGCAACTGCAAGAGCAGTGCGGAGCAAGGGATACACAGATCGGGACACGAGCCAGACAGCGCTGCTGATGGTGACAATCTCAGCGCGGCGCGGCTCTGAAACTGATGAGGTTAACAACGACAACATCCACGTCCTCATCCACATCCACACAGCGCGCACATCGCACATGGCACGCTGGAGATGATGAGCCGTATTATGTTACGTTGTCGTCTCTGGCCCAGTCGCTCGGAGCGGAGCGTGTCATAAATGTCGCACGCCACGTTACTGATGCCTGTGATTACGTCTGCCCTCTCCACACACCGTCTCTCCTGTTGCTCCTCTTGCTGTATAATACGCTGCGCTTGGCTTGATTTTGCACACACACACAGAGTAGAGAGTAGCTGGAAGAGTGGGGGGAAGGGAAGGAGGGTGGTTAGTAAATTTGCATGTGCACGAAACGTCATCGAAAATGCATCATTAGCAGCTGGGAATTGGGCAAACAAGTCTATTTGTCGCCTCGCAGCTCGACTCCGACACGACGACCATGTCGCGATATGCAAAAGACCTGAGGCGGCTTCAACTGTTCGCCCTCTCCATTGCACTTCCCCCCTACTGGGGCACCCACGACTCGGGGAACACTTGTTGCCAGCGTGTGGCACAACTGATCTGTGACCCTGCAACTTGTACTGGATTCAAATGCAAATTCCCATGCGCCCCCAGGCATGTTGCTAGTAGTGCCCCACGGGGGTTCGTCTGCATATATCCGATTTATTCCCAGTCAATTACATGAAATACGTTTGGAACTTCACCACACTTCTTCCTGTTGAGTCTGGAACAGTTGGTAGAAATTCATCTATACGATCGTCGGATTCCTTGTTGTTGTGAGATCAGTGTTCGTCATTAGCAATTATTAACATTTGCACACTGAATAAATTCTCAAATTGCAAATTTTTAGTTTTTGTTGAATTTCTTATTTGTTTTTAAAGTGTTGCAATGCGCCAAAATCTGTTTACCGATACCACTAAGGATCGAACATTGAATTCGATGCTTACTTGCGATACCTATTACTTGCTAATGCAACTGCTGAACTATCGATTCCTCTACGTTTGTCGATTCCTTAATGGGATTATGCAACACACATAATTTAAATATTATATTATACTAGATTTAGCCAAACTATCGATATCCACCACACTCGATATTATTTGAGTATATTTTAAAGTGTGTGCATAAATTAATATACTCGTATGTTTTTGTGAGTTTTTAATTCAGTAAATTTATTCAAATATTGTGAAATTATTCAAACAATGTAAATTTTCACTCGCATTAAGACCCTTTCAAACTGCCAATGATCTCTTATAATGATGTGCCATAATATGCCGCCATTAATTCACGTCTGTCACTTTAATTAAAAGCCTTTTCATAGGGCAAGCCTTCGCTCAGTCGGGTTTAACACCTTCGCCTTGATTGGGGGTTATCAAGTTGCCTTAAGTATGCGAGTAATGATAATTCCATGCCCGGGCATTACTTTAAACCCCTTTTAATGCGTCGAGCAACGCATTAAATGTTCTGCATAAGGAGCAGCAGCAGCGGCAGCGAGTCGAATCGTCGTCGTCGTCCTCTGTCATTTTCATAATTAAAGGATTCTAGCGAGATGGCCGGGACTGTGCGCGCATCTATATTCATATATTGATAAAGTTGTAAAAGTTGAAAGTTGCGCAAAACAATAAAAATAAATTCTAATGAAGATGGCCGACCGGCATGGCGCACACAGACCCAGAGAGGGAGAGAGAGAGAAAGAGAAGGCAGGGAGAGGTAGACGGGCGCCAGGACAAGCATCATCAGGACATCAGGCCGGGCGCCATTTGTGCCAGCAATTTTCTCTTCTTACATAAGCAGACCAGCTGAGGCTGCGGTAGGGTTAGAAAGAGAGAGAGAGGGGGGCATGAGGAGTAGAAGTAGGTGGAGGCGTTGCCGGGGTTGCTGCACTTCCGTAATTTGCCGAGCAAAAGCGAGAAAAACAATCGAATAAACTGTCGGAGCATCAAAATTCAAACGTCAAAAACCAGGCGAAGTCGAGGCAGTTGTTCCTTGCCAGCTGCCAGGGCGGGAGCTACCCCTACCCCATCTCTCCCAGCCTGCTAGTGTTCCAGATCCTCCTCCTGCTCCTATTCCCCCTATCTTCCCTTTTGTCCACCCACTGACAGCTATCCAGTCAAGCGTCAAAGTTCCTAATGCACACAACAAATTTCTTATACAGAGAGGGGTAGGAGAAGGTGTGAGAGTAGGAAAAGGAGGAGCTGCTGCAGGAGGCTGCAACTGGAGGTGCTGGCTGGCCACTGACGGAGACGTCAGGCAGAATGTCGTGGACAAAATGACGTTGTCACGAAAATTGCAGAATATAAAATTCCTAGTTCCGGCGCCAGTTTCTCTCCTCTCTTCCTCCCTCCTCGTCTCCTCCTGCCCTGGTCCAACCACATGCACTTCCGCCTGCGTCGCTTCGATTTTTGTCCAAGGACGCAGCGCAAAATACACTATAAAAATATATAGAAATAAAAAATAGAAGAAAATGGAGAAGCGAAAAATAAGTAGAAAGAAGAGTGGAAAAGGGGGAGGGGGGAGCGTAAGAAACTTTTCAAAAATTATTGAAATGTCACGTAGCAACTTCTCAAATTGCAAAAATCCTGACGCTGTCGTTCAATGTGCCGTGCGGATTGATAGAGCGAGTCCTGAAGGAGGCGAGGGACAAGCGTGCTGCACTTGTCGCCTGCACGAGGAAAGAGAGAGAGGGGGATGAGGGGCAGGGAGTCCGCTGCCGCAGTCATGGCTCGGACGCTGACACTAAGACGAAGCCAAGGCAGGGCGAGGCGAGGCGAGGTCCAGGTCCCAGTCAGGCTCAAATCCAATACACAAGTTGCTGCCCCTCTCTCCACCCCTTCTTTCCTCCTCCTCCCCCAGCGAACCGCAATTCAACGTGCGAACGACAGTTTGACCCGAGACATTTTTGGGTGGCAAATCCGGTGGGAGGCAGAGGCAGAGCCTGACAGCGTCTTGGCCATTACGAGCACAATAACAACGCATGGAGCAGCGGGCAGAAGGAGCTGAGTCGTAGGCGCGGGGTAGCTGGCGTCGAGACAAGGACAGAGTCGTCTTCGACGTCCTCGTCAATCGTCAAATGTCGCCAAGGCGCTGTCAAATGCAGGCAAAATGACGGGTCGAAGGACAGGATGCGGATGCGAATGCGGAAGATGCTAGCAAGATGAAGGAGACGAGCAGACGTAGCCGGAGCGACGTAGTAGTTGTCGTCGTCGTAGCCGGAGCCATGCCATGTTGTCGCAGGCATTAGGCAACTAACAGCAAACCCAGACCTGACCCAAGACCCACCTCCTCCACCTCCTCCTCCTTCTGCTGCCTGGCGGGAAATCTGCGAGCAGCGCAGAAAGTTTTCATGACTTTTCTTTTATTGCACATTTCAACAAAACGATTGATGGCTTCCATGACACACACACACACACACTGCAAGACGAGACGAAGACGTCGACGCAGCATGGCGTGGCAAGGAGGTAGAGGAGTTGCAGGGTTGAGGAGAGAAGAAGGTTCTGCTGTACAATATTCACAAGTTTAGCTCGTGCTCCGAGGCGAGCGGAGGATGCTGTAATATGATGGCACAAGGATTAGTCTGACGTGGCGCATTTCTTTTCTACTTCTTAGTTAGACATTTTGTTTCATGTCGACTAACCCACCAACCTCCTACCACGTTCCCTCTTTCTGCCCTACCTGCCCCTCTTTGCCCTGTGTCCTACTCCATTTTATTGACGTGGCTTTCATCAATGCGGCGTCCAGCAGGAAAAGCAACTACACATATGGACATATGTCGAGTCGGCCATGTGGCAGCAATAACTGTTGCCTTGAATACCCTAACCGAAAAAAGGGGAAGAACTATCGATGATTAAGAAGGTATTTCTGTATGTAGTTTTAGGCGGATTATTTCTACATCAGGAAAAGTCCTTAGGTCTTTCCAAAAATGCTTTATATTTCGGACTATTGCGTTCAGTTTTTCTTTGCCTAGTAATGGATCGAAATCAATATAATCCTATTCCAAATTCTTTAACGTTTTATTCATATTTCATATAGACAAATAATATACACAAACCTAACCTATCCTGACCTACGTGAATGCTACCTTCAAACCATTCCTAAAAAACCTTCCTTGAGATATTCCTTATAAAGTTTGATATATGGGCAAAAAAAACGTACCAACTCGACTGCTTCTAGAATTTTCCGTATTTTCTCTCAAGGATAATTCCATATAACACTCATACTTTCCCTCCATTATATCTGTATATCTTTATTCATATACTATCTGTATATCTCTCCCACTTTTTCAACGCATTTACTCGTCGACCTTTTCTCAATTTGCCTATCTTGCGGTCAGCTGCAAAGTTTCTTTCGTGCTTGGCAACATTTCCTCATGCTTTTCCAAACTGTTTCCACTTTTCTTCGCTTTACCCGCATTCCCGACTTCTTCTCCGACTCCTCCTGTTTCCACTGCTGGCAACGCGCGGACGTGGCACGTCTCCGATGACAAGCAAGAACAATTTTTGACTGATGCGCTATATATGCTGGACGTCCGAGTTCGAGTCTACAAGGAGATACTTCCCCCATCTCTTCCTTCTGCTCCATCTTCTCGTTATGCTTCTTGTCCTTCGTGTCCACGTCCGAATTCGAGTTTGAGTTGTGCTTGGTTGAAAAGTTTAAAGCAGCAAGCTGGAGGCTTGAACTCTGACCCCTAACCTTTCAGCGCAAGGAGAAATGAAACAAAGTAGCCTGGTTCTCTTTCTCATTCTTCTTTTACTTTCTTTCTTGCTTATGATGCATGCGACTATGTTTATTTCATTGCGTATACGTATTGATTGATGCGGCCGGGGCAGTACTTGAAAGTGTAGATGGAAGGAAGATGGATTTGTGAGTGTGAAAAAAAATATTTTTAGTTAAGTTACTATATGTTATAGTTATAGTTTTACTATAATTATTTTTTTATTTATAAGTAGAATTGGTTTATTCATGAACTTCTAATAAGATTTTTTCAAACAAATACCAAAAACTTTACGTATTTTAAATATACTGAAGTGTGCGGTAAAATTGCGACGATCTTTTATATCGATGGTTAATATCGAGTACATTTAGTGAGTCTAAAATCGATTTTAATCGTTAATCCAATAAGGTTTCTACCAGCCAAAAGCAGTCGATACTTATGTATTTTGACTCCATTGGATATCTCCAAGGACTTTTCATGTAAGATTCTATAGCATTCCCAACTAGAATATCCCTATTTATTTTAAAATCAATTTTCTCTTCTATTTTACATTTATCTTTTCTCAACATATTCCCAATTTCGTACTCTTTTCTAGGTCCATTCCTGATCTTAATGTGGTAAATGAAGAAGTCCATAAAGAACAGAAACAGTGCCTGCATAATATTGTAGGAATCTGAAGTATCCTTTGAAACTAAAAAAGAAGGAGGAGTTTGTCTCCAGGATGCAATAAGCGCACGACGCGAGCTGACAAAGTGACCAGCAAAAGGTCCTTGGGACACCTTTAAAGGAAAGAAAGAAGTCAGAGAAAGAGTGCGACAGACAGAGAGCGTCGTCTGGCAGGCGACAGCGTGTTATGCAACGCAGCAAGAGCAGGAGTGTGGAAGGAGGAGAGAGAGAGGGAGGGAGACACATGCACATCAGGCGGCTGATGCTTCCTGCCATATACTTAAGGATTAGAAATTTACTGAAATGCTGCCAGAGACAGCGCCAGAACTTGGAACATACTCGTAAAATGCAACGACTGCAAAGGAGGAAGCGAAGCAGAAGCGCCAAGGCAAGAAAGGGTAAGGAGCAGTGTGAGAAGGAAGCAGAGGAAGACGAGGCAAAAGAAAAGTCAATGCGCAGTCGAAGAGAAACTTGTCAGTTGCCGTCAATCAGCAGACAGCAGGAAGGACATCGTGCGACCCAATAGAATAACATTGCGACAGTGTGCGGGAGGGAGAAGGAGGATGAGAAAGAAGAGAACCTTGTACGGGTGTGCGTGTGTTTGTGGGCGTCTTGGCAGCACTGGCGGACCAGGAGCCGGAGCTGGACGAGAGAGAGCATTGCAACTTTTGCTCGTCAGCAACAAAAATTGATGCGCTGCAGATGAAACGCCAAAAAGTTTGCCCTCAGCTAGACGAGGGCAGAGCAGGACAGAGAGAGAGAGGGGGAGGGGGAGACTAAGAAAGCAAACCAGAAGCAAAAGCAAAAGATTAAAAAACGGAAAAATGTGCATGGCTAAAGAAAAACATTGAAGGCAGCACAGAGGAAGCAACAGGGAGAGAAGGAGGAGAAGAGAGAGAGGGGTGAGCAAGACATGGAGCCCAGTGCAGGCGACGAAGCGTCGTCCTTGTCTTGCTGACCCCGTCTCCTGCCCCGCGTTGTCGCTGTCGCCCACCCAACTGACAACGACAAAGACGAAATGAGGTCGTCCCCGAAGGATGGCCAAAATATTTTACTGATTGTGTGCAAACTTCGATACAAAGTTGAAGCTCTCCATGCGCGCTGACGTCGCAGTTGACGTCGCAGCTGACGTCGACTGCAGTGAGAATATTTGGTGATTGCACAAGATGCAAAGTGTCAAGCTGAGGCAAAGGAGAAGTGAAGAGTAGAAAGAAAAGAAAGAAAACTGACGAAAAGGAGTGACCATTGATTAAGGCTCTCAGGGAGAGAAGAGAAAGACGAGAGAGATAAAGAAGAGGCAGCTCTGATGGGGCCACAGCATAACACTTAATTATACTGTAGTCTCATTTTGTTATTGACTCAAGTCTATGATCGAAATGTGTGAAGAGTTCAAAGAGAAAAAGAAAAGAATGAGAGAGATAGATGAGTTTTCTTAGCAAGACTTATAGGTCACTTTGTCCAGCGTATCTCTCCCTCTCTCTCTCTCTCTCTCTCTCTCGCAATCAATCAATTTCATGAGCTAAATTAAGTTTTAAAGAATTTAAATAGTTCTATAGTGATAGATATGTATTTATTAAGTGTACACCCCTTATGTTTTTGCAGTATATTTGAAGAATTTGCCATACACTACAAATATTTAAAAGAAAATAAAATATGTTTTTTTTTTTCTACTTGAGATTGTTTCTTGAGTAACTTTTTAATTTCTCCACATATCTTCACAAAATTTCTGCAACTGAAATTTCAATCTAAAATCTTCCAATCTACTAAATTTAATCAAAATCTAACAACAATTCCACTAAGTAATGACTAAAAGAAATTTATACAACCTGATATGACAATCAAATTAGCGAACAATATTTTCATTGAGCGCTCTCCTTCTACTTTCTGTCTAAAAATTTCATTCTGTCGAACTGACAAATTTGCTACGGACTTCAATAATTAATCCATTTGCCGACGACATTCTCCACATACCTATGCGAGACATGCTTATATATATAGTATATATCGTTATATTTGTGAGTATGACAGCTGGATGCGATACATAAATGTTTTGTCGCTCATCCAATAAATGTCAAATTTGAAAAACCATGAGACTATGTGGCCAGCATGCAGACAGGTAGGCAAGCAGGGGGGAGGGACAGGGACGGGTAGTTGGTAAGCCAAAATGGCCAATGGGGCCAATTGTCAATGGCCGATCCGATGGTCGTCTGACATGTCAAATAAATTAATTTGTGCAACGAGAAACGTCAAAACTAATTACAACATCGCTGCAGCTGTCAATGGAATGAACTGTCCACTGTGGTTGAGCAGAGACAGAGGGGGACAGTAGTGGGGAAAAGAGAGGGGGAAAAATAGACTGGCGCTGGTAGGGGGCTACCCTATGGAGGCCAACCTCAGCTGGTTGGGAAGGCAAAATATATTAATGACGTGTCAAAATTAACATTTCATTAAGCGAATTTATGTGCCAGCTAAAGTCAAAGAAAGAGAGAGGGATATGAGATGGGAAAATGGGGAAAGAGAGAGAGAGAGGAAGAAAGAGAGGAGTAGAGAGAGGCAAAGAGTGATGGAATAGAAGAACTTAGATAGTTAGATCTCTTAGTGCTCTTCTAATTCGAATTTCAGTCCTATGTAGTAAATTTGAATGCATTATCTTAACAAATAGCAAAAATCAGCCGATAGTTTGTATGACAGCTCTACGATATATCGGTCCCATGCGGTTTGTTCCAACTTATAAAGAGCGTGTAGTAATAAGATGCAAGTGTACCTATTTTCAGCAGGCTACCTTTAAAACTGAGAGACTAGTTTGCGTCGCAACAGGCGGACACACGGTTATACGGACAGACGGACAGGGTTAGTTCGGTTCCTCTGTTGATGCTGATTCGGAGATCTTTCCTTAGGTGCATTACAAACTCCTGTCCAAAATAAATATACCCTCTGGAAGGGTATAACGAAATTTATTAGAAAGTGGCATATAAACAATAAGTCGAAAATACCATAAAGAGAGCGGGAACTAATGCGAGGGAGATACATATAAGCCACATCTATTTCTACACTAAGCCACTCTTCTAAAAAGAAAAAAAGAGGGAAAAGGGGAGCATCCATCAATCTTAGTGGCCAGCCCAATATGTCTCCACGTCAATCAATCAATCAAGCGCCGCGACCGGCAGCTGACCGCCAATTCCAATTGATTTCGTCAATTGATTTTAACACCCATCAGATGTCAGAGCCAAAAACAAAATGGCCGACAGACGTGCCAGAGTGTGCGAGACACTGCACGAGACACATGAGTGTGTGCATATGTGTGTGTGTGTGTTCGTCTGTGTGTGTCAGTGACACGTCAATATTTTATTAAATGACATTAAACTGTCTCTATCGGCTTAATTAATTTATTGTTGCTGTATTGTCGACTCACAGACAGACACACACATCGCATGTGTGTGCGTGTGTATGTGTGTGTGACATTTTTATTATGCAAAATCAATAAAACAATCTCTCACTCACTCACTCACTGTGAGCAGCGCTCCCGGCCGTGTCGGTCATGTCCTTTTTGACACCGACAGCCCCAACGGCCGCAGGACACCGTCGCGAGCGCGCCAAAAAAAAATAACCGAGAAAAACAGAAATTCGCTTTAAATTGTTCAATTAATTTCGAGTTTTTTCGAATCCCTCCCCGCCCTTCTCCTCCTCCTGCTCCTCCTTCTCCTGCACCTTGCATTGCATCTGACAAAACGAAAATGAAAACAGCAAAATGCGTCGCTTGACAGTTTGTCAATCGCACTTTGCTCTCTCTCTGCGACAAATGAGTTCGCACCACGCCCCCTTTCGCCTCAGCCTTCTGTGGCATGACCCTTTATCGGAGGGCACTGAATGCGTCAATTTTGCTCGTTCGTTGAGTTCATTATGTGCAACGTTAACTTCGCGGGCGCAGTTTTTTGTCTGACTTTCATTTCCAAAATTATTTTAAAACATTGGAAAGGGAATGAGGTTTATTTGTGGTTGAAGTGAAGAGTGAATGAAGAAGAAATTGAAATTGAAATTTTCAAAAAAATTATAATAATGAGTACATTAGACTTGATAATCTTTTCAGAATTTATAAAACGTTATGCGGAGTTGCGAATCAGTAATTTGAGCAGAGAGAACAGGCAAGAGGCCAGCCCAAGCACGAATAAGCCATATATGTCTGGCTGTCCGGATGTCCGGATAACCAGATGAACACACAGATCTCAGCAATTACAAAAGCTAGAGACACCAATTTGGCATGAAGGTCTTTGTGTACTGGGCGCAGATTAAGATTGTTACAAATCTTGGACACCACGCCCACCGCCCCGACTTGTTTTGAAATATTCCCGGTTAATTCTTTTTGTTACTAATATAAACTGGAAAAGAACTAAAAACTAAAAATTTTACATTACTGGAAGTTTTTGTACCTACAAAATGTTTAATCGTCACGACAACTGAACTAAAATACCGAACAGGTGAACGAGTTATTATGGAAAGAACCTACTTTAAAAGCCGAAAGGAATGTACTCATGCGGACTGTTCAAGTAATAACCTATCATCTAGGAAGGAACGATAAGGTTTTACAATCTAAATTAATTTAATGTAATTCAATAACATTTTTTACAAAATCACTCAAAATTTCCTTTACAATAATCACATTCCAAATTGAGTTTCATTCCACATTGACATTCCACAATCATTAAGTTCCATTGTCCTACGCATAATGTGAAATATAAACAAATGTACAGTTATTTCAGGGCTACCCACCCGAGGGTGCTGCTGCCGTATGGAATTCGTTGACAGTCTGTCAGTCGAGTGCGAGTCCGCATTCGAATCCGAATCTGAGGTGGATTGGGTACGAGTTCTGCTGTCATTGTCATACAGCGAAGGTCCTGCCCTGTCCAGTGTGTCCCGTCATTGTTGTTGCTGTGCCTGCCTGCCTGTTGATGAAATTTCTATTTGGGATTAATATGTCAACGTTCCCATCTCGTTTTATTTATTTTTTTCGTTCTTTTCTTTGCAGGTGGAAAACTTTCATTCACATGAGGAAACTTTTGATGCTTCTGAATGATGTGACGGACAAGTGTTACGGACCACAGACGGACTGGGAGAGGTGGAGGGTGGGGTAGAGGGGGTGTGCTATGGCATTGAGTGGAGCTGACATGTCTTACACTTGAACCATGAATGGTCGCTGACAGAACGCAGAATGCCTGTTGATGAGGATGCCCCAAGTCCAGTTGCGTAGCCCGGTCAGGTGAGGCAGCCACCCACACCTCTCCATTCACACCCTCCTCCTCTCCTGGTGTGCGTACGCAGTTTTTATTGTCATCGGAAACGAAATATGAAATGACGCATTTGAATGACAATTGGGAGGGGGGAGAAAAACCCCATTTGCGGTCGAAAAAAACTCTGGCTTATGTAATTAGTTGCTCGTTTGACTGAGGGTTGGAAAATTGTCCAAAATAATTGATTCAGCCGTCAATCTGTATGTCGCTGTCATTGATTGAAGTACGAGTGAGTGAAGTGTGACTGAGTTTGAGCTTTCGATAGATGGCAATGTGAATGTAGATGGTGCGATTATATATAGTGTGTGATATATGAAGTATATTGGTTTATTGATTAGAGACACAGATTTAAAGGCATTGAAAGCAGACGATCTCGATCTCCATTTTCGTTAAAATTAGAGATCGTCTGCTTTCAATGCCTATAAAACACAAAACACTTTCAGCTGTTAATCGATACTACAGGACAGTGTTGTATTAGAGCAGGTGCGCCAAATCTATCAAACGACCCTCGTATATTGGTTTATTGATTAGAGACACAGATAAAGCGAGATAGGGAAGTTGATACCCTGCAATCGCATGTAGTTCTTGGAATGGTTATATTTGGCTTATAAGAGAATGTATATTGTATAGTTGTCATCGATATTTCGTTTTAATTGATCAAAAATTAATTTCAATCAGTTAAATTAATCTATATATTCATAGAGGAACCAAGGAGGAACTTAAATGAATATTGGCACCTAGAAACTTAAATGATATAATGGATAAGAGAGGCTGATAGAGGATATTTAGAGAGATAAATACCCTGCAATAATTCTTAGCACTAAGCATCGAACATTCAAGCATTCGATGCTTCGTGATTCAGGCGAGTACTTTTCACTGTTTGAGTACTTTCCACGGTTTGAGTACTTTCCACTGTTTGAGTACCTTTCACTGTTTGAGTATTTTACATGTTCGATGCTTAGTGCTTCTAGTTCTTGTAGAGGTGAGCATAAGCTCATGAGTAGATGAGTATTGTATAGTTGTTATCGATAATTCGATTGAAAAACTGCTACATAATCAATTAATATAATTATTCAATTCAATTTTTAGTTAAACATATATTTAAATAGAATATTTATTTATTTATATTTAATTTAGAATCACGAAGCTTGCATACTGCTTTTCTTGGCAGTGTTGTAAAAATCTCCAATAATCAATCTCCAAGAAAATAGGTTGCAGTGGAAGAGCAAGAGAGAGAGTGTAGAAAGAGCAGTGAAAGAGGGGTTTATTTGCCCTAAGGCAGGCTTTATCTACAGTTGACACCACGTGCGAAATGGGCATGCACCACATGACACAGAGCTGGGGCCTGAGGCGATGGATGGGAGAGGAGAGGGGAGGACTGGGGTGCAGAGGGTGCTGGCTAGCGGGGCATAATGCCATAATAAGGCTGTCAGCTGTTGACGTTGACATTGTCAACTCACTTGTCAAAAGGAGCACATCAAAGGCAGACGACAGATATGGAGAAGGCGCCCGTTTCTTGTTTAGTCTGTGTACGAGTATGTGTGTGTTATGGGTGTGTGTGTGTGTGAGTGTATTGTTGCTTTAGCTGCTGATGGTAGCTGTCATTGTTGTGCTGCTTGGGCCATTGTTGTTGCTGCCGCTGCTGCTGCTGCTGCCTCTGCTGAGGCTGGCGATGACGTGCGATAACAACGTCGAATGGTTTGCGTCGCGCTGATTAATTCGCTTCAAACTGCGAAAACAAAAGGACTTTTCCGATAGCCGCAATTCAGCCACGTCGTCTTTCAGCGTAATTAGCGCCCGTTGCACGTTGCACGTTGCAGGTTGCACTGCAAGTCGCTGCATGTGCTAATTAACATTTTAGCTGGCAAATCGTTGACGTTTATTGAGTTGGGACACACACACACACGCAGTTGGAGCACGGCTGCTGTATGATTAAAGATGTCCTGCTTGGCTTTGACAATCGGTTTTTCCCCGCCCTCTTTAGACTGTCCACGTCTTGCCGCTGTTCCTAAGCTTGTTCCCCGCGGAGCAACGTTTGATTAGCAACTCGTCGGGCTGTGCGTAATCCTTGCGACTTCAAATGCCCCTTGGCGGACAGCAGGAGGGAGTTCGAGGGGATCGGGGTAGGTGCGCTGGCCCACCTGGCCACTTGACAGTAATTGGCCAACGGTTTTCGCTAATGCAGTAAATTGGCTGTTGACGCCAAAGCTCACATTCGCTTGAGCATTTTGGAGTCGCAGCCAAAAGGCGAAGATGCCTCACAGCGGACTCCGGCACGGATTGCTGCGTGACACACGAGCAGCTAATTATGATGCCCTTATTGCATTGACTGTGGGTGTGTGCAGGTCTATGCAGGTGTGTGTGTGTTTGTGTGAGAGTGTGAATAATTAGCCACTGCTTAAGCAAGCACTGTGATTCATTGTGGGCTTGTAAAGCATTTAAGCAGCGAGTCTTGAGTTAGGAGCAACTAACTTTAAAGAGGTTGAACTAGGAGTCAAAAGGGACTATGAAGATGATGAAAGGTATAGATGTATAGGTATAGGTCTTGATACAAATCTAAAATGAGAGATTTTACTTATTATGCACAGACTTCATTATCTTAAACTAACTACGAATTTTCTAATTTGAAACCACTATATTTTAATTAAATTCTTTTCTTCCTATTTAAGTTTTTAGCTTTAATAAATTTTGTTTTTTATATATTTAACTCATTGTTTTTCTTTAAACTGTCGACTAACCATAGTTGACTTTAATAAAAATAAATAAAATTTTCATTTCTGATTATCATTATTTTTGCGTTATTTTATAAGAATATTATATAACCTTTCAAGAAGTTTATTCTTTTTCGGAACTTAAACTTATATTTGAGATTTTTTTAGAATTTTCGTAGTTAGTGTTCAAGGTTAAAAGACATATCAAATGCATAACTCCATATACTATCACTGTAATCTGTATGTATGTGTTAGCATGTAAATTATATGAGAAAAAAGCTGTCATCTTATCTTACAGCTAAAATGAACGAGGCACTTACATATATAAATTCTTGATCAGTCTACCCGACTTTGAGTAATTTGTAAAGTATATGTTTATAGTTTTAATTCCTACAAATGTTTTTATGTGTCGCCATAGAATGAGAAAAGAGATTTTCATATTTAACAATTAAATTTTATTAGGCAATTATATATATTCTTGTTCAGCTTGACTACTTCACCCGATATTGACTACTTGGCTCATTTTTTACTTGATAATGTATTTATGTTAAATTAAATGTAATTAAATTCTTCTCGCACAATCTTCTACTCTTCTCCTACATATTGTAATCATATCAATGTCTGTATAAACAATTTAATCTATTCAATATCTCATGCAACATAATATGCACATTACTTCAGAATTATCGCTCTCCCCAGCTTTAAGTTTTAACCCAAATTGCGAGCATATTTCAGCACAACGACGACGACACACATTCGCAAAACACACACACACACGTAGACACACACGCAGACAGTTGCATAGAGATTTACGCAGACTAACCGGGCAGACGTGGAACTACCCTCTCAAGAGGGTCCGACGCGAGTACGAGACGATGGCGAGGAGAAGAGCGAGGAGAACGAGAAATAAAGCAAACAAAACAAATTGCGAACAAAGTGCGTCCTGCACAGCGCCCCGCGTGGCCTTGTCGCCAGGCTTGGCTGTGCGTAGTCCCAGCACAGGGCGTGTTTATTAGGAGGGAGCAGGAGGAAGGCAGTTTCTACTACGGGCGTCGTCTTGGCAGTGCAAGGACAATGAACTTGTCGCTTTCAACGTCGCCGCCAACGAAGCTCGTCAGCGTTCAAGTCAAATGTCAGTCAAAAGGCGAAGAAACAGACGGGAAAAGGGGGGGCAAGCAAAGCCAGGGGGAGGGAGGGGGAAGCACGTCAGTCACACGGCGCAAAAGGATGATGGATGAATTTGTGATTTGCAGGTTAAATAAATATGTCCCTGGGACTCTGAACTGAGACTCAACTCAGCTCAACTCAACTCCACGCCGAGATATCGTCCGGCTGCTCGAGCTAATGAAGTGATTAGTGCAACGCCTCCACATGCAACAGGGCGGGGTGGCTCTAATAAATTGCCCCTGCCTGTGACTTGCTCCCCAAAAAAGAAAAGCGAACAAAGCATTTTCCATCGATCACAAATATGAAGCACATTTGTTATTAAGCAGCCCCCCTTTCTCTCCCCCCTCAAACCGCACAACAAAAACTTCAGCAACTACTCAACTAGAGACGAAGCAAGAGGGGGCGGGGCATGGGCATGGTTGCCTTCTAGTCGCATATGTGACTCGACGAGATGCAGATAAATATGCGAAACGTGCATTGGGCGAGCATCGAAACTTCAGACAGCAAGGAGGGAGGGAGAGGGAGGCAGGGAGAGGAGGGGGGGCAACTTTCTGCTAACTCTGTCGTGGGCGTTTGCCAGTCTAATCAATTCCAATTAGCAGTCCGGGGGCCTCTCTCTGATGTATTCAACGAAATTATTATTTATCATTTGGTTATTTGTTATTTATCTCAGGCATAATTCGTGCGTCGCACAGACTCGCCCTGTCTCCGTCTTCCCCTCCCTCCGCCTCTCTTCTTGTGTCTCTATTTGCAGTGAGTTTTACGCCAGGTTTGTCTGACCATATGGATAATTATGGCAAATAGAAAGCTTAAGTCACAAGACAAATGCGGGCGAGCAAATGAGAATAGTTATAGCACCTAAAGCTCTATATACCCTTTGAGTAATCGAATTATGAATGGGCAAAATATAACTCGAAATTTGCTGATATTTTGAAGTGATATAAATATTATATTTACAGATTTATATTTACTTTATAGACTGTTTTTTCCTTCTGATGAAAGTATATTTTATATTTTATATTTTAAATTTATTTTTTTTTAATTTTTTATTGTTTCAAAGTTCTAGAGTCTTAATTATAATTCATAATTTAAAGGTAAAACAAATTTGTTAATAATAAATAAATAAAAATAAAAATATGTAGCATGCTTTTAAGCGCTCTACAATAAATGTCCTTTAACATTTGTGCTTGCCCCAAAAAGTATGCAAGAAAAAGCTAGAAGAACCTTCTCCGATATTTTAAATTGATTAAATCAGTACAGCATATATGCAGTTATATCGCAATGTAGCATAAATTTATAGCACAATCTACCATTAATTTATAGTAAAACCACTTCAACTACTTATAGCGGTACTTAAAGTCAAACTTCCACTGGCTGCCGAAGCAATTGACGGACCGATGGCAGCAATGGCGAACGATCCCAAAGGACGCGTCAGACTCAAGAACCGTTGGACGTGTGTGTGCACATGTGTGTGTGTGTGTGCCGACTTGCCTTATTATGTATTATAATTGTTGTTGTTGTTGTTGTAAGTTGTTGATGTGGCTATTAATTAATGCGTCATGGAATGACACACCCAAAGCAGCCCGAGCGAATTTATGAAGATGTATGCGTAGCTGCGAGTGTGTGCAAGTGTGTGTGTGTGTGGGGTAAAAGCATATTTATGGATTATGAGCGCATAAATCTGAGCTGGAAAAATATCGTCAGTCCTTGCCCCCGCCCCCTCCACACACTGGGCTAGAAATGATGATGGAATATGCGTATTTTTTTAATTAGCCGCATTTCTACAGATTTATGAGAGTGTCCTTAGTCCTCAGTCGGACGTCTTTGATTTCCACGTGTGTGTGTGTGGGAGTGTGTGTGTGTATTTTCGCACTCTAATGCGCACATCGAGCTGGGGACTTTCGGGAATTATCTGCAGACGTCTTGGCAATGATTTATGCATTCGTTTAATTGAGAAGTTCGAAGACTTTGACGGCAAATCCTGCGAAGCTTTGATTATAATCGCACCTGAGCACAGAATCGGAAAGAGAGAGAGAGAGAGAGAAAGATGGAGAAAAAATGAGTAGAGAAGCAATG
Organism: Zaprionus africanus; assembly: GCA_018151435.1. Lineage (NCBI taxonomy): Eukaryota > Metazoa > Arthropoda > Insecta > Diptera > Drosophilidae > Zaprionus > Zaprionus africanus. Next base: position 2,046,897 of record JAECXB010002306.1, on the reverse strand, counting down.
CGAGTTGGGCGAAATCGAAAAATAAATAATTGAGATGATAATTCCACATAATTAGCAAAATCTCGAGTGATGATTTTCAATTATTGGCGGAGGGTTCCCTTTGGACTTCCCTCTCTCTCTCTCTCTGTGGACTTGTAGCTTTTCTCTCTCTCTCTTCAGCAAACTTTGCTCGCATCTTAATTAATTCCTGTTTGATGAAAAACACTTTTACAAATTAATGTCGCCCTGGGCAAAGTTTCACCTGCTTCACCTGTTCGGCATTTCCGCAACGACTTCAATTGAGTCACTCTACTCACTCACTCACTCATTCACTCACTCTCTCCATCTTGCTCTCGGTCATCCACTTTGTCAACTTTTCACTGCGATTTCAATTTTTCTTCATAATTTTTACCGTGTGCACACGCTGAATGCGAACTTTCAATCAGGCCGGATGCGCCTTGCCCAGGGACGCCTCCGCTTGCGACTCGGCCACGGCACAACAATCGTCTGTGCCCGCCCTGGGTCCGCGTCCAGCTGTCAGTCAAGTGCCCGACACTCAAACGAAGACCAGCGAGTCCTTTAGCCAGGACACCCCTCCTCCATCTCTGTGCCTCACACGTCACTCCCACTGACTAACTGTCTGTGCTTCCCTTCCTCTCTCTCTCGCCCCTCCCTGTCTGTCTGTCACTTCAGAACTTTACTCGCAGCTACAGCTCATCCTTGTAGCACAAAGAGAGAGACAGCAAGAGGGGGGGAGGGAGAAGCATAGCAAGCCCGAAGCCAACTCGCTTGAGAGACATTGATTGACTTTCTTAATAGACTTTACGTCTTGTCAAAATTAAAGAAAACGTCACGCTGAAAGCTCCCAAGCCACGCACTTCAAGTGAACCGACATCCCCGTTCCCGCTTACCCCCTTTCGCCTGCTGCCTGGCCCATGTTCTGTGGCGACTTTGGTGTCATCTGTGGTTTAAGCGCGCCTGACAGGCCCCAAATAAATAGCTACACAGCCTGCGTAGAAGGCGTAAAACGTGCGGCTTACACGAATAAATGTCGCGGAAGGAAGGGAGGAAGAGAGGGGGATGGGGAGCAGGGGCTGCACAAATCTTAAGTGAAATATAAAAGTTTTGACACATCGCTTTTTTCGTAGAAAAAAAGAGGGAACGCGACTAAGCGACAAAGTTCCAGTTGCAAATGTCGTGTTAATTCAGGCGCATATGAACGCGAGTTGACATCTGGTCTATTGAGCACAGGAAGTGGTTTGGGGTTCCAATGGGTTAAGTACTCGAAGGGTAACTAGTAAAGTTAGAGGTATAAGAACTAGATATTTAAGTTATGTTTACTGCAATAATATATTGAAAGAGAAGTCTAATTGAAATGTATTTCGGAGAGTTCTCAAGACTTGTATTCGTAATAATTTTTCAGAAAAACTTTAAAAAACCCCCTGAAATATGAATATGTGATTGACTTAAATTAATGGAACATTTTTGCAGAGATATTTCCAAAAAAATGTCCAAATCATTATCTAAATTCTACGAACGCGTACTTACAGTATGCCTGGCATTGCTCATTTGAGATGAGCAAGGCTAAATAGGAAGGCACCTTCTCGAATTTAAAGAGTTAAGATCACTCAGACTAGAAAAATTTTTAGAATAACTCATAAGAAACACTACACTGATAATGGAGTATAGAATAATAGAAAGAAGCCTTACGGAATTTAAAGAGATAAGGTTAATCAGTCCATGATAAGTCATTGAATAACTCATAAGAAACATTTGAATAATAATGGAGCCTTTGCTCAGCAGGAGGATGATTGATACAATAGGCCGCAGTACAGATCACCTGTTCAATAAGCATACAATATAAATCATTAAGTTTTCAAATATTGGAAAGCTTAAATGCCATAAAAAAATGTTAAAAATGTTTAATAGATTATTCTCTTCAATTTTAAGGCAATTAATCTTTAAATTAAATATTTAATCTAAGTTTTTACCTCATATTTAATTAAGTGTGACCTTAACCCATACACTATCGTAAGATGATTTAGTTAACGATACCATTGTTGATATTTCTAGCGATAAAAGAGTGTTGAACAACACTGGAGTAACGGGACAACGTCACTATCACTAAGCACTGAACAGTGTTCAGTGCTTAGTGTCACTATCGTTAGTGGAACCTAAGTGAACAGATTAAAATTGTGCAAAGATATTAATTACATTAGAACATTAAAGTTTTATGTCCACAAAAAGAAATATAGATCTTTTATAGTTTTCTAAATCAACTTAGTTTTGTCTTCTGCGAGAGAAATGTATTAACAACAGTCTTCCAATTATTTATATATTTCATTTCTAGTCTCAATTTTCGTAATTTCTAGCACATTATCATACTCATAATCTACCTTCTTGCTGCTTCATCTCTCTCTATCTCTTCTTCAATCATTCCCAAGTGCCAAATCATTGCCGTATCACGAATCTGTCTATTTCATGGGCTTGGCAATTGGTTATAGATGTGAAGATTGAGGAACAGAAAGAATCGAGCTCTCGGGGAGAGAGCGACTACAAAAGCCGCTTATGAATTATGACACTTCAATCATATTAATTGGCAATAAATCAGGGCAGGGCGAGAATAAAGAGCGAAGAATTTGTGCTTCGCTCAGAGGAGAGAGAGAGAACAAAAGCTGCCGCCAATCATTCAGATTCGCAAATTGGCCAACATTGAAACAGACAAGGCAAAGCTGCAAGCGAATTGGAGCAAGCTCCTCTCTGCTGCCCCCCCTTCCTCTGCTCTTCTCCTCGCAGCTGCTCTGGTCTGACAGATCTTCCATCAAACGTGCGCTCACGTCAAACGTCAAATCGGCGTCGTGGCCGAGGACAGATGGACGCACAGACGGACGCTTGGGAAGTGTTGTGAGTTATGACGAGGACGTGCGCAAGTTGATCCATCAAACTGTTCAAATCCGTTGCTCAGTGCACTTGAGTCAGGCCCCGGGGGAGAGGGGCGTACTCACTGGGGCCCTGGCCATGTCTTCAATGTCAGCCAACATGACGGATGGTTGTGACTGTGGCCGACGACGAGGCCAGTACGAGTACAGGCAGTTCAAAGCTGACCACCAGAACAAGAGAGAGAGGGAGAGGGAAAGGGGGGGGTCTATCTAGCACCTCTGTGTTCCCTACTGTCTCCACTCTTTCCTGTTGCTGTGACGAATGTGTCACGCTGCTCGTAATTCGATTTGTCGGTTCAGATGCAAATACTCGTGTAATTCCGTATCCATAAATAACTCTGAACCGAAAAATTGGCATTAGAAATGTTTTGCTTATAGCGCATGAATAGAAGAGCGGATTATTTGGGTGTTGGTTGTGGAATGAGGGGTGTATTATTTATGTATATGATTGAGATTAGTGCAGATTAAAGAGACAAGACTAGGGAGGGAGAGGAACTATGTACGTAGGAATATCGTTTATTATATGAATTGTGGTAGTTGGGTAATTAAGTAGAGAGGTAGAGCGATATATTGAAATTATATTGAGATAAGTCGATTTGTAGGATAGAATATAGGGTAAAAGATTTAGGATATAGGAAACCTAATAAGCTATCAAAAATAAATAAATTAATTAAATAAATAAATTGTAGCACAACATGAAAACAACTAATTTTATATTATTTAAAGTGTACAACTTAATTGATAAAGAAACTATAGTCACCCTAAAATATTATAAAACCTATCAGCTTTCTTTTTTTCGACTATATATCAACCAAACCCAGCTCAATAACTTAAAAATGTATAACTTAATTGTTAAAGAAACTATGGTCACCCTAATATTTTATAAAGCCTTTTCGCTATATTAATTTCGGCTTTACATCAACCAAAATTCAGCTCAATAACTTAATAATGTATAACTTAATTGGCAAAGAAACTATGGTCACCCCAAAATATTATAAAACCTTTCAACTATATTTATTTTGGCTAGACATCAACCAAACTCAGCTCAATAACTCAATAATCCATAATTTAATTGACGAAGAAACTATGGTCACCCTAAAATATTATAAAACCTTCCAACTTAATTTATTTCGACTATATATCAACCAAACCGAATTTAATAACTTAACAATGTATAGCTCAATTGACAAAAAAACTATGGTCACCCTTAAAAATTATAATGCGCTATATTAATTTCAGATTTACATCAACCAAAATTCAGCTCAATGACTTAATAATGTATAACATAATTGATAAAGAAACTATGGGCCCCCTAAATTATTATAAAAACTTATATATCAAGCTATATATCAAGCAAATTCAGCTCACTATATAGTAACTAAAAACCTTAAAGTCAACCATAAGCCCTGAACAACTTTTAACAGAACTAAATAAAATTATATTTAATTTTATCTTATATTTTATATCAATTTAGAAACTATGGTCACTCTAAAATATCACTAAAACATACAACCCAACGAAGATAACCTTAATTTTCTATTGTTATGATTCTTATTCAATATTTAACACCAACTAAAGTTCCATAAAGTTCCCATTAAAGCAATTCACACTCTTCAAGCAGCTCGTTTTGCATAAGCCGCGGCACACTCAAGGTCTTCGCCCTCGCACTTCCCTATGCAAGTTCACGCTCTGGCAACCTTTAACCCGCGCCTTACTCACTTTAACACGCACATAAAACAAATTTCGCAGAAGCTTTAAAGGCCAATGGCATCGGCATCGGCGACGGCGACATTACGAGAAATTGAGCAATCGATTATTGATTTCTTTGCCGAGTTGGAGGCAGCCTAGTTCAGCGTAAAAATGTGAAAAGGAAAAGCTGGCAAAAAAAAGAGCACACAAAACAAACAGAGAGAGGGAGAGAGTGGGAAAAAGGGGGAGAGGGAGTGGGGAAAAAAGGAAAGCCGACCGGCAACGTCGCAACTGGCGCCCGCAAATGAAGGGCGAAATTGGTTTGGTTTTTGCATGTGAATTTCCACACAGAAAATCAACAAGTTGCCATCGGTTCGATGAATGGTGGAGCGAGAAGGAGGAGCAGAGAGTGGAGAGAGGGGGTACAGCAGAGGGAGGTAGGCAAGCAGACGGCAGGCAGACGCTTGGCAAGTTTCCCCCTCCAACTCACGCACACATTGAGGGTGTGTGTGTGGAAGTCGAGAATGCCGAGTCTGGGTAAAGGTAGTGCCAGGCAGAGGGAGTAGGAGAGGAGGGGGGAGGCTACTGTGGGGAGGCAGCACGGCAACATTAAAACGTGAAAAAAATCGCTCGCTATTTTTGGGGAAAAAAGGAAACTGAAACCGTAAACGAAACCGAAGCGAAGCGAAGCGAAACGAGAAGCAACTGGGAGCCAAGGCTAGAAAAACAATTTTTCCCTGAACTTTTTTCCGCTTTTGTCTCTTTTGCGTGGCCTTTGCCCCCTTAGCTCCCCCTCTCTGCTGGCACACGGCGCGCAGAGCATGCGAATTTAATTCCTGCGGCCTTGCCCTAGTCCCACTCGAGTCTCTGAGTGTCTGCCCCACTGTGCGTGTGTGTGTGCGAGGAGGCAAGTCTGCCTGCGTCTGTGGCAATGTGTTAGCGGAGCAGACGTTGTAGGCGCAGTTCACACACACACACACACACAGGTTGCCGCCTGCCACACGCAACAAGCGAGAAGAAGGAGCAAAGGAGCAAAAAGCGTTTGGCATTTTTATTGTCTCACCTTTGGCAAAGTGGAGACGAGCAGACAAACTGGCGACGGACAGCGCGTGAGACAGACGCAAATTGTTCGGCTCTCAACATGAATTACGGCAGCTTTGCCTGCCTGCCCCGTCCCGCCCCGCTCCGACCCTGGCCCTGCCCCTGATGCGTCATCAATCAATCAACGAGTGAGGGCCAAAAGAACGCATACGCCCTGTGGGCCCGCCACAGCTCGCACACACTTATCGTCATCATCATCAATGTGCGTCCTCTCTCCACTCCCCTCTTGTCTCTACTCCCCTCTCTCCTTTTCCTGTGTCGCTTTGCTCTCCATCATTGTTTCCAGCTTGTTCAATTGATCTGTGCTCTGTTTTTCAGCGTCAGGTTAGCATCGGTTTAGGCTGCTATATCCCACGCTGTGTGTGTGTGTGTGTGTGTGTGTGTGTGTGTGGCTCTGCTCGTCAATCAGCTGACATGATTGAACGTGTTTATCTTTGTCAGTTTTTATCATGAATCACACGTTAAACTCTGTAATTTTATAATGTCGCAATTTGTTGCGATAGAATATTTATTACGCCGACATTTCATTTGCCTATCGCTTGGCACAGCAGCATGTGTAGGTTCTATGTGGCCGGGGGGCGGAACTATATATAGAAATATTTGTAGATAAATTGCTGGAAATATCCTATAATATTTAAGGCTTACAATGGCAGGCTTAATAGTTTAGAATAACTTCCAAATAAAGGTTTTTTTTTTGAGGAAAATATTTTATGTAAACTGAGTTTTAAAATCTCTTTTCTATCAAAATGGGACAGACATACTTAGCATGTGTAAACATTTTAAACTAATAAAAAAAATACCATGAATTATTAGTTTGATATTAAAGCTACCTCAATTCTGATTTTATATGTATATGTATATATTTTGTAGGTTTTTTAAACTAAACATCTTCGACTGTAATAATAATTTATCTTAAAACACTTTAACAAAGTTTTCCATGAGTTTTATCTAAATCTTTTTCAAATAAGGCGTTAATTTATAAGCTAGTTTACAAGTAAACTGTATATACAGTAGTAAAAAGTAATAGCTTCGTATAATCACTAACTTATACTTCTACCTCAATTTATACTTGTTAAGATGGTCTTTCTACTTATAAATTATTTTTTTACTCTCACAAATCTTCAACTTCTTTTAAATTTCTCACCTTCGTTCATTAAAGTCACCAAAAAGTCGCCTCAAAACCTTTTCTGAGTTCCCCTAACTCCACTTCATATTCTCCTTCTTCTTCTTTGTTGCATTTGCCCCGCGTTCTACACACAGTATTGCAGCAATCCTGCACTGTGTAACCCGATACGGAGGCGAAAGCCAACCACAGCCACATGCCACGATTTACTGCTCGTTCATCAAGTGTGACATCGGCTCAAGTAATTCCCTCGGACATTTCACGCCAAACTGAACTCAGACGACACCCAATCAAAGTGGAAGCGAGGCAAGTTGTGAACGAAGCACAAGAAGGAAGGTGCAACAAAATAGTTGCCCAAAAATAAAGAACGTGAAGCGCGGAAGCTGCGAGAGAGAGAGAGAGAGGGATGAAGAGGGAGCTTGACTGGAGTCTGGAACTGCTTTCCCCTTCTTCAATTTGCTGACGTTTATTAATTTCCGATTAGCGACATGGAATTTATGCGCTACCGTAAAGATTTTCGGCATCTGAAGAAGGCATCGAGTTACCCCCGAAGACCAAAGAGAAGACTGGAAGCTGGAGGAGAAGTTCTTCTAATGCCGCCTGACACTTGCTGCCAAGTGTAAAGCGACTTTCTATCTGTCTCTCTCTTTCTCTTCATCCCACTCTTTCTGCTAGTCTCTTCCGATCTACCTTCGACTATCTATCAGTTTGTGCTTTGATTTATTACTCCAAGAAGGCGCATATAAATCAAAGTTGAAAACCTTCCTGATCTTCCTTGATCTAAATACGAGGGAGGAAGAAAGAGAGAGAGGGAGGGAGGTAGGTAAGTCGAGAGGTAACTATACAGTTGTCTGTCCCGCTGATCGCTTAATCGAGGGGGCCAATCGCTGTCTGCGATACAATTAACCCCAGGGGGCCCCCATAAACGTGATATCGTCGGTGGTAATCACCGCGACTAGCGAAACCAAACAACCTACGCGTTGCCTTCAGCTTTGTTAGCTCAACTTGTTGTTCCTGCCGCTGCTGCTGTCGTTGTTTTTGTTGTTGACTGTTAACTGTTTTTATTGTTGGGTAATTGGAATGTCAAAAGTGCTGAAAATCACGACTTTATTTACATCGCATAGAGCGGAAAACGGAAAACGGTAGCCAAAGCAATTCAAGCTAAATTGTTTAGCTGCTGGGAAAAGCAAAAACTGATGTGTTGCGAAACTTGAACCGAACAAAAAGGTCTTTAAAATTGGTTTATATTGATATCTATTGGGTAGTGAAGAGTTCAAATAGATCGGTTTCGGTTTGCAAAGTGATTTTTTGTGGCAAGCTGTGTGGGAGATAATGTTTGCAAATTTAAAATTGGCTAATTTTCTTGAATCAATGGGCAGCTAGTGATGGTTTATAATTAAGAGCTTGAAGCTGGTAAGAGATAGAGACGAGATGTGTTCAAACAGTAAGGCGACTTTTCAAATTTTGCGGGCAATGTACTTTCAATTATAGATTTTTTTTTCTGTTATGTTGGTACACTCTTTCCGAACATCTGTACCAAGTTTCATGTGTATAGCATTTTTTGTTTGGTTGTGAGAGCCGTAAAGGTTATAAGTGTTTTGCGTACTCGGCGATTTATTGCTATGTTTTGACCAAAAGAACCGTCGCATGAGCATCGCTTAAGAACTGTTGAATGACGTCAACGGTGACCCAGACTTACTCAAAAGTGTCATAACTAGTGACAAATCATGGGTATATGGCTATAATATCGCAAGCAAAGCCCAATCGTCCCAATGAAAGAGCCCAGGTGAGCCAAGACTGAAAAAAGCACGCCAAGTTCCAATCGGTAATTTTTCTGCAACTGAAATATATTAAATATTTGGAATTTGTATCTTTCCCTTAACCATCAGAATGTTTACTGAAAATAAAACCTAAGACTGTTAATTCCTTTAGCTTCTAAAGACCTTAAGTCCTATATACGTATAAAATATCAGTTTGCAGTTCTTAATCAACTCGAAATGTACCTTTAGTGTTTAATATATTTACCTGATTTAATTTTCAAGTTGAACGTCAAAAGTCTTTCAGTAATTTCTGTTGAATATTCCACCTCTTCCCCTTCTCAAAGTGAATGTCTTCTGTACAATTCTTGCACTCCTCTCCCACTGTAACTCAGGCAATAAATCGCATTCTGCTTAAGTTCATCAACTGTCAATTGCATTGACTCGTTTGGCAATGAAATTAACCTCAAACAGGGCAGTTGCTGACGCACTGCATGCGTCTGCATATTGTCCGCACTGCCGTGCCGAGTGCTGTCCAGGACTCATGTCCAGAATCCTGGCCAGGACTTGCTGTCTTGCATTGTTAATGTCTTCGTTTAGCATTTAATTTAACTGCGGTCATTCAGGGATAAATTGCGAGTTTTTCGCACAAACTCTGAGGCCGACAACGGCAACGACAAGGATGACGATGTGGACGATGACGATGAGGACGCCTGTATGTTCTGCATGCTGCAGCAGCTCCATGACCATGTGACGAATTACACGGCATGCCAGGCAAAGTGAGGGGAGGCGAGGCGAGGCACAATGACGACAGGCGTGGCGTGCGTTTGGTCCTGTTGCTGATGGCGCAGGACTGCAGGACTCATAATTCACCAGGATAACAACACGAGGCGGCAGTCCGAGCAGCAGTGCAAGAAGGGAGAGGGAGAGGGAGAGGGGGGGTTTCAACTGGGCCTCTGCTGACGTTTTGACACCATTTTCGGTGCGATGATATGGCATTCATCTTGACAGGCATAACTGCCCGCCTGATCTCCAGCCCGTTGCCCATTGCCCGCCTGCCTGCTGGCCATGATGATTTACTCCACGCTCCGCTGCAGTCGCTCTCGGTCTGCCTTTCTCTCTTCTTCCTCTCCCTCTCCCTCTCTCTCTCTCTCTTCTGCTGCGGCTGTCTGTCTGTTTGTTTGTGTGTTGTGTTCGTGATGCATTTACGTCACTTACTTGAATGTTGCAACGCATTTTCAGGCACACACACACACACGCAGGCATGACAACATAACCTCACAAGGACAGGCAGCGGGACAGCAGCAAGCAGGGGGATGAGGAGGGCGAAGCATAAAGCGGGCAACCGTCTGACTGAAACATGTTGCGTCGTCACCAGCAGCAGCATCAACAGAGCAGCAGCAACTGAATGCAACCAAAAAATGTCCTTGACACTTAATTCACGCTGCATTAATGCGAACTGAATGAAGTTTTTGCCGCTGTGCCGTGTACAGTGAAGCAAAGTGTAGGGGGGTGGGAAATTTTAAGAGTTTACTATTTATAAGTAAAACTTAGATATACAATACGTTACATTTAATACTAGAAACGGATAATGTAAAAGAGTTAGTTTTAACCCGCAGGAAATCAAAAATTGCATGGAAAAAGGATCCATAGAATAAAAGTCTACATATATGGTAGACCTTGAACTGAAAAACAGACGGTCAGCAAACTTTCATGAAAAATCTATCTGTAGAAAATGGTTATATTCTTAGAATTGTAAAAGCTCCTGGACATTTAATATACTTTATTTTACTAATAATATACTTTACTATATTTGAATCCAAAAATATCTAATAAAAGTCTTTTCTTCATATTTAAGTTTTTAACATTAATTAATATCTTATCAAATTTTATAAATTAAATTAATTGTTTAACATTAAATAGTCGACTAACCTTTAAATGAAATAAAAAATAAAAGGTAAATACATAAAAATATGCTTATGTGCGTAATTTCATAGGAAAGAAATCTTACAATATGAACTAATGTTGAACTTATGATTATTTTAAGAATTCTTCTTTACTTTTTCGTTAACTGATTAGTTAAATAATTAAAAACTTCAAAATATAAATACTAGAAATCTTAACAAACTAATTGCATTAAAATTTTATAACTTCTGTAATAACATAAATTCTCGATCTTATAAAAATTCACAAGGATGTGAAAATACAAATAACCAAAAAAAAGTTTTCACTGTTGGAAACATTATTTATTTAATATAAAATGTCTTAATAAATAAAAAAGTTTTCAATGCCACATTAACTAATTTAAAATCATACAAAAATGTGACTTTATTATATCTATAAACAGTTTTTGAATCTAAACTACAAATTAGACCTTCAGTTTTTCATCAACTCCTGCCCACTGTGCGCGCACACACACCGCATGCATTTAGGCGTCGACTGCGAGTGGGCTGTGGACTGTTTGCACATTCAGGGGGTGCGCCACTGAAAACTTGCAACCTCAAAACACTTTCCCAAGGACCTGGACGATGGACCATGCCTAACGCATCTTTGTGCATGTGTGTGTGTGTGTGTGTGTGTGCACACTGTAATATTTGCGACAGCGTGCAGCCAACACATGCGTTAACCGAAAAAAGCTCGTAAATTACTGAACAAAGTGGGGGGAAGAGGGACAGAGCCTGCTCTCAAATATAAACATCAACGCAGGAGAGCAACAACAACAGTAACAACAAAAACAGTAACAACAACAACAATAGCAACTAAGCAACAACAACAGCAACAATCATCGCTCATGTTGGTGATGATGCATTTTGCGGTCTGTCACACCAAATGCAATTTGACGGAGCTGTGCGAAAACAGTTTTTCAAGCTATCAACCAATTTGGCCACGGCTGCACGCCGGACCCAACGAGAGAGTGACCCCTACACTATGGAGGAGAGTGGCAGGGGGAGGGGGAGGAGAATGCAGGGCCGTCCGGCACTGTGTGACATGTGAGTGCTACTGAATGCCATATCATGGCGAGGAGCTGCTGCATGACGAGCAACGGGACGAGCCAGTTTGGAGTCTGGCATGGACTGGCCAGGGCTGGGTGACTACTAGCATGTTAGTTGCCCCACCCCCTCGCTCCCTCTTCCCCTGCTTGTTGTTGTTGCCCTGCTTGTGCTGCATTTGTCCACGCACCCACTAAACACATTCCATTTTTTTATTTCTTGCCTGCTGTTGCCCTTTTGGCCATGTTTTTTCAACAGCAGCAGCTCTAATATTTTGCCACGCCCCTCTCTCAACCTCCCCCTAGCTAGTCTATCTCTGCTGTCTGTCCTTGTGCGTCCTGGACGAGTGTTTATGTTGGCGGATTCATGTCGTCACTGCGTGAAATGTGTGTGGCAGATGAGGGGAAGCACTGCTCTGCCTCCTGCCTCATTCCTCCTTCTGCCTCCTGCCCCTTCCCCCCTGTCTATGCACAATGTCCTGGCTAGTTTTGAAATTTATGTAGCGCTCGTGAGTTGGTTTATTTTTTGGTGGCCACTGTTCACCAGCATGACCATTAACTGCCATTGTCCGAGTGTGTTCATGTCACTGGGACACGAATAGCGATGTGCAGAGGAGGTGAGGGGAAGCAGGTTCTACAGCCTCAGTGACTGTTCCCGGCTCCATCTCATGGCGATGCTGCTGCTGTTGATGCTCGTAAATGTCAGCAGCGCGTGTTCGCCTGGACACTAAATGTCTTCAGCTGCAATTACAGCTCGACACACTGAGCATAATCGTGGGGTTAGTTGTTGGTAGAAAATTGAAATATTTTTTATAGGAGTTTATATATATATTAAAAGTATTTTTGAGTATCGAGAAAGTCCTAAATTGCGTTAAATTCAAATTAAAAATTTTATATAATATTTTATAAACATATCAATCTAAATATTTTTCAAAAACTTTTTATAATATTTTTTAAAAGAATTATTAGTATCTCTTTATAAGGTAGAATAGATTTGTAAGTTTATGAGAAAACTTTTTGATATTTGACATATGTTTTTTATTTTATAAAACTTAAAATAATTTAAAAAATATCTTCTGAATAAGATTAAAATGAAAAAAAGCAATAAAAAGAAAGTGCTTTGCCACAAATTATGATATCAAGTCAGCATCTCGCATTTCAGAAGTGCTTTGAGAATTGAAAAAAGCATTCACACAAGTGCATTATAGGAGTCTTCGAAGGGAGATTGCCTTAGAAGAGTATAAAATAGATATTGATGCATATAAAACTTATTTATTTTAGCAAAATTAAAAATTTTCCTTTTCCTTTGAACACATCTTAAATAAAAGAATGTATAACTTGATAGCTTTTTCCCTTTACAGCTATTTAATAAATCAAATTTACACAAATAAACAGTTATTTATCTGCATATTTTTAGTATTCCTAGCACCACTATCCTTCTCTGAACATCCCCCCTATATATATTTATATATCAAATCTTCCCCCACTCGAAACCCTTATTAAACGCCTGAAAAACTGCTGTAACTGTTTAGCTGCTGCTGAACAGCTGCTCTCATACCCAACTGCAGCTCGAATCCGTCAAGAATTGCTTTTAGCTGACTCACACCCCCTTCCACCTTCCCTCACACACACACCTCTGGCACTCGTGACAGCGCAGGCCATCAATTTATTGCCGATCATCATGCGATGCGCCAACACCAACGATGGGCCTCGTTTACAAGGGTTCGAGTTCAGTTCGAGCTTGGACTTCGGTTTGGGTTGGGCTGCCTTGGTGCATCAAACAAATCATGTCATGTCACAATATTGACGGTTCCTCAGATACGAGTGCTAAAAATACCAAACGCAAACCTGTAATCAGAGCTGCATTTCACTAGCCAGTTGCCTGTTGCTTTGATTTACACAAATTCTCGTATAAAAAACCATGAAAAATAAAGAGAAAAATATAAATTTTCCCACTGCATATCATCATCATCCTCGAACTTGTTAAGCGTGGAACGAGAAAAGAGAAAACTCTGATCTGATGAATATTTCATGTTGCATAAATTGCCCAAAAAGCGAAGGAGCATTTCAGGGTTTCTCTGTGGCTCAGGCTCTGCCTCCTTCTGGTTAGACAAAAAGCGAATATGAATGCACTCGCAGAAGGACGAGTGGGAGTGGAAGGAAGCAAAGCGACTGCAAGTGAAATGCACGAATCGAATGAATGAACAAATTGACGTCATTTTGTTTGCTTTGCAATGATTATTGTGATTATGTTTATGATTTGCTTTAATCCGTGAGAACAAGGAGAGAAAGAGAGAGAGAGATGAAGTAGAAGTGAGAATAGGAAGGGGCACGATACGAGTTTGAAATTGTAACTCAAAAGGATTTCAAGCTTTGATCGCTGAGCATGGGAAAGTGAGTGTTGAATGGAGTCTATAGACCTTTCAATTGGAGGTAGGAAGTTTAGGAACTGAATCGAATTATACGAAGGTTCTTTAGAAGAACAAAAGGCCAAATGAACCTAAATAAAAGTGAAGGTCTAACTTGGGAAACTCTTGAGTGTAATTATTTTCTTTTTTATGAAAAATTAAAAACGAGAGCAACAGTCGAGCGGCACGCAACAGTGGGATACCCCTCGACCTTTTGTACGATACTACTCCTTAATAGAAATATCGTAAATTATTGATTTGCGGAGGCGGTGGGCGTGGCAGCCAAATTTTGAAATAAACTTCATCTGCGCCTGATAAACAGAAACCTGCATGCCAAATTTGGTGTCTTTAGCTTTTATAATTGCTGAGATCTGTGAGTTCATCTGGTCATCCGGACATCCGAACAGACAGACAGACATGGCTTAATCGACTTGGCTAGTGATCCTGAGCAAGAATATATATACTTCTTGGGGTCTCTAAACCTTCTTTGTGCCTCTTACATACATTTGCACAAAGTTAAGAAAATGGGACTTATAGAGTAATCCTCTGAAGTCTGTTGAATTTAATATAGAACCTATCTAAAAACATATCAAATCACATCACAATGAGTATCTCCCAGTCTATCACATGCCACCAAACAGCTGTAACCCCATCTAGCATATAAATAAGAGCTTATCCATCCATCCAGTGCTGCTCTTCGCGCTCAAAGCAGACTGTCCAGAACAGATTTCTCCTTCGATTTGATTTTGTTATCCACTCTCCACTGCAACAGGGCGGGCACAGGGCACAGCAATGTGGCCAACTGTAGTAAATGTTGCATTGTTTTTCTGGCAAAATTATCAAATTTCGTACACCTGATGGACTGCACTTTTGATGGGAGTTGCCAGTTGCCAGAGAGAGTGCTTGCCAAGCCCCAATCTGGCCAAGCAGATGCAGCAGAGGCTTAACTGTTGCTGCCCCACTGGTGTTACATGTGAGCTGTGCGGCACCTCAGCGGCAGCATTGGCAATGGCAATGACACTCCCCAATCCTCCACCCCCTGCACTCCCCTCTCTGTCTGCTTTGCTTTTTGGCTAATGGACTTTCGCAATCAGCTGTCAATGGCTGCGTGATTCGTGCTTCGAGCGGGCTATTTATTTTTGCGCACTGCCAAATGTCACCGACTTTGCGGCGATTCCATCAATCAATCGCCGCGAATTATAAATAACCAAAGAGCGAGAGAGAGAGCAGCACTGAGCTCTGCCTTGACCCGATACCAGTTGCCCGGCTCGATGACTCCGTTGACGATTTTGAAAAATTGCCAATCAAAGAAACCGCAAAGAGTTCCGAACGTTGCAGTTGACATCAACATCAATTCGGGCCATGTGCCAAAAACAAAGAAAATTTCTCGATTGCTGTTATGGCTGTTCCCCCCTACCCCTCTTCTCTCTGGAATTTTGATGAATTACACGGCGAATTGTGCAGTGACAATTGTCCGTGTCCGTTCCATGTCCGTGTCAGCGGCAAATTGTTTTGTTGCTTTCCTTTGCGAAGGCACTTAATTGTTCCGATTGTTGGCTCACACGATTCCATTTAATGCTCTCTCTCGAGTTCATTAGCTGTGCAAATCTTTGCAAAACATTGGCATTGAATAGCTGAGGGTGAATTCTACAGTTACAGCTGAATATAGCGTGCAGTTTGCACGAGTTTTTATTGGGTTTCGTTTGATTAATGATGTGAGTTGTCAATTTATTGACTTAGTTCAGTTTGTTTTTAATTTTAACTTCTATTTTGAAAAGAGATAAAGGTACATTTTCAATATATTTGTAAATAAGTGATACGAGTATATAGGTATATTTTTTTTATATATATTTACATAATTATATTATTATATACATATTATATTATAATATTTTATATACCAAATCAAAGGTGCTTCATGTTCCAGAGACTCGAAAAGGTTAAAATCTTTGTAATTAAGCTATTATTGAGATGTACTTTACTGTACCTTGAAGATCTATTGTACCTCCTGCTGAGCTTAGAGCTATCTAAGTAGTCAAGTTATTTTAAGGAAATATATTAATCTACCTGCTCTAGTCTACCTCATTGTGTGAACTCCAAAAAGGTACTTGCTCTAACATACTGTTAGAATGTGCTCTGATATCTTGGTCTATGACTGACTTAGGTCTTATTGAACAGCAATATTCTTCGATTTTATGCGTGATCTTTGTTGAATACCATAGGATTATTTAGTAATAACTTCATTTCAAACTGGAGTACCTCAAATTTATCAATAATGTTCAAGAAAGTATGATATAAAAAAGGTTTATACCAAATTTCATTACTCCCCTTTCTTTCATTTCAAGAGATGAACTACTTCATCCAACTTTACATGAGTGAAGTCTGCTCTGCCTTTTTGAAGTTTCAAATATTTGTGCCTTATCAGCCCCATAATAAATCAAAACATCCAAGTTTCACGCATTTTCCCATGTGAAGAATGCAACTAATTAAATCTAATAATCTTGCAAAAGAATCTAAAAACACTTGGAGATTGAACTGCAATTGTGCTCGATCTGTGCGAGTTATCAGCTTCATGTGAAACTAAGCAGTCACACAACACGATGAGTTACAATTGCGAGTGCCCATTGCTGTTCGAGTGCTCGCACTCACACTCACACTCGCTGAGAAGTATTACTAATAAATTTCCACTTGCTTTCACCACTTTGGAGTGGACTGTCTCTCTCGTCCCATTGCTGCTTATCGCTGTCAAGTGCAGCGAATCAATCAAACCAATTGAGAGCGCACTGCAGACGATGATGACGAGAGATGAGTGGGGGGGATGAGAACGACAAACTGGAGTATCTGAAAGATACTCACGACTGAAAACAATTACAATGTGCTGCTCGCATTATCATTTACACGAGATGTGACTGCGAGTGTGAGTGTGTGCGTGTAGTACAATTTAAAGTGTCTCTCGATAATGTCAATATCATCATTCAACTTGAGTCGAAGCGAGAGCAGCAGAAGAAACCCGCGCCACGATGATCATTTCCATCGAACTGTGCCGGATTTCGACAACGATTGACAGGCCCTACGCGCGCCCGATCGATCGAAAATCCGCGCAAACAATCGACTGCATTCGCACTCGAGAGATCGAAGCTCGACGAAGAGTGAACGAGCAAGCAGAAGAGTGAACGTGCGAAGATCGTTGGGCACGAAGTCACATAGTCACTCAGTCGAACTCGATGCCATCAATGTCATTATCAATATCAACAACGTGATTGGACACAAAAAAACCAATGCTCAGGCAATGAAACGATCCACACTCCTCGCACTCCTCTAACTCTTCTCTACCCCTTCACCCCTTGTCTCTTCTTCCACTGCGTGATCGTGTAAACACAGACGCACTAACTGCACTCAATCAAAATTTTGATTATTTTGATTTGGAGGTGCTTCAGACGCCGCTCTGCGTGCGCCCCGCGCGCCCATTGATAAAGCCCAAGAGCAGATCCCAGCAACAGCATAAACACACACTCACACACAAACACACACACGCACACACACACGACACACACACATGCACACACCACAAGTATTTACTCGGGACCAGGGACTCGGGCCTATAATAACAACGGCGGCCTAGGCACAACTAGATGCTGCATGCGCATTGCTCCTCTCTCTCTCTCGCTCTCTTAATCTCCGTCTCTCTTGCTCTTTCCCAGCTGCAGCTGCATCTCAATCGGCTTGTCAGGGCAGTGTATCCATATCCATGATATTCGTGGAAGTTCCACTTGAGCGCCTCAATTGTAAGAGAATACGAATTTAATTGCAGAACACAAACATTAAGCTAGAAGAGGGAAAAGGAGAAGAAGGAGCAGGAGGAGGAGGGAGCAGAAGAGGGGAAGCACGCAGTGGGGATAGTTCTGCTGGCTGGGAGAATTCTACAGAAAGAAAATATGTGGCAAGTGCGTGGCCAAAACGGAATCTTCAGGTTGAAGTATAATTGGATTAAATGTGAGAGAGCAAAGGAAGTGGCAGAGGAAGTGAGGTAGGAAAGTGGGAATAGAATATAAAAATATATCATGTAATTTATAAATATATTATATATAATAATATAAAGTAAGCTAACATATATCAGTATGATTTTATTTAACAATTAAAAAAAGATTGTAAGATCTTATTTGAAAAGAAAATATGAGAAGACAATAAAAAAGGAATCAAGCTCCTTCTTAATTATGAACAGACAATGATATTTTATATAGCAAATATTGAATAAGATATAAAGATAATAACATTTTAAATATTGTCGGTTTAGTAAGGTGTTTAAAATATATTAAAATGATGTTAAAAAAGAGCGAAATTTTTTTTATTTCTTTTTTATTTTATGTATTTTAGTTAAAGTCGACCTATGATCAGTGACTGCTTTAAAGTAAAAGCAATTAAAAAGTAAATACCACATAAGGAATATAAAGATCGTTTCAAATCACATCAGATCACTATAGCATGTGAGAGCTCTAGATTCTTCGATTATGAACTAAAAACAAAAGTAATAAATATGAAAATTGATTTCTATGTGTTTGATCATTATATTATAAAATAATAAATGATCATATTAAGAAGGACGTAAGGTAATGTGTTTTGACATTGACTTGGATCCCTAGTTGCAGAAGTTAGTAGACATTCTCAATAGTAAGTAGGAAAGAGTAGCCTCATTGGAGATATTGAATAAAATCAAGAGACTCATTGCGTTTCGTCTCACGAATACAGTTTGAAAATTATACAGTATTTAAACCGTAAACTTTAAAGTTGTAAACCCAATGTAAGAGTAGAATATCTGTGCTATATATCTTCTATTTGCATTTAAATAATCATTACTTCAGAATGTCAAAAACAAAAAAAAAAATTTACTAAAGTAAACTAAAGATTTATAATTATTTGATCTAATAAGGAACAAAATTTTCTATACTTAATTTCTTAAATTTCTTATTGACTCAAACTTGATCCAATGATTTCCAAATCAAACCACAAAATATCCACAACAGAAATACAATACAATAAAAACTGTTTGTTATTTTCTAATTATTTTTTATTTATTTTTATAGATCATAATTTCAATACGCCGTGCCCAGCCAGCTCATTACACTTCACTTCAGCAACAAATTTTCAATAGAAAAAAGTTATAAAATAAACAAAAATAGAGTAAAAAGGAAAGAGAAGGCAGCGGGTAGGGGCAGAGGGGAGTGGTAGAAATAACAAGCAAAGAAAGAGCAAAACAAGAGGTGAGAAAAAGCTCATTAACCTTTATTTGTGCACACTCGACAAGGCGCATTTGTGCACTTGAAACACGAAACAAGGGACGGAAGACGGGACGAGACGAATAGTAATGAGTGGAGAGTCACACTCAAGTGGGGTAAGGGGTATGTAGATCGGGATCGACTGTCCGATGATCTGTCATCTGTGCGCCATTGTGAGACGAAGCCAAACCCGTTCCTGGACTTTCGAAGAGACATGCGACGTGTGTTTGATCTGTTCGATTGTGCGATTGATTGATTGCTTAAAGACGGAGACGAAGCTGGTTCTCAAGTAATGATTTGTCGAATTTTGCGAGAGAAACAGACAGAGAGAGGAGAGAGAACTCAGAGAACTGGCGTGATATACAAGTTTCTGGATTGGTTCCCACAAATGATGACATTGCAATATTTTCACGCAACATCGACGTTGCGTTGCTGCAGCTGATTGACAACTTTGTTGAGATCGAACCTGAGGATCGCATTATTGAAAGCTGCTGCTGCTGCTGCGTGACTCTTGCGACTTAACTAACCCAAATATTTGGCATGCCAAACGAACTGCGAACTCTCTGTCTTGGGGACTAATCAACAATGCATCGATACGGTTCCCTTTTCCCTTTTTCTGTGTTCAGTTTCTGTGAAACTCGCCGTCAGCTGATGCTACAGATATCCCCGTCTTCATGCTAAGTAATCCCTGAAGCTCAGCCTCCCCAGCTCTTCTGCTCTGTTTCTGCTTCTTCATGCTCTGATGTGTCGTCGTTGTCGTCTGGCGCTATATCTTCAGCATCTCTGGCCATAAATAAGCGCAGACAGTAGAATGTATCGCGCCAAAAGGGCTTCCAGCAGCCTGCACTCTTTCGCGACTTCGAGCCAAGGCTTGACATACGAGTAACCAAGTAGGCAGCCAGCTAACCCAGGGTAACCCTCCTCCTCCTTCTTCGCCTTGGGTTACCCCTTGCAAGTCACGTGCATTTTGTTTACCAAGGCGCAGGCGAAGCATTTCGCACTGTCGATGGCAGATTGGCCCAACTTTTGAAGTTGAGTATTTTAGGAGCATGCAAACTACTTAAAACACCTGAAGAAATACTACAACGCAACTTTAGAACTTAATACACATTTGTAAGGGAGGTAGCTTAAGCAAATAAGTGGGAGGGAAGATGAAAGAAGGAGGAATCATGATGTGATCCAAGCAGTTAAGGGCTAACAATGTAATACGTGACTTTTTTAGTTCTAGTTAGTGCTACTCATATTGTTCTTTAACCTAAATATATTCTTATAATAATTATAAAGAAGTCTGCATTGCAAATTTCATAAACATCTGTAGAATCTTCTCCAAGAAAAAAGGGAACTAACTGAGTATTTATTGCTTGAGTGTTTATATGTTTATTTTCTTTTATATTCCAGTCAATATTTCTATGTACAGAAAGAGGGAATTTACCCGATTAAAAAAAAAAAAAAAATTTTTTTTATTCCAAGCAATATTTTCTTGCAGTATTGGGATATCAACCCCATAAAAAAAAAACAGTTTCTTTCCTTTTATATTCCAGGCAGTATTTCTATGAAGAGTTGGGAAATTTACCCAATTAAATAAAATAAAAAAAAATTCAGCTTAGACCTCTGTTTATTTCCTTTAATATAACTACCTATTCAAGGCAATATTTCTATGTAGGATTATATCTGTTGATTCCCAGGCAACTTTACTATTCAATTCAAGTAAAAGTTCCCTCCACTTTCCACACTTTCACTACAGATCACAACATTTTCACACTGACTGCAAAATGTCAAAGTTGACTCTCGACACCAACAACAACAACAACAACAAGAAAAACAAAGCCAATTAGACAACTCGTTAAGCGAATCCCCCATGTACACAAATCGCAGTACCTAAGTCAATCCTGCAGACGAACACGAAGACGAAGATGGAGACGGAGACCCGAAACCAAAACAGAAACCGAAACCGAAACCGTATCGGGAAGGCAGTGTCTGAGAAGCAAAGAAATATCGCGAAATGCCAAACAAAACTCGTGAACTGTCAACATCGACGCTGCATCGGAATCGGCATCGGAATCGGGATCGAGAGTTAGAGCTGTAGAAGAATGAAGAGGGAAGAGGAGACGGAAGTGAAGACGAGGCTGGTTTGCGTGTATGTCGCTTGGCTCATATCAGTCAAGACGAATCTCTCTCTCTCTCGCTGGGCTGCGCAACAAGCAGACAAACACACAGACAGACAGACGGAGGGGCAGACAGACAGACAGAGGGAGGGACAGAAAGTGAGAAGCCGCAGAGAGATTTTAATTACAACTGCAATAGTCTGGGGAGGATTGTGGACGCTGTGTTGCCTGGCAATTATTTACATTAACACGATCACAACTCAGAGACACTGCACATGCATCATCGTGTGCTGTTCAGTGCGATGTCGATCGCCGAGAGAGATCGCCAGACGCAGAGCGAGACACAGAGAGGGCTCTGCAGACGGCGACAGGCATCGTCAGTCGTCGTCGTCGTCGCACTCGGAGTTGGGTTCTGAGTCTGGGCTTGTATGCATATTAATTTATTGGAATCATGTTAGTGAGTCGATATTGATACAAATCCATTTTCGATCGCAGCGATGCGATACGCGAGTACGCGAACGAGTACCCCAGTGAGTACCCAAGCAAGTAGGTAGCCGGCTAGCTGGGCGCCTGCTGTGGCACAGACAGCGCAGGCAGCAACAACGTTGCACTGCCCCCTGCAAATCGCATGCACTGCGATCGTCTCGAGATGCGCGAACGCATCATGCGATGGCGGACAGAATGGACCCGATCGACCAGATTGGACAGCAACACGGGGAGCTGCAGCAGCAGGAGCAGCAGCAACAGTTGCTGTAGGAGGAGCAGCTGCTGCTGGCTGCTGCTGCATGCCACATTTGATGGTTGCCTGTTTTCTAATTAAATCCAATCGATTAGGCACTTGATTTACGGCTGCACACACGACTCACAGCACAGCCAAGAGAAGAGGGAAGGGGAAGGGGCTTAGTTACAACTACTAACTCGGCTGGCTTGTCGTAGGAAGAAGCAACTAAACATGACTGTTATGCAAGTCTGCACTGTGGAGTGTAAACTTTGTATCTTTAAGTGATCTTTAGTTGCACAACCTGCGACTTATCGGTCAAGATTAACTTAAGTCTTAAGCAACATGACTCGCTTGTAATGGACTGCAGGAGAAATCCGGAACAACACCTTATCTTAATATATGTTCTATGTATACCAGGTGTGTTTAAAAAGGGAAGGGTGGCTCATGCGACGGTTCCTGTGGTCAAAATTTAGCAAAAAATCGCCGAGCGCGCAAAACACTTATAACCTATCCGCTTCTCACAACCAAACAAAAAATGATATACACTTGAAACTTGATACAGATGTTTGGGAAAGGGTAACAAAATCGATAACGAAAGTACATTGCACGCGAAATTTGAAAAGTCGCCTTCCTTTTTGAACACACCTCGTACGTATAAGAATAAAATGAAGCTAACCAAACAGCCTTATGAACTGCTCTTCCAACTCGAACTGATCATAAAATATGCCACACAAAACCCTTTTAAATTTTCTTTATTTTCGGAATCTCCCTTTCCATATTGATCCTCCTTTATCTTCGCTATATCTACCTTGCCTAGATCTTTTACCTTTCATAAGCACCTTCCCAATTCTCCCTTCCTCTATACCTCCTTTTCTCATCTCTCTCCCTCTTTCTCCCTCTCCCCTTCCTACTTCCTGTACCACATCTGTAGCGTCTTCATGCGCTTAACCTTCCGCTGCAGCTGAAGTATGGCATACATGAGTGCCTCTGCGGATGGTGGACATCCAGGCACATAAACATCCACAGGAATAATGCGATCACAGCCACGCACCACGGCGTACGAGTAATGATAGTATCCTCCGCCGTTGGCGCAACTGCCCATCGAGATGACCCAACGTGGCTCGGGCATCTGATCGTAGATCTTACGCAGAGCAGGCGCCATTTTATTGGTCAAGGTGCCAGCGACAATGAGCAGATCTGTCTGACGAGGCGATGCACGGAAGACGACGCCAAAGCGATCCATGTCATAGCGTGGCGCTGCAATGTGCATCATTTCCACAGCACAACAGGCCAGGCCAAAGGTAGCAGGCCAAATGGAACCTTTGCGTCCCCAGTTCCAAAGATCGTCCAAGCGCGTCAGTGCCCATTCGGCCCAACCGACCTGATCGCGGCCAAATGGTGAGTAGCCCTTCCTTTTGGGCATTCCACATTGGTCCACATCATGCATCGTTTTCTGCTCTCGCACCAGCAGACAGTTCGTCAGTGGACCCAACTTGATGGGCGTTGCTGTCTTGGCTAGAGCACCCCGCAACAGAACTGATAGGCCCAACATCTTGAGCTGGAATTGTAGTTAGAGTATTTAGAGAAGAAGTTATTTTACTGTATGAAATATAAAATATATATTTACTTCGTTTTGTTTTTGTGCTCTCTTTAATTATGAAATGTCGCTTTGAAAGGGATGAGTGAAATCAGTTTTTGTTTTACACTTGAAGTTATATGAAGCGATAGCTTTGTTTGGAAACTAGTTTTTGGGAATATTCAATGTATATTATGGTATATTGTTGAAAAATAATAATTATAGGCGTGACCGATCCCATAGAGTATACATATTCTTGCTCAGTATCACTAGCTGAGTCGAATGAGCCATGTTTGTTTGTCTGTCCGGATGTCCGGATGACCAAATGAACACACAGATCTCAGCTATAATAAAAGTTAGAGACATCAAATTTGGCATGATACCAGGCGCAGATCAAGTTTATTTCAAATGTTGAGAGCCACGCCCACCGTCCTCGCAAATTAATAATTTAATCTTTTAAGTCGATTTGTGAAGAACATAAAAGATACAACATTCTAGGTTAGACCAAAATTAGAAATAAGTTAAGGCAAATTTGTGTTTTTATATACATATGTATAAGTTATTCAAATTTATTTTAAACTTTCGATTGTTTTACTACTTAATAGATCGATCACCCATAATATATAAATACATAATATATTTTCTTTATTTTTTTTGTCTTTGCAATGTATTTTCTTGCCTTTTTCCACAATAAAATTTAGATTTATAAAAAGATATAGTTAGCATATAGTAGTGACTTGAATTCAGATTCTTCCTTATGGTCATATATCATCATATTTTATAAGGTAAATAAAAGAACCTGAGATTCCTATGGACTCTGCAAGTTATTCCTGCCAATTCAGAGGTCAAGTCATCATCAGCTCGCACACATCTAACACATGCTCGCAAGGCAGTTGATAAATGGACGCAACTCGAGCTGAAAGTTTTGCCAACTCTCTCTCTCACTCTCACTCTCGTTCTCTCTCTCACTCTCATTCGCCCTCCCTCTCTCTCACTCTTTTTTTGGGGCAATTTCGTTGCGACTTTAATCATTCCAGTCGCGTCATGTCGCACTAATTGCGGCAATTAATTGTGCAACATGATGGAAACTTTCTACGGCGAATTGATTAAAGTGGGCGTGGCAAGGATAGGGAGCAGGGGGCAGGGCGATCCATCAAATCGATTGGGAGAAAAGTGCAGAGCAAGGAAGAAGAAGAAGCAGAGGGGCGGGCACAACAATGACAACGACACGTTGACGTCTGAGTTCAAGTTGATGTTGCTGCTGTTGTAGTTGTTGTTGGTGCTGCTGCTGCTGTTGTTGTTGTTGTTGTAGTTGCTGTTGCTGCCTGCCTAAGCATGCTGGGCATGTCAACAAGACCTGCTCGATGCCTGCTCGAACCTGGCAAGCAGCAACAAGTCAACGCGCACTGACAGCAACATGAGCGCAACATCAGCAGCACCAGCAACAGCAGCAGCAACAGCAACATCAGCAGCAGCAATAGCAACAACAACAGACAACAAACAAGAGCTGAACGATCGTCGATGATTGGGATTGAGATCGGCATCTCGGGATCGGCATCGGCAACTGTTGCTGTTGCTCTTGCTGTTGCTGTTGCTATTGCTGTGTTTGCTATGTTGCTGTTGCTGCTGCTGCTCTGGGGCAAAGTTGCTCATCTTCATCGCACGCACCGCATGGCACAAGGCAACTGCACCGCGTGTGTTTTTGTCGCAAATCGCCCGATTGCGATCTCATTAAAGCGAATTATTTGTGTTGTTGCTTATGTTCGGGCCTGTTGCATCTCTCACTCGCTCGCTCTGCCTCGCTCCATCTTTGCCTCTGCCTCGCTCAGCAATTCCAGATCTGCGATTCGGGAGCAGGCATTGCTCTCAGTCAGATTGCAGTTGTTGTTGTTGCTGTTGCATTCGTGATTGTTATCGCAGCAACAAAGTTGTTGCTGCTGCTGCTGCTGTTGCTGCGCATCGTTCGCATTCGCCGATTTGCCAATCGTTTAGGCTACCATTCCCCCAATTGCCATGTAGTTGTTGCTGTTGTTGTTGTTGCTGTTTGCTGCTGCTGTTGCTGCGAGTAAAATGTGCGATTAACGCGCTGCCAGCGGCATAATTTATGCTCTGCCCGCTGTCAATAAGTTTTAGGGTTGTCACCATTCGTTGTGTCAGACGATCGCTGAACGTAGTCAAATTTATGCACAAGTGAAAGAAAGAGGGGCAGAAGGGGGAAGGGAGAAAAGGTAATGACTGTGCACACATTTTGTTGGGTTCTATATGGGATCAGGCTGAGTAATGGTGAAGATGCTGCAGGAGATAAGATTGAAGATAGAAGAGGTTGGAGTAGTTCCAAGTGCTGAAATTGATTGAGTAGTTATAAGGATTATAGATGAAGGAACTGCAGGGAATCGATCTATTTAATATTTGGCACTTTGCAGAAGTCGATTTTTGTTTTGTAGAACTCTTAAAAAATAAGAAAACTGAGCTTACAAAACTTATAGAATGTTATCAAGTAAAGAGATACAAACATACTTGTGGAATTATGTTTACATGAGCTGTTATAATGATTATAATATGAAAACATTTTAAAAAATTACAAATACAGATAAAAAAAGTCATATACCTAAGTATTTATTAAAGAAGGAGGTACTTGATGAGATATGATGATGATATAGTAGGAAAAGCGAGCTTAAAATGGGTAAGTTGGAGAAGTTATATAAGGAAAATATAAGTAACAGGTGGAAAAGCTTAAGAAGTATCAAAAAACCCAGCTTCGATACTATTTACGAAAGTTTCATCGAAATAAAAAAACATTTGAATGTTCCAGTATTGAAAAAAGTATTGTAGTATGTTTGTCATTATAATAAAATTAAAGAGGTTTAATTTATAATGTTTTAGATTAAAATGATTTATAATTTCAATATTTTAAACTCGATAAGAATAAATGAAAGAAGGAAAAAAGAAAGAAAAGGAAAAAGCTATGAGCTCCGTTTTAACATATAATACTAAATGTAGTGTTGTATAATAATTTTTATTTTTATATAATAATTTTATATTAATTTTTGTATTTTTATATTTAAACAAAGGCACATATTCCAAATACTCTGTCTATTCATATAGACACTATACAAACCCTTCTGCTTTTAATAAGCTCATTCTATTTCCCATACTATTTCCTCATATACTTGTAGTTTGCACTCCTTAACCCATTTCAAGCATTCAATCAATGCCTGCTTAACCGAAATAAAAAGGGTTGCCAGACCAATTTATTAATAGACGCAACAATTCATTGTCCCGAGTTGGTGACACATGTTCAACTACCTGGAGAATCGGGTGAGCTATTAGAAGCGCCGTAGAGCGCATCAATTCTGGCTGCTGCCGCTGTTGCTGCTGCTGGTTGCCGCTGTCATGTTGCTCCCGTGTCAGCCACAACAGATGAGCTTGGTCGACAGCAGCAGCAGCGGCAGCAACTGTAGCTTTTCCCACGAGTCTAATCAGTTGGTAATTTGAAGGGGCCCGACGAGTGATAGCTAAGCATCAGAGTTGCCACCGCGCTGACTTATTGCAGGTGACTTTTATTTTTTTAACCAGAGAAGGGGAGGAGGCTGCTCAGCCCTTTTTAGTCTGGTCATTTGTCCGGTGGCCAGAAACGAATGACCAGCGATTTGAGGCGAAATGAATGAATTAGTTCCTTGGAGAGTTCGCCGCATTCTGGCCGAGATTTCTCGCTGATGGATGGTGGCCAAGGCAGGCGGGGCTAGAAAAATTTACTTTATTGGTAATAAATTTAATTTGCTTACGAAAGTTAAGTGCGAGATGAAGCAATAGCAGCAGCAGCAGCAGGTGAAGAGGTTGCGTATTTAAATATTTATTTTAATTTGAAATTGAAATATTGCCTACAATGGGCAAGTGGAGCAGACCAGGGCATAGAGGAGGGGATGGGGGAAGAGAAGTCGGCGGCGCGTTGAGAGATTCATGCGTTTGCATCAAACTGTGAGATAAATTGCCAGCAATTGAGACGGCAGAGAGAGAGGAAGCAGAGGAAGGGGAACTGTTTACACTTGCAGGGCATAAATATTGATAGATAGCGCCTGAATCGGATCGGGAATGAGAATCGGATTGAGATCGCTGCCTAATGATATAAGTTTAGTGTTGCTGTTGCTTCCATGGCAGTTGCTGCTAATATTGCTGCTGCTGCTGCTGTTGCCGTTGCAGTTGCATTGGTTACATGATTGTTGATGTTGATATTTTGCACTGCAACTGTTGCGTTGCTTCTATGGCAATTGCTGCTAATATTGCCGCTGCTGTTGTTCCATTGGTGTTGCTGCCATGTTATTTGCTATGAATATAATACACTGCCTTGGTTGTGTTGCTTCCACAGCTGTTGCTGTTGTCGCTGTATCTGTTGCTAAATTCTTAGCTGCTGATGATGCTGTTTCAATAAGTGTTGCTGATGCTGTTGTTGTGCTACTGTTATGCTATATGCTGTTGCTGCTGAAGATAATGCTACTGTTTCTGCTGCTTTTGCTGTTACCATAGCTAATAAGGCTGTTGTTAGTTATGTTGCAGCTGTTAGTGATGTTCCTGCTAATGCTATTGCCTCTGTTGCAGCTTCTGTTCTGCTGTTGCCATTGATTATACTTTTCCTGCTGCTAACTCGATTTTTGCTGTTGAAGCTATAGCTGAGGTTGTCGCGGTTGCTGATATTGTTGCTGATGTTGAGACTGTTCTTCCTTCTCTTGCTGCTTCTGTTGATTGCTATTGGTAATTCTGCTATTGCTGCTGTTCAAGCTGCTGTTATAGTTGCTGCTGCTGTTAGTCATACTGCTGTTATTTGAAAATTTGCTGCTGTGTCTGGTAGTGCTATGTTGCTGGAGGTGTTGCTGTTACTGGAGGTGCTGTTGTTGCTGGCAGTGATGCTGCTACTGTTGTTGATGTTTCTCCTTCTATCGAGGCAGTTGTGGAGTAATGCCGCTGCTGTTTCTGCTGCTATTATTGCTCTTGCTTTAACTACTCCCGCTGTTGCTACTCCTTCAATTCCTACTCCCTCAGTTTCTACTCCCCCTGTTGCTGTTCCCACTACTGTTGCTGCTGTTGCTACTGCTGTTGCTGCTACTGTTGCTGCTGCTGTGGCATTTGCCGCATTCAATTGTAATTAGGCGCTAGATTTGGCTGTCTCTGCTGGCATCCATCCCAAAATGGAGCGGCGCGTACTCCATTTGAGTGCTCCGCCAAATTCCGTTGTCGCTGCACGTGTCTTCCAAACCAGTTGTTGTTGTTGTTCTTTTGCTGCTGCCACAATGTTGCATGTTGCTGCTGTGCGGCGGCTGCTGTTGCTGCTGTTGCGCATGCGTGGCTACTTTGACTTTGGCTAGTTTTCTATTAATTACACTGATTTATGTGCTCATTGTCCATTGTTGTTGCCGCCGTGCACATTCGCTGCAGCAGCAACACAGCTCCCCCTCCTCCCTTCGTCTCTTTTCCTCCTCCTACGCCCCTGTCTTTATGACAAAAAGAAATTCGGCAATCGAGTCTGAAGTGGAGTCGAGTCGAGTGACCATTGTTGTCGTCGTGGGCCGAGAAAGTCGTTCGCGATTACCCGTAAGTAAGTGAATACCCCTAACTAGTTGAGCAGATAAATTGGCATTGCGCTGGGATTAGTCATAAGTTCATTTGCATATGGTAAGGTTTTTAAGGGAATATATACAAATTTATTGGTCTAAAATTGGATAAGTAGAGAGATTTATTAAAGTTCATAATATTTCCGAGAATTTTGTTTTATTTTATATTAATATTGTCTTTTCTTTACAGATGACTATTTATTACATTAATATTGACTTATTTTCTTAAGGACATATCAAGAAAATATTATTTACATTTATTTTATTTACCTTTAATAGCTTTATTACTTTCTTTATTCTGAAAAAATGTCTCAATTCTATATTCAATGTCTACAAAAATTTTCATATTTCTTGGTTCTTTTTTCCATTGGTAGCTTTTCAATATTGTATCTTAATTTTTAAAGAGCTAAGTTAATAGTGCTTATTGCAAGAATAATATTTATATTTTAGGGGCCTTTAGAAACCTTTAGAAATGTTTTTCTAATTAGAAATTTCATTCCCTTTAAAGTTACTCAAAAAATTGATTTCTCATTCTATGATTTTTTTATATATTTTATTCTTCGTCAATGTTCCCCCCAATTATTTCCCATTTCTAAGTTCTCTCCAAGTTCTCCAACTTCTAATAGTCATTTCACAGCAATTATCTCAATTTCCACTAAAATTCCCACTGTTTATTTGTTGAACTTGCCCAAATACGTTGCCCATGCGTGGCCAAGTGGCGCAGATGCTGATGATGATGATGATGCACTCGTCGCGCCGATTGTTTTGACGGATTGTAAACCCATCGACAGCGCATTACGCACACGCCATGCGGACAATCGATTGCCAGTGGAGACGGAGAGAGAGACTAGGGGAGGGGAGGGAGTGTGAAGAGCAGGAGGAGACGAGGTGCGACCACAATTGTGGCCAAAAGGCTGGCGTCACAAGCGGCGGCGGCGCGAGGCGAATAATTCAAATATCGCACTCGAATGCCGCAAAATGCGTGCTCGCAGGCAAAAATACAGATGCAATTGCAGATGTGCAGATACAGTAGCAAGTAACAGATATAGATACAGATACAATTGCAATTGCAGTTGCAGATACAAATCGGATGTTTATTTGTGGGCTGCGCTGAGTGGGGAAATTTGTGACTAATTTCAAGTATGAAATTTGAGTGTGCAGGCGACAAGTTCGTCGGGTTTGGATTGAGAGTGTTGAGGAGAAATATTGAAGGCAGTTTTAAATGTTTGTTTAGTAATTTTGTAGTATTTTTTTAATGAATTTTAAACTAAATATATTCAATAGAAAGATTTACTTTATTTTAATAATTTCCTTATAATCTTTTCAACATCAAAATATAGAAATGAACAGCAAAAAAATTTTTCTATTTTCAGTTGAAAATATTGCATGGAAATGTTGAAGGTATTTGTAGAAGTATTTTGTAGTGATTTTTCAATGGCTTAAAAGCTAAATATATTCAATAGAATTATTGAATTTATTGTAAAAGATGTCTTTATAAATTGTAATCAAATTTTTTTCAAATGAAAATCCAATAAATTTGTCTAGTTTGAGTTAAAAATATTGCATATAAATGTTTTAAGTATTTTTAAAGGAATGAACAGTAATTTTGAGAAAATATTGCCTCAAGTTAAGCTAGATTAAACAAGAATGTTGAATGAAAATATTGAAAATAGAGTAAAAAAATTTAATTAATCTAAAATTTCTAAGTTTCATTTTTGAAAAATTTCTTATTAAGTTTAAAATTTGCTTTACTTATTTTCAACTGGTTTAAAATGTTCCTTTGCATTTTTGTCGCCTGTGCCTGCGACTTGTTGACTCAACTAGCTTTAACTGTATCTATTCGTGTGCACGTTGCTGTGTGCGTGTGTGTGTGTGGGTAGTTTGGCGGCCCCTTTGGGCCAATAAATTGCATCTATTTTGCAAATCATAAAAATTATTATTTATAATGCGTTAATTTTTCGAGCTGCCTTTGCCGTGAAGCCATAAAGCAGTTGGACTCATAAATTGGCCCAGTCCACAGGCCCCTCGACGGTGCCTGCCGAGAGAGAGAGAGGTCTCGTGATGGAATCCATGAGATACAATTGTATCTGCCACAGCCACAGTGTTGGCTGAGATATTCCATGCACATCGTCAGCCGTGCCGCAGCGCCGACAACTTCGCCACCGCCAACAACAACGCAAGAATTGTGCGAAAAATTATTTCTGTTGTTTTATTTATGTTTACAAACTGATTTATTCACGCGTCTGCGCTCGTTTGCCTCAAATTTATTTTGACAGACATGCAGATCGCAAGGATTGCGTACTGTATCTGTATCTGCATCTGCAACTGAACTGTATCTGCATCTTTAGCTGTGCAACGCATCGCTTTGCATCTACTGCATCCGCTTCAAAACTGTTTGGCATGTGATGCGCGCAGTAATCAAGAAATCGCAATGCCGATGGGGCTTGATAAGATAGATGGATATAGAAACTATTTATATATACGAGTGTGTGGGGAGAAGGGGAATTCATAAGGCACTGTGGGTGTAGATATTTGCAGAGGAAGAAGAAGAAGTTATAAAGGGAGTATAATGTAAAAGAGTGAGAAAGTTATAGTAGGAATATTATGTTGAAGAGTGTTGACTGAGAATAATTGAAAATTAACATTTATTGAAGGCGATTCCCTCCCTACGTTAATTAGAAATAAATATTTAGAATCTTTATGGAAACAACACTTAAGTTAGACCTAATATTATAATATATAAATATATGTAATTTAAAAAAATATTAAAAACTAACTAAATCTGGATTAAAATTTATAAATAATTTGTTTCTCAAATACTTTTTATTTGGTGCTTTGAATTACTTTCAAAAATTATACAGCTGCATAGTATATTAAATATACCCTCTACTGTATATAGAAATAATGTCAGTTGTACATACTTACTATAAGAAATTATATATATTCTTGTTCAGCATCAGCATTAAAATTGATTTACTTATTAAATATATTTTACAATCTATGTTTTAAATACTTTTTAATCTCTTGCATCGAACACAATCAAATATTCTCTAATTTCATACTTGAAGCTTCTGCTGTCTCCCTCCTTCTTCTCCACCCCTTCCTCCTTATTCTTCCTCCTTCTTCCTTCTTCTACACTATAATTGATGTCCCCATGGATCGCTCAGCCAATGAGCATAAACTCAGCCTCGCGGCCTCGTTCACCAGGCCACGTAGCAGGAAGCCAATTGCAAAAACCTGCTCTGCCAGCAGTAGCAGCAGAGTCAGAGCAGGCGGAGTAGGAGGAGGAGAAGAAAGAGAAGCAGAAGGAGACCAGAACAAGAAGGAGAAATGTAACAATGGTAGCAGCTATCAAACTTACAGCCTGGCCATGTATCAATGTCAAGTCGCAGCGAACGGGAGGCAGCTTCACGGGCTGCTGCTACTTGCTGCCATTGGTGGAGCCTGCGCCTGGCCATTGTCTGTGCAGGGTATGGTAAGAAGGGGGCGAGATCATTGCTGCCTGCTCCTGACCAGGCCCAGCCTCAGCCTCAGCCGTGGTCAGATGTCAACTGCAGTAGCAGCTCATTGGTGGAACGCGGCTGCGCCATTGTTTATGCGCCGATCTCTCTCGGGCGCGCGCTCTCTCTCTATATGGACTCGACTTGTCGTCGCTGTCGATGTTGCTGCTGCTGTTGTTGCTGCTGCTGCTGCTGCTGTCAGAATGTAATCGCATGCCAAACAAAAACACTCCATAAGCAATAATAAACAAATCATTGCGGCGAGGCGTTGATTCCTAGACAAACATTTGCGCAGACAACAGCAGCAACACACACACGAGCAACACACACGAGCAACACACATCAGCAACACACACACACATTGCTGGCCACCCGCACACGACGCGATATTGATTCGATCGCGCGAGCCTGTCATCCCAGCCACGAGGTAGGCTGCTTGCCAATCCCAATACCAATTGCAATCCCAGTTCCCATTTGAGCATGTTGCATGCCTCATGCCTCATGCCTCGCTCCAACTGCGAGCTGTCGAGCCACTTGATTTGAGTTTCCATAATTGCGCTGAAAATTGCACTCTGG
This sequence comes from Zaprionus africanus, assembly GCA_018151435.1. Classification (NCBI taxonomy): domain Eukaryota; kingdom Metazoa; phylum Arthropoda; class Insecta; order Diptera; family Drosophilidae; genus Zaprionus; species Zaprionus africanus. The sequence goes on along the minus strand of JAECXB010002306.1, from coordinate 2,013,555 downwards.
GAGGGAGAGATGAGAAGGGTAGAAATTGGAAGAGGGGGAAAGAGAGTGAGAGTGAGACACACATGTTTTGAGTAGCCAGCGCGTATTCACATAATCAACAGCACTGAGATCTTGCGGTGCTGCATACAGTGCAGGACATTGCAATGGGTAAGACAGATATTATTGAACTGTTATTTGAGAAAATATATTCTTGCTATATATTACACTTTATAGGAAGGAGACTTTTACCTAAATGAGCTGCCAACTTTTGTTCTAAATAATTATTTATCACCATTATCATTATTTACCTTTCAGGTCCTGACTTAGGCACAATCGGCGCTTGAAGTACATATAAACTTGTGGCTAAAAGTCTCCACCTTAGTTAAGTTCAATTCCTTCCTAAAAACGAAGCAGGACAGACGTTTCCTTAGTGTGAATAGATCCCTGTAGTAGGAACATAATACAGAAGACTTTATGGAACATACTTAGAAGAATTATTGGGAAACACTTTTACATCTAATATTAGATGATATTTAAAATAACATATTACAAATAAGATAGTATAAATAAGCAATTGCTTCATTCAAATTGGCCACACAACACCATCATAATGTACTAAGGACTCTATTTAACATATAAGGAATCATCATTGGGAAACCTTAGTATTTTAAATTCAAAATGTGAACATGCAAAGACACTGGAATATACTATCCTCTTCTGTTCTATTCCATTCTATAACGAGTAAACTTAACAACAGGATACGTATTTGGCTAACAAGTAACCTATTCCGAACCGACCTATCGCACGAAAAATATGAGCCTTACTAGCCTCACCTAATTACAGAATATGTTAATAAGAAACTGTAACTTTCTTTGCTTATCATCTATCAAATTCATACTCGGAAAATCTAAAACAAATCAACTCACTTGATGCATAAATATCACAACTAAACTATTCTATCTACCTAACCCGCACTGTGCACACTTTGGCAACGCTTCGCAGTGTCTATCAGGCTGGCAGCAATGCCAACTGCTGTGCAGAAGACAGCAGAACTTGGCTCCCACAACACACACGGAGAGCAACAGCAGCAACAAAAGCAACAACAACCGCAAACAGATGAGAACAGCAACAGCTACAACAACAACAAGAATAACAAGGGGTATTGCCTCGTCGCGCCTGTTGATTGCTCGAGTGCACGAGGAGAGTATCGCAGCTGCTGCGCCGGCAATCGTCGCCGCTTGTGCTCAACTTGGCCAAACTGTCAAAGATATCTCAGCTTGCCGCCTCGACCCTATCCGCAACACCCCTTGACTCGCACCCCTCCCCCACTCCTTTCCACCCTCAGCGACGATCGACTGTTGCGTGGAGATCGCCTGATTGATGATTTGTTTATTTTGATTGGGTGAAAATCTCTTTTAGCACTCGTGCAGCGCGTCGATTTCGCCAATGTGGCAGGTCCAAAGTATCAAGTCCGAGTAGGGGTATTCCTCCTCTTCTTGTCCAGACAATCGTTGTTGCCACCTCCCATCGTGCATTGTGTTTTTCTAATTTATGAATTATAATTTATTTTTTTCCAACTGTTTTCGTTGGAAAATATGAGGCCACATTTCACAAAACGCCCCACGAAATTTCCACATTTTGATATATCACAGCAATTAATTGAATCTTGCTGGAGATCTGCTGGAATGTTGTAGATAATACTCGTTGATTCTTCAGTTTATCAATCATGAAAATCTCTCGATGCGAACTGTTGATAGATGCGCATCATATGTGGGCAAAGTTTTCGAATGTGTTTGAATGTTTTCGATAGATGCGCGCCAGCTGATGAATCATTCATTCATTCGCAGTGAAATTAAATAATGATTGAAAGAAATTTTGGCAATGTTTGGTGGTTGCATTTGTGTTAGACATTATATATATAGTTTTGTGGATATGTCAGAGTAAAAATAATATTTTTCAGGATTTCAAACTCTGATCTTAATTTTCTGCGGGTTTATTAGGTTAATTTAATCGTAAAAGAATCTACAAGATGTGGCTAATAATTATAATAATTGATTAGGTAAGGTTAAAATTTATTTATAAGGTAAAAAAAAAAGTCTTCAGAGTTTTATTTCCTATTATTACGTCAGAATATGTCAACTTTTTATGTATATCCTTATATTTTTTCTATAAGTCTTGTAAAATTGTTATGATATAAGCAACAGCTTAATTTGACTTAAACTAAGATTTCCGTAGAAGAGATAAGTTTTCTTAGTAAGTTACTCCAGTTCCTTTCAGTTTATTTTAAGTGCCTTAAGTTCCCTCAGTGGTCTCAGTTGAGTTCTTGGTTAGTTCTAGTCTCTAGTTCACCAAGCCTAGGGAACTCCTAGTCCTCTTAATTCCCTCAGTCCCTAAGTTCCCCTATATCCAACTAGGCTGCTTATTTCCTTGATTCCCCTTACTCCTACTGCAAGTACACTCCATGTTTGCCCTGTTCCCTTTACTAGTAACCCTTCCGCAGGCCTAAAAATCCAGATCTACATCCAAATCCGAGCAGACGTCTTGCGACACCCTGTGACCAGAAGCAGAGGCCTGCAGAAGGGACAGCGCCATGGTAATTGCTTGGGACACATTTCTTCTGTCTGTCGCTGACACTGACGCCCAGTGGCTATGCGGAGGAAGAGAGAGAGAACGGACTAAGGGGCAACCCAACGTGGAATGGGACACTCCGCGCAGTGGGCAAGCTGTTATCAGTGGAATTTTAAAGCGCATCTTGCGCCGCGGCAGCAGCATCCAAGGCGACTTGGGACATGGAAATGGACATGGACATGGGCAATTCATCGCTGTGGTCGACTCCGACTAGCGACTCTGTCCGTCCCCTTAGCCTCTTCTCTTTGGTCTTGGCGCGCTGCTAATTCGCTGGCATTTTCTTTATTTTAGCCAAATGCGTCTGCGATAGTCTTCGTCTTCGTCTGCGTCTTCTTTGCTTCCTTTTCCTCTGCTACTTCGTGCAGGCGTGTGTGTCTGTGTGTGTGTGTGTGTGTGGGAGTGCCAAGAAATGAAATTCCTGATATCTTTTGTTTGTTGTCACTGCCGCCTGCCTGTCCTGTCCTGTCCTGTCCTGACGCATCTTTGTCCTTTCGCCGCGTCTCTAATTAAAAAAAAACCCAAAAAAGACTGTAAAAAAATACCAAAAAAGGGAGCCCGAGTGACCGCACTAATTAGCCTCAAAGCGGACGCGTTTGGTATGTGCCGCCGCCGCCTTCTCTTTTGATTTGTAAAAGATTTGTGCTCTGTAAGCGAACCCGAATTACTTTCCCTACACCCCTCTCCTCTTCTGATAATTACACAGCACATTCCCGGGTAACCCCAGCTACCCTTCTACAACTCCATCTCCATCTCTCTTTCCCTTCCGCTCAGCTGTCCCTGTCAGTTGTGCAACAATTCGGCAAACATGTCACATGCAAGCGGAATCAATTTTCGCATCAATTCGTGGAACATTGTTCGAAATCGAATCGCATGACAACTCCTTGGCTCATGGAACATGTCGAGACATGTTCGACGACGAGTGCAGCATTTAAAAACTGACCATACCACACACACACAAGGCAGGCATCAAAAGTCGCCAAATATCCCAAGAAATAAAGACAAATAATGCGGGCAGAATTGAAATTGAAAATGCCAAGCAGTGGCGGTGATTGAAAGAGGGTTTAACAAATGAAACAAACTATATAGAAAAGGGGGGTTATATAGAGTAGGGATTAAGGAAATATTAGCCATACGAAAAGAGTCATTTTACTCTTATAGACTGTTTAGAAAAGGAAGAAAGTTATCCTCTAAAGTCTAATAAGGTACCGGCTCTCATTTAAGAGCGATACCAACCAGAGTCTTAGTGTTACCCCCTCACAATACCAGAGTGCAATCCTCCTCTTTCCATCCTTATAGGTCTAAAGCAACTTACCAAAAGCAGTCTAGGCGGTTAACCCCTTAAAGTCAAAGGGGTAAGGTCCTTATTCTCACTTGAACTTATCATTCTTAGTCTAAGAAGTAAGTTCCCAAAAAGTCTAAGAAGTAAACCCCTTCTTTGTTTCTATATTTGGCTACCATTTTCCTTCTACTCATACTTAGACTCCCTCTCAAACTAAGCCCAATAGGTCTAAGCAGATAGGTCTAAAACAGATAACCACAAATAGTCTAAGTGGTTAGCCCTTTCAAATGAAAGGGGTTAGGTCCTTATACATTTGTGCTTATCGTTCTGAATGTATGACGTATCTTAAGAGGTAGCGCCTTCTAAGTTTCATTAGCTTATATTCGTCTCCCATTTTCCTCCTACACATTCTTAGACCTCCTCTCAAACTAAGCCCCTGTGCTTGAGCAAAACAGGATAAGTTGCACTGCGACTTCAGCTGCTGCTGCTGCTGATGCAAGGATGACGCTGATGGGATGCCTCGCCTGGACTTGGCTTGCGTTAGCTTGTCGACTGTAATTAAAAGCAATGCACTAAACAGAGCAGAGAGTGAGAGGAACAGACAGAGACAGAGAGAGAGAGGGATAGAGGGGTAGAGGGAGAGAGGAGTAGGAACTTGCAACTTGCACTTGTTTGCACACATCGAAATTGCGCAGACACTTGATGACAATTTCAGTTAGAAGAAAACTGAAGACGCAATACGATTGTCAGCTAGAGCAGCAACATGAGAAGGGGTGCAGAGGCGAGTGGGGAATGAACATTTTAATCAGTGTGTGTGCAGAGGAGGGAGCGGGGCTGCAAGAAGACGAATAACTTTGCTGTGTCTGCGTCTTTTCTCTAGTCACGAAATTAGCACGGGGCAAATAGAAATCACAGGGAACAATAATGTCGCCAAAGGTCCTGCTAACGTTTGCTTTCCAACTAATGATGGGCTGTAGCAGCTTCGTCCCCCCTTCCTCCCTTCCTCTCCTCCCACCCTCCCACAGCCTGAAAAACGTGTGAAGCAACGCAAACGAACAGGCAAAAGAATCGAAATCAATTAGCCAATTGCACTCGAAGATGCCCATCGCCTTTGACTTTGACTTTGACACAAGCCTTGGTGGAGACTCCTCCACTGTCCAGAGTGTCTTCTGCCCAGCTCCTGCTGTGGCTATCCCTCTCTCCTTTACTCTGCCGCAATTGTTGTGTGGCCCCCGTCTGGTGCTTTGAACCGAGGGTTGCGACACACAGCGTGTGTGAGTGTGAACGTGCCGTCGACAGGACCACAACAATTGAGGTGATTGTAAGCGAAATCCTTGGCTTCTTTTCTAAGCTGAGCGAGAGCAAAGGAAGGGTGTGAGGGTAGGTAGTGCAGGACTCAAGGGGAGATTGACCTGGGCTCACTTTATGTTAGGGGCTATCATAACTATCACCTCACCATGGCCTCGGTACTGAAGCTCTTGACCGCATTGCGATGCAACCTTTATGCACAAATCGCAGACAAGAAGAGCAAAGACGTGAAGCAGAGCAGCATCAGCAAAACCGAAGCAACAACTACAACGATGGACACCAACGAGGTGGTTGAAAAGGTGCTTGAATTATTGATGAATTTATCCCAGCTGGATTGAGTCCAGCTGAAATCATTCATGGCCAAAAACTACACAGCAAAGGTGTGAAGGGAAAACGAAGGTTGAGGAATACACAGAGAGAAATGATTCTGTTTGGAAAGTTATTAGAGAAACTAAGATAAGTTGAAGAGGAACTAAGTTAAACCTTTACTGAAAAGAAGAAATTGCTAAGGACCTTAAGGTGATATTTAAAATACATCTATCTTCTTAGATTTTAACAATAGTTTATGCAATGAAGTATGGAAGAACAATAAGGACAAATAGAAAAAGAAGCATCAAGAAATCTTAATTAGTCCCTACCAAAAAAAAAGCTTTAATTTTTATATGTTCAAAGGTTTCAAAGCACTTTATGTCTAAGAAAGGAACGATCTTTCAAAGAATTCTCTATTTACCTTGAAAACTTACTCGAGATTCAATAACGTACCCCACTCTTTCTCTCCGTGCACTCGAAAGGATTCGTGCAGTGTCCTTTGAGGTCTACGGCGCCCGGCGCCGGCGTTCAATGGGAATGGATAATGTATTGCACATCATCATGAACAATGATTTCATGATTTTCTCGTTGTTGTTGTCGCTTTTGTTGTTTTTGTTTTTTTTTTTTTTTTGGTTTTGTTCTCTCTGCGCTGGCAAGTCCAGTCCAGTTCTATTTCCATCCACACACAACTGAGCTGGTCAAGCGAAAGATGGAGAGAGGGTAGCGCGATGCCACCCGAGGGAGGCTTCTTCTACTTTGGGCATTCGACTAATGGGTCAAGCGTCACTCGGACGGACGTCAAAGTGTCTGTAAATCACCCACAACAACAACAGCAACCACAATAGAGAGTACGCTACCTCTTCTCACCCCACGCAAACGGGGGCAGAAAGTAAAATAAAACCAACGTCTGACAATGCGATAGCCGAGGCAGAAGGCTTGAGGTGAGTCTCGACAACAAATACATCATGACAAGTCTGGGGACCGTCCAGAGAGCGCTCTACCTCTTCCTCTTTTATTTAGTTTTTTTGTTTGGTTTTTCGGCCATGCGCTTCGCTGTGCATCTAATAAAGAAGGAAAGCACGTAAATTACTCTCGAAGGTATAATTTAGTTCCCCCCTTGCTGTTGTTGTTGCTATTCAGTGTCCAGTCGAGAGCTTTTGATATCCCTGCGCATCAAACTCGTGTGACATGCAACACCATTTTTATACGAATTTTGCTTTAGTCAGAGTGTGCTTTGACCTCCGAGACAAGAGTGGGTTGTTGTGCTAAGGTCTAAGGCCTTCTATTCATTGCGCATATGGAGCAGTGACTGACAGATTGATTGATAGGCATGAAGGGACTGTAAAAGTGAGAGGAGGCAATGGGAATAGAGAGAGTAGAAGTATAGATATAGAAAAGGGGTTAGGTAAGATAAAGAAAATATAATAAAATTTGTACAGATATGAAATGAGAGAGTTAATTATATCTAGAAAAATGTACGTGTATATTCTTGTTGAATATGAAAAGGATTTCTTGAATATAAAAGCTAATGAGTTAGAACGTGGCAAAGTTTTATCTTTGAATCCAGTGAATTCTAAATTAATTCCTTTCTTCCTATGTAAGTTTTCACCAATAATTTATTCTTATTTATATATATTCAGAAAATTGTTTAACTACGAGTATAAACAGTCGACTGACCAAAGTTATCTTACAACTACAAAAAAAAATAATAAATAAGCAAATTTATACTTAATTTTTTATAAAAGAAAAATATCTTTGAGATTAACCTGACAATATTTTCGGACCTATAAAATTGTATAAGGCTCAACTGGCTCAAAAATCATTATATTTATAATAGCCAAAAGCAATTCTTAGCCAAAGCTTATGCTGAACTATTCTAAAACTGAATAATATGTATGGAATTTCATAAAAATTCAGTTTAATACCACATAAGCCCACGTCAGTTTACCTAGAAAATACTAAACTAATGAGCACATCGAGATTTCAGCTTGAGCATCTACTTGGGCCTCTTCCAACCCCACAAATATTAAAAGCCAAAAGTAATATTCATTAAAACGACGATAAAAAGTGCCCAACTTGGATGGGCTTTCTGCACTCTATTTTTTTTTTTTTTTTTTTGTATTTTTGCTCACACAAATTTAATTCATGACTCGTCAAAGGGTTGGGAATGGGAAAGGAATTGGAGTGGGAGTTGGGCCTAGACGATGACGATGAGCCGTTGGCAACGTTGTCGTTACTTCACTGTGTGAACATTTCATTTTAATGTGTGTGAGGGGGAGATGGGGGGGGGGATGGCATGTGAGAAGAGTTGGGGTCCGCTTGGACCGTTTGGCTTCTTCATATTTCGTACTTGAAACGTAATTACTTTAGAAAATAATCGTTAAAAGTAATGGTCTGTATCAAATATATTAAAATATAACGCAGACGCTGTACCAGCCAGGGCCCTCGATGTTGGCAACGTCAGCAAGCATAGAACAGGCAGAATGAAGAGAAAGAGAGGAAGAGAGAGAGAGAGGGGAGGCAGAGCTGCTAGTCCGAGTCCGAGTGGGGCACTCGTCATGTCAGGAGTCGTCAAAGCGCGCGCTGGAGTTCACAGTGGGCGCCATAACGCTTCATTGCATAGCCGAGCAGGGGCGGGGGCGGGGCTGAAGAGAAGGAGCTGGCCCCGCAGTTGAAATGAGTTTTTATCAACGTCTGTCTGGACTATCGCCCCGCACATTAGAGTGCAAAATTTTATTGCACCTCCGTTGCCAGCTCTAGAGAGAGAGATGCTATATATACAGTAAATGGTATATATAAAGTATATATAATGTATATATATATACGATTCTCCCGTTGACATTAAAAAAGGCAGCGGAATGAAACGAGGCAATTGGCGCTGCAGAATAGTTTGTTGTCCGCGCAGCTTTCTAACTGAGACATCACTTTCATAATGCATAAGGCAATCTTCCTCAAACCCCCCTCGACTGGCCAGAGGCCGCTGCTGTAAGAGAGAGAAAAAGAGGGGGTGCGGGGTGCCTTGTCCTTTTGTATGTTAAATTTAATTTCTTTTGTTTCGTTGCTCGCACGTCATTTGCAAAATGAAATTATTACAAAATGTGTTTTTCCCTCTCGTTGCCTCATTTGGTTTCCCATTTTCCTTTTTCTTTTCTCTCATTCTTGTCTTTGCAGTTTGACTTTGGCTACGTCTTCTCTTCTCTTCTCTTGCCTGGCTTTCTTTGCTGTCTCTTGCCTTATACCATGTTCTTATTCTTGGCTTCATCTCGGCCAACGATTCCCGCGGGCATATCATCTGCTCCATCAGAGTAGCCAACGGGGAAGGTGAAGGGGCGAGGGCTGTGCGACGCGGGGGATTAGCTTTGCCATTTTCCATTTCATTTTAGTTTTTTGGTTTTATGCTCATTTCTTTTGTGCCCTCTTCTTCACTCGCTCCCTCGCCTCCCCTCCTATTTCTTTCCATTTGCCTTTTGTTTTTGCATTTCTTAATCATTTTTGAGTGTCTTAATTTAACTTGTATACTCCGCTTTTAATTTCAACTGTAGGTGTGCAAGTGTGTGTGTGGGGCGGGGATTGGAGTGTGTCTGCAGCTGGCCCTTAACTGGCCCTGATAGTACCATTAGCACTCGCACCCTGCCCACAGAGAGCTCTTTGCTCTCTTTCGTTTTCTGCACTTGCACAAATTGCTTGAGAAACTCAAAATTAAATTCGCAAATAACATTTCAGCTCAAGAGGAAATGCGTGTGAGAGAGAGAGAGGGGGAGTGGTAAAGGAAAGTATCAGTTGAACGTTAGGTTAAATGTATTTTGAAGAATTTTAGAAGAGAATCGTTTCTATAATATTAATATATAATATATTGTATTTTATTTCCAATATTTGTTCATCAATAGGTTGAAAAATTGTGTTCATCTTTTTAAATTTTTATTTTACTTTTTTAGAAATATAGAAAAAAGGTTTAAGAATCTTGACAATGCAAATGATTTTTAAGTTATACAGGTTATGTCCTAAAAAATTTTTCAAATTTAAAAAAGAAATTATTAAAAACCTTTTTGTCAATGTCTAAATAAGAATTATATCCTTAACATAATTAATATCATAAAATGTATAAATTATAAAGCATTTATAATAAGATGTTTATTACGATGTATAAGATATACAAAAATTATAAATAAATATACATTATATAATATATTTATATATATATTTATTATTCAATCGAATAATTTTCAAAAATGCTCTTATATTACATACGTAGAGACATAAATACATATTCTTATAACCTTTCAAGCACTCTCTCGCTTTTCTCATTTTTTAGTACTTCAACTTCACTTCCATCTACTCAAGATTCATTTTTCCGTCATGTTATATACACAATAACCTCTTCAGCATCATAGACTATGCTTTACAATACTCTACCAAGCATAAGTTAAGGGATCTTCTCGAATCCGACGCCCATCTAACAATCAAGTCGAGCTGAGTCGCGTCGCCTCGAGCTGTGTCCAGTCGACAAGCTGTGGGTTGGTATTAATTTCAATCATAATATCACCGCCCCTCTCTAGCTGTCTCTCTCTCTCCGTTCCCCTGCCTGCTGCAGCTGATCCCGCAGTCCGGCTAAGTCGGCAACAAAAAGGTGACAAATGACATGGTCGACTCAAAGTAATTTCTTTCAATTAGGACGCTGCGCATGCGCTCTGCCCCAGGCCCAGTCTGTCCCAGTGTCCAGTTGTTTTGTTGCCACTGACATTGACATAGCGCGCATGTGCAACACACTCGCTCTCACTCGCTCCCTCCCTCTCTCTCTCTCTCTCTCTGTGTCGCTGAGGCACGAATCAAATCGAGTCGAGTCGTGTCAGTTATTAATGTTGCACACTTTGAGCCTTAATGGCTAATTCAAGAGTTGACAGATGTGCGTAATTTATTCGCGTTTCTCTTTGCCAACTATGCCTCTCTCTCTCTCTCTCTCTTCGTCTCTCTGTGGAGCATCTGCTGATCCTGCACAGTGTCCACTTGATAAACGACACAACGCATTGTGGTGTTGAAAAATGTTGCAAAAATATGATGAGGCCATCACGATGGCGGATACTGCAATAAAATGGAAAGAGCAAGAACAAGAAGAGAATTGAAGAGAGAGATAGAGGGAGAACTGCTGGCAGAGGGCAGATCTCTTTGCTGTCTTCCCTGACAAAGATTTGTCTACTGGCAGCTTGACAAACTGCTTAACATTTGGCAGCTTTTGTGTGTTGGTAAATGCAGTTTGGGGATCAGTTTTGAGACTCTGAAGGTGATTCTAAAAGAACTTTGAAGTTATCTTAAAAGAGTTTAAATTCTTAGATATATCTAAAAAAGGTTTCTGCTTTTGATAAACTCTAGTTTCTTAATGAGTTTTTATAATGTTTTTCGTGCCTCAACATTTTAATAAAATAGTTTTTTAAAACATTGACGATTGATTTTAGTGCTAGAAAAGATCGTGTGAAATCCAAAGCGCCTTTTTGTATGCTAAACATTATACAATACAAGGTGTAACTTTTGATTAAGTATAAACTATTTCTACGATCTCCAAATTCTTTAAGAATTCTATAATGAGCTATACAAGTTAATTAAACCTTTTCCAGTTAGTCTTGAAACTGATTCAGTGCCAAGTTAGACCAACGAAGTGTTTCTTCCTTAAAGAACTCTTTCTTTCTTATCTTCTCTCCTCATTTCTTCTTAAATATCTTCTAAAACCCTTTAACCCTCAACTAACTCATAAATTTCCCATCTTAATCCATTTGAAGTCCCACTATTTGTAAACCTCAGCCCTTGCCCCATTCCAATTTTAGGAAATCAAAATCTCAACTCAACTCAGTCGATGTGGCAATCAAACCTGTTGTTGCTGCTGTGCCCGCTGACGGCCTTGGCCTCGACAAGGGCAAAGGGTGTTCTGAGAAGCAGGGAGTTGGGGTTGGGGGTTGGCATCGTTGGTTGGTTGGTTGGTGGCAACGCTTTGTGGTCCACACAAATTGCTAGTGGTAGCCAAATCGTCAAACAGCAGCAGCAGCAACAACGGCAACACAACGGCAACAATGCAAATTGCTTAGATTTGCGTTGGACCACAAAGCGTCCCGACATGGTCGGACACCTGACTGGCCAGGGAGGAGAGGGAGCATAGGGTAAACGAAGGAAAGGGGGTGGAGGGGTGGCAGCAACAGGGCAACAGTCAACGGGGTAGCGAACGAATGAACGAGCGAGCGAGCGACTGTTGTTGAAGGATTCACGATGTGACAGTGTCCGTCCTTTGACATGCGGCATAATGTTGCTGATGTGGAGGCACCAACAGCAGCAGCAGCAGCAACGGCAGCAGCGACAGCGAGACAAAAACTACACACAAATACAGTGGGACAGATGGATGGACAGACAGAGCTTACAGAGAGAGCTCAAACTGTTGTTGACAGCGACAGCAACAAGGACAACAGCAGCAACAGCAGCAGCAGCAACAATGTCGCCAACAACAGCGGCAATAAACTTGAAGTTGACAATTGTAAAAAGCGAGGCACATGTGAGGCTGCCCCTGCCCCAGCAGCAGCAACATGAACTGAAATGTTAGCAGCAACAGCAGCAGCAACAACAACCACAACGACAGCAGCTAACGGCAATCATAAAATCAACAACTATGAAATTCATCACCGGCAACTGGCGCTCGCTCTGCTCAGTGAAAGCCGCCTCGTTGACACTTCCGCCACATGCCACATGCTGGAGCCGAAGTTGCTGCAAGCAGAGTGGAGTCAGTGGATCAGCAGCAGCAGCAACGACAGCAGCAGCAACGACAGCAGCATCATCATTCACGGCGGCAACTGCGACGGGGGCTAAGTGAAATTAATTGCATTGTTTTTGGCCAATGAATTCCTAGTTGCCAGTTTTTGTTGCTGCTGCTGCTGTTGCTCATTGTTGTTGTTGTGTTTCGGCTTAAACGCCTTGACGCCTTTTTGCCAAAAACAACAACAGCAACAACAACAACACAGCAGCAACACAGCGGCCACAGCGTATTAGCCTCCCTGCCTGCTCCCCTTCCCCTGACTACATTGCCGGCCTGGGTGTCCCTGCAGTTCATCACACGTGATTGCCGCAGTATGTTGCCAACCATTTCGGGCATAGTGCGCACAGTGGTGCAGGGGCTGGAAAAAATGACTTGAATTTATATGAGACAAAAATACTTTAGAGATAAAAGTTGTAGGAAACTTAAAGTAAAACGTAATTGGAGATTATTTATGGATTTTTTTGAGTATAGAAAATGATGTCATAAATCTGATTAAAATTAATCATAAAAATATTTACGTATTTTTTGTTGAATTCAAAATACTTAGAAAAATAATTGTGGTTTTTTTTGTCATTTGTCATGCGCTATAAATATTTTATTTTACGTTAATGAACTATAAGTATTTCTTGGGAAAAATTTCCAAAAGTCGATTAAAATTAATCATAAAAATATTTCGCATTTTTGTTGAATTCAAAATACTTGAAAATAATTGTTTTTTTTGTCATTTGTCATGCGCTATAAATATTTTATTTTAAGTTAATGAACTATAAATATTTATTTGGAAAAATTTCCAAAAGTCAAGGGTCAGTATCAAAAAATTTATACGGTGCAGCTATCTACATATATGTATTCTATATCAGTGCCAGTAGCCTAGACAAGCTAGAAACATCCGTCAAACTTATCTCTCAGTGTCAATGCTATGGGAATAAAACCTTAACCTTTGAACCTCAGCGAAATAAATTTAAAAAATTATTTATTTCATCATCAAAAGCTATTTTAAATGATGTGGCGGTAAGTTGCTATATAAGACTCTTCATTTCACCTAGTTGAGTTAGTCGTGTTAGACAATTGCCTTCGATCAGAATGAAAATAATAATTCTTGCTGTACTTATTCCGACGCTCTCCGTTCTCAAGGCAAATTGTTCGGTAAGTTCCTTTTCACAATTCTAAGGTAAGGTTATTATAAAATCTGCTTTCTTTTCTATAGAGTTGCATTGAGTCCCATGAACTTGAGACGCAATGTAGTGGCTATTGCTATGACGTAGTGAAGCCCCTTTTGCACCATACCAGTTACTGTTATGAGCACCTTGAGGGAAAGGACCCTATTCCTCAGGAAGATATGAAACAACAACTAGAAAAGATTCAAAAACTGGTAGACACTAATAATGCGCTTACCATGGGATACTTAGCTAGGCTAGAAGCGAACATAATGGAAAAAATTGAAAAACTGAAAAACGATAGAAAAAGTACTGAAACAGATCTTCAGAGTAGGAATAAACCTAAAAAATAAACCAACAAAATGCTATTATGTTGATAGTGACTCAAAAGTAACCTGGGAAACCGCAGTTAATAAGTGTCGTTCAATAGGAGGAGAACTTGTTACTTTTCAATCTGAAGATCAGTTCGAATTAGTAAAAATGCATTTAGATGAAAACACTAGTTACTGGACTTCCTTGAATGACAATGGTAGAAAAAAAGGAGATTTCGTTTCCATTCATTCAAAGCCTGCGTATACCAATTGGGGTTATGGAGAGCCAAACAATACTAACCCACCAGAAAAATGTGTTGAGTTAAGGCACGAAATTAACCACTTGATGAATGATGAAGGGTGCAACACAGAATGTGGTTATATTTGTTTTTTGGAAAAATGTATGTCATTCGAAAAAAAACAAAAAAAACTAAAACTAATATATATACGTGAGTAACTAATATAAATTTGAGTACAACAAATGAAAAAAAATAACGGAGAGCAACGGACGAGCTCACTCAACTGTAGAATACCCTTCGATCTGTATGATACTCTCGACCTTTTAAAACATAAATAAAATAAATTGATTTTGATTTGAAAACTAACTGAGCCTTTAATCTGCAACATAATATATATGTAGGCATTGGAACAATCGGAGTCAAGAACCTACCGAAGGTATTTGGAAGGTAGCTTTTCTTTTTAGCGATGCTCATGCGACGGTTCTTTTGGTCAAAATTTAGCACACAAAACACTTACTTATAACCTTTACGTCTCTCACAAGCAAACAAAAAACGCTAAACACCTAAAACTTGGTACAGATGTTTGTGAAGAGTGTACCAATATAACAAATCAAAAAAATCTATAATCGAAAGTACATTGCTCTATATTTACTCCCCGCACTTTTCTTTCACTCCTTGTCCAACGCTGCTTGTCCCACTGTGCAGCACTTTGAATGTGTTTAGAGTTGTTCGCTCTGCTGCCTGCCGAGTTTATATCGTCATCCAGCGCAGCCTGCCACGGTCTGTCCTCCCTCTCGTCTCTCTCTCTCTCCCTCTCTCACTCGCACTCCCTGCTTGGCCTTTGCATACTGGAGCAAACATTCAACATGCGCTGCTGCCTTCACTCTCCCTGCCGCTCTCCTCTTCCCTGCCAGCCTGCCTGCGTTGTCCTCTCTCTCTCTCCCGTCATCGTCGTCGTTTTATCGCGCTGCTCTAGTTAGTTGCCATCATCAACATGTTGACATGTCTATGACTGCAGCCCCACTCTGTGTGTGTGTGTGTGTGTGTGTGTAGTAGTTGTTGTTGTTATTGTAGTTGTTGCAGTGCGCTAACCAACGCTCAACAGCGTTTATCACTCATGCTTATGGTCTTGTTTTTGCGGTGATATATCACACTTGACACTCATTCATTCAGTTTCAGTTTTGCGAGCTTAGGCAGCGCCACAGTCACCCTGTGCCCCTGTCTCTCTTTCCCTCCCCTCTCTAACTTAGTTAACGTTGGCAACTTAGGCGTGTTTGGATGCACCCTGTGTGTGCCCATGCCACCCTGTGCCGGCGGCAATAATTCGCCTGGCAACGCTGTCCATGTTGTTGTTGTTGTCTCTGTTAATTTGCTTGTGCGGTGCCACACACACACACACACACACACACACACACAGGGTGGCTATGCTTACAGGGCAATTCATCTGCCTGGCATCACTCAGCTGCATTTCGACACTTCTCTCTCGCTCTCCCTCCCCCTCTCTCTCTGTCTCTTTCACTTGTGTTTGTTATTCAATTGCTTCACAAATGTTTATGCAGATGAATTTTGTATTTTGAGTTGTGTTTTTGTCTGCTGAGCGAGAGGGAGAGGAAGAGAAAGGGGGAAAGAATGAGAAATAGAGAGAAAAGGGAGAGGGGCACTGCCTGTAAGGTCCTTCTGCAGTTTTTGAGTCCTTTTGCCGGTTTGATGAATGTGGCAAATGTTTGCTAAGCTTTCCATAATGCGACTGTAAGTTGTGGCCCCCTCCCCCACCAAATGGAGTGTGTGTAAGTGGGAGCGAGAAAGGGGGTGTAAAGTGTTGAAAATTTGTCTGCATATTGATCCAGGCTGAAGATATAGTACTAATAAATGAACTGAGTGAAAAATAAGACAGAAGAAGTAAAAATAAGAGGAAGAAGAGTTTAAGAATTGGGAATTGAAATATTAGCTTTCCCATTATTTATTCATAAAGGCAGTTCAGAAATTGTTAGATATTTTAAAAGTC
Organism: Zaprionus africanus; assembly: GCA_018151435.1. Classification (NCBI taxonomy): domain Eukaryota; kingdom Metazoa; phylum Arthropoda; class Insecta; order Diptera; family Drosophilidae; genus Zaprionus; species Zaprionus africanus. Next base: position 1,997,550 of record JAECXB010002306.1, on the reverse strand, counting down.
TGAAGATACGAAAGGGATAAATATACATAAAAAATGTTTGGTAGGCTCTTTTTCTGTTAAGAAGAAACTGAATTCAGTTTAAATTAAAGGATAAGATTAGAAAAGTATGGAACGTGAATAAGATAAAGTCTTTTCACTATGAAAAACCTGAATAATAAGCAAAATTATTGTAGAAGTATAAATATTAATATTTATAACAAGGGAGTAAATGAATTGAAAAATAAATCTAATGAGTAATCTGAAAAAAAAAAAAACAATTATAAAAGAAACTAAGGAATTTTGCTAATGGAATTTAAACTTTAATCTGTCATAATCTTGAGAATAAACTAATATATGTATATATCAAATAAATAGGATATCTATAGTTTAAATAAAAAAGTAACAAAGAAAATTTGAACCTATAAAAACAAAATAAGACATTGGTGACAATTTAAGAAGATAAACCCAAAGCAAAAAACTAAAAAATTTTACAAGTTCTATTAAAAAAAAACAAGCAAATAAGAGTAAAAATAAAAGAATTATTTAATGGATGGACATGTTGACATAAATTCCTCTATATTCTTAGTTTATATTTTCATTACTCAAAATTTCCAGTGCATTGTAATTAGCAAAGTACAAAATCGTCTAAATTTATGGAGGATATTTAAAAAATAACCTAAAAATTGAAGACTGCAACCTGAAGCTGTCGACAAGTTCCAAGTGCCCTGAGCTGGGTTATCAACAACATGTGCTTACCTGACGCTGTCCCCTCCCCCTTCCCTCCTCAACTTGTGGGCAAATTAATTGCCAAAAACGCATCCAGAAAAATAAACAAAGCCGCTGGGGCTATCAAAATTTGCCATAGTTGAGAAAAATCCCAAAAAAAAATAGGAAAACTGACAGATGCTTATGCCACAACTCAAAAACAAATGCAGAAATTTTTGGAAAATTTTATATCAAATTGTGCAGCACGTAAGAGGGGGTTGGGGAGGGGAGACAGTTGTAATTGCAGGGGAAGTGATAGTGAGGGGGGGAGAGGTTGCTTCCATTTCAAATATGAAGCTATTGCCCGTGCTCCCCCTTTCTCTCTCTCCTTCTCTCTCCCTCTCTCTCTCCCTCTCTCATGTATCTCATGAATGCGTGAATTGTATCTGCAACTGCAACTGTGGCCGTCTAAATTTAACTGCAACTGCAACAACAACAACAACAGAAGTTGCTACAACGCAAAACAAATGTTTTTGACGCAATTTTCGTAACGTCGAAATGTTGAGGGCGGGCACGTGGAGGCGTTTGACGTGGGCGTGGCATGCTGGCGCCAAGCATTTGCACACAGTTTTTATGACGTTGCGTCGCCGCGACGGCGTCAGCAATCGGCGTCGGCGTCAGCGTCAGCGACAGCGACGCGCGCGCGTCCGTCAACCGCAAAAGGTGTCAGAAATTGCATGCGGCAATTTTCCAGGCAGATTTGACAGATGGACAGTGGGACTGACACGGCAGGAGAGGAAGGGGATGCAACGGGGAGATGAGGATGGCAGGAAGGGAGGGGTGTCACAGAGGGGGACAGTTGGGGCAGGCAATGTGGAATGTTGTGGAATGGAAACGCGCGTGTGATAAAATCGTGTGTCAATTCGATTTTTTGACGTTAACCGCTGCCTAAACAACAACAACAGCAACACAACAACAACAACAACAGCAACACAAGAACAACAACAGAAGCAGCAGCAACAATTGTCGCATTTGTTTTTTATTGCCAGCGGGGAAGAAAAAGAAAGGGAAGGAGAGGGGGCAGAGGGGAAAGGGGAGTGTAGATAGGGCAGGGGGTTGAAGGGGTTCAGGGGGTTGGGCACCCAGTTGTTGTTGCTGCCACAGTTTGTTGCAATAGAAACGGACGCGCAACATGACATTTTGTGGCATTGAATTGGCAGCTGCTGCCGCTGCCGTCGCTGCTGCAACCTGCAACGCGCGACGTGGGCGAGCGAAATAAACCGTTAACCGGTTCGGCCTGAGAATCGCGAAACGGTCATCAAACGTTGCAAGTATTTGTTGAGTGACAGATGGAGTGGGAGAGTGAGGGGAGGAGGGGGGAGAAAAACAAAGAGAGAGGGGGAGAGAGAGGGAAGGAGAGTGGCAGCTGCTGTGGGTGTGTGTGAACAAAGCTATGATGTTTAGTAAGGGAAGGCACTGTGTGCACGAGGTGTACTAATAATGCAGGACAACAGTGTCAACAGGCGCTGACTGCAGGAGGAGAATAGAAGAAAGAAGCTGTAGGAATGGACAAGAAGGCACTGTTGAAAAGAGTTCTACTCATATTGCAGGACAGCAGTGTGGTCTGCACTGTAAGAGCAAGGCGTACTTATATTTCAAGCCATCAGTGTGAGCCATGTGCGAGATGTGCTGGAAATTTAATGAAAATAAGAAGTATCAATAATAATTTCTGTTTAATAAATAAATATGTGATATTGGATGAGGGATCAATTAAGCTTTAATTAAATAACAAATATAATATAATACAACATTATTTAATAATGTAATAACAACGCCATAATACTATTTATTATTTAAAGTGGACTTTCTCTAATAAGCAAAATTTAATAAGTTCTTAGCTATTTTATAGCTTAAATCGTATATCAACTATTTATGTGATTTGAGCATACAATAAATTATGAATTATTATAATCTGCAGAAATCTAAAAGTTAACTTAATTTTTATCCTATGATAAACAATGTTCTAACAAGTTCAAAACAAAGATAAGAAAAAGTAAAAATATCAAAAAAGGATGTTTGTAGAACCCATTTTGTGGTTTTCTGGATCTAACTAATCAAATCAAAGGCTAAAGTTGCTGAGACTAAGAATAGCTAAATTTTTTATTCAATATCCTGTGTGTAATTTTCAATGAGTTTTTATATAATTCCTTGAATTGAACAAAATATTTGCATTATAATTTCATCAAAACGTCTGCAGACTTTGTACTCCTCTTTCCCTCCTTGGTACCCCATTTCTCCCTTCCCCTACTCCATTCATCAATGCAAACACAAAAAATGCATTGAAATCATGTTACAATGCGCGTATTGAGGGGGCGCGTAGAGTGGGAAAGGGGTGTGGCAATGGGAGGTTGGTAGTGGGAGAGTTGGTAACATTCCGTTATGTCACATTTCTAGCCCACAAATATAAAAAATATCAGAGCGAGAGAGAGAGGGAAATATGTATAGCGAATCCAACTTTTGACGTCTGACAGCAGTTGGCGTTGCATTTTGGCCGCAATTGTCAGGTGCCGCGATATTCGAGGACCTGTCAATCCATTTTCAGATATTTGAGCATACAACAGAGCGGGAAGGGGGATAGGTTGGAGAGAGAGAGAGAGTCTATTCTCTGCATGGCAAGCCTTTAATATGGGGAGTATTAAACAAAGGAACGTTAGCTTAAAATAAATATTATTTTAAATAGCGAGCTTAAACAATCAAAACTTAATGAAGCAAGATCTTAAAATTAAAAATGTTGTCCTAATTTGTGAAAAAACAATTATAAACAATAACAATTAAATAATATTCCAATAATTTTCTTTTTAAAGAAACTGTAATTTTGAGTTTTTTCCGAAAACTTTTCAAAAAATATCGGTTAAATTTCAATAAATCAGATAATTTTAAAGAGGAACATACAAAACATACATACAATTCTACAAGTTATATGTACATCGTCAGTTATGGTTAAAAAAAAATTGTATAATCTAATATAAAATTTCGATAAAAAATAACAAATAAAACAAAAAAAACGTTGGTAATTAAATTTGCCTAAAAATTTTAAGAAAATAACAGGTAAAAATCCGAAAAATTAATGAATTTGTACGGAAATTATGACATTTACCTTTACCTAAAACTCTAAAAGAGAATTAAAAATAATAAGACAATCTAAAATAAGTTAATTTTGTTCATTTAATAGTTTCAAGTTTTTTTTCCCTTAATAAGCCTGGAAAGCACTTAACCCATTGCGTTCGCCTGGAAAGCAGAGTACAAAGAACTTTGCTTGCAGTGCGTCAAGCTTTCGTCAAGTTTGAGTCGAGTTTGAGGTTGGAAGCGAACGAGAACAAGGAACAGAACAAAGTCATAAAGATGCGTAATGGATGCCTGCGCACAAGTATCGGAAAATAATTACAGAAAACTTAACGAAAAGAACTTAACGCAGAGAATCGAATTGAGCAAATTATTATTAAATCGAAGCAAAAGAAATTTGAATTTAACTCGTTTCCATTCGCAATTACCCTGAGCTCAACTAAACGAAATTGTCACGTGCGATTGCGATTTTCCTCATTCCACTGCATTTCTCTCATTGTCTCTGCCGCTGCCACAGTCGCTGCTACGCACTCACTGCGGTCGCCAAAAGCAGCGCAGCGCATTCAACAATTGGGCTGAGTTGTTGTTGTTGGTAGTGGTTGGAGAGGGAAGTGGGGTGTGTTGTGCGTGGTGAGTTCGCGACTTGATTTAGCATTTTATTTTGCAGAAGTTACAAAAGACTTAAAAGTAAAGCAAATTTGTGTTTTGATGCAGTCAGCAGAGGCAGAGGCAGCAGCAGCCGACTGGCGTCCTCCTTTGCTTCATTTTCAATTTCAATAAATAACCTTGATTTAAGCGACTGCGACGCCAGCAGCGACGCCAACGCACTGTTTGGCACCCACCCCCACACACAGTTGTTTGACCAGCTGCATTGCAAGAGAGAGAAAGAGAGATGGCGGGCCAGACCGGCCCCCACACACAAACACCTGTCACTGCACTGCACACACAGTGAGAGAGGAGCACTACTCTGCCGCTCTCTCACATAAACAAACACACACATATGCATGTTCGCCTGGCACATGTGTTCTCTCGCACAGCGAGAGAGTGAGTTGTTGTTGTTCCGTTCTCTCTCCATTTATCTCAGTTTCATTTCAAGTGTTTCGCCAAAGCTTTTCTCCTCCCAAAACCAAAGCGGCGGCTCATAAATCAAAACAAAACTGCAGCCGCCGTCGACGCATGCGCAGGCACAGGCAAAAGGCAGCGAAGCGTCGGCAGAGGCCGCTCTCGCTCTCTCTCGGAGCACGCGTACGCTCTCTTTCTGTCTGCTGCCGGCATATATCAAATTAATGGGGAAAACGTCGTCGGCTCTCTCGCACAATTCATTTTGATTGCCTTCGTCGTCGCTCTCAACGACGTCGGCTGGCTCTGCTGCTGCTGCTGTTGCTGCTTCCTCTGCTGCTGCTGCTTGTGCTGCTGCTGTCAGCTCTCAACGTTGTCAGTGTCAAAAAGATGTTTTAGTCGACAACGGCAACGCTGAACGAAATCATGTCGCATATTTTCATTGTTGGATTTTTCGCAAGAAATTCAACGACAGCGACGACGACGACACACGCAGTAGCAGCGCAGTAACGTATTCGCGCAGTTGACGTCGCTGCCGGCAGCACAAACAAAATTGCAACGTGCGCGTGTCAATCTCAGTCGACGCTAATGAGTCGCCTGGCCCGGTTAACCGTTACAAGAAGTTTCGTCGAGTGAACGAGCGCCAAAACCAAAAACAACAAAAATACGCAAAACAGCAAAGTCGAGCAACGCAGGCAGCAACAGCAGAAGCAGAAGCAGCGACAGCGGCAGCAGCAAAAGAATAATAATAAATTTTGTGGCAAGCGTCAGTAAATCATTAAATTAATAGCCTCACACACACACACACTCAACTCACACATAGGGACGTACACAGCTGTTGTGGTGGTGTGTGTGTAGTGCGTGTGTGCCAGCAGAAGGAAGTGGAGGCAGTGGCAGAGAGGGAGAGGAGGCAGCAGAACTCTGCCTTGGAAATTGGCGGCAGTTGACCGCAGCAGCGACGCCGCTTGCACTATACAAACACACACACAGCCGCATACACAGAGAACATATTGAGCAAGCGAGAGTTCGTCATCATCAGCAACGACAGCGACTGTGGCAAAGAGCTAGAGGAGGGGGCAGGAGGAGGAGGTGTGTCGCCGTCCCGTTTCGTCCCGTTGTGACATTTGATTTATTTGACGTGTGTGTTTTTGATAGAAGCTCAACACGAAACTGACACGTTCACACAAACGCACACAAACATGCGCGCGTACACACACACACACACGTAGAGACAGAGACACAGAGACGCCGCTCTTAAGAATTTGAACAGTGAAAACGAATATAAAATAAAAATAAAATCAAATACATTTAATTTGTATTTGTATTCGCGCCTCTCTTCACACTCATGTTCGTGTCCCTCTTCACACTCGTATTCGCGTGAGTGAGTTAAAGTGCAACAACAAAAACAACAACAACAACAATAATAATAAAGGCAAATCGATGAGCGAAATTAATTAAGAGAGGCGAATCTTAGACATAAAGTGGAATTAGTATTAACAACAACTACAACAAAGAGAGAGAGACAAGGAGAGCAGACAAAATGATGCTACACGAGGCTGTCATGTTGGAGATCTATCGCCAGGCGCTGAGTGCAAGGTGAATTTACAGTTATTTACGATAATGCGACAAACACATATGCAAAGTGTTTGTTTGTTTAGTGTATGTTTTGTTTTTGACTTTACGTAGTGCGTGAATGTGCATGTGTCCCTTCCTGAGAGTGAGCAGGCAGGGCACAGTGGGGTGTCTACAGTGGATGTTAGGTGTGGAATTTGTCGTTAATTTGAAGTGTTTGTTAATTTGTTAATTTGAAAGTTGGGAATTGCTATTGGAATTAGAAGTAGAAGTCGTCAATCATTCTTGTTTTATAAATTATTTTCATAAAATGATACATTTTTTAATTATGGAACTTATTACATTTTATAAGTGAAATCGCGTATTTTTAGACAATTCCCTTAAAGTGTTTTTGTTGATTTATTGTTTCCAAGTGTATTTGGGTTATGGCGTCGATTATTTATAGAAATATGATTTATAAATATAGTTCTAGCTTGTTATTTGGCGCAATTTATGGTATTTGTTTATTTTTATTTGTTTATTCAATGTAGAATTTAGTAGTAAAATTCTTTATTTTACTTTTTAAAAGTTGATTGTAATAAAATGTAAATTCATTTCATCTGTTTTTAACTTGTACAATACATCAAGTTATTTTTGAATTAGCCTTAGGTTTATTCTTGTTCTCATGACACTTGGGCTATGAAATTCAAATAATTATTTTAAAGTGCCTTTTTGACACACTTTGCTTATCAATTAGTCTGAAGTGAGGCTCGTTTAGCTGATGCTGATAATGGAAATCAAACTAAAATGTGAAATTGTACGTAGAAAGTGACACAAAAAGTGTTTTGTCATGAATCCATTGTTTTAATAAAGTAAATTGTACTTAAGTTGTCCCAAGACTCAGACTATAAGACACTCTGGATGTGTCAATAAGATTATTAAAGAAACTTTGTTTAAAAATACATTTAAAATTTAGAAGAAAAAAAAAAAATTAAAATAAAATTTGCAATTCTAACATGTTAGAAAATTGAATAAAAAAAATGTTTGTTGAGTTATTTATATTTTGAGAATTGTATAACAATTAAATTAGTATTAGTAGTGTTGATAATGTATTTAGAAGACGCTGCTGTCTATTTAGCACTATCATCATTTTGTATTGTTATAATTTGGTACATGAATCGCCTTATCTCATAAAGTTCAATAGAGTACACCTGGCAATGGGAATATTTGTGATTAGAATTTTGGCTTTCCAGTTTTTTCTGGTTTAATGTGGTAGAAATGTTAAAACTGTTGCTGATTATTCACACCCAAGCAGTTGGAATTTGTTAAATTTTTCATAGTCGCCTTATCGGTGCTCATTGTAGCTAAGTTTCATATTATTTGCATTATTTTTTGATAGTGATCATTCCCTAAAATGAAAAAAGTAATGAATGAATAAAGTATGATGTTTGAATTTACAATAAATTTAAATACAAAAATGCAGAATTAAATAAATGAAAAAAAATAAATATATATTATATATAATAAATAAAAAATTAACATAAATCAATGTTGGGTAATGCCACATAGAATGAATTCTGATAGCTTAATTTCGTAACCTTTTAAAGTATTTTTTTTAGTTTCTCCGCTTTTTAATCTTAAATTTTTTATATTTGTTTTGAGATTAAATAATCTTCGTAGACTGTTGAGGCAGAAAAATATTAAATAATTAATATTGCATAATAATATTGAATTATTTATTTTAATAAGTTGATTTTGAGTGTTTTTAGTTTTCTAAAATTTATATAATTTATAATCATTCATATTATTCCATATAAGAGATTACTTCCCTAACCTCTTAGCCCCACTGTAACTTTCCAAACTCACCTCTCTATCTCCCTCTCTTTTCCTCCAGTGAATTGGCCAGTCCGCGCTGTCAGTCGCGCGAGTCAAACGCTTCCGCTGCTGGCGCTGGCGGCGATGCTCGGTGTCCTTCAAATGAGTCCCATTGCTCAGCCAACGATTGCTTAACGCCAGCGCCAACGCCGACGCCGTCAGCGAGCTCACCCCTTGGACTTCCACTGACCGCAACACTGGCACCGTCGGCAGCGGCGGCTCTGCTGCCACCGCAGTCGGCAGCGATGGCTGCGTATCTGGCAGCAGCGCAACAGAATCATTTGCTGCTCACAAATCCTCTAGCCGCGGCAGCGTCGCTGGTGCAACAAGCCACAAATCCTCACCAGCAACAGCAGCAGCAGCTGAAGCGGGAGCAGGAGGAGGAGGAAGAGGAGGCACCTGCACTGGATTTCAGCACGAAGCGCGCGGCCAGCGTAGGCAGCGTTGATGAGGACCAGGAGGAGGCAGCAGCAGCAGCAACAGCTGAGCAGGAACAGGAGCAACTGGATCAGGATGCGGCACCATTGGATCTATCGGTGAGCACGCGAAAGCGACAGACGCCCAGTCTGGAGCAGCAGGAGGCGCCACCACGCAAGCTGCCACGTGCTGGAGGAGATTACAAGTCGCCACTGCCTCCAGGCAGTTGGGTGCCACCAATGAATCCTTACCTGGCTGCAGTCAATGCGGCCAAGACGAGGCCCAGCGAGGCAAGCAAAGCGCTGGAGAAGATGAGCGAGATGAGTCGCCTAGAGACGCCGCCGCCGAGCAACAGAGGAGGAGGAGGAGGAGCAGGAACAGGTGGAGCAGGAGCAGGGGGAGGATCAGGAGGTGGAGGTCGTCACAGCGCCTGGCAATCGCATTGGCTGAACAAGGGCGCCGATGCGGCCAAGGATGTGTTCAAGTGCGTGTGGTGCAAGCAAAGCTTTGCCACGCTGGCGCTGCTCACCAGCCACATGAAGGAGACGCAGCATTGTGGCGTCCAAGTGCCCTCACCCACAGGTGGAGGCGTGAATGCCTCGACAACATCCCGCAATACTGCCCCCAACTCCATCTCTAGTTCCAACTCCACCTCCTCCACTAGTTCCTCCTCCACTACAAACTCCTCCGCCTCCTCCAAGTCAGAGCTGAATATGCTCATCAAGGAGACAATGCCGTTGCCACGCAAACTGGTGCGTGGTCAGGATGTCTGGCTGGGCAAGGGCGCCGAGCAGACGCGGCAGATCCTCAAGTGCATGTGGTGCGGGCAGAGCTTCCGTTCGCTGGCAGAGATGACCAGCCACATGCAGGAGACGCAGCATTATACGAACATCATATCCCAGGAGCAGATCATCTCATGGAAATCGGGGGATGAGAGACCACCCAATGGCACAGGTGCTGCTCCAGCTGGTGGTCAGTCCTCCGCCTCTGGCACGCCCACCAATGCCGGCACGCCCAGCAGCGTGAGCGCTGTGTTGACCTGCAAGGTGTGTGATCAGGCCTTCTCCACGCTCAAGGAACTCAGCACGCACATGGCACAGCAGTCGCACTACAAGGATAATGGCTCCAGCTGCAGCTCCTCTGTGTCCCCACCAGCACAGCTGCCACCCAGCTCTGGAGGCTCCTCATCAGGAGCTGCCTCCAAGCGTGGTCGTCAGCCGAGGCAGGAGAAGCGCAAGAAGTCGCTGCCAGTGCGCAAGTTACTCGAACTGGAACGCTCCGGTGGTGGCTCTGGCTCTGGTTCCATCTCCGGCTTGGACTCAGCGCTGAAGCCACTGCGGGATTTCGCTGCAGCCACCAAGATTACATGCGAGAAATGTGGCACAAAGATCGAGACGGCGCTGTTTGTGGAGCACATCAGGAAGTGTCTAGGTGACTCCATTCCCATTCCGCCAAGGAGGCAGCAGCAGCAGCACAGCCAGCACAGCCAGCAACCCCAGCAGGACAGTCCCAGCTCGAGTGGCGGCTCCTCCTCCAGTGCTCCCTCGGTGCTCAATGCTCTGGAGCAGCTCATCGAGAAGAGCTTCGAGTCGCGAGTGGGACGTGGCCTGGCCACGGGCTACTCGGAGGCGGGCACGCCCCTTGGCGCTAGCATACTCAAGCGCTTGGGCATCGATGACAGCAGCGACTACACGAAGCCACTGATGGATGCACAGGCCATGCAGATGCAGTTGCTCCGTTCCACGTATCCCAACAGGGATCGCAGTGCCAGCGAGTCGAGCTCAGCGAGTCGCGTGGAGTCCACGTACACTCCGGACAGGCAGCAACAGGCGCCAACGCCGCGTCGCACACCGGAGACGACGACATCGCTGCCTCCTCCAGCTACAGTCAAGTCGGAGCCCCTTGAGGCGGGAGAGGCGGGTGAGGAAGTGCAGCAGTTGCAGCCGGCGCAGCAGATGAATCGTCATTTGATTCATGTCAAGAAGGAGTTCAGCATGGACGCAAGCACGGCTAATCCTCGCGAGAGTCCTGGCGCGGGCAGTGAACGATCGAATACATCGCCACCAGGTGCAACTGCGGTGCCAGCGCTGACCGAGAGTGGCAGCTTGCTGGCTTTGAACTCCATGTTTGATCAGCTAAGCGGAGTGGAGCACAACAACAACAATTCAGGTGAGTTGTAGCAGAGGGAGGTGGCAAGAAAGAGGGCGCAGGTGAAAGGGAAAGAAAAGATCTAAAAAGATTTTTAAGAATTTTTGGTTTATTATATTTTATAATTTATTTATGGCTCAACGAACTTTGGCTATAAAAAGGCTAGATTTTGAATAAACTTTGGAGAGTTGAAAGAGTTGAGAAAGGGGAAGGAAATAGAAAAAGTGGAAGAGTGAAGAGATTTCTAATGATATTTATAAGAAATTTTAGTATATTTCCTTCATAAGAATTAAATATTGCCTAAGGAACTTTGGCTATAAAATTATAAATAAATTTAGTTTCTTCTTATCTAAAGTTTGAGCTGGAGATAAAAAATGTCCAATGTTATTTAGGGGAAATTTTCTCAGCTATTTTTTTTGCTTTTATAAGTTTTTAAAATAATTAATTAAATTTTATCAATTCTTGATGAAGAAACCCTATTTTTAAGATTCTCTCCAAGCCAGAAACCCTTCGTTCCTTTCCTTCGTTCACTTTTGGCAGAGAACCTTCATAAAAATCTCCAAATGAACTTAGGGAAATTATCGTTGGAAATTATTTCTGCCTTAAACAAATTATTTCCCTTTCATTTTTGCACCCACACTAATCCTCTTCTTTCTTCTCTTCCCCTCTCTTTCCGCCACAGGGCACTGCTTTAACAACAACAACAATCAAGGCAGCACGAAGAAACCAAAGGCGCATCCCTTGGCAGCGCTGCAGAAGCTCTGCGAGACAACAGATCCGCCGGCCTCGAATACGCGCAGTGCATCGGGCTCCTCTGCCAGCGGCGCTGCCACCGCCACGACTGCGGGCAGCGGCAGCGACATGGTTGCCTTCAGTTGGGCCTGCAACGAGGCAGTGCTGAGCGCCTCTGCCGGCGCAGCAGAGCTGATCATCAAGTGCTCGTTTTGTGATACTCCCTTCGGGTCAAAGGGCGCGTATCGCCATCACTTGTCCAAGGTGCACTTCGTCAAGGAGCCTGCTGCTGCGGGGGGTGGGGAGGACACACCGCCGCTGCTCAAGTCGCCGGCAGCTGCGCAGTCACCGAAGACGCTGCCGTTGGCATCACCTAAGCGCTCTGCGTCGCGTAGTCCGGCAACTCCGGCAGTGCAGCATTTGCAGGCGCAGGCAGCAGTGACAGCAACAGCGACGTCGACGTCGCTGTCGCCATACGATGAGAGTCCGCAGTCGAAATTCCTCAAGTACACGGAGCTGGCCAAGCAACTGTCCTCGAAGAATGCCTAAGGAGTGAGCGGAAGAGAGAGCAAGAGAGGCGAAGCTTTTGTCTGCATTGATTTCTGATCACAGCGGGAGAGAGTAAAGCACAAGAGAGATAGAGCGGGAGAGCGTAAGTGAACCATCTGCAAAGTTACGCTCACTCTCTCTCCTTCGTTCTCCCGCTCTCTGCAGCCAAATTTCCCCTACTTTGCTGACTCAGCACAATCATTACCCCAATCTGCCTGGGGTAGCGCTGTGACGTCACGTCGTTTCGACTCTTCACTCATTTTTATAGTTTGCCAATTCGCCAGCATCGCAGCAACAGCATCACTCTCGCTCACACTATTGCCTGCTCACTCGCACTCGCGGGCAGTGCACGAAATTCAATTACCACCACTTTGACGAACTGCTGTCCATCAAACGGCACACACACACAGCAAACAACGCACACACACAAACTCAACTCGCACGTACTCACCCGCAGTGCAATGCAATTGTGCAGGCATGCGTGCAAACGAGACAGCTATAGTATGCGGCGCACACTTGACGAAAGGCGACGACAACAGTTCGTCAAACTGAACAAAGTAAAAAGAAAAAGAAAAAAACAAACACACAGAGCAAAGCAAAAACAAAATACAAAAGCAATCGGCTGACCCATGCGATTGGATGATGATGTGATGGGAGCAAGAGCAAAACAACAGCAACAACTACACAGTGGGTGGGGGATATACGAAACTGAGCAGAAATTGAGCGCAAATCGAAGCAGGTTTCGAGCGCAAATTGAGTGAAATTGAATTGAATTGCGGTTCCTGGTCAAAAAGAGCGTGCCAAAAAATACAGAAATAAAAGAAATAAGAATATTAAATTAAAATAATTAGCTATTAAGCCAATACAAAAATGCAACGCAGTATACGTAAAGAAAGAAAAACTTCGAAAAACAAAACTCAAACTTAACCTCAATTTTAAAACCTTTAGTTTACAACTATTTCGAACTAAGCTCAGAGGCAACATTAATGAATTAATTCAATAAATATTATTAATGTTAAATGTAAATAACAATTAGAAACTAGCAATTTTCCTTCCAGAATAAAATCAATAATAATATTACTTAATAATTATTAAACTATTAACGGGAAATCAAATCAAAAATTGTAATCACACGGCAACTCATGTATACGCGTAAATTATACAAATACGATATATAGATATATATATACGATATACCTTACTATATATAGTAATATATATACTGAAACCAATCTCTGTACACACTCAAATCTCAACAACAATAACAAATGTATACCTACTATATACGATATGAAATATGTATGTAACCTAAGATTAAACCTAAGACTTCCAAAAACGCAAACTAAACTAGAGAAGAAAGAAAGAACGAAGATCGAAACAAAAACAACAACAAATGTCAAACATTTCATTTAGAAAGAGAAGAAAAACAAAGAACATCATCATCATAATTTAAAGATCTAACTTACGATATACGATATACAACCAACTATGTATATGATATATACGATTATGTATACGACTTGTATTTGAGTTTTTGTGATATTATTTTTAACAACTCCTTTTGCTTCCTTTTTCGCCTAGATCCTAAGTGAGGTTTAAACTGAACAAAAAAGAAAAACTATGAAAACGCAATAAAAACTTCAATGCAAAAAGAAAAATAAATATGAATTGAATTTAATTTGATTTTGTGTGGGGTATTTGAAATCTTGGAGGTTTTCCGATTAACATTTCAATAACTTTAAGCTTTATTATTACCTTGGCTGACTTTAGTAAAAAGTTTCGTTTTTTGAAAATTTCTTTGGTTTTCTAGATCTGAAAACTATCTTTAATCCCGCGATTCAGCTCTAGAAAAATCGTACATCACAATTTTAAATAATATAACATATTTTTTATGTTTTTAATGATATTCTTGACGGTCAAATAACTTATAGTTTTTGGAACTTAAAAGTCATATAAAAAAATATTTATAAAATGTTTCAAGAAATGATCGAAAAATATTTTTCATTTGAATTTGATTAATGAATAAAACTGTCGGAATCTTCAGTGTGCCTCCAATACTCCTTTGGAAGCTCACACTGTTTACAGGGTATGCAAAAATGGCGCTGCAAACTCGATAACTTCCCTTTGTATCTTCATAGAGAGGCTTCTTTCACAGTCCCTTGGCCAACAAGTAACTCTCCTCCCCAACGAGGTGTGGCACAGCGGTTCCATGAAAGAGGGGGCGCTGGGGGCGTGGCACCATACGAAATCCCGCTAAATTTGTGGGCCTGGCATCAAATTGTAAACTAATATTTGCTGCTAATAAACACGGCGAGTTAATTAAACCTGAATTATGTGTGCCACATGCCACATGCCGCATGCTTATGTAAGCTACGGTCCGAGCTGGGGGGGTGCAGAGGAGGCGTGGCAGGGGCGGGCAAGGGAACATGCGAGAGCAGGACAAAATGTGAGCGAGATTCGCTGATTTATGGGCAACAAAGGATTAAGACGCGACACAGACACAGATACCAACTTTACACACACGCACACACAGATACAACATGCGTGTGTGTGTGTGCGTGTGTGTGGCACGCTGATGACGATCCGAAAAATCTCCACGAAAACTTCAATTGCCAAAGGATTCATTTTCACTTAAAATTTATGACGTGTGCCCGCAGGGGGAGGGGCAGGAAGATGAGTGTGTGTGGGGGGGTGGGGGGCGTGGCAAAATGAGGCGTTTGGTGTCACATTTGTGTTAAGAGATAATTTTGGGGCCACCGAAAAGTTTTCCGCCTCAGCTTCGGCTTCAGTTTTCGGCCTCATTGACGCGGCGCTTCTTCTCCTTCTCTCACTCTCTCTTTCTGTCTCTTTCTCTGTCTTTCGTTCTTGCTGCCACATGGCTACACCTTTGGGCAACCACTCTTTGCCCCTCCCCCCCTTTGCCTAATGAGATACAAACACATAAATTGTGAAAAGTGTCAGGCATCGCACATAACGCTCGACGTTTTTTGCCTTTTCTCGCCGAGCTTGATAAGCCAACGAGCAGTTTCACTCTCTCCTGCTTTCTCCCTCTTTTCCACTCCATCTTCCACTCCCACATGTGTGTGTTACGAGTGTGTGTGCGACAACAAAAGACGCCTCCAGGCTCTGACAGCGTTGTCAAATTTCTCGTAGACCGAAATGTTTTTGTATTTTGCATTTTCCCAACTTCATTTTCTTACGTAGTATTTTTAGTACATCATTTCTTTGGAACAGTGACTGACAAAAAATATGTGCTCATATTTCCGGTAGATATGTAATAATACATAATTATGGATTTGCTATCTATATTATTTTATATATAATTATTTTGTAGAAAACGATAAAAGGTCGAAAAAACAGAAATTTCCAGCAATTTTAAAATTCTTTTTTTGTGAAGAGTATATAAAAGGTTAAGCTTTAAGTTTAAAACTACTATATTTATTTATATATCTCAAGAGTATAATACTATATTTCAAAACAAAATTACAAAAAGAACTCGTTGAAAAACGCATAGAACAGTATAATGTCATATGATACTTTCAAAAAATATTTTAGAAAACAAAGTATTTTCAGTGATTCTTAAGATAAGCTGGGAGATAAATAATTTTAATTAGGAAAATTATTAATTTCTAATATATTTCAGCAGCTCCTCAGTTTTACATAATATAATTTTTAGCCCCAAAATGAAGTCATATTATATTTTTTTATTTTTTTGTTCTTTCTTAGCTCTTTTTAAGCAAATTTTTAAAGGATACTTTCCATATATAACTGTCAATTATTGTTTTTTCAAAATATAATACCTCGCCGTAATATCCATTAGATCTCCGAGCTCTAAGCTATTCTTAGTTACCTTCCTAAGATTGTTCAACTCACTTCAAGCCCTTCTTTCCATAATGACTTGAATCTGTCGCCAAAGTCTGAGAAAAAGCGTCATAAACTTATCAGCAAGAAAGAAAGGAAGAATGAGAAAAAGGAGAGCGAGAATAGAAGAGAAACTGCTCGAGATAAATGTATATTCAGTATTTTCTTCAGTATATTTTCGTAATTCGCCACAAAAAACATACGCAGAGACGGACGGACAGAACGAGGGAACCGCCTTCCATTAGCCACCACCGGAGCGAGAGGACTAATGAGACTAACACACACACACACTCACATGCACAAAGAGAGGGAGGAGGAGGGAGGCGTGGCAGAGGGGGCTAGGAGAAGAAGCGCCTGCAGTGCGAACAGCAGAAACTTTTGCAAAGTGTCAGAAAATGTGAATGTGATTGTAGGGTGCTAAAGGGGATGGGGGAGCAGGAGGGGGAGGGGCAACAAGAGGGGTGCATGTGTGTGTGTGTGTGTGTGTGAATCCGGTGTGGGTAATGTGCCGAGGTAAACGCCACACAACGAGATGGATGATATCTAGACGAATGATGCATGAGTCGCACTGGGCCAGAGACGTTGGCAAGGGGAGAGGGGGAAGAAGGAGCGGAGGGGGGGCAGCGCCATGTTGCCGTTGTGTCATGTGTTGCCGGCGTTGCCAGAGTTGTTGCCTGGCGGGTGGGCGAACGGTAAATTCCGACGCTTCATTCGCCGGATAGACTCGAGTCGAGAGAAGGAGGCGGAGGAAGAGGAGCGGGGGAAGACATGGCTGCCATTGCCAGGCGAAGGATGACAGAGGACGCAGACGCAAGCAGCGTGTGTAAGCAGGCAGCGAATGAGCATGCGAAATGCACAAACACACACACACACACACTCGCACACACACACACACAGAGAGGCATCGCATATCCAGCTCGAATCTTGTCTACAATAAATCAAATTTTATTACACTTTTCTTTATGCATGCCACAGGATATGGCAAGCGTATGGCGCACTGATGAGCACACACACACACACACACACACACAGACACTAGCTGAGATTTTCACATGCTCATTTAGCAAGTGGGAGTGGCAGGGGGAGTGGGAGGGGGAGAAGGGAGCAGGAAAGTGGGTGGCATTACAGAGGACAATCCAGGATTGGCAGTGCGCGCAGCGATTTCGATTTTAATGACAGAGGAAGAGTGAGAGGGAGAAAGGGAGGTAGAGAGAGAAGGAGGCAGAAACAGTAGAAGAGTGAAAGAGAGGTATACAACGATAAACGCAGTGACAGAGTAAAGGAGGGAGAGAGAGAGAGACGCTTGCGTTGTTAGTTTTATTTTAAGTTATTTTTAAGTGCATGTTCGTGATGGAAAACATGTGTGTGCGAGTGTGTGTGCTTGTGTGTGTTTGGGTGTGCGGCCAAGGATAATCACCGCTATGGGAAGAACTGATTGCGATCTATTTGATTTATTTAAATGTAGTATGTACAGACATAGCAGTATAAATATTTTAGAGAGTAATATGAAAAAAACCTGGAAATATTGTAGAATAAATAGAGAAAAATGAAAAAAAGAAAACAATTATGATAATAAAACGAACAAATAAAAAAAGATAAATAAATATGATCGATATGATTAATATACAAATTGATGCAAAATACTTATGAGTAATAAATATGCTACAAAAAAAAAAAATAAAAAATAATGTGTAAAATAAATTTACAATTATAACCAAATATTTCACATTTGAATGTTATCCATTAATACTTATAATTAAAATAAAAGAAATGAATTTAAAAGAAAAAAAAAACTTAAAATAAAAAGAACAATTCAACAAAAAAATATATAATAATTTAAACAGCAGTTTAATTTTAATCAAACACTAGTTTTTAAATTTTTCCATTGTTTATGGCTTGATGTCTTGGCTTCGATTGATTCAGGTCCACCTTATTTTCGATAATAATAATATTAATAATATCAAACCTGCCACCACTTGCAATAAATCACCGAACTAGTCGAACAGACAGTGTTGATTAACTTACAAATTTTATTTTTATACAACGGCACAGCTTTAATCAGGTTTGAAATGATTTAGATTGAGAAGGTAACAAACATAATTTATTAATATAAATATAATTTTCAATTGAATTTAATTTTATTTAATTTTAATTTTAATGATATTAAAAATTGGAATATTAATATTTATATGTGTATTCTATTGTATATGTATATATAATATTTTATTATGGTGGTAATACATTCATAATAAAAATTATAATGAAATTTTTTTTTATTATACTAAATATTTGCTTTTGCCGTGAAAATTTACAATAAATGTTTTTCTCATTATTTGCAGATCCTGAGTACTTTGGAGAAACTTTTAAAAGTTTTTTGAAGAGTCTAAGAAAGAGATATTATTCCTAATTATATAAAATGTATGTAAACAATGCATCCTATATGGTATAACATGAATACACAAGGCATTAAAGGATTTCCAAACAAATGTCTTCCCATTGCAGTCCCTATAAGCAACACATCCACACCCACCTGATCACAGTTCGCAATTAAATCATGCACTTATCGACATGTTCCCTCGCGCCATCAATATTGTGCAGGCATTACGTATACGTGCCGTGTTGCACAGCACGGATGTGCGAGAAGAAAGGATGAGGAGGAGGTGGAGAAGGGGGCTACAGATATCGGTCGAGGCATTATTTAAAAATTTCCAAGTGTTGGCCACGTTTATTGTGAGACAGAGAGAGAGAGAGCGCAAGAGAGGGAGAGAGAGAACTTTTGCATTATGCCGTTGTTGAGGCATAAATCAAAATTCCATTACGCCCGAAAGGTCCCGCCCATATCAGAGACAACCCATGCCGTGATTTATTAGAAAGCGAAAAAAAAGAGAACTGCAGTAGCCAGAGACAGAGACAGATAGAGAGGAAGAGCGAGAGAGAGAGAGAGGAAAATAGCAGCAGGAACGCGTTTCTTTTGATAAAAATTTTGAACTAAATCAAAACTTCATTTCACATCGGTGGCATTTCTTGCCGGAGCCAGCTTCAGTTTTCAGTTGAGCAGAGACGCCTCCCCCTGCTGTTGCACCCCTTGCCGGCTGCCACGCCCACCAATCTCGGGTTGCAGCAGCAACAGCAGCAGCGGAGGCAGCAAAAAGTGTGGCGAGAAAAGTGCACAACATCGCAACAAGAAATGGCGGCAAAACTAGCAAGTGTAGCCGAAGTGGCAGGCGGGGCAGGGACAGAGAAAGCGGTTGGGGGCATAGAGGGGGTACAGGGGAGTTAGTGGAGTAGCAGCAGACGTCGACGGAGTCGTCCTTGTGCTCAACGGTGTCGCATGCAGCGAGCAACGTTCGTTGTCCTGCGACTTGACTCGACAAAATTCACTCGCTCTTCTCCCTCTTTCTCGGTCTCCCCCTCCCCTCCCTGCTCCTCTTGCCATTCCTCCTTCTCGCTGTCAGTTCAATAAATCATTTGCGTTTTGACACGACGTCGACGACGACGACGACGATGGCGCGCAGTCGCTGCCGACGTCGCTGCCAACCAATGAAAATCCATAAATAGAAAAACAAAGCAAAAAGCGTCGGCGGCGTCTGCGACAAGGACAAGCGCCAGCTCCATGTGGGCTGCACATAAATTGCACTCGCAACACACACACACACCCCTCCCCCTGCACTCTGCCTCTGTCACTGGCACCTACCCCTAGCCAGCCCGCCTCCAAGTGGAGGCAAAGGAGTCCATAGATCAGAGCATTCCTTGGCAGCACAAGGCGCGCAAGGCGAGCAAGACGATGATGAGATTGTCCTCACTGGCGTCAAGATGCAGCAGGGAGAGGGAGGGAGACGGAGAGAGAGAGAGAGTGGGTGGTAATATATGGCACCTGGCATGGTGCATGCAGCACTGACACTGACACTGCCACAGCCACTCGAGCAGTTGCCCCCAGCGTCCATAAACAAAATGTGCAATAGAAAATGAGTGTGTGTGTGGGAGGGAGATAGAGAGAAGACTGTAGAAGATAGTGTGCAAGAGAAAGAAAGGAAGAGAGAGAGGAAGAGAAAGAGGAAGAGAGGCAGAGGAAGTCAGGAAGGAAGACGGGAGTAGAGAGGTTGAGAGGAAGGGAGAAAGATGTGGCTTGAGTGTCGGTGCAGAGTTGAAAGCGCGGCTCTAGAAGCTTGGCAATTGACAGCAATCGAAGCGGATTTGGCTTATAATTCTCAAGTAGTTTTGACTGTAAAACTATGTGATTGCTGTGTTTGGTTTGTGTCTTGGATAAATTTGAAAATTTGATTAGGAAAGTCAAATAAAAATATTAATAATGTAGATCTGTAAAAACAAGACATGAATAAGGTTACTAGCTGCTGATTCTATGCTAGTTTACAGATTTTTTAGATAATTAAAGAATTTTTCAGTGTATGATAAAAATTTCTAGGGAGAAAAGATTGTTGTGACTTTCATAAAGGCGTTCAAGATCTGAAATACAAGAAATACAATGTTCAATTTATTTTAAAGCTTTCCTTTTTCCAATAAAATAGATAAAGGTACCGAAGACCTTCTTCAGTTCTTTACCTTCATAGTTTCATCAAAGCTGGCAATAATTCGCTCACTTTGCTAACCAAGATATGATCAAGAACTCACTATAAAAGCATAACCCGGTAGGGTTGCAACCCTTTTAGCTTGTTCGCTGCGTATTATCAGCTCTTTGTTTATCTCCGAGCCTCCCTTCATCCATTCATGAATGACTCATGAATGAGTTGTGGCACATTATGTAGTGTTGCAAGATTTATGACATATCCGAGTTATTTTTATAGTCAACAATCTGGCGAGGTCTCTTTAAACTGAACCCGAGCTTGAACTCAAATTCGAATACGTCGTGAATTCGACGAGCCTAGAGAAGAGTTCAGGCGAGAGCGCGTTAACCACAGAGATTTTTGCGACGTCATTGTCAGGCAAGGAAGGGGTAGAAGGGGGCGGAGGAAAGCACAAAAGTTTGTGATATAAATCAAAGGCCCCTTCGGACATTTATGATCGTAAAGTTGAAAATAAAAATAACACATTATATGAGCGCGCTCTCATGGAAATCGGCATTAAAATGTGACCCTGTAATAAATTCGCCTGTATTCGCTGTGCTGTGAATAATGGAAACCCCAGACGAATGAATGAATGCCTGGCCCGATATGAATACACTCATACATACACGAATATCAACCTAGTAGTAGCTGTCTCTGTCTTTCTCTTTGCCAAAGAACAGCAATTGCCACAAGCAGAGGGGGCGAGGGGGATAATCAGTTTTCCCAACCATATGAAGACATAATTTTCATCGTGGAAAATGCACACAAAGTAGTTAAATGAAAATATTGAAAATAATGAAAATGCGCAAGTGAATGAAGGACAAGGAGAAGTGGGAGGAGGAAGAGAGGCGAGTAAGAGAAGCATGAAGGAGATAGAGAGTCGAGAGATGGAGGATTTATTGACGATGCTGGCTAGCAAGGCAGTTGATATACAGTGTGGGTCAGTAGTGTGGGGAAGCGTACTGGAAAGTTGGCTTTGAGGTGAACTTTACTTTTTTAAGTTTTTAAATTAACTATATAGATTTATTTTATATTAAAATTTAAAGATCTGTTTAAAGAAATAACACAATAATTTACCCAAAACCTTTTAAAAAATACTACAGTAGTTAGTACTTAATTTATTGCATACTTTTTCGCGCAATAGATGTATTGATTAAAGTAATGCACGTTAAGCTAAAAATAATATACTAAAGTAGTAGTAATACTTGCCAGAAAAATACTGCAATACACTTCAATCTTTTGGCACTTATAGCGTATTTAAGTATTCATGCCGACAATGAATCTCTACTGAATAAAGACATCTTTTTATAACGAGTTGGTACTCAATAAATTTTTCTTTTTTAAATATTTTTATATTTTCTTACTTAAGAATTATGTTATTCTACTTAATTATTATTTAATTGTTTTGTATATAATTTATAATTATTATTCGGGGAAAGTAAGAAAAATAAATATGGTTGAACCGTTTAAAAATCTAAATGTTTTTCTTGCTATCTTTTCACATGTGCCCTTGTAGTTTTATATATATACTATATTTAAACATATCTTTATCCATACCAAACTCTTTTAGCTGTATCCCTGCCATATGTAGCTCAGTCAGTCTTATAAATACCTTACCTATCTCAAGGCTGATCCAAACAAAATTCAAATTTCCCCTCTACTCTAACATTTTATGTAATTAGAGAAATTTTCGTAGTTTTTGTCCTGTTAACTTGAATAAATTATTCAAGACAAGAAAAATCTGAAACTAACAAACAGCAGAGAGAGTGAGGGGGGGAAGGGGGCTTGCAGGGGCAACCCCTTGCCAAAGGGGCGTCAAACAAACAGAATGAAATGCGCCAAGCGACAATTTCTAATTACAAATTCGCCACAGCATTTAACCCGTTTTTGCTGTTTGCAAAGCGAGTAGAGGGGCACAGGGGAGAGCAGGTAGGATAAGGGGGTACTCAGGACATACGCGCACATACGTGGATAATTTCCATTTGGGGCACAACACACAGAAATACACACACACACACTGAGGAGTACACACACCTTTCGGACAACAGTGCAAACAGTGCCAAGGAAAGGGGGAAGGTAGAGGGGACGTAGGGAGGGGAAAGGGCGTGGGGCGTGTCCGGTTGAAGAAAAAACGCTGGGTTGGAAAAAGCTCAGCTTGCAGCATTTTATGCTGATCCCTGTCAGGCAACAAAACACACATAATCTTCAAAAAGGAAAACAACGCAATGATGATAGAAGCGAATGCAGAAAGAGAGAGAGAGAAGGAGAGGGGAGAGAGAGGGAGAGAGATAGCTAGAGCTGAAGGTGCGAAAAGCTGGCGTGGAGAGGGAGGGGGAAGCAGAGGGAGCTAAGCAAACAAAATATTTATGCCCCCTCCCCAAGTGCAGTCGAGGCGAGCGATAAACGTGGCACAGCAGCAGGCAAATGTGCTCCCTCCTCTCTCCCCTCCCTTCTCCCCCTCGCCCGCTGTCCTGCCATGTTATGTAAAAAATGCACAACAACAGCAGCAACATCAACCAATAATGCAGACGCGATTATGTCCAGCTCGAGCTGCTGCTGAGCAGAAGGACAACTCCGAATGTGAAGTTGATGCCACAGGCAGTTGCAGGAAAGAGAGAGTAAGGAGTAGTTGCAGCAGGGGAGAGGGGGTAAGACCACCGCAGCTACAACTGGGAGGGGGGACACACACAAATCGCCGGCGTGGCGCAAAAAGGACGTGCAAAAATTAAAAGCAAACAAAACACGATGAAAACGACAAATGGCACCTAAAATGAAAAAACAACAGCAATGCGAAGGCAAAAGAAGAGAGCAAAAAAGAAAAAACAACAACAAGAGGAAAATGAAGCAAACAGAGAAGAGTGCAACAAAAAAATTGAAAGTGTTGCACAATGGGCGTTGCTACAAGTCCAGCGAGAACATACAGAGAGGTAAAGACAGAGAGAGAGCGAGGGAGAGGAGGAGGTGAAGGGACAGACAGAGGTAAAGGAAGATTCAGCTTGGACGAAGCTGTGTCCTGATTTATGTCACTGACGAACAGTAAAGTGCACTGCGGGAAAAAGAGAGTGGGTTGGGAAATCCGTCGAAAGAAAATTAAATAATTAAAATTTATAAGTTTGAAAATTATACTTGTCAACTCTTTTAATTTTGTTATGGATTAAAATGAAGGAACTAAATTATTAATATACCAAACAAGAACGAAGACAATATTAATTATAATTAGAATTATATATTTGAAAAGGGTACTGCAGATTTTAAGATATGTTGCAACTTTCCTTAGCTTCTCTATTTAAAGTTTAAACCAGAACTATTTCTGAATATTACAATTTTTTCTGAACTGACTAACCTTGATTTCTTGTGGGTGCCTGCCTGGGCTACAACATAAATGAATAAAAATAAGTATTTATTCAAATATTTTAAAAATATATTTAGTATGAAGTATAGAAATTTGTTTTGTATTCGAGTATTAAGGATAATACAATATACATAAGGTTATTCTTTAGATTTTCAAGATCTTTTTTAAAGGGTTTAATGTGATATAATTATATATTTTTATGTTCACAAAAATCATGTTTTCTCTCGCTTAGCTTTTGAGATAAAGAAACCATACCAGTTTTGTACTTAGACCTCTCTATAAAATCCAGTTTTGGAAAGCGCTGCCCCTACATGTCCATAATCATAACGATGTGCCTAGTTTAAAGGTCTGAATAGAGTTCATGACCTTCTCCTTTAGCCGTTGAATTATTTAATACTATCTTAATAAAATATTCATATTTATTTATTTTATATATGAACCAAAAAAATGCAAATTTGCCATGATTGATTTAGAAATTCATATATTTTTATAACACTTAAATACTTAATACTTAGCTCATCTCATCTTATTTTTATTGAATCTCATTCTCCTCAGTTCTGACTCTTCTGAATGCTCCCTCAGTTTGATCAACACTCTTTTGCAGTGCACTGTAATGCCAAAAAGTGCAAATAGATGTGCGCCTCAAAAATGGCAAACTCAAACAGAAACAACAAAAGCAAAGCAAGTGACAAAAGGGACAACAAGAAGGAGGAGAAGGAGACGGAGAAGAAGAAGGCAGCCAAAACGAAACGAAAACTTACGATGACGACAGCAGCGACGATGGCGACGATGTCCGGGATGTCGTGGATGTTGGCTCGTTTCCGGCTGGCGATGCAGGGGAGACGAGGCAGCTGAGGTGCTGCCTGTGATGCCACTGACGAACAGCAGTGACCAGAGGCGGCAGCAGCAGGGCAGAGAGGGGGACGGGAAGGGGGTAAGGGACAGCTGGGGTAGATTGGTCGCCTAAGCGTAGCCTCCACCAAGAGGAGCAGCAACTGAGCTGCGCATTCGTCGTCAGTGGTGAAGCAGAGGGAGGGGACGGGAGGGGATTGGGGGGAGACCAGTGGAGTGTCCCGTGTCCTGTGTGCGTCCTGCGTCCTGTGTGTGTATGTATGTGTGTGTGTGTGCGCGGTTTTGTGTGCATTTTGGATTTCTTTTGTTTCCCTCGCTGGCTCGACAGCCAGTCAGCGGCGTCAGCAGCCACTGCTTGCCCCTCTTCCCCCTCTGCCTACGCCCCTGGGGCACTACTCGCCTCCTGTGTGTGTCTTCTCTGCTGTCTTCTCCGCTGTGCCGAAGGACATTTTGCGCCCTGGCCTGCAGGTCCTTCTAAATTTAATACTTATTGTTGTTGCTGTTGCTGTTGCTGTTGCTGTTAGAGATGTTGCTGCTGTGCGAGATGTTGTTGTTGTTGCTGCTGCTGCTGCTGCATAAAGAAACGCAAACAGAATTTATGTTGTGACATTTTAAATTGCGCAATTTTTATGAAATCCTTTTGCCGCTTCGCCCGTTTCTCCCCTCACTCCATTCCCCCTCCTTTCTCCCCCTCCTTACCCCTTCTTCTGCCCTCCTCTAGCTGCGTTTTGAGTGTGCGCGCCGCTCGTTGCTGCTGTGCTTCTGTTCGTGAAATACAACACAGCAAACCCTTCTGTCCGCTGCACAACAGCGCCATCTCGCGGCCAACTCTTGAGCCAGAGAATGAGCAAGAGAGAGAGAGAGGGCAAAAAATGCGACGGCGACCCAATGAAATTTTTGTGTGCTGCATTTCTCGCCGAGCTTCGTGGAGAACTGAAGCCGCTGTCAGGACAATGTTTATTTATTCTCATGTTTAGAGTCCTTCGTCGTTGTCCGAAAACCCAAAATGTCCAAATGTCCAAGCCGGGTCCAGCTTGAGTACCCGCAGCAAAAGCCCCGCCATGATTTACGATGATGATGTGCGAGAGAAGAATGCGCGCATCGCACTCAGAAGACATGGCGAGGACCCGGTGCTGGTGCTGCTGCCTTGAATTCCGGAGAGGGACCTAAGTAAATGCTGCAGTTGACCCATTCAGATTCAGGTGAGTTTATCTATGAGAAATGTGACACTATTTTGACCAATGAAAATCGACGAAAAAGGCAGAAAAGGTTTTATTTAATACACTTGAATATGTTTATTGATTGCCTTAGAAGAATACATTGTCTATTGTAACTATACAATTCATTCCACACATCTCTCCTTACACTTATCCTCGGTACCAAATCTATTGTCATTACCTTCACAGCCCCCATAGACGAAGAAAACACACTTTTTATTTTCCGAATCGTAAGAATAGCTGGGTACGTGTGCGAAACATACGCCAGATATACTATGGGGCAATCCACACACCGCTATAAGCATTAAAGTCTGGTGAATAACACTCAACAGGGTCTTCATTATGGGGCAACTTACGATCTTTTAGTGCTTCAGAGCTGGACAGCAAGTAGCAAAATATTAAAATTGATGTTATGAAGACCTTCATTTTGAAGAGAAGAACTTCACAGAGACGGAGCGAATTCGAATGCACTTCAAAGACGAAAGAAAGGTCTTATTTATTGAGACTCGGCTAAGGCCTAGCAAATTGTAGCCTAAAATTGTAGATTATATGTGATAAATTGATTTTGATCGGTCCATCAAGGCATTAACTTTCTTCTCGGTAATTCTTATATATAACATATATAGTTACATGTATATCTAAATATTTCAAGATTAATATATTTACATACATCTTTCCAAAATTGCAAACTAAGAATGTTTTTTCATAAAGATTTCAAAAAATTTATAAGAACTTTCTCATTGTTTTCTTTTTAAGTCTATTGCAAATCTAGGTATAGGATATCTTTGATTAACAAACAGGTGCATAAGGTAATACACGTATATATAGGGAATGCAAGTAGGCAGTTATCTCTGGGTTGCACATCCTTCATTATCATACGCAATTTGAACTCTACAGAGTATACAAATCAAGCAAAGTTTTTCCCTCAATGCAAATTAATTGCAACTTCATAAAGATTCAATGTGCAATTACAAATTGGACAAGAAGAGGTGTTCCAGCAAGAGAGAGAGAGAGATAAAGAGGGAAAGAAATAGAGAGAGCTAGAGATAGAGAGAGAGAGAGAAAGAGAGGGAGGGTGAGCTTTGAAGCACATGATGTACGAGTAATTGTTTTTTTTTGAGTGAAAACAGTCTGTGTCTGCTTTTTGGCAGTTGTGCTTCTTGCTCTGCGTGCTCCTCCACTTCTCCTGCCCATCCCTCTTCCTCTTGTTGTTAATAAAAATTTATGATTATTGTTTTCACATTTTTCACGTTGTGTCAATATTAAAAACATTATTTTTCACGCGAATTCGTCGTCAAATGGCAACGAGGCGGATGGATAACGACGATGACAAGGAGAGGGAGGCCTGGCCGAAATTCGTTATTGAAATTTGTTGATGGAATGCAAGCAGAGCAGGACAGAGGGGAAGGAGGCAGGGGAGAGAGTAAGAGCAGAGGGGGAGCAACGCGTATCCATTCAATCGGCTGTGCCAGTCATAACTCAGGCGAATGCAGGCGCCAGTGCAGGCCAGGCCAAGCTGGGCAGGGCGAGGAGGAAGGGTATAGAGGGGGAGGGGCCTGGCACTGGCCAGGACACAAATCCATTCCGCACGCGGCATTGTTGCAGCAGAGGATTCGGGACAATTGTCAGGCAATAAATCGATGTGTGTCGCGTTGTAAATTTCACAGCGGATGGCGGCGATGAAAAAGTGCATATTATGCAATTCGACAATACGCCAAACATGTCGCAACCTACGCAACACACAGTCACTCACACACACGCACACTGTTACATACTGGCACACACTCACTCATTCTCTCTCTCTCTCGCACACACGCAGTGCAGTCCGCAGCGGAAACGGAAACGCCGCCACACAAGCTCAGCCTCTTCTTCATCTTCAGCGGACCGCTCAACGCTGCCCCTCTGCCCTCCTTCTCCTCCTCACATCTTTCCCTGCTTCTTGCCCGCTGCCTTCTCCAACCTCTCCCCCCTCCCTACTGCCACTGCAGCGCTTTGCATATCAATGAAAATGCATAAATTTTTTTGCCCACGTTGATTTTTTCGCTGCACTCGTCGCTTGCATTTTCCCCGTCCCTTGCCCCGCCTCCTGCCCTGGCTCACGTCCATCAAGGCGCATAAATCAGTTCGTGGACATGGCCAAAAAATTGGCCAACACGCCAGGCGAACTGCTCCGCCTCCTCCTACATCGCGCTCCACAACACACAGGAAGCTTCACATTTGACAAAAAACGCAGCGCGCTCTCTCTCTCACTCTCCCTCTCTCCCTCACTCCTCTCCTGATCTCTCCTTGGTTACAGTTACATCCTCGTGCATACATTGACGAAACATAATCCCGCAACAGCAACAGAAAAACTGCAGCCGCACAAAAACATCGAAAATCCATAAAAATGCATCATAATCATCGTGCACGCCTCGAACTGGAACTGGAACTGGATCAACATGAACCACCAAGGAAGTGCTCAGGCCTGCGACCGTTTCTCTTCCCTTCTCCCTTGTGCTCTTTCTCTTGCACTAAGCCCAAAATTTGTATGCAACATTGGGGGTACTCAGTATTTGGGGGGCTTGAAAATCAATGAGATAAATACAATTTTATTTTAAATTTAAATAAATTTATATATATTTATAATAATTGTTGTTCAAGTTGTATTATAAAATTAGTTAATTGAATTGAAATCTAATTGCTTAAAATTATTCAAATATTAAGTACTCTAATTCAGATAAGAAAATAAAATTAAATTGCAATTTAAGCTTGATTTTCAACATTTTTATAAATTATATGGTACACTGATAATTCGCCTCTAATATTTTTTAATTGGGATCAGACAAAAATATTCTATGCTACCACCATATTTTAATGAAGTGAATTCAAACATTTATTGTGGTATTATATTATTCTAAAAAGTGTTAATATACAAATTATATTTATATATTTTGGGGATCAAACGTGCTTAAAATACGTTAAAATATTTTTAAAAAACTATTTTAATGTGAAGACAATATTTTAATGTGCTTCACTACATATATTACATAATATTCTTGAATTTAGATTATTCTTAAGTATAGAAAATATAAAATGCGGTAGTGAAAATATAAAATTAAGTTTTGAAAAGAAATTTATAGAATAAAGAGACAAAATATAATAATTAAACCTATATTGAAAAATAATTCGAAAAGGAAAAAAAATCTTCCTTTTACTTTATCGTGTGGAAAATATTTGTTTTGTCTTATTATTTCCTATATCTATTATATTAATAAAAATCTTGGTATTCTTAAATATATTAAAAGAAAAATATTCTTATATTCTATTAGGTAATTTCATTCCCTTTTTCCTTTTACAACTCCATCGCCTGAGTACCCCTACTGAGTACACCTGTTAGTATGCCTGCTACTTCTGGCATCTCTCCCTTTCCCCCTCCCACGACTCCTCCATACCGGAACTGCTGGACATGAGCAACTGCCGCCTGGCTCTGTGCAACTCTGCCACACCGTGCGTTGAGTGCATGCGCAGCCTGCACTGTAGCTGGAGCCGCTGACGCGTGTCCTTGTGGCAGGAGGAGGACCTCACCGGACTCCCGCTAATAGATTTGCACTGATTCAGCTCCTGCAGGTCGCAGTTGCTGCAGGCGCGAAACGTATTTCAGCGACAGTGGCATCTTTGCCACGCGAATGAATGCATATAATCACCAGCACGCAGGACATGCAGGACACGCACGACACTCTCACCCACTCTGGCCACGCCCCCGCTAACCTGTGCCGCCCATCTCACACTCAGCTGGATAGGCTTTTTGTTTTACTTAACGAATGGACGACCGTAAATTTTACTTCATTCATTCCGAAGGACATGCAGGCCTCGTGCCCAGCCTTCTCCCTTGACTCCTTCCCCCTGCTCGACCCCCTTTCGTGCAGTCGCAGCGCAGTTTTTCCTGTGCGCATTTGAGTGCATTCGACGCGATATGTTGTCCCATCCCACTGTCCGCCTGTCCACGCGTCCGCATGTCATCCTTGCATTTATTTATTGAATTATGGCACTGCCTTCATGGGCAGGTGAAAGCCAGCAGAGAAAGCAGCATCTGTCCAAGGAGAAGTTATGGCTTGTAAGCGAATCCCGGGTCCAATGCTCAATGCCTTTAATGCTGATTGATAATCGCCAGCGAAAGCACTGCAGATATATATATGTATCTCTGTAGGTATCTGTTGAAGTTATTTTGTCGGAATAAACTTATAACGCGTGTGAAAGGAAGTGAAAGAAGGGAGCTACTATCAAACTAAATGAAAGAGATATACAATACACGAGATGGAAGTTGAAATCTTTGCAGATCGGGGATCACTAACAAATCAGCGTGTGATGAGGTTGGATAAGAATGTCTGTATAAAAATGGGGGAGAGGAGATAGAATAACGAGGTTTGTTCTTTAGTTATAGAAGGTAAACAATGATAAAATACTCTTGCTTAATATATATATAAATTCATTAAGATTTAAAGTTGTAATATATTTAATAACATACATTAATATATTTCTCACTATATTCTAACTTTTTTCATTCCATTTCACTTTAAAATGCAATCTCATCTTTCCCTCTAAACATTTTCACAATTTCACATTTGTTTACCCCACCTGCTGCCTCTTCCAATTCTTCTACTGCTTCTTCTCCTTCTTCTTCAGCGAACATTGCACTTGGACAAAGACAGCGCCTTGATGGAGTGTACGGGGGAGAGTTGCGCATAGACAAAGCAAGTTCTGACGCAGTTTCTAAGATTTTACACAACTCGCAAATATTTGGATACGTCGGCGTTGTCTTTTAATTGTTTCTAATTTCTGTGTTGACAGTTCGCTTACCCCACCCACTGTCACTGCACGTCCCCCCCAACCCCGTGTGTCCCTACGCACACCTACAACTACTACTGTATCTGTCGCTATCTGCTGTTGACAGACCCGTGTGAGGCAGCGCGCTCTATTTCCATTAGCCTCGTGTTGATTTTACCCACTAGGAGCCTCCCTACCTGCCTCCGACTCGGCCCGTTTGAAGTTGAGAAACGCCGCACACGACATGCATCCACATTCTAATTAGGAATATGTGAAACTTGCCCCCTTCCCTTCCCTTCTCTACTGAGCTGCCGTTGATTCTTCTCTTTGCTTTTCTTTGGTTTTTGCCGAAACTTTATGACTTTTCATTAGATATTCGCTTAACCTCTTTGACTTCATTCACAAACACCAAAGTACCCTTACGAATCTCTGAAAACATCGGTGAGTTTTCATCTTTTTCTTGTTTTCTTTTACTTTGCTCGACTTGAGTTATCAACTTGGGATCAACTCTGTTTGCTTCTCGACTAACTGGCGGCGCTTTTCAATTAACGCTCTTTTATTGTAACTGTAAATTATGATACTATGATGTTTATCTGATAAGATATTTTAATTGGTAATATATCATATGTTATATCTTATGAGCCGTTGATATCTTTCCAAATTAGCAAAGAATGGTTTTGAGTGTCGAAAGAGAGGAAATCTGCAGTATAAAAGTAATTTACACTCATTAGGAAAAAGCAATGACAAACTGAGAATACAGATAAGAATAATAGATATTTGTTTTTCCGATGAATTAACATTATTTTTATATTATTTTTTAACAGTTTTGTGTTGAGTAATTAGTTAAGTTTACTTAATGCTGTTGCCAATTATTAATGAGTTTGTTGGGGTTTAAATTTTGAGCCATCAAGGCAACTAATACGATGTAAAGTAGGATAGTATAATGACTTTATAACGAACCGATCATTTATTTAATGTTAACTGGAAGTATTGTCCAGGGCCGTAACTAGGTGGGTGCAGGGCCGTAACTAGGTGGGTGGCTAGAAGGGGCCCTAATTGTTATTTATTTGGACAACTCAAGTCGTTAGAAAAATGAAATTAATTCGATTTCAGTTTTTTATTTCAGCAAAATAATTAAACTAGGGGCCCCAAGAGACCCTTGTGACAACCCTGGTATTGTTGATATTAAAAAGTGAAATCTACAATTTTTTGTTCTTTAAACCAAAGATTAATTATCAAAAAAAATTTAAACAAGATCTTCTTATCCGCATCAAATTGCATTTGAAAAGTTCATTGGATTATGTTATATTCTAACATATATGTACAGTTTTATAGATCTCCACAATACACCACTTCACAATGATCCCAACCCATTGTGAATATTTCATGCAACCTTCAATATAAACTTGAACTTTGACACGCTTCGTCTGTGTTCCAAATGTTGCGCTACAGTTCGATGCGTAGATAAGATCCCCATTACTTCATGCTGACTTCCCAAATTTATTTCACCAACTGACCGGATCAGTCATCGATACGAGTCGCGTCGCACAACATGAACAATATACGCGTGTTGCGCTGGTCGAATCTGCTGCTGCTATTGACGGGCTACCAGGTGTACTTGTTCGACCGGAAGTCGCAGACTTATCGCATATCCCTGGGCTGGGTCTTCAATGTGCTCGCTCTCGCTTGCACCTATGTGAGTTGCTTCGCAGAGCATTTCAAGACGTCGACGGTGCTGAAGGTGTTGCAGGATGCATCGCCGTTTCTCTATGGATTGATGAGAATGCAATTGTTTCTGGGACTGAAGGCATTCTGCTATGCCATCTACGCCTCATGGCGTGCTGTGGGCGTGGCAAGTGAATTGACGCAGTTGCTTCCATTGACAAGTGGAGTTCGACGACGTTGGCCACTGGAGGAAGTGGTTGCCTACTTTCTGCTCTTGTCCACAAACTTTACACTCTTCTTCTTCTGCCTGTACATTGGCTACGAAATGAACTTTGAACTGCCACCTCTGCAAGAGGCCATGCTCGGCACAGCACTCTTTATGCCTCATCTCATACTCGCTGGCTCCCTGCGCTTCTATTGCACCCTGGCTTGGATCACTCGCACGCGACTGAGGCAGTTAAAGAATGAACTGGATGAGCTGCTTAGTGGGAATCAAGTGAAGCATGAGCCGGAACTGTTAGCAGGCACCTCGATCGCCATGACATCTATAGCACCTTCTGGCACGGACAGTTTGAAGTGCCTCGGTGAGCAGCTGCAGCAACTTGGAGCACGCTTCGGTGCCTGTTTTGACAGTCTGCAACGTTCTCTTCTACTGCTCTTCGGCCTCAATGGGAATGGACTTCTCTTTGGGATCTACGCCTATGTTTACTTCAGCAGCACATGGCACGTGATGTTCCCAGATCGCAAGCAACGCGTCTTCTATGCCAGCAATGCGTTGATCTACTCCTGCATTGCCTGCGATTATCTCTGCCTGCTGCTGGTTCAGTCCTGCCTGGAGCGTCAGGTGGGTTTAGTAATAGAATATACACAAAGTTTTCGAGCTAGTTTTGAGTCACTATACAAATTGCCTGTACAGTCGAGTATTTATTATAAATAATTCACAGCAGATCGCAGACAGCATAAGGTTTATTTCTTCTTCATTTATAGATGAGCTTATATGGCCAATTAAAGCAAATTGTTTCTGAAAATAAGATCATTTAAGAGTAAATAAGACTTTAAGAAGGCAAATAAAGGATAATAAGATAGCTACAGTGGAGAGTGGCTCAGTTGTGGATGCGGATTCAAAATAATATGTGGATACTCGTATACAGGGCGACCGAGAAGGGGGTGGGGGGTGACGGGTGGGTTTCCCCTGGGCCCGCAGTTTTCAGAAGGGCCCGCGATTTTCCGAAAAACCTTCACTTTAATAACGATTTTGACTTTTTTAGTAAAATAATAATAATAATATAAACTATTAGTACATTTAAATCCACAAATTAAAAAAAATTACATCACAGTCGGAAATAGCTGATTTATTTGAAGGGAAAGGAGCGGGCCCGAATATGGATACCCCCGGGCCCTGATTTTCTCTCTGCGTCCCTGCTCGTATATCCTTTGTGGGGTTTACTACGTCTTCTAATTTCTGTTACTCATTTTCTAACCTTACTTTTTTTTAATTTCTTTCTCCTGTCTCTTTCTTTAGCGCCAACACTTTCTGGACAAACTGAGTGCTGCGCTTAGACAAAGATCCTCCCTACCCAAACGTATTCGTGTCCTACTCAAGGACATGCGTTGCACTCTGTGGAATAACTTTCGTTGCAGATTTCTCTCGATTTGGCGATTTGATTTTGCCAACTTTTGGCTGGTAAGTTCCGATTTATAATAGTATATATGTATAGTATATAATGACTCTTTTAATTTTGGATTTTTCCTCAGCTCATTGTGCTAAAATTGTTAGTTATTGCGCTCATCGTGATGTATCATTATCTGAACGATGCCATTATACAGATAAACGATATTCTGGCTAGCTCCGATGATGAATAGAGAGCAAGAGAGAGCGAGAGAGAGAGAGGTACGCCTAGATAGTTTGGAATACTAGTTGCCGATTGCAGTCATCGTCGTCGCTTGGGTAACTCGACTCGTATTAATTAAACGCATATGAAAACTTAATCTATAAATTTATACGCTGCCCAAGACACAGCAAAATTGGCCACAAATCACGATTAAGATGCTAATAAAATTGTTCCCCAATCAAAGTAAAATTTTGTGTTGCTAGGGATGGGAGCAGTGCAGGGGATAGTTCGAGCGTGACACGCACGAGAGAAAGCAAGAGGGATGGCAAAGTGGAGAGTTTGCGTCACTAGAGATGGAACTTTAATTGAGATGACACTTGATGGGAATTAATATTAAGACATCGATAAAAAAGTTCTTCAATTTTTAAAATTGATATCATAGAAATTCTATCAATATGAGATGAGGCATCTGTCGTCAGTTGTGCAGAGTCTACGCTATCTGCCTTCGCTCCTGGCAAATCTTTGCTGAACTATATTAATCCGCCATAAATAAAATCTCAGCACGAGAAGTGCAGTGTGAACTTTCGCACAACTCGCATATTTTGCGGGCAGAGTCTGTTTCCATCCCTAAAAGTTATGGCTACTCAGGCTCAACGGAAACAGCTGCTTGTGGGTGGGATGAGAGCTGCACCCCTCTTCCCCTGCACCACCCACGACAACATACAACGGGTTTTTCATAAAGTTCTCACTCAAGGCAGTCAGTGAAAGAGAGAATAGAGGGAGAGAGAGAGAGAAGGGTAGCAGTCTTGTGCCTGGGATAACAACATGCAACGCCGGCAAATGAACATAATTCGTGTTAGGAAATCTACATAAAATTTACTATGACTCTCCCCGACCCACAGAGCCAACCAATACCCACACACACAAGGAGTAACACGCGCCAGGACCCAAGCAGAGCACAGTGGAGATGCTGATGAGCAGATAAATTCATTAGGCAAAACCATGTAATTGTTCCACCAGGGCGACGCGACAGTAAGCACTGCCGGCGGGTTAAGACACGCAGTCGGAGCAAACAACAACAGTAGCAGCTACAGCAGGAGCTACTGCTTCAACGGGCAGCAGCTGCCAGTGCAGCATGAAGAAGAGAAAGAGAGGGACGGAGAGAGAGAGAGGAAGAGAGACGAGCGACCGCAAGCAAATCTTAAGTTTGCGAAGGCACGTAGCGAGCTGCTAAGAAAGCGTTACTAAATACAAATTAAACAAATCCATAAATAATGTTTAATAATATTAACAAGGATATTAGCAGAAACCACACTCACACACACACACCAATACACACACAGGCCCACACTCATTGCAAACAGTGTGAGTGCACATTTTGCGGTGGCTTTCTCGGGGTTTACGGGGCTAGTTACGCCGTGCCGTGTACTCCCGGCGAGACATGGGCGCCAACACGAGTCGGGGATTTGTCTACACCAGAGTAGCCAATCAATCGGAATCCAGCCATGGAAGCGAAGCTCGATGGAGTTCGGTTTTTGGGGTGCAGCTCGACACGTGTTTGGTCTGCAAGAGAGGATGAGTATTACAAAGATTTATGGATTATATAGAAGACTATATGTATGGTACAGTAAATTATACTCTAGTTTATGTCTTACGGTTCTTGATAATTAACTTATGCTAATATACGTAAAGATCTGCAATACTTATAATACGAACTTTAATGAAAGATTTATTTATTCTTATTTATAGGTAACAGTTTGTACTATGGAGCATAGTACTAGTCTTTGCCATTTGATTTAATATATTCTCGCTTAAAACTTAATTTATAAATTTAACGAATTGTTATAAAAATTAATTAATTACTTATAAAGTACTCTATAATAATACTCTACCGATGTATTTTTATTTTGATGTAC
Organism: Zaprionus africanus; assembly: GCA_018151435.1. Classification (NCBI taxonomy): domain Eukaryota; kingdom Metazoa; phylum Arthropoda; class Insecta; order Diptera; family Drosophilidae; genus Zaprionus; species Zaprionus africanus. The sequence continues at coordinate 1,961,352 of JAECXB010002306.1, read as the reverse complement.
TATATATTTCACAATATTTTAAAAACACATTTAATATATTAAACAGAACTTGAAATTGATCTGAAAATAAAAATTTCAATTAAGGTTTAGTAAAGGATTTTATTATTTTTTATTAGGTTGACAAGTACAGGATTTTTTTGTTGTACATATACAAAGTTAAGTTAATAAAATGTGTGTATTTTTTTTTTCATATATGTATTCTCACTTAACACTAATTTTCATGTTTTTCACACACTTGATAACATTCTGTCATTTAACTTCGCTGCTTCTCTCTCAACACTTACGTTTCGCCCTCTTTCTATAGATTCTCTCCTCAATATCTTTGAGCTTACTCTCGAGATATTTAAGGCGTGTGATTCTGCTGCGATTTAAAGCTCTAAAAGATACCGGAGAACTCTCTCGACGGCGTTTGTGTCTGCTGAGTTCTATATTGGAGAAGAAGCTCTGCTCTGAGGAGTGCGTGCTAGATGATTCACTGACGCAGGATGCTGAGCTGCTGCTGAGTAAATGATGTTTGCGGCTACTTGGACGCTTGCGAGTTCTTTCCATGGATGAAGAAGAAGTAGAAGTAAGCGAATTCGTGGTGGAGGAGTAGTCGGGTGTGCTGCTGTCACTGTTGATAAGCAAGGTCACCTGTCGCTGCGGCTCCAAGGACCAAGGTTGCTCAGCTGCTTGCTGCGGTGGTGACTGTTGAGAGTAGTAAGGATCTGTGTCCAGATCATTGAATTCAATCCAAGGCTTGTTAATGACTTTGGGTTTGGTCACTTTGTAGCCTGCAGTGCGCATCAGTTTTTTGAGGTCACTCAGGTGGTTGTCGAAGGAATCGTTTTGTTCGGTTGGCGCCAGCCAGGTTGGCGACGGCGGCGGTGGTGGTTCGTAGGGTGCATAGGGAATAGGTAATGCCTTGGGCAGCTTCACTGGCTCGAACATGACGTAGTTGCCTGTACTTTTATAGGGAGGATGCTTGTACCGGCAGACGTGACCCCACATGCACTTGTTGCGCACAAAGAAGCGACAAACGGGCAGAGGATTCTCTATGCTGCCGCTGCTACTCTCCTCGCCGGACACTTCACCTTCCTCCAGTTCTGTACGCTCCTTGGGTGCTTTCTTGCAACATTTGGTTGCACGTTTCTTGCGATCATACTCGACTCGTTTTTTTTTCACTGAGCTGCCATATTTAACTCTTCGTCGGTCAATTTGTTTTCCTTCTTTCCTCTTTCTCTCCTTAGGCGGCGAACGCATTGCGAATTAAACTTGACAAAGCAAATTAAATGCAAATTAATCAATTAAAATAATTATAACAGAGTTAATTTTCTTGTTTGTTTTAATTAATTTAATTTTATTAACTTGCATTCTTTTTTTCAATTCATTTCTTGAAGTTGAAGCAAATTGAACTTAATTATCGAAAAGTATTTTGCTGCTTGTGTTATCGAAGCTTGCCAAAATTGTAAAAGCGGGTGTTGCCAGACTGACGCGTGACTGCCAACTCATCGTTGCCTTTTTGAATGTTCTTTACTTAGTGTCTGCAGTGATGCCAGTTAATCGCAGTACGAAATGTTATCGAATAGATTGAAATTACATGTCGATTAAAAGTTGAAATAAATTAATTCCCGCGATGTTAATTTAAAAATATATAAAAAATAAATCAATAGCAAAGTTGTAAATTTATTAGGAAAAAGCAAAGTATGCTTTAGAAAATATATAAATCAACAACAAAATTATAAAAATTGCGAAATTTAAATTTCAAAATTCTAAATCTACAAAATGACCTCATTGGATTTGGCAAAGAACCTAAAAAGATATCTTTTCCTGACAATGGCCTTTGTGAGAGACCTGCTGATATTACCGTTAGATTTTGTGGTATTGGTGTTTACCACAATTATGATGAGGATACTTCAAGAAGTTGTTCTCCTCCTAATTTACGTTCTCATGCACACAGAGGAAGCATTCAAGAGAGGAGATGAACTATTTAACTTTCTTTGGAATGCCGCCATTAAATATTATGTATACTCTTTTGATTACTTCTGCATAACCTTTCGATCTGACTGCATACAGACTTCAGAATATTCGTTTATTTAAACATTGGGTATTCATTGTGTCAATTTCTATATAAATGTTAAAGGTTTAAAGGTTTTTCATTTGAGATTTATTAGTAACAGCTTAAACATAAAAATAAAATAATATCAGGTTTAAAAAAGGTTTGTTTTGCTCTCTTAATGCATATTGAGCAAATTATAAAGCAATAAACCTCACCCCTTGCGTAACCCCTGCCCCTGGTTAGCAATCTATTCCTTGCAGCATCAATTTCCACAAAATTGCTCCACTAAATTACCATAACGGGAGGCAGGGCACTCCCCCCGCCCCTCTCAACTTGCCCGAAAACTAACGGAAACATATTACGGCGAGTTGAGAAACCGAATGAGGACGAGACAGGGACACGACCCCGAAAAAAGCAAAACAAAGAAACAAGCGCGAATAACGCAAACATCAGCAATGCGGCATTGAAGTTACCTGAGACGTGGCAGACGTGCAGAGGGGGAAGGCGGCAGGAGAGAAAGAAAGAAAAGGGGCAGGTGGGCAGGGCAGGTCCCACAGGACTTGTAAATAGCAACACGCAAACAAGTTAAAAAGTTCTGCTGCTGCTATGCTTCGCTTGGGCTCGGGCCCAACATAATCGTTTCTCATTTCAATGCTCCTCTCCCCCCTTATGGCGAGGAGGGGGCGCCCCTGGCACTGACACTGCCCACCTTTTGTGCCTTGGCCGCAATTTAGTTTTGAGCGTAATTTCTTTTAATAGCGCCAGTCGACAGATAAAATTCACCACACTGACGTCTGCATCTTGCCGAGAGATGTCTCGCGCCCAGTTAGAGACGGGGTCAGGGGTGAGGGAGTAAGGGAGTGAGGGGGTTCAGGGGTCAAGGGTGTGCGCCGCGCAACGCTGGCGGATATCGCAAGTAAATTGCTTAATTTTGGCCATGTCTCAGCCCCAGGTCTCTCTCTCTCTCTCGCTTAGGCCCTGCCACTTGTTTTGTTTTATTGGACCTTCGGGTTGGGGTTGGAGTAGGGGGGGAGGTAGGGTAGGTAGCTGGCTCTGGGCCTCGGCTCGAGGTTGACGTTTTCGGGCATGACGATTTCATTTGCATTTTATGATAATTGAACTTCATAAATATGTCAGGACGGCATCTTAAAAGTGCCAACGGTAAGTACACACACCGTTTGTTGCCCGAGATAAATGCCGGATCCTGCGGCCCGCCATTGTCAGAGAGCTGCTCCTGCTCCTTCTCTTCCTGTACTTCCTTGTACTTCCCCTACCCCGTTCCGTTTCGTCGCGTTGCCCTGCCTTGGTGGCATGTGCTTCATAATTATTTTGAAGTGTCCTCATTAATTTGAAATACTTATGGCCCGCACGGGCCGCCCCGTAAAGTGCTGAACCAAACTGGATTACGGTTACATTTTAAATATGCTAAATATACCGACTATATCCCGTATGCCATCGCATCGTATGCAGCAGCAGATTGGACGCACATTATGAGAATGACAACACTCACCAAGAGCCGTAAGTGTCAGGTGTAGTGTAGTGTGAAGGGCCTGACTTGATATTAGTTTGGCGAGGAACTGTAAGAGAGAGAGAGTTAGAGTGGGGATAGGGGTAAGAGGCAGGGGATAAGGCAGTGAGACAGCAGTTGGACAACCATGGACATCGCAGATCCTTCATACTATTTAATTCTCTCTACATATTTCAGTAGAAAGAGTATTTCTTTTGAAGGAATATTCAAGTATTTTAACTTCTTTGATTAAGAACTGTTTCTTCTACCGTTTCTTCATACGCAAAACTCTTAAACTCTATGAAGAAAATATATGGATACTATATATAGTTATACCTCCACATCTCCAGTTTCTTCATTATAGTTTCAGCTCTGAATCCTTTCTTTAATACGCTATATCAGAATCACATTTGTATGAAACCTTTCCCATCTTGGTCATAAATACTCTCTGATTAAGAAAGCGCCTCTACTCTGTCTTCTTGGAAACTAAAGACCCATCAAAAAGATGCAAGATATATAGTTATAGCTTCATCTTTATCATAAACTCACCCTTTTTCTCTTTAGGTAATAAATCCCTCACATTCCAAGTGTCTCTCATCATCTTCAACAACTCAATCACTTCATAGTTCATGATTTTGCCATCAACTGCACAAGCAACCCTCGACGTAGGGCAGCTTCAAACCTTTTGGCATTTAACACCTCATTAGAATCAGGACAGGCCAGGACATGCCACAACAGGACAACAACAACAACAACAACAGCTGTAACTGTGTTTGGCGCCGCCATGAATAAAGTCAGGCATAAACAGGATATATCGCCGCAAATCCCAGCGCCTTGCAGCGACAATGAATATTAATGAGATGTCATCAGTCTTTCGTCAAATTAAAACGCACAGCGCAGCGGCCCAGAAAGAGACAGCAAGACGAGACGAGACGAGAGAGAGAGAGAGAAAGGGAAGACTTGTTGTGCACATCCTGTGGTAACTTTTCTAATTGTTGCCAACACACAACACGAATAAATCAGCCGGAAAAGCGACAGGCAGAAGGGTGCGACTGCGTCTACAACTACGTCTAAGTCTTTCCGTCTTCCTCCCTTCCTACCCCTTCTCTACCTTCCCTCGTTGACTGCTTGAGGAATTTCGGCAATTTGTTTAGCCGTCGTTGAGCATTTCATCAGGCAAAGAGGTGAACCCTTTACCACTTTCCCTACTTCCTTTAGCATTTTCCTGCGGGAAAATCACCTTGAGCGCATCACACGTCAGCGCACTATCATCACGCTTGTTTACACGCATAATTATGTGTGCCGCCGGATTCCGGGAAGTGTTGCCTCTCCCCTCCCACATCCTGTGGTTATCCTGTGGCTGCCTTCGTCTTCGTCCTGCTGCGACTCTAATGCCTCGTGACAGATTTGGCGTGCTCTGATGTGAAATATGTTAATGAGGTTTGTTCATTTGATTTATATTCCCCACGAAGGCGAACTCAACTCGGCTCAAAGTCAAGTGGAACTTAATCGCCGGAGATACTTAGGATACTTTGCCATGACTCGGCTGTCAGATATTTAGAAACTGTTGCCTTGAAACTCTCGTCAGATCATACAGAACTTTTGTAAATTATGCGTCTGTATTCTCGGAAATTCAATTGAATAGTTAAACGATAATCATCTAGAATTAAGTCTCCTCCATTAACCCCATACCAGGTGAGTTCCTAACTGTATCTTCTATACCTTCTTTTATTATATCTTCTCTTTCAGTTCACAATGATACGTCTTAAGCAGTTGGAACCGGATAGCATTGTGGACCGCGCCAAAGATGAGGTACGCGCCAATTTCATCGTCTTCGCCGTACTTTGTGCCACCATAAGATTTGTGCCCATTGTGCTGCGCAAGATCTTTGCATAAATGGACTCCAAATACATACAAAGCATGAATCTGAGCACTTTTGGTGATATTAGCAAACAAATTTTTGATTAGGAAAAGCGAGGATCATTGGATTTAATGGCATTGTATTTATTTGACGTAGATTAAAATCATTTAAAAAGGTAGAGTTATTCTTGATTTATCCATGAACTGATTTTATATAACATTGGCTTTATAAAACTAGAGTTTATTGGGATATTTTTTGGGCTCATTGGTGAGCCGCCCGCCTGCTGCCTCCGTGCCGCACCCTCTGCCACGCCTCCCCCCTTCCATTTGCCACCCATTTTGATGCCTTTGTCTGACTCTGATGCGGTTGTCTGAAGCGCTTAGACGCAGTTCACATTGCCCCTCTCTGTCAGTTCACATTGTCCCTTTCTGTCTCTCTCTCTCTGTGTCTCTCTCTTTTATTCTCGCTCTCTCTTTTATTATCTCTCTTTCTCCCTCTTGTTTGCCACTCTTGGACTTCATTGTTTAATAATTAAATCGACTGCGAGACTAATATATCTTATCTCGCTTAATTGCGAAACTGGCCCATTTCTGATTTATGCTGAACGACTGACGACTGCCTGCATATGGCTGTGTGTGGCAAGTGTCACGTGGCACTATAAGAGAACAGCACAGCAGTCAGCATAGGCCGCCTCTTGTTAGAGATTAACAAATGCTGGTTAGGAAAAGATAAGTAAGATGTCATCTGAATACGTTTAAAACTGTCAAAAAATCTCAATAAAATAAAAAAAAAAATTATTCTTTCTTTATAGAATCTAAACGAATATATATAAAACGTATTTACGATTTATATATTTATATTCAAATATATCTTTTAAACATATGTATATATACTTATAAAATTTTTTGCATATACATTGTACACTTCCTTACACCCTTACAAAACTTCTTTCTATTTCATTTAACTTGAACTTGAATATTGAACTTTATTGTTGAAATGTTTGCACTCTATCTCAATGACATCACCAACAGAAATAAACTGCATTCTTCATATTACATTTGGTTATATTAACCTTGCCAACTTATACATGTCGACACACACTCCCACTTGGTACGAAATCTATTTTCGTTGCCTTCGCAGCCACCAAATTCAAATGGAATGCATTTATCGGTATCTATATCATAGGTCCACATGTGAAGAGTTTGACCACAATTTCCCGTTGCACTATGGGACAGTCCACATAGCTCTAAATTGAATAAAGATTTTGCTTAAAAAATTTAAGAGCACAGAGTATACATTGTGTCACAACTCACCGGGATATTCGGAGTACATCAATCCATTAGATCCGGAAATCCACAGGCAAAGAGTCAAGGCTAATATTATCAAGAACTTCATATTGGATTCGAAAGCAAAGTGGATAATACCTTGTAGACAATTGGAAGGCTTTATTTATAGGGTCGCCTAAGGTTTCAAGCGTATCCAATCAAGTTATAGCTTTTAATTTCATGCCTTATTTGGCAAATTAGGTTAAATCTATCGCATAAGAAATTAACATTCTACACGTTTATTTTCCAGATACATTTGCATATAGAATCTAGTTAGAGTATGAAAGCGGAAATCTTAGAACGATTCTTTCTATTGTATTTTATTGTACCATATTTCCTTATTCAAGTCTGTGTATTTTATCAAATTCTAGTTAAAGTGAACAATATAATTTTGTTTATCTTTGCATAAATGGACTCCAAATACATACAAAGCATGAATCTGAGCACTTTTGGTGATATTAGCAAACAAATTTTTGATTAGGAAAAGCGAGGATCATTGGATTTAATGGCATTGTATTTATTTGACGTAGATTAAAATCATTTAAAAAGGTAGAGTTATTCTTGATTTATCCATGAACTGATTTTATATAACATTGGCTTTATAAAACTAGAGTTTATTGGGATATTTTTTGGGCTCATTGGTGAGGAACATTAGTTAACGGAAGTTGTTTTTCAACTGATTATTTAGCAATTTGTTACACTAAAATTATTCACAAATATATTTGCAAAGAAAAGTGGGAGAAAAAATCATTTTTAAATTTGTTTTTAGTTCTTTAAACATATATTTAATTTTCTTATACGATTAAAAAAACATTGTTTTATATATGTATATAAATACTTTTTTTATTTTCTTTGATTTCCTTATTAATTTGCCCGCTAAATATCGTTCTTGCGCCTTGCACTGCGCGCTGTATACGCATTGCATATTTTGTAGCATACTTTTTGGCGCAGTTGTGCCCGAGCAGCCAAGCAGCGACCTAACCCCACTAACTGCTAGCTGCTGTTGCTGTTAGCCAGCTTTGAGTGGCCCTATAGCCCCATTAGTCGTTGCTGATTCTGCTGCACATTATTTCTGGCAGGGCACGGCACGTGTTTGAACCGCAAACAGATGAATTTCTGCAGTGGCCAAGCCGACTCCAACAACAACAACGACGACGACGACGACGATGGCGATGGCGACGAATTATGAGCCACTCAGCGCACAAGAGAGAGAGAGAGAGAGAGGGGGGCAGGGCAGCTGGAGGCTGGGCACGCCCAGCAACGACTGCAATTCGTCCTCGGGGTCTTTTTTGTGTTAATAATAAATAAACGTGGCTCGACTGGGAGCAACTTGGTGTGCTTGTGTTTTGGACACACCACGGAGCGCATTTTAATGGACGAATGCAACGCTATCCAGGGTCTCCCCTCCCTTCTCCCGCTCTCCCTCTCTCCTCTACCTGTAGCACACCTTGCGCCGCTCCAGTTTCAGTTTCAGCTCGAGCTGCAGCTGCAGCGTGTTTGACACCCCATGCCCATTTCCGCAACCCCGTCTCTGCCTCTTCCCTTCCCTCTCCTGGAGCACGCTTGAAATACGGCATTTGCTCGTCCATCTTTTGATTTAGCACCGACATAAAAATGATTTATCAGTGACATTAAAATAATGCACACTGTGGCGCATTTTATGTGCGAATGGATTTTCGCGCCTTTTTGTTTGCCATACCCCAAGCAGATGCCGCCGCACCAAGCCACTTGCTACGTGCCTCTCACTTCCCCTCCTCCTGTGTGGCTCTGCTGCATTTGAGCCTAGTCCATCCTGGAGCCCTGTACACTGCAAGCTTTGCCTCTATCCGCAAACAGCTGCCTGTCTGTCCCGCTGTCCGTCGTGCAGCTCCGTCAGTCTTTGTGCGCTGCCGTCAGGCGAATGTTTTACGGCCGAGGTGTTGGTGCCCTCCTCCTCTATGTGCGTGCATGTATGTATGTGTATGTGTGTGTGTGTTGGAGTGTGTGTGTGCCAAAGTGCTCTGCACCTATCCGAGTGAACCTAGCGGGAGCATCATAAATGTAAACTTTTATGCGATTATCGCGTTCTCTTTCTGCTGCTGCCAAGCTAGGCAAAATTCATGCACTGAAAGAAATTAAAGCAGGACTTTGACATATTAATTATGTAATTAGTTTGGAGAATAGTTGGGATATTTATGGCATACAGTCAAGATGAATTTATAACAACCTTTAAATATTTTCATGTTTAATTTGCCAAAATTTTAAATAATTCAGATTTTTTTAATATTTTCATAATAATTTTATAAATTATTACTTACTTTATTAAGCAACACAAATCCGCCCGATACATTCTAAAAATATTTGAGACTTACTTTGTAAACTTTTTTGAAAGCTTTCGCAAGATTTCGATTTTCTAAATTAAAAGAGGATTTTTTTTTTTCTTTATTTTATTAGGGATCAGATTATAAATTTTTTTATACAGAAAATATCCTCCAAATTTCTTATAATTTAATTAATGAGTAGTCTCTGCAAATCATTTTAAAAATCTGTGAATATTTAATACGAAAATGAATTTCAATAAGTCAAATATTTTTTTGTATTTTAAAAATTTAAAGTTTTTTTTTTCTTCTTGATTTTTTTTTTGTGTTAATTATGCTAATATGGTATAACAATGCTAGTCTGCAAATAGTTTACATTAAATAAATAAATATTTAATTTTATAATATATTTAATTCAATCTACAAAACATCCCCTAGTTTTTCTAAGTGCACTTGGCTGCTATGTATTTGAAATGTGCCATAATTTGCACCCAGATGTGTGACACAGCAGACGGGCCAGCGGGCTGGCAATCAACTGTGGATGCAGCGTGGCAGCCTCAGCCAGGACGAGAGCACAGAGCAGGAGCAAGCAGGAGCAGGCGAAGAACTGGGGAATGGATTCACCGTCCCGCAGCGAGCACAACATATGCCCTCGTGGGGCCTGGAACTCATTAGAGCGGGCGCTGGCTGCCAGAGTGTGTTTGTGTGTGTGTGTGTGTGTTTAATGAGGACTGCAGTGGGGGTGGGGGAGAGAAAGAGGGAGCAGGAGCTGCGCTGCTGGGCTGGCGCAGGCGCTGCAGCAGATACGAGATACGAGACAGATACGAAGGACATGAACGGACATGTGTGTGCATGCACAACTGCAGACGCCGCTGATTGCCCCGGCAAATGGCAGAGCACAGCCCGGGAGGAGGTGCTTCACTCCCAATCCTGACCAGGCCAGGCCAGGACAGCAGTTGGCAGCGTCAGCATAATTTCCTGATGCTAAATGCCAAACGCAGAACGAGAAACGGGACGACGACGAAATGGAACGAGTCACAGTCACAGTCACAGTCCCGGCTCCAACCCGTTGCCTAGTACGAGCACGAGCACTTAAGCCCATCCGCCGTGCGCTGACCGACTGCCGAGTGCAGTAGGGGGAAGGAGGGGAGGGAGGGGGAGCTGCTGTTGCGGCTCTGTGTCATTGTCTCGCGCTGGGTTCATGCTGCGGCGATGGAGCTGGAAGCAGCCCGGGCAATTTAGAGCAGCGCACACACACCTGTTTTTGGGTAATTTATCTCGAAGAATTATTATTTCAAATATTTTGGGCCAGCACCATGCCGTTGCACCCCTATCCCCCCCTGAAACCTCCTTCCTCATCTGCTCCCACTTTCAGCTGCCTTGGCCCCTGCACAGTGCGACGCAACGAAATAAAAGGATTTTAAAATGGTCATTTGATATGAATTATGCGCGTTGCTGCAATTACAGTTACCGCACCCGCCTGCTGCCTCCATGCCGCACCCTCTGCCACGCCTCTCTTTTGCTCTCCTCCCCCTTCCATTTGCCACCCATTTTGATGCCTTTGTCTGACTCTGATGCGGTTGTCTGAAGCGCTTAGACGCAGTTCACATTGCCCCTCTCTGTCTCTCTGTCCCCCTCTCTCTCTCTCTGTCCATCTCTCTCTCTCTTTACTCTCTTTATACTCTCTCTATCTCCCTCTTGTTTGCCACTCTTGGACTTCATTGTTTAATAATTAAATCGACTGCGAGACTAATATATTTCGCTTAATTGCGAAACTGGCCCATTTCTGATTTATGCTGAACGACTGACGACTGGCTGCATATGGCTGTGAGTGGCAAGTTCCACGGCTTAAAGAAAACAATAAAAATAGGCCTTTTTTGAGATTAACAAATGCTGATAAGGAATAGTTAAGTAAGATGCCATCTGAGCACGTTTAAAACTGTCAAAAAATCTCATTAAAAAAAAAAAAAATTACTCTTTCTTTATAGAGTTTATATATATTTAAATATATGTTTAAACATATGTATATATACTTATAAAAATTTTTGCATATACATTGTATACTTCCTTACACCCCTACAAAACTTCTTTCCATTTCATTTAACTTGAACTTGAAAATTAAACTTTTTTATTGAAAGGTTTGCACTCTATCTCAATGACATCATCAACAGAAATGAACTGCATTTGGTAATATTAACCTTGCCAATTTATACATGTCGCCGAACACTCCCACATGCTATGAAATCTATTTTCGTTGCCTTCGCAGCCACCATATGCAAATGGAATGCATTTATCGGTATCTATATCATAGGTCCACATGTGATACATTGGACCACAATATCCCGATGCACTATGGGGCAACCCACATAGCTCTAAATTGAACAAAGAGTTTGGTTAGTAAATTAAGGAGTTAGTAAATTAAGGAGAGTATTCATTGTGTCACAACTCACCAGGATATTCGGAGTGCATCAATCCATTAGATCCGGAAATCCACAGGCAAAGAGTCAAGGCTAATATTATCAAGAACTTCATATTGGAGCGTAACAAGAGCGAAATGGATAATACGAGTACCTTGTAGACAATTGGAAGGCTTTATTTATAGGGTCGCCTAAGGTTTCAAGCGTATCCAATCAAGTTATAGCTTTTAATTTCATGCTTTATAAGGCAAATTAGGTTAAATCTATCACATAAGAAATTAACATTCTACACGGTTATTTTGCAGATACATTTGCATATAGACTTTAATTAGAGTATGAAAGCGGAACTCTTAGAACGATTCTTTCTATTGTATTCTATTGTATTTCCTTATTTAAGTCTGTTTATTTTATCAAATTCTAGTTAGAGTGAACAATATAATTTTGTTTATGGTATATTTCCATTATGTATTATTGTATCCATATCAATTGCTTTGGCAAAAGAATTCTAATAGACGTTTCTTTCTATTTTATTTAAATTATATTTCATTCATTTCTTGCTTGACAATATTGAACTTTATTCATGGAGCTCCAACTTGACAATATCATCAAGTTTTTGAACTTTAGTACATTCCATGTTTTTATCCGTTACATATCTCTCTACACTGTTTAAAGGATAAAAAATTGGAGTTGTTATCGCAGCCGCCGTTACAATTAGCTATATTAAGTAATTAATCTGTTAGTTAAAATAACTTCAACAGGTTATTTATGTTGATAACTTACAGTAATCATATGCCACAAAGCCGATTATCATATTCCAAAAAATCAAAACTGATATTATAAGGAACTTCATTTTGTAGCGATATGGATTCTTCAGAGTAACAAAGCTCTATTTATATGGTCAACAACGTGCTGTCAAGCGAATCTAGTGAAATTAAAGCTTGAAATTTATATGTATATTATATGTTACAAATCAGATTATATGTATCGGTAAAGGCAAAAGCTTTCGTCATGGTAATTTTGCAGATACATATACATATATATATAATTTCTAACTATATGGTACGTAAATATTAAGTTTTAAAAATTTCTACATATTTTATTCAGCTTTCTACAAAAATCCCAATAAAATCAAATAAAACACAAAAAAATATCTCTTTCTTTATAGAATCTTTACGAATATATATAAAGCGTATTTACGATACATGTATTTATATTTAAATATATGTTTAAACATTTGAATATATATTTATAAAAATTCTTGTATATACATTGTATACTTCCTTACACCCTTACAAAACTTCTTTCTATTTCATTTTACTTGAACTTTATTATTGAAAAGTTTGCATTCTATCTCAATGACATCACCAACAGAAATAAACTGCATTCTTCATATTACATTTGGTTATATTAACCTTGCCAACTTATACATGTCGACACACACTCCCACTTGGTACGAAATCTATTTTCGTTGCCTTCGCAGCCACCAAATTCAAATGGAATGCATTTATCGGTATCTATATCATAGGTCCACATGTGAAGAGTTTGACCACAATTTCCCGTTGCACTATGGGACAGGCCACATAGCTCTAAATTGAATAAAGATTTTGCTTAATAAATTTAAGAGCACAGAGTATACATTGTGTCACAACTCACCAGGATATTCGGAGTACATCAATCCATTAGATCCGGAAATCCACAGGCAAAGAGTCAAGGCTAATATTATCAATAACTTCATATTGGAGCGTAACAAGAGCGAAATGGATAATACCTTGTAGACAATTGGAAGGCTTTATTTATAGGGTCGCCTAAGGTTTCAAGCGTATCCAATCAAGTTATAGCTTTTAATTTCATGCTTTATAAGGCAAATTAGGTTAAATCTATCACATAAGAAATTAACATTCTACACGGTTATTTTGCAGATACATTTGCATATAGAATCTAATTAGAGTATGAAAGCGGAACTCTTAGAACGATTCTTTCTATTGTATTCTATTGTATTTCCTTATTCAAGTCTGATAATTTTATCAAATTCTAGTTAAAGTGAACAATATAATTTTGTTTATGGTATATTTCCATTATGTATTATTGTATCCATATCAATTGCTTTGGCAAAAGAATTCTAATAGACGTTTCTTTCTATTTTATTTAAATTATATTTCATTCATTTTTTGCTTGACAATATTGAACTTTATTCATGGAGCTCCAACTTGACAATATCATCAAGTTTTTGAACTTTTTGTACATTCCATATTTTTATCCGTTACATATCTCTCTACACTGTTTAAAGGATAAAAAATTGGAGTTGTTATCGCAGCCGCCGTTACAATTAGCTATATTAAGTGATTAATCTGTTAGTTAAAATAACTTCAACAGGTTATTCAGCTTGATAACTTACAATAATCAAATGCCTCAAAGCCGGTTATCATATTCCAAAAAATCAAAACTGATATTATAAGGAACTTCATTTTTTAGCGATATGGATTCTTCAGAGTAACAAATCTCTATTTATATGGTCAACAACGTGCTGTCAAGCGAATCTAGTGAAATTAAAGCTTGAAATTTATATATATTATTATAGTGACAAATCTGATTAAATGTGTCGGTAAGGGCAAAAGCATTTGTCATGGTAATTTTGTAGATACATATACATATATATATAATTTCTAACTATACTGGTACGTAAATATAAAGTTTTAAAAAGTTTCTTTATATTTTATTCAATTAACTTTATACATGAAGCTTATTTCTGTGTTATATTTTTTCGTATCCATATCACTCACTCGTTACATATCATTTTACACTGCTTCTCGGATAGGAATTTGTTATCATTGCCTCCGCAGCCGCTAAAAATAAACTCAACGCATTTCCTTTTCTTCCAATTGTAGGACCAAAGGGCAATGTTTGCAAAGCAATTTGGTTTTCTAGCTGTAGTTTGACTATGGGGCATCCTGCAGCGAGCTAGCATAGTTAAAGTAATTGATATCCTTTAAACTGTCGTATAACTCAGCAAGGTATTCATCGTTTAAGAACTCACATCTCGTATCTTTCAGTGCGACAGATCCGAACATTATGGAGCAAAATACCATAAGTAATATTATAAAGAACTTCATTTGGAAGTTGAACAAAGCTGAAGCGATGTGTATTGCACCTGATAGACGCTACTAAAAGCTTTATTCAAAAAATAGTTCACGCTCTCTCAGGCAAATCCAATGAAATTACCGACAATAATTTGCGTTGGTATTTAAAAATTAAGCTTGATCAAATTATCCACATTCTACGTGGCGTATTAATCACTTTAAGTGATATTAGTATATATAAAAGATATAGAAATTAGTTTTTTTATATGACAAATTAGTTGAAATGTATCGACTAAGACTTCTACATTCTTTCGGTTTACGTTACTGATACAGATACGCATCTACATAGGACATTTTCTTTGGTTAATAAAAAATATTCTATAGATTATAATTATAGGTGAAAGACATCAAAATGCGAGCTTGACGCTGATTAAGCTTTATTCTTGGAACCTGTTCCAGCTAAGGCTTAACAATAGCATATCTTTTATATATATCCATATCTTATTTCTTATTTTCGATCTGGACAAAAGTAAAAACACAGCGATACACGTTCAAAGTATGAGATTTCGTGACCGTCCTTGCAGCACACTTTACACCATTCATCTTTGAACAAAGAAGTTTATCTCTTCAGTTAATGTGACGCAAATGGTATTTTCATTTGATAACTCACCAGATCCAGTTGGATAACCCTGTGGGTTCTGACATCCGGCCGCTATATGACAACAAATCAAAACTAATAAAATCAAGAGTTTCATTTTCGACTTTAACAATGCAAGATTTCGATTGAATGCATGATGAATTACATTTAAGCCTTATATACAGTATTATTGCTCTTGAACAAATCGATCGGTTATAGATTTTAATTAAGTAATTAATATGGAAAATTTGATTTCATTTGTCGGTTAAAACTTCCGCATTCTTTCGGTAGCTTTACTTATGCAATTGATTGTGTCTCTAAATATTTCCCTTGGCAACAGAATTAGAATGTTAAAAAAAAATTGATAGGTTGACAATATTGAACTTTATTCATAAAATCTGTTCCAGTTAATGCACTGTCGATGCTTATTAAGAATATATACATTTTACTATAAATGCTCAGAGATATCCGCTAAGTTTCGTTCCAAGCTCCTGGAAAAAGTTTATATACCCTCTGCAAGAGTATCAACAGAAATAAAATAAAAAATGTTCTTTAAGTATTTGCCTCAGCGGACTTAGAAAGTTTCTTTCTTTCTAATATGCAGTAATGTTGACATTGAACTTTATTTATAAGTATCTTCCGTTCATTAATTCATTCATTATTGCCACCAGCGACAAAGAGATTCCACACATATCTGGTGTTATTGAAAATCCACTGGGCGGGGGCTTGCAACCTCTCATACACCAACCTAAATAAAGTACAGTTTTTTAGTATATTGAAATCAAAAAGGGTTTCATTTGCCAACTTACCTCGATCGATTATTATATTATTATAGGCAGAAGTCATTTGGCTAAAAATCAAAACAGATATTATCAAGAAGTTCATTTTGAACTCGGGCAAAAAATTTCAACTGAGAGCCGATCGAGTAGATTTATTTGAAGTGTTTGCAACACTCTGTTAGGCGAATCTAATGAAATTTAAAACATAAAATTTGTTATAGTAAATGGTTAATTAGTTTAATCGGTTGATTACATCTTATTTTTTAGCAGATGCTCAAAGATTTCGTTTTATGTTTCGAGGTTCAATTGCATCGGTTAACAACTAGATAAACTAAAAATTAAATACTTTAAAATTAAATAAACTTTTAATTAAGAAAAAATTTCCTTGCCATGTATAATTATATGATTTATCGATCAAGCCACGAAAATAGCGATATTTCACGTAAAAATCTTTTAATTTCAAATGAATTTTATGAGTTTCTCTGTTTAGTTTTAGGTTCGTATTGATAAAGGAACATACATAAATTACTTTACTGCTTGCACATCAATTTTACTCAGATTTGTATGTGCTATGCATGGCACATCTGTCGTCACATTTGTTTTAGTTTTCCACAAAGGTGTCACATGACGGGGCACAAGGTCAGCCATATGAAAGAGCAAAGCGCAACGTGAAATAATCAATGGAAAATCAACGAAAATGTTGAAAGTAATTGCGATGGCAGTCAGAAACAGCAATTGAGAGAGTGAGGAAGAGAGAGAGAAGAGAGAGAGGGATGCCAGGCACAGAAATTGAAAAAGAAATGTAAAAATAATCGGCAATAAATTTAGCAAAAGTGTCGAAAACGGTTCACAGAGCATGAGAATGAGAGAAGCAAAGAGGCAGAGTGAGAGGAAGAGGGAGGTGAACACACACGGAAATTTGGCCACGGCAGGAACTCGTAGTTCAATGTCCTGTGCAGGCAAAGGGTAAAGGGTGTTAGCGAAAGGGGTGGGGAGGGAAGGGAGGGGTGCATGCAGCGAACTCGCAACCGCATTTATAATAAATTGAATTGCAATAACTCAACTTCAATCAAAAATCATAATTCATGGAATTCGACAGGCTGCAGTGCCACAGCAGGACTTGTGCCGCACCCCAGTTCGGAGTTTACTCCTCCCTCCCTCCGCACTTGCCCCTCTACCCCTCTCTCTGCCTGCCTTTCTCTTTCTTGGCCTTTTTTTTGGCGTTGCATTGCTTTGGTCGTCGCCCGAAAATTATAAATCTACGCTTTGACATGAAGATGCAAGTGAGAGAGAGAGAGAGAAAAGGAGAGAGGGAGAGAGAAAGAAGAAGGGGGGTTAGGGGGTAGCAGGCCTCGCGAAGACATGGATTTATAGACGAAGACATAAATACAAACGGAGCCATCGAAGCAATCGCAGCGAGCAGCGGCCAAAGACAGCAAAAGGCAGCAGCGAAAACAGCAGAAAGAAGGCGAAAGAGAGGGAGGGAGGAGGGAAAAGTGCGCAAGGAGGCGGAACACGCTCAATGCCCATAAATATCCTTTGCCGCTGGAGTTGCAGCCGTTCCAGTCGAGCGAGGCAGGGACGTAGAGCGAGGGGGGAGGGCGAGGGGAGGTGACTGGGGACTGACGCAGTTTAGGTGAAAATAATCACCGCTTCACATGAAATCATTTTGCGGCGCAAAATGCCAAAAGAGAATGCAAGCGCAAGGATACGCAAGGATACCCAATGCAGGCGATATATAGTCTATATACACACACACACACATACATATGAATATATACATATCTGTTCTTTGTCTGTGTATGGCGATTCAAAGTTCTGTTCAGCCGTATCAAGGACAAACAAATCAAATGTGACAATTTTGCAAAACGTTTAAATGATTTTCAGCTTTGATTTGTGGAGTGGGAGAGAGAGAGGGAGGGTAGTGAAAAGAGATAGAAAACGACACATCGAGCAGCACTGAAAGAGAAAAATTGCAATGACAATTTAATGATAGTTTTGCAGTTAAGTGTATTTTTAACATTTTTGTGTGTGTTTTGGCAGAGTTTCGATGAGTTCGATTTTCTGATGAATGATATGGGGCGTATTTTTGGCGGATATCTTAATTGAAATCGGAAGAATATTTTGATGTTATTGCATAGAAAAAAAAATTTTTAAATTGGTATTTTATTTCATCATTCATTTTGCTTATACTAAAGAACATATATAGCAAAGTTCCTTTATTAGTTTAACCTTTTCTTTGCTTTTGGCCTTCAGTTTCTTTACTTTAATTAAGCAATTGGATTGTCAATTCGAGTAGACGACTAAAAGAACCTCTTCAAATAGTTGTAATTTTCCAAATAATAGAAACAGACATAAAAAAAACACTTCACATTATTATAAAACATACAGAATAAAACAACTTCTGGTAAGTACAATAAAGTCTTGTCGGCGAATAAACACGGAAAGGGAATCACATAATTTTTTGCAAGTTTCCGCCGGCTTATTGAATAGAAAAGAAATGCGAGAGAAATGTAAAGAAACTACAATGAGAAAAAGAAGAAAGAGATGAAAAAGTAAGCTAAATACGAAGCGGGAATGCACTATAAGAGGTTTGATGAAAATCGATGGGAGTCAAAGTAAATTATATAGAATGAGGAGGTATTGAGGAAAGAAACTGTAAAAACCCCAAAAATACCTACGGAAATTTGATTTTTAAATAATAATAATAATAAAATAATAAGATTATACATATTATATATAGTATATACGCATTAAAGATCTGTATAATTTAAGAATATGTTGTATAAATATATTCTTCAAAGTAAAGTTGATAAAAAATCGTTTCTTTAATATCAAAATAGTTTTTTCTTATTTTCACAACTTCTCAAATGAAGAATTTTATTCTAAAAACTTTCTCACTTTCCAAAGGAGTAACTTCTCAGGCTTTTATATGTATTTTATAAGTCATTTATATATTTAATACCATATACCATAAACAGATTTTTTATTTGTCTGGCATTGCAATTGGATATCGAAGAAGCGAAGGACTTCGTCGCAATGTTTTGCACCTTTTTCGGCCAACGCGATATTTTATTGTGCGCATTACCCAGTCTACCTCCCCTCTACACCTCCCCTTTCCCTTTCCTACATATACTCTTTTATTTTTTCGTTGTTCTCTCAAATATTTTAATGTTTATTTATATGTAGATTTTGTTTGGTTATTGTAAAAAGGGATACGCGCAGAAAAAGGACTCGGCCGATTCGCGTGGACTTTGGCGGATGTTCGTCGCCGTTTGAGCGGGTCGAGCTCTTTTTTTATGTGTCTGCTGTCATAAAAAAATACCAAAAAAAAAGCCAAACATGAACTTCGCATAATGCTGAATGCAAAAGCGCAACACCTTTGCGTACAATACAAATAAAAAAGGACACTCGACAAAAGGTCGCGGAAGTAATTTACAATTTGGATGGGCAAAAAAAACGCCGCCCTCTCCCCCCTTCAAGAAGCAGCACGGCAAATAAACCTTGTCAGGATCGGGTATATAGACAATATCGGGGATCGGAGCGGCACAGCGGGAGAGGGGGCAGGGCAGGGCGGTAACTGTGTCTGGTTTTGCGGCGCAAATTGACAAGATTTATTTTCAATTAAAAACAAACGTAACGAGTGACGGAGAGGAGAAGGGATGGAGGCAGGAGAAGAGGGGAGGAGGGGAAGAGGGGAGGTGGGTTGCATTATCCTTTCTGGCGTGCGCGGCAGACATTCAACATTTTATTGGCAGCGTGTTTTATGTGTGATTCGCAATTTGACAATAAATCAAAAGGCGGCCGTCGCATTTCCAGCATTTCCAACAAAATTTTCACAATTTTCTCGTGGCAAGGCAACAGCAGCGGGAGGGGGGAGGTAGGTGGTGAGGAGTGAGCGAACTATTGTGGGCACGGCATGGACGAGGGCTGCCACCCTTAAGCCGCAGCGCATGCCGCGTTGATGAATGACGAAGGACGAAGGACGACATGCAGTTCGGCACAAACACACAAGCACACACAGGGCACATGCACACACATGCACATGCACACATACACATACACACACACACACACAGAGACTGCGCTGCAGTTGAAACACGCACACCGATTGGCTGCACACGTCGACGTGCAATAATTTTATGTGTCCTGCGAACACACATGAAAAAAAAGAGGAGTAACGGAAAGAGAGAGGGGAAAGGAGGGGGAAAAAGATAGAGAGGGAGAGTGGGAGATAGATAGAGTGAGAGAGAGGAGAGAGGGAGAAGGGCCAGCGAGTGGGGGAGTGAGGAAGTTGAAGAGTAACCTGCCTCGCCAGGCGCTGCAGCCGCCTCATTGTTGTCCTGGTTATTTATGACCCATTAAGGCAAGCGGCAATTGCACATGTGTTCTTCACACAGTGCACCCCCTGCCCCTCCTCCTTCCCCTCACTGCCCTACCCTGCTTAACCACCCCATGCCCTCAAGGTGCTATGTGTGTCAGTTCGACCTCGACTGATGTCTGCTTTGCTTTTAATTGTCGTGCAGGACGAGGACAAATGTTAATAACTGCGACTCAGCAGAGACTCCCCCACAGACTCTGCCCCTGCCCCTCCTCCCAGTCTTCACTTCCCTGTGCCTTAACTCCCACTGCTCTTTCTAATAATCATGAAGCATAATTCATTTTTAGATCGTGTTTGCCATTGAATTTACGACACTCTCTCTCTCCTTCTCCCTCCCTCCCTCTCTCTCAGTCTTTCATTTCCATTTACGCACGCAAAAAACAATTATGCCCCTTGCCCTACCTTCTCCGGCCTGCCCCCACCCCCTGTGTGTGTGTGCACATTTAATTGCCTGGCCAAAGGATTCGAATGGAGACATTAGAAAAATCTGTTGCCGCCAAACAGGACACACGTCGCTCGCAGTGGAAGTCGTTAAAATGCTAGAGTTACTCGTATGTTATCTGCCAGGAGAGACAAGAGGGAGGGGAGGGGCAGTCAATGAGAGGAGAGAGAGAGGTGGGTAGGGGGGTAGATACTTCCTGAAACATGTGTGCAGTTGCCCCGGGATCGTGCTCTTCTAGTTTATTGGCTGCGACAGTATTGTGTTCCAATCTTAGTGGCAGAAGAGGAGGAGAAGGGGAAAGGAAGAAGAGGGGAGGGGTAGCGAGATGAGTTGCTTGGTAATTCGTTTGGCAACAACTTGCCTGAATGTGCAATGTGCGAACATGTCCTTGAAGGACACTCTCGCACTGTGACAATTCCTTAATGACAATGTGCTGCCTGTAAATAAAAACATTATTGAAATTATGAAAGAAATAAATTATACTTTGAATTAATTGGGAAACTGAAGAGGAAAACACTTATATTAATATAATATGAATTTGCAATATTTAATTTCATTTTTGGTCAGAAGATTCTTCTATAATTTTATACTGTTATTTCAGAAAACAACACTATTGAACATATCTATTAATTTGAAAATGAGTGCATCTAAGAAGAGAATAAGCCAGAAAGTAATGTATGATTTGAATAATATTTTTTATGATGCTGGTAAGAATACAAAGATAATATAAATTAAAACAATACAAAATTATATTTATAAACTCTTCTAAGAATATATTGCTGAGATTCAAAACATCAATAATTTTGTTATTACAATTTTTTAGCTTCCTTGAAACTCTCTATTTAATGTTTCCCTTCTTATGTTTCTTTTGTGGGTTCAAATGCTCAATGTTACTAGGCTGGTTCTTTAATCCAATTTTATTACCTTTTTTACTCAAACCTGTTCTCTTAATATCTCTACCTTTATTTTGTGCCTTTTGTATCACCATAGTTATCCCAACCTGCCTTTATTTCCCATTATATACGATTACCATACTCTTTCTATCATATCATACCGTGATTCTTTTTCCCTTCTCTATTCTCCGATCTCAATCCACATGCCAAACTAAACATTCAAAAATGTACTCTTAATCAATTCAGAGATATGTCTGCATAAACAAACGTTTATGTGATTCATATTTACCAAGACTTGACATTGATATGCTACACTCTCTCAAAACAACCCCGCCCCCTCCTTTCATACGCTCCCACTCTTATACCTTTCCAGCATTAACCAATAGAAGTACAGAGAACAACTTCATCTCCCGCTGCATCTTATGTCCAGAGTGATGCCAAGCAAGCCCTCCCAAAACAAAAAGGATGCAGCTCACTGGCGAGGAGCGACTTCAAATCATTGCAAAGTGGCAAAATAAATAAGAAGGCAAATAAATTTTGAGCGTGCGCAGCCGAAGGACTTGCGTGTCAGTGCCAAAGGATGCCAAGAGCAGACAGGACATCGTAAGCCAATGCCTCCAGTTGCATTACGCTCCAAGCTCTCCCCCTTTCTCTCTCTCTCGGTTGCATGCCACAAATTTATGCGACATCAAGTGGAAGTGGATTGCCGCCGTCCATTGGGCGCCTGCTCCTCAAGCAGCAGCAGCAGCGCAGTATCCTGTAGTGTCCTGTGCGTTATCCCTGTCAAGCTGGGGCAAACAACAGGAAAATCGCTTGACAAAAATGCAAAGAAAGTGACAGTCTCACGGGAAGAAGATGGGGAAGAGTAGAAGGAAAAGAAAACAAAGAAAAGTAGAAAAATGAAATGAATAATTTATGCATAATGATGGACATAATATCTTGAGTCTGTGGGAACTAAAAAATAAATATTCTCTCCATTTGTCAATTTATTTATTGATTGAACTTAAAAGAAAATAATATATAGAAATTTATATTATGTGAAGAGATATTTAGGAAAAAGTAGTTCAAGTAGTTATTCAATATCTAAGATTCTAAAACTGTTCCGTGATAGTTTTTTAGGATATATCAAAGAACTTAGAAGCTTAAGCCATATTCAACCTAATTTAAGAAATTGACATATTTGTGTAGATGAGGAAAAAAGAATATATATAAGGTTTAAATTTATATTATATTTTAATAACATTTTAGCTGATTATTTATAATATATATATTCAATGTTTAAAAGCATTAGACATCTTTAAAAGAATATATTTAAATGTTTTTCTAAAGTAAATGGAACCTTAAAGTCAGTCTTCCTTCAACCTAAGCTCAATATCTGCCAAAACCTTCCTTATTATATATTTACCACACAAGATTTAATCTCCAGCATCTTACCCAGCATAATATCAAGCATTATCGCATTACGTATACGCAGCGTGGTGTTAACTTTCGAATTATTACTAACTGTTTGTGTGCTGCATATCAAATTGGCTGCCTTTGATGGCTGCAACGTTGCTTCACCTGCTCTACTACCTCTCTCTCTCTTTCTTCTGTTTCTTCCACTTCGTTTACTTGCTCTTCTTCCAGCACCACGTAGCTAATGAGCTGTCCCTGTCGCAGCAGCCATATTCAGCTGCCTTGTTTAATTTGCCCAGTAGTGAAACTGAAAAATGCATAAATAGCATTTTAATTAGAAAATTAGCTGGAAATATGCAGCTCACGTTAATCGCAACGCGAAACGAAACTGACTCGCTGCAATAGACGGGGAGAGGCAGCAAAGGGTGAAGGGGCATCTCATGCAATATCCAGGAGATGCGACAACAAACTGAGAGTGCAGCACGCTCCACTTTCAACGTGGAGCTGGTGCTGCCTGCCTCCTTGTGACACTCGGAAATCATTTGGCGACACCAGCAAGGACTACGCCAATTGCTGCGGCTCTTCTTCAGCCCCGCCTGTCCCTGCTCATGCCCCTGCTGCTGTTTGGGGGCATTGGCTTAAAGCTTTGACTGTGTGCAGGCCGACTCCGGGGGAGTTCGACGCGGGCCCGTTTTGTTGCGACAAATGCCGTTATAATTATTTATACCGTAAGCACATTTTATGGTGTCGCAATTTTAAAATGCAATTAGACGCGCAACTCTATGAAGCAGCGACAAAGCGAGAATGCGATGAGAGAGTGACTGACCTGGACATACTCTTTAAATGTTTCTTATAATTAACAAATGCAAACTTCAGAGTTGAATATAATTTATAGTAGGTATTATAAGAGTAGACTTATCCTGATAAGGCCAAGGATGAAAATTATTATCATTATTTTTAATTTGAGGTGCAATATACAGGATTAAGCTTATCATTTATAAAAAAAAATATAACTTTTGAAAGCAAAGGGAACCGTACAAAAAGAAAATACTTAAATTGCATCTTCATTTATTCAGTTAATATTACCTATAACAAAACCTTAGAAATTGCAAAAAAAAATAGATTTTAATATATAAATAAAATAAATTCATACATATTATATCAAATCATCATGTATGTACATCATCATGAACATGAATCGAATTTAAATTTAAACCATCAAAAAATCAACATATAATTTTCCTCTTCAATAAAAGTCTAATTTCTAACTGTATACTTTTCTAAGAAATAGTTTGAACTTATTATATTTTAAATATTCATTTGTATTTTGAACAACTAAGAAAAAAAAATAACCTCTCAAATATTCAAGCAAAACAGCCCTTTTCACATCAGAATTTACCCACAGGGTATTAAAAAGCATTGAAATAACATGCAGAAAAGCACTCGTTACAAGGACAGAAAGACAGGCAGGCAGACAGACTGATAAAGAAAGGGACACAGAAAGAGAGAGAGAGAATAAGAGAGACAGAGAGAGAGAGACTACTGTAATTTTTAATGGGGTTTTGTCATTTGTACCCCAAATATTCTATGAAAGCATCAACAGAATTGGCTTACCAGCCAACCATCTTCCATCTCTCTCTACATCACTCTCACTCCCCCACCAAATCCCCTCCACTTACTCTTCCTGCTCACCTGGCTTATTAGTTTTTTACACTTATTGAACAGCCGCGCACTCTTCAATATGTATTTCCCCCGCCTTCCATATTATGTTCTCAAACGAGCGTAACGAATCTAAAGCAAAGCTGAGCAACTGCAAGACGGAAACATCTGCTGTCATATTTTGATATTACAAAATTCATATACTCTTATTTTTGGTATTTGCTTATTTAGTGCAGTTTCAATGTATTGGTTTGCTGAAGCTCTTGCATAATGAAAAGTTGTATCTGGAAAAAATAAATTTGCATAAAACTCGATTTCATGTTTGGAGAATATGAAGAGAAAAATGCAATATGTGACAACATGTGCTGGGTTCAATTTAGGGGAATTTACTGGAAAATGAAAGAAACAAAAAAAAGTGAGATGTATTTTTTTAGGTAATGTTAAGGTATTTCCCAACAATAGTACCAGGTAATACATTTATTTATTCCTATTCAGTATTCATTTCAATTACAAATATATGATCGATTTTAAGATTTTATTGTTATATATTTTAAATATAAAAGTATATAAAAATAAGCATAAAATTTAGAATCGAATATTTTTATTTTTATTCTCAAATTTCTCAGCAATGAACCTCCTTAATTGTCCAACAACAAATGAAGAAGACTTTTCTGCTCTACTATTTCTACTTCTCTTTTCGCTATATTCGTCTTTACGGACTATCGCATTATCGGCTGTGGTCGTAAACTATTTGCAGCAATTATCTTGCTAAGTTCGTTCGACGCCTTCGGGGAAATATGCAGCGAATTAATACAAGTTTACAGGGTGGCTCAGGCACACAACCCTTTTTGGCTGCCTTACGCCCGACGGCCGTCGCCGAGTGCGTTTGGGTAAGCGCAAGTTTTCGCTTAATTTATAACGAGGATTACAATAAACAAACTAATCTACGGCAATAAACACTAAAAATCCCCCAAAGTGTTTGGACATTCAAGGGTTACTACAGTGCCATAGAAGAGGGAGAGGGAGGGAGGTATAAGGGTGCTCGCAAACCTGGGCAATGTCTTTTTATAAGTTAAATCGCTGCTGCAATCCTTTCGCCTTTTAAATATGCCATTTCCGCAGCGAGATTATTTTTCGATATCGCCCCCGAAAATGTATGATTTCGATATGTTTACGAGTGCCCAGTGACCAGTAGCGGGTAACGGGTACCGCTGTTAGCGGGCAGAGGGTAGCGGGTAACGAGTGAGCAGTACCGAAAGTGCACAGCCGCCGGATGCGTTTGTCCGACCCGGCAGATAGGCATCGCGGCTCAGCTGGCGCTTCCTCTACCCTCTCCT
This sequence comes from Zaprionus africanus, assembly GCA_018151435.1. Classification (NCBI taxonomy): domain Eukaryota; kingdom Metazoa; phylum Arthropoda; class Insecta; order Diptera; family Drosophilidae; genus Zaprionus; species Zaprionus africanus. Next base: position 1,935,307 of record JAECXB010002306.1, on the reverse strand, counting down.
CCCCTCAGTGTATGTGGGGCGTGGTCACAGTGCGTGCCTTGGCTGCATCCGTTTTTGATCCTTTTTTCTATTAACAATAAATTTGTACGATTTTTATTTGACCGCAAGTAACACGAAGAGACTCGTTGACATTCGAGTAGGTGAAGTGGTGAAGAGGGCTCTACAGACTTTTATGTGACCATAAAGATGGTCAATAAGGGTTAGTTTGGGTTGACACAACTTGATGGCCAGCTGGGATCAGGAAGTTACTAAAAGGAGTAGAAGCTTGATAAACAGGAATGTATAAAACTGGCGGAGTTAGACCTAAAGTGAGGTTAGATTCGATATACATAAGTTGATTATTTGATTAGTTCTTGAGATAACTTGATTACTTGAAAATATATATAGAGTAAAAATATACATAAACAATCCATACTTTAATCACATGAAAATGATTTTAATGTATATGCATATATTTTCATGAACAATCTGGAGATAGAAGTAAGATTAGATTAGAAATAAGTTAATTACTCTTGATTAGTACTTGAGATGACTTGATTACTTGGGAATATATAATGAGAACAATATTTTAAACATTTTTTAATATATATGCATATATTTTCATGAACAATGTAAAGATTCTCATGTATTTTAAATCAAAAATTGAAAGCTTTTCACAAGACTTTCCCTCTAACTTATAATTACGTTAAGACATCAGAGCAAGATGTACTTAAGTGTCTTATACAATACTTTCATCACAGATAATGTACTGGACACTAAGAGTGTGGGGCAGGCAAAGAGAAAGAGAGTGGAGAGTGGGTGGGGGGCACAACAAATCGGGCAAAACGGGATGCGCGTGATGCCCGAAAGGATGCCATTAAGGACAACGGTTACAATCGTTAGTGAAGCCATTAGTTGCCCAGCGCCAATATGCGAAAATCACACATAGCAAACATACACACACCCCGCACACACTCACAGACACATGCAAGCCTGCCCCCAGGAAAGTGTCCAGAGTTGTATAATTGCAAGTGCGCAGCTTTTGGAAAAAGTCCGAGTTATAACATAAAATAAACCGAGCAGAGGACAGCCAAATGTCCATCTTCCACTAATGTGGCCCAGCCTGGATGGGGATGGGGATGGGGAGAGGGTGAATCCACAAAGTCACGAAGCTTCCGCCGTAAGGACATCAGGACAACAATAACAATAAAACAAAGGCCCGTTCCCGGTTGTCCTGGTTGCCCGTTGTTCACATTGTACACGGGTAACTGAAAATAATTTCTGGGATATTATCGCAGTGCCGGCGCTGCTGATGTCCCAGGCGCGATATGAGGCCACACAAGGCTGAATGGAGTCCGAGACGGAGTTGGGAGTGAGTGAAAGAGAGAGCTCGAGTCGGAGATTCGCATCAACATAATGTCTACTTTACAATGTGGATAAAGTCACCCGGCTGCGCTCCAAGAAAACGAAATCACATCCATATCGACGAAACAACCATTCAGCCTGGACTCCCCCCCCTTATTTCCTCTTCCTGCTCCCTGACGACCCACCTGACACCAGTGCTTCGCCAAATGTCCTGTCTGGCTGACCAACCTCCCTCCTTTGCCGGCTGCACATGCCTTACTCCAGCACGCCACGTTGCAATAAGTTACGGCTGGCGGCCATTACGCCGCCATGGTGGCCAGCACTGAACTGGACCCAGCACAGCCGGAGACAAATCCGAAATCCATACTCGTAAACAAATGCAACTAATCGCCGTTCATGTCGAACGTGTTCACGGCCAGGCGAACCTAAACCTAAACCCAAACGCAAAGCCAAAGCCAAACCTAAATCCAAAACCTAACCTGAAATTGTGGCTGCCATTCCCAGCGTGTCCAGCGCCGTCTCGCAATGATCATTGTTGCGGACTTAGTGCTGATTCGCAATCTGATGGCTATCGAAGATGGAAACGCTGGCAGAGGAGGTGGGCGAGGAGGTACTCATAAGAAATGAGCGGGAACTGCACTTTGAGATTCGTTGGAGTTCAAGATTAAGAAAGCTTGCGATAAATGAACACCTGAAGTAGTTGCGCAAGAATGTTTTAACAATTTTTTGAATTGTTTTTTAGCCAATTTTATGAACTCTATATTAAGAAATAATTTTGCTAATTTTATAATCATTTTTTTTCAAAAGTGTTTCAAGAGTTTTCTTAATTAAACTCATAAAAATAAGATGCAAAAATAAATTATTTGGAAAAATTCTTTAAGAAAAGTTTTCATAATTAAACTTATGAATCGAAAATGAAAAAATGAATTATTTGGAAAAATTCTTTTACAGTATTCATATTTATTAAAAACGTATTGATAAAATCTTATTAAAATAAAAATAATTTCTTATGTTCTAAAGGTGTTGACAGAATGTGAAATTAATCAATCTATAAATCTTACCATGATCGAAAATGAAGACAACTTAAAGAGTTTTTCACCAAATTGTGAGCCCAGAAAGACAATACAAAGAGGTTTGAAGGTAGAGTGAAAGGCTTAACCCCTCTAACAGAGACTTCAACTATGAATTCTCTTTAACAATATTGAATATATTCTAGGAACTATGGAAGTTGCTTGTTGAGCAACCTAAGACCTACAAAAACTAACTAAATAAAGAAGATATTAAGTTTTATCCTGGGAAGTCGTCTTTGGGGTCTTGCCAAACCGCATTAGTAATTTATACAGTAAATTTATAAATTTATACAAAATTTACGAAATAAGTAGGCATAGAAATAAAATTTCAAAGCTGTCGCCCGAAAATGGAGTACGTTGAGCAACGACTGGCGTTTTTAGTTCTATTCATTGTGCTGGAATCCATCGTAGCACATAGAGCTCACAAGGCGGATCGTTTCAAAAAATATTTTTAACTCATTTCGAAGGTATTTCGCTAGAAGCGTGTATAAGCTATAAATCAATAATATTTGTCGAAAGAAGAATTGCGAAGGATTGTTTTCCTGATTTCTTTTGGCGCTATAAGCAAAAATTTCCTTATTACTTAAGACCGAGAAAAGTAAAAAAATACCCTTTAGTTTTTGTCCTGAATTTTAATTCCTATTTAGTCTGCAAAGGGTACTTCAAAATTTTGGAGTATATACTCGTATTCTCCGTAAGTCAAAATTTTACGTTCCAGCTCGCGCCATGTTAGCAATGCCTAAGAAGAAAAGCCGTAAGCTGGAGGATCTGGAAGATGATGAGCTGTACGACGGCCTAAGGAAAGTAAAGAGACTGAAACTAGCTTCCTTTGACGATGGCTACGACGAGAATTATCTGGAGGTTGCAGGAGATCGAGCTCGGTTGGCTTCGCTGAACGAGTTGCAGCGAGAGTTTAAGCTTTACGAGCGAAGCTTGAAACGTGAGAAGCTCTCCAACAAGTGGGACATAAAGCGCCTTATCCAGTCCAAGGTAGAGGAGGAGGTGCAGCCGGAGGCGATCAAGGATCGCAGTAGTGTGCGCCGATTGGCGCCAGAGGCGCAGCGTGTGGCAGATGAGCGACGCAGTGCCATCGATCGCCTTGTGGCAAGTCGCGTATTTAAGAGGCAAAAGGAAAAAGGCAATGAGGCGAGTGATTCTCCCAAGAGACACAAGCTAAAGGCACGCGACATATACTCGGATGTGTCCAGTGAAGATACAGATGAAGAGCTCGAGGCTACTCTGGATGAACTCTGCCTCTCGAATGACCCATCTGACACTCCAGTGAGTTCGCTCATGGAGCTCAGCAAGGCGCTGCTCACTCGCAATCAGCTGGAGGATTTTCTGGATAAGCCCATCTTTGAAGAGTGCGTTGTGGGTTGCTTTGTGCGCATTTCCATTGGGCCTGCTCCGGGTCAGCTGTCCACGGTGTATCGCCTATCCCTGATTGTGTCTGTGGAGCAGACAGAGCAGGAGTATCAGCTGGGTGCACGTCGCACCAACCGTCTGCTGCATCTGCAGCATGGAGGGCAGCGTTGTAGATTCCAAATGCATCTGGTGTCCAATCAAGCAGTTACTCCATCGGAGTTCTACTTCTGGTTGGATGCCTGTGCAAGGGATAACCAATCGCTGCCCACACTGGGTGCCATAGCCAAAAAGGAGAAGGACATCGAGCGGACTAGTAATTATTCCTTCACCGAGGGCGATGTGGAGCTGATGGTGCAGACCAAGCGGCAGGCAGGACAGAAACCTGTCAGCGCTGCCTATCGCAAGGTGTGTTTGATTATGGAACGGGACATGGCGGTGGATAGCAATAATCTTGAGAAGGCCAGTCAGCTGGAGCAGCAGATCAAAGAGATCGATGAGCAATCGTTGAGCGATCACAATCGGGAGAAGCGTGTGCAATATATGAATTCCTTTGTAGCAACGCCACCGCCGCCGACTGCACAGGAGCTGGTGACAAAGAAGCGCCTGTCCAAGCCGCGTGACAAGCAGTTCGATTGCCAGCAGTACATGAGGCGCAAGATTGCCGTACTCAATCGGCAGGAGGAGCCAAAAATTCCACCGGCATCTCTAGCAGCAATTGGGAAGCCTCTTGTGGCTCTTTCTTCACCTGCTGGGAAGAAACCCGTTGCTGTGGTGGAACCTCAAAGCAAGCCAAATGGGCCGCCCGAGTCGACAGATGTGGATGAACTGGATCTCTATGAGCTAAACAACTTCCAAATCAATGTGGATCTTAGCAGACTGTGTAAGTACCACAGAGAGAGAGGACGTTAACATGGCGTATACTTAATACGCTTCAATTACTTTTTCCTCAGTAAATTTCAACGCAATATTCGCGGAAAATCGAGACTCGACTGGGGAAGAGCTAATCACTGCCAGAAACCAGAAACAATTCAGTTCTCGCAGGCAATCAAAAAAATTGCCAAATTCAAAACAGTCCACGACGCCGACGCTGCCTAATTGCCCCCGGGGCTCGAAACGGGGCGGCCGCCGCACCCGCTACCTTCCTCTTCAGCTCGAAAACTGGAAATATGAACAGTTGCCGGGGCAGTAGCTGTGGCTCTGTGGCTGCGGCATGTCAACACTGTGTTGTGTGCCCCGTGTGGCAACTGGGGACTCTACCTCGCCACATGGTATACGATACTCTGGATACCAGTCTGTCGCGCGGGGCAGGGACAGGATGGTTGTATTGGGCATCCAATTCCAATCAACCACAGCGGACACATCAACAATTCGTGCGCCGCCAAAAGCTTGTTCTAATCCAATCAAATCTCAAATGCGGTTGTTCCCCAAGGTTATTTTGTCTTTACTCAAGTGGTAGCGATTCCTTAATTGATTTTTTTAAAATTATTTTATTTACAATCACGAATTTTAGATTCACTTAAGGTATATTTATTAATTGTATGACTGCAATAAAATTTTAGCTTAAAAAATAAATAATAAATAATAGATTTTATCTAATTATTCTTTAGAATCCAATATCTAAAAAAAAATCTTCATGACGCTTTGACAAAAATGAAAAATAAATCAACAAGGAATGGTATTTATATCATTTCAAAACAAATTTTAAAACATAAATAAATAAAAAAAAAACTTTATTCCCTTAAAGAATTTAAAATGTTCTTTAGTCCCACTGTGCCCGATAGACATTCTCGATTAACAACTGTGTCCAGGGCAGAAAGCATTTATCTGACATGGAATTGTGGTTTATATCGCAGAGCGGGAACTGTTTGCCTGGACAAGTTCGATTGAGGAAGAGTCCACACTTGTGTAGCACAGTGTGGTCAGTGCCATTTGAGTGAATTAAAAATAGACCGCGTTTCTCAATCTTTGAGTGCTCAGCAATGAATCAAGTGAGTGAAGTGGAGCAACTAATGCGACAAAGTTCAGCTTGAAGTATGAGGTGGGAAAAGGAACTATGAGGTATCATTAATAATACAAATAGAAGACTCATTCGTAGTCCGTGCATCAAAGTGGGAAGCATTCATAAGTATTCCACAAGCATCACAGTGAAGAAGATGGAGTAGAAGGGAGGAAATGGAATCAAATCGAATTGAGGCGAGAACTGGTCATAATTGAAGCTCTCTGTGTGTGTGTGTGTGGCATAGATAGCAATTCACATAGGTGACAATAAAATAAATGCCATTTACTGATGACTCATCAACATAATTTTTACGATTCGCCCCCGATTCGATAAATAAACAAATAAAGGAGGCAGCAACAGGAGCAGGAGCAGGAGAAGCAGGAGCAACCTGACTAGTTTGAGCGTGTCACGAAAACATTTCGCATGCATTGACTTTTTATGGCTGCCAAATGGAGAGAGAAAGGCAGAAGACTAAGCAAAGCAGAGCTAGATAAAGAAACAGAGAGAGGGAGAAAGAGAGAGTCCACAAATAATGCAAAATCATTTAGTGGAACTTCGGCACAGCATCCTGGCCTGGACAGACCCGACTCCCCCGACTGAAAGTCATAAAAATCCGCACAGAATGAAATTCTCATCAAGTCGCCAGTTGGCACAATTTCATTTGCCGCTAAGCAACTGAACACGGCCAAAAATGACCCCGACTTCACCCCACTTACACTCTGTGTGTGTGCGTGTGTATGTTTGTGAGTGTTGGTACTGGTCACGGAACCGCCAGCTCCGGCAATCGCGCGTGACTAACGTAATCAGCTCACGTAACGCTGAACGAGATGAGATGAAATCAGCATACACTCAGACTGCATAAATAGCGAATTTATACCAAATACCAAACTGATGCCCCGATTCCCTAGCAGCTTACTCCCTCTCCCCCCAGACCCGCTTTCCCCTATGCTTTCCATGCCCACAGCTGAGCCCTTGTTGAGCACATCCTTAACCAGCTGCTGTGGCATCTTTCTTTGTTGATCTGCCGCACGCGATGAAAACATTCTCGTAACTTACTGTTTAGTTATCGCTGTGGATCGAGTGAATATACTCGTATATAGATAATTTTATTAGATAGCTTAGGTTGCATAGCTTATTTATTTTGTAAGTTTTCTCTTCGTCCAATTCGATTCCTGAATGAATTTAAATTGTTTTTCTATTCAAGAAATTATAGAAAAATAATTTCAACAAGTTTTCAGTAAAGAAAGATTTCTTGAGTTTTTGGATTAATTTTTATCTTTTTTTCTATTTAAGAAATTAAAGGGAAAAGGGAAATTATTGTAAACAATATTTAAATGCATTAAAATTCATAAATTCATATTACTTTCTGATTTGTTGAGTTCTTTTTTTGTTGTTTTAAAAACTTTTATATTTACTTTTTTTGATACAATAATTTAACAATAAAATTTGTACTTAATATTTTTAATTGTTTGCAATACAATTTAATAATATTAGAAATTTAAAAAAAATAATCATAAAATAGTTAAATAGGAAACCACTTATAAATTTTCAATCACCAATAATTTATGTGCCATAAAAGTTGCTATAAAACTCCACCTCACTCTGGCCCAATTTGACTGTCTATTTGAATGTAATTTCTATCATTAGTAATAGGAACAAGTGACCCGTAAGCCTCCATAACGTAAGCTGCAACCGCAGAGTGGACATAAAAAGCAGTAGAATGAAAGAGAGCACAAGCTAGAGAGAGAGGGAGAGAGAGAGAGAGAGAGGGAGAGTTGGGACTGCAAACCCAATGAGAAAACGCAAACATCACGCATAAGTTTCATTTTATTTTGATTTTTACGACTGCCCGAGGCAGTGACAGTGTGCCACGCCCCCCTCTACTCCACTGCCCCACACAGCCCCTGTACAAACCTGAGCCCCAATCGGACCCGGACAGCGTGTGCATGTGTCCCACCTGGATCACTTGCTAAATAACCAAGCGAAAGGCAACAAAAATCAAGAAAAAGTAGTCACCAAATGGGCAGGACAAGCTCAACGAGAGAGTGAGAGAGAGAGGAGGGAGGAGAGAGATAGGGGGAGGAAGGGGGATGGGAGCTGTTGTGTCCGGCTCGGAACTAAAGCAGAGAAAATGCCTATTTACGAGCTCGCATGCTGCCGGACACATGGTAATCATATATTTTGGTCATATCTGTGGACCATAAAACCAGAGTCCTTATGTGCCTGTCAATGAGTTGTTTCATGACATTTATTTCGCTTGTTCCTGCCCAGGGTTCAACATGCTGCTTGTGGGTGCTTTCCAAAGGGGGTAGTGGGGGGAGGAGCGGGGGATGCTGCGTGCAGATGGAAAATATTTTAGTGTCCATTTAATGTCCAATCTAAGATGAGCTCGTAACTTTTGATCGAATAAACGAGCGAAAGACCGAAGCTCACTCCCCTGCTCCCTTCCCACCACTCCCTCTCTCTCTATAAAGGTAACCCATATGTGCTTGTATATGTGTGTATTTCTGGATAACGGTCAACGGGGCTCGCACACGGCACGCAATCCAGTCTCCTGGGATAATTCTTTAATTTTCTCACTGATGCGCTGTGAGTGATAAGTGGAAATTATTCGCCAGCTATTTGCTCATTTTATTACTCGCTCTCTCTCTCTTTCTCTTCCTCTCTCTCACACTCTTCCTTTCTACCTTCCATAAATATTTAATAAAAATCAAAATTAGTTTTTCTTCTTAATTTTCATCGCGTAACTCTGGGAATTCCTTGCATAATGAAAAGCATTTTGTTATTGTAGTTTTTGGCCTTTTTTCTTTGCTTTTTTGGCATTTTTTGCTTCAAGCTGCGCCCCTTTTAAAAATGTCAAGTTCCCCTAGGCTGATCCTAAACATGTCATGAGGGGCAGCTGTGAATAAAACGCTTCGTTAAAAATTAAAAAAGCCAACAGGCTTCGCTCTTGTCTCATTGGTAGTACTTTGAGGTCATATGAGCCTTCTTTCTCTCTCACTACCTATCTCTCTCTTCATCTCTACTGCTGTAATTCTTTCTCCCTCTCTTTCTGAGATACTCCCCGTACATTAACGGCAATTTAGTTGCGCGCCACACGCCAAGCTCGCCCTCCTGTTCCTACTTTGAGGCCAGAGCGACCCCATTAAATAGATTTGCATGCGTCGCCCCTGACTCTCGCAAAGAACAATGGAAGCACCCGGCAGTAGTATTGAACACGAAGGTTACTAAGCGATTCTCTTTCGATTCTTGTAAGACAGAGACCTATAAAGTTATAAGAATAATAACTTTCAATAAAATAAATACCAAATAACTCATACACAATCAGACAACTTTCGAAAAGAAACAAAGAAAATTAAAATTTGAACATTACAAAAACCTAAGCCATGAATAATTATAAATCACAGACTATAACTCAATTAAATATACTTCGGTGCATTTTCATTCCATGAAACGAGCCTTGCTATCGTCCACATAGTTGAGTTTCAAAATGAAGTTCTTTTTTAAATTTTTATTTTTTTTACAATAAAAATAAATAAATTAATCGAAGATCGAGATAACTTAATATACCATGGAATAATAACAAATTATAGGCTATAACTCCATTAGTTTCGCTTAAAAAAAGCGTTGTAGATTTTATAAAGAAAGCCAATCTCTTATTCACTAACTAGTTCCAAAATCGTTTTTGTTATGATTGGTTCTAAAATGAAGACCTTGATAATTTCTGCTTTAATTTTTTGTTATATGATATTCGGAATTGTGGCTATAAAGAACGGTGAGTTGATTGGCAATGAATACTCAGCAGGCTCGCGACTTTAACTTCACGGATACTCTATCCCATTTAGATTTGTGTATACTGAGCCATAGTAAAAATGGAGAAGGAAAAAATAAATGTTTTAAAAAATTACAGATGTGGTCATACAATTTTTATAAAGAGAAATGCGTTAAGTTTACTTACGGCGGCTGTATGGGAAACGCCAATAGATTTGATTCTAAAGAGGCGTGTGAAGAGAAGTGTTTAGAAGGAATTTAAAAAAAAAATATAACAATTCTTTAAATACAAAATATGTATGATTCAGTTTTTATATTGTTTTATATTTTAAAGTGTCTGTTAAACTTATTACTCAACAGACATAATTTACAAACAAAATACTTTTAGATATATTTTAACTTAATTGTAGAACAAAAATAATTATTTAAAGGAATCAATAAATTTCAAGTCTTAACATAAACAACTTTCCCTTTATTTTTATTTTGCTTAATTTTTTTTAAACCAACTTCTGCTTGAAAGGAAAACTTACAACTTATTTTCCCAATCATATTCCAGAGCTGTACTATATTTTATTTATTTTTTATTATTTTTGTATTATTTTTATTTTAAAAAATCTTTTGCAATAATTTCACAAACACTAAAAAATTTAAGAAATAAACTGAAGATTAAGGATATAGAATTACGCACAAAACAATCAAATAAATATAAAATATGTGAATAAAAAATATAAAGATACAAAAATACTGAAAACCAAATAAATGTTGCTTTGTTTCAATTGAATTTCCGAAAATTCTAAAACCGAAACTCCTTATTGGTGCTTTGTATGGCCCATTGTAGTTTTCTACGCAGCTTGGTATTGCCGCAGACGATATTGAAAGGAACGCGGCCTCGCAGGCACCAGGCGATGGTGATGCGTGGATCGAGGTAAGGAAACGTGGCCTGCACCAGTCCATGTGTCTGACTGGCGATTTGCTGCAGACGACGCTCTTCAAAGGAGAATCGTTTACTCAGTCGGCACTGCGGTAGATGTGAACATGAGGGACTGTACCAGTTGAGAATCTGCTTGAGCGCTTGGTTGTATTCACGCAGCTGCGTGCAAATGGATCCACGTGGTGATATAAAATCCAGACTCTTTTGCAGTCGGCGCGATGCATTGCAAATGCGAAAGATTTGTGCCGTCAGCCCGTCCATTAACTGCTCCAGATGATCCTCAAGCTGCTGTGCGCTGAGCTCATCGAAAATCAGCTCATCTTCGAGTCTACCCGCCACGAAGGTAGTGAGATTGTAATGGATCTCCGGATGTACAATGTACATACGCTCTTTTCCATTCGCAAATTTCAATTTGAGCTTCCTTTCGCTGTTGGTGCCACGTGATACGTTCAACAGCAGCTGCTTTACACGCAGGGCACACAACTCCACTCCGTGGCCAGCACCAGAAGTATTCATTGCCAGACGATCGATGCAGTAGAGTGCCACGCTACGTTGCCGCACGAACCAATCGTCTGCGTACCACCTGCGATGATATTCGTAGCGAATCCTCTCCAGATGCTGCTGCAGTCGACGTGCCGTCTCCAGCTGCTCGCGACGTGGAGAAAAGTGTCCCATGTTCATACTAGGTCGCATATAACAACCGCGTCCCGAGCACACATCGGTCCATGAGCACAGCCAGCTGACCCGACGATCGTGCACCACCTGCTTCCAACGGTGTCCAGGAGGCGGTGCTGGTGGCTCGGCAAACTCATCACAATTGATGGTGATATCTTCGGGCAGCACGCGGGGACGAATCGTGCCCATTTTATGGCGATTACTTAGATCAGGCAGTGGATAATAAAGACTCGGTGGACGGAGGCGATACTCCAAAACACGTCGCTGCTCGCCATCCACAAAGCAATAGCCATAGTGTTCCATCTCCTGCTTTTTTAAGAAGGCACTTGCCCCATTGTAGTGCTCCCACTGAAGGTGCTCATGAATTGCCCAGAAATCACATAGTTTGAAATCGACAATGTGCCACCGCTGCTCCTCACTCAGACAGCTGCGAAAGTTGGCAAAAAAGTTTGCATTGAAGTGATCTATCCTCACACAGTTCGTGTCCAGCAGCACGGCATATAAGGTGGCCACCTCCTCGGCCTGCTCGGTCAGCTCTATGGCACAGTCATCGTAGTAGAACTTCACATCGTTCGGCAAGCGCTGATAGGGAGGCGCAAAGAGCGGTCCATTATGTCGTAGAGTTTGCCATTTCAGTTTAGGAGTATCCTGGACTTCCGGCGGCTCAGGAAGTTCCTCGGGCAGTACAACTGGAGCTGAACGAGGTCGTGGGCGAAGACGATTTAACCAGCTGTCCTCCGCAACCTCCTTTAGGTCGGATGATTCTTTATCTAAATCTGCATGCTCTACTGATTGGGCTGACGTTTCGGCTGAAGTTTCGCCCTCCTGTTCTTGAAAGACTTCGGGCAACTTCCCTTTTTTCTCAGTATTAGAAATTAAGCGAAATCCAAACATTTTATTTTCATTTGCTTAGTTTTTTATTTTCTAGTCTTTGGTGGAATAATTTCTGAAGCTTGTAATGTGATAAATAGGATCTGGTTTTCATTCATTTGATTTACATGTCAACACAAGTATTGTGTAAGACTCTTTGAGCAGACCAAAGCTATAGTTAAAACCTATTTATTGATAGAACATTAAACATTTATATAGTCTGCGGAAAATTAATGCTAACAGAGCTTCATTTAGATCAACTCTTATTTACTATACCCACTACCCAAAGGTTAGAAGGGCATAATAACTTTGTGCCAACAAAAAATATATGTAACATTCAAAGGAAGTCGTAGCAGACCCTACAAAGTGTATATACGAGGTGTTTGGGCTTTCGTTTCGATATCATATACCGATGATTCGTCACCAGTTACCTGACTCTTTTGAGTAAACTGGCTCATCGCTGATGTCATTCAACAGTTCTTCAGCGATGCTCATGCAGCGGTTCTTTTGGTCAAAAAAAAAAAAAACAAAAAACCGACGAGCACGCAAAACATGAACAGCCAACTTCTTTCTCTGGTTACGATCGGATGAATAATATAGAAGTTATTTAACAAATTCTAAGTATGTACTGATTTTGAAGGCCCCTCCTAAAAGTATGCAACACAATACACACAGAATATATAAATGAGATGTTCAATAAATGGTTTTGGTCAGGTGTGTAGCGGGTATTCCACAGTCGAAAACAAACGTGACTTTGCGCTTGTTTTATATTCTTCTCACCACCCCTTATATAGCAATATGTCCAACCGTCGCTTACATATCGTAGATATATAAATCGATATATGTAGATACGATTAAGTACGATTTTCTTGTCATTTCACAACACTTGTCGTCGACCGATAAAAGATTTCGATACATTTTGCCGGCGATGTTCAACTGTTGCGCATGGCTGCGACAGGTGCCACCGCAGGGTCGTAAGATCATGTGCGATCCCTGGTTGGGCATCAGTCAGCCAGCCTGGTTCATGTTGCCGAGCAAGTTCTGTAGCAAGGATCAGTCTGGCAACAAGAAGCAGAAAGCCAACTTAGTGTCCAAGTTCAAGGCGAAATATGGTTGGAAATCTTCACCGCTGGCTGCAAAGATAATGAAGAAAGCGTCCAGCGCCAATACAAGCCTGGCCCAGAAAATCATAGAACCTTTTATAGGAGATAAGCAGCCGGAAAAGTGCACAAAGAAGCGTACCGGTTTGAAAATCTTTCTGGCCACACTCTCTGGGTGCATCATGTGGGCCATTTACGAAATGGGCCAACCCGAACAGGATACCTTTGGTCGCCCCATCGAGGATGAGTTGAGTCCGCTGCCAATGCCACAGCAGTATCTGCAGCGAATGTGGCGCTCGCTGCACTATTACCAACAGATGCTGAGGGAACCGTTGCCCACCAAGCTGCTGCCGGACGAACTGCAAGCACCGTACATACAACCACGCTACACGCTTGTCCTGGAGATGAAGGATGTGCTTGTGCACCCAGACTGGACATATCAGACAGGTTGGCGTTTCAAAAAGCGACCCGGCGTCGATCATTTCCTACGGCAATGTAGCAAAAACTTCGAGATCGTTGTCTATACATCGGAGCAGGGCATGACCGCCTTTCCCATTCTGGATGCCCTGGATCCCAATGGCTACATCAGGTATCGCTTGGTGCGTGATGCCACTCAGTTGGTAGAGGGGCATCATGTGAAGAACCTCAAGCGGCTCAATCGCAATCTGAAACGAGTCATTGTCGTCGACTGGGATCGGAATGCAATTCCACTGCACCAGGACAACATCTTTGCCATAGTCCGTTGGCTGGGCAACGATGACGATGTGCAGCTCTTCGATCTGGCTGCTTTTCTGGGATTGATAGCCGAGCATAAGGTGGGTTCGTTGAGGTTATTATTGTATTCACACTCTTTCTTTTTCTTTATCATATATCCTTAATAATCTTATTTATTTTTTTTATTTATCTTCCACATCTCTCCACAGATGGAAGACGTTCGCGAGGTGCTGCAATATTATCGCCAGTTCGAGGATCCCATCGAACAGTTCAAGGAGAATCAACGTTTGGTGCTTGAAGCCAAGCAGGAGACACCAGATACAAAGTAGAAATGATTTCTAAATCAAAATTTGTAGAATCGAATCTACAATTTATTTTTTACCAGAGCTGTTTTCAGTATATTTGTTTACAAAATTTGTACAGACTTAACAGATTCAAAGTGCATTTTGGTATTCAGTAATATATAAATTAAATAAATTATGTGGGTATATTATTTAATAATAAGATAACGTTTACTTTCTTTTAACTTTCTTTAACTCTTCAACTTTTCACACCTTGCTCAACTCACTCAAGACGTATTCATAAATAGAGATTAAAAATACCAGAAATACCAACAACGTGTGGTGTATTATGCAAATTGTGTCGAGGCTTAAAAACACAAATTGCATTTGATGCAAACAGTCACAGAGGCAGCAGCTGCTGATGATGAGGGGGAGGACCTTCTGCCAGAACGTTTCTCTGGTGATTATTTAAATGGCGTATTATCAGTGGTTGGCAGCGGGTTGGCCAGTCAGGCTCGTCGAATTGTCATAAACAATCAAAATCCATTTAAAATCGCACATGCAATTTGACTCAGGCCTGACCGGAGCTGACGAGGACCAACCGAGGAAGAGCAGCAGGAGGACATGCATGAAGTGGATGCTGATGCGCAGGCACCGACAGCATCAACGCCTTGTCAAGTGCGTGGGCAGTGGGTGGCAGGTGGGTAGGGCAGGGGAAGGTGAAAGGGAGTCGTATCATGTTGTCCTTCGACTCGCCCATTGGCAATTTGTGCATCTGCCTTCGCCACTTGTCGTGGCAGCCGTGCATGTCCAGCCTGCCTCCGTGTCTGTATTTGTGTCTGTGTGTGTATCGTTGATATGATAATTGGCATGAGGCAATAATCCACTTGGATACGTTTACGTTGACAATCGTTTATATCGCAATCAGTGTGTCAGCCAGTCCAACCTGCCTGCCTCCCTGCATATCCTGCCTGCATGCTGCGCATAAAGTATAATTTGCACTTCCAGTTTGCGACTGGACAAGGACAACGACGTGGAACGTGAAGGACATGGACGAGGAAGAGCCGCACGACGACGAGGACATATTAAATAACAATGAACTGCAATTGCCGGGCGAGTCTCGTAATTCGTGTGTAATGCGTGCAGACGCACAGATTTTGAGTAGCTCACTCCCTTACGGCTCCAGCCCCCTACCTGACCTGGTACCAGCGGATTACGCCCACTTGACGGCACTACTCTTCTCTTACTCCCTCTTCACACCGTTTGTCTGTTTCCTTTGTTTTGTTTTATGTCGGCAATTGCAACTCGCCTCGCATATAACTTTTGATTCGCAAGTTGAACTCGTCGCCTGTTAAATTTAATCACCGCTTGAGAACCAGCAAACAATTCCACAAACTCAATTGGTAACAATGCTGCACAAATCGTTGTACAACACTGCTCGGTGTGGGTAACGATTTGATAACTAGCTGATGTTTTATGAAGAAATTTACATTTCATATATAAAATGTGAACAATCAAAATATGATGTATTTGTAAATTTTTTGATGTGGATATTATTATCTTCGATATTTTTTAAATGTTCAATATATGATATTAAGATTATGAAATAATGAGATATGTATCAATTCGTTTTCATTAAAAGAGTATTAAAGAAATAATAAAAGATATAATACTTAATGGAATACTTCAAAGTCTAATTACAGTTTAGGAAAACTGCTTTTGAATTATTTTATAAAGTTTTTCTTGTCTGATCAATCTTTAAAAGTTTTCTTTCCTCTATTTTCCATAATTCAATCATCAAGTTTATAATACTCCTTCTTCTTTTAAGGCTCCCCTACTTTACAATTTTTATACCCGACTCCCGACTGTTTAATACCTTTTATCATATGTGCTTCCCACTTATCGAGGCTGTCAACCGCTGTACTCAATATTTTATGGAATATAATTAAAATGCTGGACAAATCAGTTGAGCTAAATCGCATTGGAAGTGTTGTAAAGCAATTGGGTTGAGCTAACGGTAAACTTGCTCGGCGACCATATTAGGCGGCACACATGAAGCCGAAGCAGGAGCAGTTGGTGATCCCCAATCCCAATCCCGCAGTGCCCCACCCAACATGGATGACCATTTGGAGGACACTTTGCGAGGCAAAAAGTAAAATTTATGCGCGATATGTTGCGGCGTGAGGTGCGAAAGAAGGAGAGGGGAAGAGAGTAGAGCAAGGAAGAGAAAAGATAGGGAGAGAGAGGGAGAGAGAGAGAGAGAGAGAGAGAGAGCGAGCGAGAGGGTCAGCTGTATATCCGCCTGCAAGGAGCGACACTTTCACGCTTGACCTCACTCACAGCGCGCAGCGGCGGCCTGCTTAGCCCCTTGACCACAAACCATATCCGCGTATGTGTGGGTGTGTGTGTGTGTTTGGGTGTATCTGTGTGTGTGCGTGCTACTCTTAGGTGGCGCTGTGGGTGGGCGCTTTTTATGAGCGACGACACCACTTGCGATGAAAGCATTTCCGCATCCGCCCAGGCTTCCTCCCAGTCGTGGCCTGCAGCTTTGAGCTGATTCTCGCTCCTCTCCCGCTCCCGCCTCTATCTCCTCCCCTCGTGTATCCACTTTAATTTTTGTTTTGTTTATAATTTACGCGACACAACATCAATTAAGTGCTTGGCCGGAAAAGCGCATACCTGCAGCTGAAAAAAGCACCCATAAATTGTCGCCCTAAAGTGGCAAACGTGGCCCCGCTGCGGCACCCGAGACCCTAGCCCCTCTCTGTCTCTACCCTCTTCTGCACCTAGGGAGCTCTGTGCCCCTCTCCCCCTCTCTCTCTCTCTTTCCGGTCACCTGGCTGGCCGTGGTCCACCAGCTGCAGTGGCCGTGCGCTTAAATAGCTGTTGCCACTTTATATGCGTGCTTCCTTGCGCGTAACCTCTGACCCCCTGCCCACTTCATCTCACCTACTCCTTTCACACACAAATCATTTCATTGAATGCAAGAGGCTTCTACGTAAGTCAGGTTAGTCAAGTAAAAAGCTGGTTAAATAATGTGGATCCCTAAAGAAGTTGGAATTTTAAGTTTATTGTCGGGATAACAAAGAAAGTTTCATTGAAATGCTATAAAATCCATTTATAAATGTGATCTTATCAAATGACAAAAAACTAATAAGTCTTCATCAATATTGTATTGTATTTATATTACATATCATATAAAAATTGTTTAAAATATATCATTGAAAAAAAAATGAACTGAAACTGACCTAACAAGTCACAAAATCAGGTTAAACTCATTGGCCCATACAAGGTTTACAAATAGATAAATCTATCACGTCAAATCTTAAATAGAATATTAAACTAATTTCTAAAAATATTAATATAAATTAAATATATTTTAATCCATTTCAAGTTCTACAAGAGCAAAAGCAATGTCAAACTTTTTGTCACAAAATCGAACAGAAGTTTACAAACAAGACGAGAACCTTAGCCCGTCCCCACAAGGGATTACTTCATGAAAAATCAATTATCGGCATTTACTCTTCTTCGTTTTGCAACACTGGCAGACATGTGCTACCCTCAGTATGCCCTCAGCAGAAGACAGCTGAGCGCCAGGCTGCCTAATTGGAATTAACAGAAGAATTTATGGGACAAGTTGGTGTGATTTGTTGAAGTGACATTACGATGCGGTAAACGGGAGACAGCGGCAAGTGCGCCATAAAGTGGCAACTGGCAAGTGGAAGATGTCCCTCTCCCTCCTACCCAGCCTGACCAGGCCAGGCCCACCAAGCCTGGCCCGGCACAAGCCTTGCCACGCCTTCCCGTTGCTGCCCCAAACTTCGCCTGCAAGTGAGTCACATTTGCAGACGCAATTTGTTACACCAAAAAAGGACCAAGAAGCCATTGTACACTTACATAAACAAAACTCCAGACGGACCCTCAAACACTTATACTCACTCACACACACACACACACACCTCGATTAGACGAGTGTATTCACAGCTGGCCCAACATTGGTCGGTAAATTAAGCTTGGAGGAGTAGGAAGCGACACTTGCTTTAAGAACCTTGACAATATCTTTGCTACTTTTCATCAATCGTTAGGGAACTATTAATCTTTATGGCTGTACAGTAATCTTTAGGTTTATTATAAGGATATTTCTTGCATTCTAAGGAGAGAATAATAAATTATTATTAATTTAGTTTGAGCTAATTAATATATATTCTCAATACATAAATAAACTTTTAAATGATTTATTTATTTAAACAATTGTTAACTGAATTCTTCTGCATCTTAATGAAACCTAAGGAACTTTCACTTCAACCTATTGATTTCCCAATAGGTAGTACTAAAATATTGTATATAAATATAATAATATGTAAATATATACATATGATATATCCAATTATCCCATCTCGTTCTTCCTTCTTAAATACAATAAGATATAAATAACCAATTCAATTGTCCACTTCCAATTACGGAGAATAATCTCCAGTAATCAAATAGATAATGTGAAAGAAAGATTTACAGGGAAGTACATAGAGGAAAGGGTACAACTCTCCGATCAGATGAATGAACAAACATTTGTGTAATTAACTCATTTCTCGCTGCGATGCCATTTTGTCTAGTCGCGGTAAGCGAATTGGCGACAATTATTCAGCTGGCAAATGGCATGCGAAAGTCTGAATAAATAATCCCCATCTGGATGTGGGAGAGCTCAATGGGATAATACAAATATAGACATATATATCAGTATATACAATATATATGTAACTGGTATTTATTTATATTTGTGCTGTGTGTTAGGTAATACTATTTAGCTGCAGCGCTGCGACAATCAAATGGTTAAATGAATGTTTTGCTGCACTCATCCATTTATTCACGCGCCATAAACTGAGGACGAATTTATTTCAAAGGACATGCGTTCGAACGTACCATAAAAATAATAAAATTAATGGCCAACAACACATACATACATACAAGTGAGGCGAGCCGCTTTGATGGGAGAGGCCTCTTTGCAGGTACTACAAACAGGAGCGCGTGAAGTGACCCCAAGAGTTAGGGAACTAGAACTACGTGATGCTCTAATATTAACAATATACTCTTAATCTATTTTGTGTATAACATATTTGTTTATTGGGTAATACCTGCAAAATTTATAGATCATATTATAAACATAAAAAACTATACAATGCCAAAGTTTCACCTTTGAAACTTTACTTATTCAACATTCATTATGATTTTGAATAGAGAAAAGTCATATTTACACGATTTCTTAAATGCATTATAAGGTTTAGCTCTATCTCAAACAATATACCAAATTTCATCTCTCTTAACTCAGTAACAACAGAGATGTACAACTCTAAACAAGTGTTTCATAACCTGTTAGCCCTTAGCAACACCCCACTTAATGTAGCGCATCAGAAATGGGTGTAACAACTGTGGTTATAGTGGTGCCTGAATTAAATATATACACAGATATAGCTCTATATGAACCGACTATGTGTTGCCATTGCAAATTGAAGCCGCGGTCGAAAATAATTTCGGGCCATTTCGGGGCCAGATTTGCGCAGTTGCAGTTCCACTTCCACTTGATGTTGTTAGTGCTGTTGTTGTTGTTGTTGTGTGGCGGAATGCTGCATAGATTTGCCCATTGTTATTTACGCGACAATTGCAATAAACATTAGTTCATTTGTACAGCTGCACAGGCATTGGCATTACCCCTGCCTACTCCTGCCCCGGCCTCAGTGCATTATACTGTCGCTGGCACATTAAATTAATTACTCATGTTATTATTCTGGCCGAAATGAAGTACGCAACAATTTATAATCGCGACCAAACAAGATTAGAAGTACCTGCGGCATCCAAATCCCCGTACTCTACCGCCCACTACTCTTCACTGTTTGCTGCAGTCATTTTACTTTATTAGTCAAAATGCGCCAAATCAGAGACAGAGGAGCGCTTTCGAATAGTTAGCTCTGCTCGCAATAAACGTAAATTTATGATCGAGCAATTCCAAAATAACTCAAAATGCACAATAAATAGCTGCTATAGGTTTCAAAATGGGATGGGACAACTCTATGTAGTTTTTTGTTCAATTGAGTGCTTTCAAAATACATAAATAAGAAAAACTGCTCTAAAATGCCTAATTTGTCTGTATGAACGCGCTTATCTCAGTTACTATAAGAAGTTAAAGACATTAAATTAGGCAACAATATTCTTGTATACCATAGAAAACTATACTTTATTTTAAATGTTAAAGTACCTTGTTCACAAGCCAAGCAAATCAATAATTTTGCAATTTTATTCGAAAAGTTTTGAATGAAATTGAGTTTTTAAATTTGAAAATTGAGCAAAGGGTATCTCATTAATTAATTTTATAATATTCCTATTCATATTTATATTTTTTCCTATATAATATATATCTCAATAACAAAGAGTGTATAAATGATTAGAAAAGACTCTCAATTTGGCGCAAGCAAAAGGGCAACTTTAATTGGGCTCAAAGCCTTGTGAGAAATAGGGCAAAGAAAAGGGGTGTGTGTTGCACGGAATGGAATCAACAGGCGGCAGTTGCAACACAATCGTCATCGCCTAATGCATCCGTATGCCTGCAGGCTGCAAGTGGCCCACAACACCCCATCCCTTTCCCCCACACACACACCACCAAACAACAACAACTTGTGTCCAGCTCAGCATGCGGAAGGATGCCTGCAACTGTGTATGTGTGTGTGCACAGCCTAATGCATGATTATGTGCCTTAGCCTGGCTACGACAACAGAGCGAGAGAGAGAGAAAGAGAGAGAGGCACGCATGCTTGTACCGGATTGGTGGCCTCACAACGAGCCACATCTCCTGCTGCTGCTCATTTATTTGCATGCCGAAATTTGCACATGTTCAAATCGAGATTTACGACGCCGAGTGACATCATTAATCAAGCGTCTGATTGGTGATCCTGTTCCTGTTAATTAATACAATAATGGATTGCATGGCGAAGCTCGAATCTCGAGACGACGAGGTGGACTCTACCGAGTGGAACTACCGAGGCAGCAGCTCCCCAGGCTGGCGAAGAAGTGCGTTTAGACATGGAACAGAAAAATGTGCAGCAACCTGGCCAGGCCAGGCCCAGCACAGGCGGAAGGACATTGATTTCAGATTTACAACGCATGGGACAAAGGTTGCCTCAACATGGCCATATGTTGCATTGATTTATCATTAGGAGCCCTTAAGCCTCCACGATGGTCTGAATGGAAATGTTGCAGCAGCAGACTGAAAATAAATTTTGCTAGCGCTCTCTCTCTCTCCTGCCTCTCTGTGTGTTGCCCCTTCTTCTCACTCCTTCTGTGCCTGCACACACAAATTTCAATTAACAATTTTACCCTTAATTTGGCAAAAACAACAAAAGGTGACTAAGCAGCCGCTTCCGCTAAATTACAATTTGAAACCCTCCCTCTCCCCCCAACAACCCCAACTAAACAAGCCCATACCTATCTCTTACACCCATCCACCTGGTCCCCACTCTCTCTCCCTCCCTTTGTCTGCCTCCCTCATCAGGTGCCTGACCATGCCAATTTGGCAGTCGCTCTCGAGCATCAATTATGATTATCGTCACGTTTTATGAGACGTTTGCCCAACTTTCTGACTAACCCAAGGTGTGCTGCACTCTTATAATGAATATTGACAAAGGATATACGCTTACGTACATACATATATACAGGGTAGTCGATGGGGTTGTACTATTCTGCGCAGGTAAACGCTTTTTCTTTGCCATATGTTTGCACTAGTTGGGCCAATTTTGATGAGGTTTTGGTTTGGTAAATATAAATGGAAAGACATCCCAATTATTTTTACAATCTTTGCCTAAAATATTCTCAGATCGTTCATTACATGGAATTGTAATATTATTAGAATTGTAATATTTTATTATTTATTTAATATTTATTCCAACAGTCAAAGGACAATGTTATGAAACCCCCATTTAAAGTCAAAAAGAAAAAAAAAAGAGAAAAGCCCTTTCTTTTCAAAATGAATCCATATGCCACATTATAATATTATCATAATTACCGAGAAGACAAGTGTTTGCCTTGACCAATTAATTATTACATTTAATTTATAATTAATATTTTTTAAACAATAATTGCGTTAGATTCGCTTGACAATCCTATAAATATTTCGTTCTTTTTGTCTACGAAGTGTAGTCCCTCTTCAACGTTATTTCGATTTTGAATTCAATAATGAAGTTCTTGGGATTATCATTTTTATTTTGTTGCTTCATGATCTCTCGCTCTGTTGCACAGAATCAAAGTAAGTTAAAGAATAAATGAATGAACAATATTTACAGTAATGATAACAAACTCAATTTAGAGATGTGTGAATATAAGATGATCGATCCTGGGTTCTGTCCGCATCGCCTTCTCAAGTGGATCCACGAAGCAGAGAGCAATAAATGCATTAAGTACAAATTTGGTGACTGTTCGCCCGAGTACGAATATGAAACCGAGGAGCAGTGTAAGCAGAACTGTTTAAAATAACTTGTGTAATTCATCAAGCTGTTCATTAAAAGCAATCAATAAATATCAATCTTCAAACAAAAAGGTAAAGAAGAGACTTTTCATATTCTTTCATATACCTATGTATAAATGTATGGAAAATTTATTATGTATGTTATGTCTACTCATAATTGCCGTGAACACAAGGGGATGGCTTGACCAATTAGTTAATATTTATTTTTTATAAATAAATTAATGTAAAATTTTAAGCAATAATTGCATTAGATTCGCTTGACAATCCTATAAATATTCCGTTCTTTTTGTCTATCAAGTGTAGTACTTCTTCGACGTTATTTCGATTTTGAAGTCCATAATGAAGTTCTTGACATTATCATTTTTATTTTGTTGCTTCATGATCTCTCGCTCTGTTGCACAGAATCAAAGTAAGTTATTAAATAATGACTTGTATTTACAGTAAAAATACATAGCTTCATTTAGAGTTTTGTGAATATGATTTTGTTGACCCTTTGCACTGTAAGCCTAGCCTTCTCAAGTGGGTCTACGAATCAAAACGCAATGTATGCTTTGAGGTCCCTTACGGAGGCTGTAAGCCCTACATGGAATATGAAACCGAGGAGGAGTGTAAGCAAAACTGTGTAAAATAACTTGTGTAATAATTCATCAAGAAAATCAATATATATCAATCTTCAAACAAAAACGTAAAGAAAAGACTTTTCATATTCTTACATCTATAATTTTTTTTGGAAAATTTTTTTTTTTTTTTTTGTTTTCTCATAATTGCCGAGAAGACATGGGGATGGCTTAACAAATTAATTAACATTTATTTTTCATAAATAAATTAATGTAAAATTTTAAGCAATAATTTGATAAGATTGGCTTGAAAATCCTATAAGTATTTCGTTCTTTTTGTCTACGAAGTGTAGTCCTTCTTCAACGTTATTTCGATTTTGAAGTCCATAATGAAGTTCTTGGCATTATCATTTTTATTTTGTTGCTTCATGATCTCTCGCTCTGTTGCACAAAATCAAAGTAAGTTAAAAAAAAAATGAATGTACAATATTTACAGTAATGATAACAAACTTAATTTAGAGATGTGTTCATATATAAATTTCGATCCTGGGTTCTGCCCGCATAGCCTTCTCAAGTGGGTCCACAAAGCAGAGAGTAATAAATGCATTGAGTTCGAATATGGTGGCTGTTCGCCCGAGTACGAATATGAAACCGAGGACCAGTGTAAGCAGAACTGTGTAAAATAACTTGTGTAATTCATCAAGCTGTTCATTAAAAGCAATTAATAAATATCAATCTTCAAACAAAAAGGTAAAGAACAGACTTTTCATATTCTTACCTATATGTATAAATGTATGGAAAATTTATTATGTATGTCATGTCTACTCATAATTGCCGAGAAGACATGGGGATGGCTTGACCAATTAATTAACATTTATTTTTCATAAATAAATTAATGTAAAATTTCAAGCAATAATTGCATTAGATTCGCTTGACAATCCTATAAATATTTCGTTCTTTTTGTCTACGAAGTGTAGTCCCTCTTCAACGTTATTTCGATTTTGAAGTCCATAATGAAGTTCTTGACATTATCATTTTTATTTTGTTGCTTTCATGATCTCTCGCTCTGTTGCACAGAATCAAAGTAAGTTATAGAATAAATGAATGAACTTTTAATTTACAGTAAAGATACCGAACTTCATTTAGAGGTGTGTGAATATGATTTTATCGATCCTGGGTTCTGTCCGGATCGGATTCTCAAGTGGGTCTACGAATCAAAAAGCAATGTATGCTTTGAGGTCCCTTACGGAGGCTGTCAGCCCAACAGCGAATATGAAACCGAGGAGGAGTGTAAGCAAAACTGTGTAAAATAACTTGAGTAATTAATCAAGTTATTCATCAAAAGCAATCAATAAACATCAATCTTCAAACAAAAAGGTAAAGAACAGACTTTTCATATTCCAACATTTATGAATTTTGTATGGAAAATTTATTATGTATGTCTACTCATAATTACCGCAGACAAGAGAATGGCTTGACCAATTAATTAACTTTTATTTTTCATAAATAAATTAATGTAAAATTTCAAGCAATAATTGCATTAGATTCGCTTGGCAATCCTATAAATATTCCGTTCTTTTTGTCTATCAAGTGTAGTAGTTCTTCGTTATTTCGATTTTGCAGTCCATAATGAAGTTCTTGGCATTATCATTTTTATTTTGTTGCTTCATGATGTCTCGCTCTGTTGCAGATATCCAAAGTAAGTTATTAAATAATGACTTGTATTTACAGTAAAGATACCGAACTTCATTTAGGGGGGTGTGCATATGATATTATCGATCCTAAGTTCTGTTCGGAGGGCCTTCTCAAGTGGGTCTACAAATCAAACAACAATGCATGCATTGAGGTTCAACACGGAGGCTGTTTTCACGAATACGAATATGAAACCGAGGAGGAGTGTAAGCAGAACTGTGTAAAGTAACTTGTGTAATTCATCAAGTTATTCATCAAAAGCAATCAATAAATATCAATCTTCAACCAAATAGGTAAAGAACAGACTTTTCATATTCTTACATCTATAAATTTTGTATGGAAAATTTATTATGTATGTTATGTCTACTCATAATTACCGAGAAGACATGTGGATGGCTTGACCAATTAATTAACATTTATTTTTCATATAATTCAATGTAAAATTTTAAGCAATAATTTGATTAGATTCGCTTGGCAATCCTATAAATAGTCCGTTCTTTTTGTCTATCAAGTGTAGTACTTCTTCGACGTTATTTCGATTTTGAAGTCCATAATGAAGTTCTTGACATTATCATTTTTATTTTGTTGCTTTATGATCTCTCGCTCTGTTGCACAAAATCAAAGTAAGTTAAAGAATAAATGAATGAACAATATTTACAGTAATGATAACAAACTTGATTTAGAGCTGTGTTCATATGAGATTTTTGATCCTGAGTTCTGTCTGTATCGCCTTCTCAAGTGGATCCACGACGCAGAGAGCAATACATGCATTGAGTTCAAATATGGTGGCTGTTCGCCCTACTACGAATATGAAACCGAGGAGGAATGTAAGCAGAACTGTGTAAAATAACTTGTGTAATTCATCAAGCTATTCATCAAAAGAAATCAATAAATATCAATCTTCAAACAATCGGTAAAGAACATACTTTTCATATTCTTTCATGTACAATTTACATTGGAAAATTTATTATGCATGTTATGTCTTCTTATAATACCGAGAAGTCATGAGGATGGCTTGACCAATTAATTAACATTTATTTTTCATAAATAAATTAACGTAAAATTTTATGCAATAATTGCATTAGATTCGCTTGACAATCTTATAAATATTGCGTTCTACTCGTCTACCAAGTGTAGTACTTCTTCGACGATATTTCGATTTTGAAGTCCATAATGAAGTTCTTGACATTATCATTTTTAGTTTGTTGCTTCATAATCTCCGGCTCTGTTGCAGATATCCAAAGTAAGTTATTAAATAATGACTTTTATTTACAGTAAAGATATCGAACTTCATTTAGAGGTTTGTGAATATGATTTTATTGATCCTTGGTCCTGTGCGGATGGCGTTTTCAAGTGGGTCTACGAATCAAAAAGCAATGTATGCTTTGAGGTCCCTTACGGAGGCTGTCAGCCCAACAGCGAATATGAAACCGAGGAGGAGTGTAAGCAAAACTGTGTAAAATAACTTGAGTAATTCATCAAGTTATTCATCAAATGCTATCAATAAACATCAATCTTCAAACAAAAAGGTAAAGAACAGACTTTTCATATTCTTCTATTTATAAAAACCCATGTGGATGGCTTGACCAATTAATTAACATTTATTTTTCATATAATTCCATGTAAAATTTTAAGCAATTATTTGATTAGATTCGCTTCGCAATTCTATAAATATTGCGTTTTACTCATCTACTAAGTTTAGTGCTTCTTTGACGTTTTTTCGATTTTGAAGTCCATAATGAAGTTCTTGACATTATCATTTTTATTTTGTTGCTTGATGATCTCTAGCTCTGTTGCACAGAATCAAAGTAAGTTAGAGAATAAATGAAAGTACAATATTTACAGTAGAGGTAAAAATTTATTTTAGAGATGTGTACATATAATATTGATGATCCTGGGCTCTGTACGGAGGGCCTTCTCAAGTGGATCTACGAATCAAAGAACAATACATGCAATAAGTTCAAATATGGTGGCTGTTGGCCCCACTACGAATATGAAACCGAGGAGGAGTGTAAGCAGAACTGTGTAGAGGAAGATGAGTAATTCATCAAGCTATTCAACAAAACCAATCAATAAATTTAAAATTAAAATTAAAATTGAAATTAAAATGTAAGAAATATACATACGTATTATATACTTTCATATATGTAAATACGTGTACAATAAATAATTTCTTATTTCGGTGTTATTATTATCCTTATACCCTTCGCCAATCGAGATTCCAAACTAAGATCTAATCTCAAGCTGATTTCTAGTCTTGTTGCACAGTTGCTTTTAATTGTGTGTACCAAAAAATAATAAGCAGAAATTAAGCCAGGCTAATGACGAACAGGGGGAAAGAAGAGACCCTTCTTGCCCCTTTTCTCAAAAAAGGAGTACAAGTCGTGGCGCAATTAAAAGCGGCAACAAACGAAATTTCAATTAGCGGCACTTAGCGTCAGCTGCCATTACCTAAAAAACCCAACCCGTAAGAAGAGAGAGAGAGAGCTGCGAAAAAAGTATCTAATAACAACTAAACGATATTAGAGAAGAAATTAGCCAAGTTCGGGAGAGGATGTTTGGAGTAGATTTCCTAAAATTGGCTGCCACCAAATGCAGAGAAACCGCATTCAAAGTCTCTGTCGAAGGCGACACTTAGCATAGCACTCGGCGATTTGGTTGTGCCGGTTCTCATATCCATTTCCGTTTCCCGTTTTGAGCAAAAAACAATTTTATTTTGCAAATTGTTGTGCTGCAATTCTGAGGGAAATCTTTTTGTGCATTACAAACTGATTTCTTCCTAATTGGCAGTACTCCTAACCCCCTCGATGAGTGTCTACTACTTGCCCAAATTGCAACTGTAGAAATGCAAATGGTTTGCACTAATTGCAATTTACCAATTCGCAATCAGAAATGAACTGGTTATAAAAAAGATTTGCTTTTAATTATTTGGAAAATTGGTTGGTTAAAGCAATAGTTGGTTAATTCAGGAAATTGGGTTTGATGATGAACCATAAAAATATTACACCTCAAAAATTTAAGAAAATACCCAGATATTTAATTGATTTTCCACGCAGCTAATATTAAAGCTATATACATTTTAAAGAGACTATCTTATATAAATCTAAATCATACATATTGTGTTACACGTTATACATTATACAATATACTTTATTAATAGAAATATACTTCAATAATTAAGATTCAAGTCAGCACCTTATCGGACCAAAAAAGTATGCAATGATTTTTTAAACATAATTTTCAAGATGCCAAAGCAACTCAAGACTAACAAGACTGGTAATTTCCCTAACAAACTGCAAGATATAAATAGTTTTGAAATAAATGTGATTTAAATTTGATATTTATGATATAAGTTGATCCTCTGGCGCGATTACCAGATTCCCCCTTTCGCAAACCATTCTTTTTGTTTTATTTCTAGATTTCTGGCCAACAAACAAAGTTTTTGGGCAAACATCAAAACATTCCGTACCATTACACAGATCCAATGCAAACAAAGTCCAATGGAGTCGAGTAGTTTGCACAATCAAACACGCCGAGGGGGAAGGGGGAAGAGGGGGAGTAGAAGGAAAGACTCTTCTAGTGGGTGCTAGCTTGGTAGCCTGTTCCATCTCAAAGAAATAAACAAAAGGCAGGCTCGGGCCGCGGGCTAAAATGCCGGAAAATCCACACATCCTTCGCTGCATCGAAGCCACTTTGCATGCAAAATGCGAACAACTTTTGCACACAATTTATCCCCTCGTCCCCTTCGCCTTTCTCCTGAAAATGAATTTGTAAAAATTTCGTAATAATTTCTCGATTTTTGTGCAAATTATTTGATTACACACACGTGTGGAACGATGCGGAGTCCCGATCTGCCGTCCATAAAATAAACTTCATCTTCAGTTCGCATAGGATAGAAGAGAAATAACGGAAGAGAGGAGGAAGAACGCGAGGTCTGTGTAGAGCAACTCGCAGTGCGCATTCATTCACGAAATTCCCAAAACAAATAAAGTAGTTTCTTAGCTCAGTAGCTGTGGGAGGCGGGGGATAGATTCTAAGAAGAAACGATGGAAGTCAGGTTAAAGGGAGAGAGATAAAGAGACAGTTAAGTAGCTCGTTCATTGAAATAGGTTTGATATTGAAATTACTTACGATAAAGAAATCAATTTGAATGCATTACAGTTCTATGGTAGTAAGATCCTCATATACATTTTTTGAGGAATTTTTAAAACGAATTACTGAACATTAATAAATTATTATTTTATTCTTTTTTTTTCTTTTTATATATTTTTATTTTTTTACTTTACCTTTATTAATACATTTCTTCTTTTTTCATTCCTTCTTCATAATATTATTTTATTTCTTCATTTGTTTTTTATAATTTCTTAGCTACACTCTTAAGCTCAGCGACTATTTTTTCATTATGTTATCTCTTCCCCAATTTTCTTCTTTCAACCTTTTTTTAATAATCTTTATTCTGTAATCTCTACTATCTTTATTTCAAACCTTCTCCTATTTTCAGCTCACAATCTCAAGTCAAAGTTGTCTACCAGCATATTAACCTTCAACAAGTTCTTCATCGCTTAATCCTCCCAACAACAAATCTCTTCCAAGCAGTTGTGCTACATGCTTGCCGCCTTATATTACAGGGTATATAACCACATAACACACCACCAATTACACGAGAAACTCCCCTTTGGCCCTTTGGCGCAACAAGAAGAAAAAGCGAAACATAATTTGCATTTGCCAAGTCCAAAATGAACTAATAAACACACCGGAACCCGAGTCCACAAATTGTCGATGTTTGCAACGCAAATCGCGTTACGCGGTGACCCCAACGACCCCCTAGTCGTAACCTGGCTAGATCTCTCTCTCTCTCTATCTCTCTTTCGTTCTTTGAGGGAGCAGCACTGGGGGCAGTCGACTCAAATTGAAAGTTATTTAATGCAGCGGGAGAGGGTAGCGAGTCGCGGCGGCCTACGAGGTTACGGAAATTGTTATGCGATGCTCGACCAGGCCAAGAAAAACCTAACCCCAACAACCACGAGACGGGGAAGAGGAGGAAGGGGGAGGAGTAACTTGTGTTCTCTTTTTTTTAACAAATAAGATTCAAAAACTTTATGCCGTTGGCTGTCAAGACTTGGCAAATGGGCAGCAACATAAGAAGGGGACAGGAGACAGAGGAGGGGAAGGAGGGCATGCTGCGTGTGATTCGCATTCGCTGGAGGATTCCGTGCGGGGACACTGAATATTTAACAAGCGCCTGAAAGCGGAAGAGGAAACCAAATGGCGCAAGTGTTGCACAGTTTAATCTATTTCCTGCACGGCTACAGCCTACGCAGAGTCTGTCTCGCTCTGGCTACCCTTCTGCTCCCAACTCTCTCTTCCCCCCGATCCGCACAATCTTTAAATACACGAATTTATCGTTTCATAAAAATGCCCAACTTCAACTTAATTCCGCGAGACAACGCAAATTTGTCGCCTTCGCCGCAAGTAAATTCATTTCGCCGTACAAATTTATGCACTACGGCGAAACTTCATTTCGCAAATAGAACGAGAGATTATGAAAACTTTTCATAGAAAATATTAGATATAAAATATAAACAAGCGCAAATCTACAGTCGGGTGTGCTCATCTATTATATACCCGCTACCCCATTGACCAAAAATGATTTTCTATATATTTAAGTTTTAATTATGTTCAGCGTACTTTGTATTGCATACTTTTCAGAGGCGCCTTGAAAATCAAAACTTATTTATGAAATAATTTATATGCTATGAATAATTTCAATTATAACCAGGTTTTCAGATTTATTTGGACAGACAAAAATTAAATATTAAATTAAAATTAAAATTAATGAATTAAAATATAATATAATATTTAAATTCTTAAATTACAATTTTGCATTCCAAAATTTTAATAAAAAAATCCAAAATGATATTTTTTAATACATAGCGGAAATTCTTAATTTTCTGAAAATACT
This sequence comes from Zaprionus africanus, assembly GCA_018151435.1. NCBI lineage: Eukaryota > Metazoa > Arthropoda > Insecta > Diptera > Drosophilidae > Zaprionus > Zaprionus africanus. Next base: position 1,904,471 of record JAECXB010002306.1, on the reverse strand, counting down.
TTTACTTATTATTTTCCAATATTTTTTCTACCTTTCTTACACGGTTATACAGTCTGCCATAAACAAACTCTTAAGCTCTGCTGGCCCTGGCCAACTTTTCTTACAAATTTTCCCCCGAGAAATGAATGTTTATGTGTAAAATTAAAAATATGAAAATTGTGGAAAAGCGCGAGAAGAAAATACGCTAGCCGCCAAATTGTTTTCAAATTAAGATGGCAATTTTCGCCGCCAAAAAGAAGAAGAAACACACCCCCAAAAAGATAAAGCTGGTCAAGTAGGGCTAGAGAGAGAGAGAGAGTGGAGAAAGAAGAAGGACATGGAGTAAGGGGAGAGTCCTGGGCAGGTAAGAACTTATGCTTGAGAGCTCACGAACGAAATTTGATTATGTTCGCGGTTACACTTCATTCGTCTCCAACTCCCGGTTCCAGCGCCAATCTGTTCCACCGCAAATTGACATAAATTGTTTCATATACTCTTGTTGTTGTCTTTCTCCTCTCTCTCTATCTTTTCCTTCCCCCTGATTTGTTCTAACTGATGTTGGGGCCTCACTCAAGCAATTTATGCGATCAATTAAATTGTTGCTCAAAATGACCAAAGCGTGGAAAAGTTTTGGTTTTTTTATTTTTTTCTTTTTAATTTTCATAAATTTCACTTAAATGTTTTTCGTTTTTTCGATGGGCAGCGGGAAGGGTGGTGGGAGACTCTACCAATTTTACAATAGTAAATTCGTGCGCTTAATGTGTCAAGTTTTCTTTATGAAAATGATAACAAGATTTTATGATGATTAGAAAATTGAGAGATATTCCAAATTTACCGCATTACAATTTATTGCAAATGAGCTAAAGTTTTGAGAACAATTTTGAGAAGGAATAAAGCAAGGGGGAGAAGGTGCGGGGGGCGTCACATCAAATGTAAATCATCGACAAGCTGAGGATGCCGTCGTAGCAAACTTTCATCTTTTGCAGAGAGTCCAGTTCAGTACAGGAAAATGATATACAACACATTTTCGAAGAGGAAAGGGGGCTAAGGAGAGGTGGACGGGGGAGGGGGAGTAGAGGAGAACCTTTACAACTAAATGCGGATAATCTGTAAGTTTGCTTTTCGCCCCAAAATTTATGTGAAACGGGTGGAGTTTTCCCTTTGCTCACAAACGCTGCTTGTTGTTGTGCTTTTTCTTCTACGCTTCCCTGTATAGTTTTTCCAGCTGCCCCTTATGCCCCACTTCTCCCCTGCCCTTGTAGGTACCCCTTGTATCTGCTGCCAAGCGCCCAAAACTAAAACATGCGCATTCAATGGGCGTCCGTCCCATCCGGCCAAGCCTTGCCCCGCTGCCCCTCGCTAGCTCCCTTGCTCTGCTGTTGCTGCAATTCATTTCAAACAGACGGCTGTACTGGTGTGTGTGTGTGTGTGTGTGTGTGTGCCAGTGGGTGTGTGCTGCTCGGTATATGTGCGGAGATTTACCGTTTTATACTTGACATTTCCAAAAGTTTAAGTTTTAATTTATGACACCGCCACTTTCTATGCGGGGCGACAAGCTAAATATGAGCGAAAGGAGCGCAGTAGGTGGAGGGGAAAGAGGCACGTACTGCTCCCCACAGCCAGTAGGTGTCCTCAAACAGGATATCTAACTATTGTCGTTAGTCTTGAGTCGCTCAACGTCCAGCTCTCTTTAGAACATGCTTTGCTTTCAATGGCCAGCTTGCTAATTGATAACTTAAGATCTTATAAAGTGTCTTTATAACTGATAGATGCAAATATAAAATTAATAATTAAAAAAAAAAATAATAAAAAACTAAATAAGCCACAAATTTACTTAGGATACCTGCAAACCCTAGTTAATCGCTAGAACTTTCGTTAAAGACTCAGTCACCTTTTGGAGAAATCACATGTCGAGGCCTTTATTCGATCATAGCTATCCAAGTATTTTTAGAAATTTATAAACCATTTGTATTTCCAGCAAATATCATTTTCGTACCTGCTTTTGGACAACTAACTAATTTTCGGTTCTCAAAAAAAATAAAATAAAATTTAACCCTTTTTTCAATAGAAATTCCAAATTAAAGAGATGCAAACCTATGGCATGGCTAGTGTTGATGACGATCAAGAGATTGATGTAGGTTAGGTCCTGTTCCCACATTCAATATATCCTTCACCTCTTTTTTTTTTTTTTTTTTGCTTGCTCTCTTATTGCTGTAGTGTTATCATCAATATATTGCGCAAACTACCTACAGATGCGAAAGACCAGAGGATGGAGACCACATGAGAATGCAGTCGGTTGGATGTGAAGCATACAGTCGGCACATCCCGAATGTCAATCATCATTCGCATCATTCTCATAATTATGGCGACACGTCCTCTTCCTATCCGAACGTGGCATATAATCCTATGAGACCAAAACGAAACGCGCAAAGATATAATTACCAACGCAACGGACTTTATTAGTTAGTATATCCATCTAGAAAAGGAATTAACAGAACTGACCGGAGAACTAGTTTAATCCATCATGATCATCATCTTCTTTAGCAATGAACCAAGGGAGATGCGAGGAAGTGGCGATTGCTATAATCGTTTACCTGGTGGGCTTCACGATCAATTGCATACATGGTATCCTTGAAGAGGTTGAATTAATCACCGATTTCAAGGGCATTTGTGTGCATAGTTCATGGTTCATAGTTGCAGAATTCAGAGAATTTAAGACAACAATTTTGGCAAGTATCTCCCATCCTGGCTCAATGTGATTAGTCGACTATGGATTGGATAACGGTTAGCTAATCCAAATGTTTTTGTGATTCTGGTTGTGAATTGGATTGGATCCAGTTTAATTTACATTTAATGTTCTAAGTGCGATTATTGTTCCAGTGCCCTTTTTAAGTCCGACAATAAAAACATTGCCAAAAATCATATCGAGTTCAGTTTTCAATTCCATAGTCGATTTATTTTCACTAACTAAATTATCTCATCCTATCCTTCCTATTTGCAGGTATTATACAGATCTTATACTTTGGTCCAGCTACAGCTACAACCACGAGCACCGAACCCGACTCTTTTATCGTATTTCCTGGGGTTTTACATTGCATTTTCCAATTTTAATTGAATGTCGCCGATGTCGTCAATGTTAGTGCACCAAAAACGTAAATAAATGTCTTTTACCTCCATGATAAATGTATAAAAAATTGATATAATAAACCTTCAATTTGCTAATCATTCCGGTACGGGATACTTGCCTTAAGTAAAGGGAATTCCAGTGTCCAAGGCAAAGCCGAGCCTTGAGCCTGATGAATTCGGACGTTTTGTGTGTGTGCTGCGTAAAGTCGCCTGCTTAAAACTTGTCGGGGATTAAAAGAGTTGCGGCCAGGCAGGGTACGATGGCGCACACACATGCGTGTGTGGGTGTTTGTGTGTGTGTGGATGGGTGTGTAAACACCTTTGGCGAAAAGTTTCGAAAATACTAAAAGGAAATCACTTTAGACGGTGCGAAGAAAGCGCAGTAAGCTAAGTTTCTCGAACTACCCTCGCTACCCCTCTGATTCACTCTGTGCTGTCCGCCTTTAGGAAGTGTGAACGATTATGAGCTGCAATCCGGACACTTCTGATGCCAAGCGGCAACTTTTGAGACATCTTAATTCCCTGTGAGATAAATCAAAATGGCGAAGGAGCACAGACTTTGGGTCTGGGTCTCTTTCCAAAAATTTGTATTTTTATTTACAGTATTTTTAACTTGTGCATTTTTATGAGCTTACTATGTGTGTGTGGGTGTGTCTCGCTGCGTTTGTATGTGTGTGTGTAAGAGTGGTTTATCCTTTCATAAATGCGTCCAGCGGGCAACTGATTTATGCCACCACAAGCTGGCGCTGCTGCTGGTGTTGCTGCAACCAACCCACTTGCCACACGGACGCTTCCTGACGACGACGACGACGACGACAAAGTAACAAAACAGCAAACAAAAATTCCAGAAACAACATAAAACCGATTGATTTATTTTGACAATGCTCCAGTGCAGTCCTGGGCAGCGACGGCATCGGTGTCCTGCCCAGGGTTGCCATTGTTTGTGCAGGCATCGTCGTCATCTCCCCTCCTCTTCCTCCTCTCCTCCTCCCACTTCCATCGACATGTTCCGTTCGCATTTCGGACCGTCACAAAAGCCCGGTCGCCTCTAGTATTCACCACACTTCCCTCTCTCGGCAAAACTTGTCCTCGTTGTCCGTTTGCAAAATATTTTATTTGCACATCTTTCTTATTTTAATCCTTCATTGCATTTTGCGCCTGGTTTGGGCGACTTCTGTTCTGCCCAGACGGGTTCGACCTGTGCTGCTGCTGCAGCTGCTGTGAGTAGTAGGAGAAAGGGGCGTATCTAGAAAGGGAAGCGGTAGCGACGACTGCGTAGAGCAAATGGCCATAAAACACACGTTAATTACTCTGCAGCAACCTCCTCCCACGTTCTCATTGAAATTTACCATATTCCTGTTTTATCTCTAACGCAAAAACATTTCTTGTGGTGCTCAACAACAACAAATAATGGCAACGCTGGCATCAGAATAAACTACTGGCGCTGCCACTTATTTATCGATATATCAATGCGATCAGTGCAAGTTGCACATTGCATTTTTTTTTTTTTTTTTTTTTTTTTTTTTTTTTTTTTTTTTTTTTTTTTTAAATTTTTTTTTTTTTTTTTTTTTTTTTTTTTTTTTTTTTTTTTTTTTTTTTTTTTTTTTTTTTTTTTTTTTTTTTTTTTTAAAAAAAATTAAAAAAAGCCCTGATTTAAATGTATTGGTGCACACGCACATGAAAAGTTATCTGTGGGCGAAGTGGCCGATCTGGCGGCTTTAAAATTCAATTTAAATATTTCCGATCAAGAACATACAAAAATGCATATTTACGTTTATGGTCAATAAAAATTAATAAATTTGTAATTTATTCATGGAAATTTTAAATTTCGCGACAATAAATTGGATTAATTGACAGTTAATTTGTTTAAGTGACAATTAATTGGATTAAGTGACAATTATTTGGATTAAGTGAAATTACACAAGAAAATTGGAGAAGAATTCACTTAACCAAAAAGAGACCTTGGCACAACAAGTAGACATGGAGACTACTAATAGACATGGAGACTACCAATAAGAGTTTCGACGATTAGGATACGAATAGTTATCTGAAAAATAACGTATATTATAAAATTTGTATTTAAATCATTTATCAGGCGTGAAAGAAACTTACCGCTATAAGTCGGAAACCCGTTGAGGTTGTTTTGGTTGCTATTGTTGCCATTTGGCTCGCTATAATCACATAAGACATAAGTATATATATATTTGTCAAGAAAAAGATGAGTGTACTCACTATAAACCATTTCGTAAATTCATCTCTCGATTTTGGCGACAGTAACTGGACATGCTACGGTATGCCGTCGCGGAACCACAGGGAACCGATGAACCAGACGCACAATAATGTTGTGAACCGTAATTTATAATATGACTATCCCGACGGTTGTTCGATTGTTTGAAATCGCCACCATCATAGAAATTATTGAGGTCAGCAGAAGACCTACCCCCACTACCACTTCCATTCTGTTTGAAATCTCCTCCATCGTAGAAATCATTTAGATCCACCGGAGCGAGATTTTGCACTTTACCATTTGTTTTATCATTATAGTACTCTTCGTCGTATGGGATACAACTATCTGGCACCGATCCGTTGTTGAACATTTTCCCGCCATTCATCTGGACAAAAAGACGACTCACTACGTATTGGAATTTTGGTTTGGAATTATTAATGGCGACTTACTTACCTCGGGATAGTAGATCTGTACTGCTGGCATGGACTGGCTTGAAAAACCTCCAATTTGTGCAATGTTATGAACATAATCCATTGTTGGTGTGCGCTTGATCCTGCAATTCTTACGCTTTATAAAACAAAAAGTAAAATCAAAAAAATTTTGCCAAAATATTGCGTTAACTAAAAACGAAACAGTTTTATATAATTTTTGATCAAGTACTGAATTTTGATAACAGCTTCAAGTTTAAGGTAAACAGAAAAGTATACTAGATAGAATTTTGTGTCAAATTTTGAGCTGAAAAAATCGAATCCAAGTGTCGACACTCCGAATGTCCGTAATATAATGTGAAGCTAAAGGTTCTCTATTATTATAATGAATTATTTTTTCCAAGCTTACTATACCCTACTATAGCTGTCAGTTATAGGATATAAAAAGAAAAGCTACATTTTTACAAAATGAATGAAACAGCTTTCAACAATTTTTGATCAGATACAGCATTTTAGTAACACCTTCATGTAAAAGGCTCACAAATACACAAGCTCAAGACTATAAGTTTTTAGCAATCGAATCTTTATTTTACTTTTAATTTTCTATAAAGGCTGTAAGATATATGTATATATTTTCATGCGTATGTATTTCTTTTGTATACAGGTTTTTATCTTTTACACATTTGGTTAATAGGAATAAAATCCATAATGTATGGGTATAAAATCCAAAGGTAGCCCTTGGTTTTAATTTATAAAAAGGCAATTAAATCCAATATATTAAACCTTATTTCAATATTTGCCCCAGTGAAGCATTGATCACACCATATAAAAATTATTAAAAATTTAAAAATTAAAAGATACTTTTAAATTAATTTTATTAAAAAATATTTATACAAAATTGTTAGTTAAAAGTATAATTTTTTGGGTACGTCAAAATCCATAAATTATTTAGTCCGGCAAATAGTTCACGCCATTCATACCACATATGCAAGATAGTTATATTTAAGACCACATTCATCTAGTAGTATTGTTGACTGCCATTGTCCCTAGGCCGATATCCCTGAGCCTCGTATCCACCAAGTCCGGGCAATGAATTGTAGTAATCGCCATTGCCGCGTCCATTGCGATCTGATGGTGCACTATAGAGGGAAAACAGAATTTAACAAAATCTTCTACATAGTGTGAATGATATATCGTATAAACTCACTAGAGACCGTTGCGAGAGTTCATCTCCCTTAGCACCTTATTGTACCGCAGTGGACTGCGGTAACCAGATCCCCCCAATGATGCCGAGTTACCGCCGCGTCCTTCGTCGTACGAAGACTGCATTCCACTGCCGTAGGCTCGGGAATTATCGTAATCGTGGTTCATGTACTGGCTCTGGCCCTGTTCTCCACCGTGAGACGGCATTCCATAGCCGCCGTCCAACGGTGAGTACTGGCCATATTCGCCTTTGCCTCCGTACTCCATGACAATGTTAGTCAACTAAATACACTGAAAATTTTGACAAATGAAAAATGTAAATTATGTTTTTTTAGATTTTTTTAGATTTTTTTTTTTGTTTTCAAATGCTGTTTGTCCGAAATGTTTAATGTAAGTGAGTTCTAACTAAGCCTGAAGCACCCAACTCATGTGGAGTCGATGTCAATGAATCAGTGATGTGTTAAAAATTTCAAAAATTTTAAGGAAGTGTTTCACAATGGAAGGTCTCTTTGTAATTTGGTTGTTTCTTATGCGATTGTGATAAAATGTTCAGCATATCAAGTGAATATAATAATTATAATGGTAAATAATAATAAGATATGCAACAGTCCTTCTTACAGTCGGTAAAAGGCACGCTCTCTCTCTCTCTGTACATCTCTTTCGTTTTCATCTCTTCCTTCTTTATGCCTTATAAGAATAGTTCTCAACCATCTTAAGATTTATGAGTGCAATTTCTTTTGAATCTTAACCCTTTTTTGCATTCGGTCAGCTTATCGTGGCGACCACATTGCAAGCCAGCAAAGTTTTTCCCAACGACGATGAAAAAAAAAAAAAATGAATAGAAAATAATGAAAATCAAAACGAGTCACCCCTTTCTCCAACCCCTTCCAAGTGCGCTCCGTGCTCCGAGCCAATGAATATGCAGCAGCATTGCCGAATAATTAAAATCGAGCAGCTCCTTGCAAGGGATTATTGCAGCGCCATCTAGTCCACCTCCTACTCTACTTCCTCGCCTTGCAGATACGGAACACCGTCGTCGCCATCGCCGTCTTACGCGACAATTAAGTGCGGCCCCGTAATCTGTCTGTCGTAATTATGGCGCTGCGGCGTATTTATCTGCTGCAATTAGCGCTCTGCCCGAGTCGCATATTTCACAGATCCAGATAGATTGAATTGGCGCAGACAACATTTGCATGCGCTTAGAATGCTGCTTCCGCGGAGCACCCTCTCGACTTTATGTGCCTAATTAAAATGCACATTCACGTAAAAATCTAAGCTTCTAAAGAGGGAACAAAGAGTGCGAAGAAAGATAAAGAGGGGGCGACAAAATGGAGGACACTTCAACTGCAAATTCCAATTAGGCTGCAAGTGCAGTTTATTGATCGAAGGCAATGCTTTGGCTGGGAGGGGTTTAAGGGGTGTTGAATATATCAAAAATATTTTGAACTTTTGATAAGATTTTCTTTCGATTCTAAATCAATCAATTTATTTTCTAGACCATTTTTTTTTTTGTTTCCAGTATTTTTAAAGTTGAGAATTTTAAAATAATTAAATTGCAAATTTTTAATTTTATTAACAAGCAGTATTTATAATAAGATAATGACATACATATATTATGATATTAAAAATAATAGGAAGGTTTAGGAAACTATATAAGCAGTATAGTATGATATTTTTTTTTATTTTGGGTCATAAATCTATGTGCAGTACTAGTTTCTCCTTTCTCTTACTCACATTTTTCTTTACTGTTTCTAAAAAATGTTCTTCTTCCTTCTTTTACTTTTAATAAGTACCTCTCACTTTTTCCTCCCTCTACATCTCTTCTCTCTTTCCTTTCTCTTCATCTCTCTCTCATATTACTCTGCCTATTCTCTTCTACCCACTTCTGAACTCTCTTCCCTTCACTTCTACTCCCTTTTCTTTGCCCTACCCAATGCAAAGGGATCGCTGGATGAGGTCTTCACATAGAAGATTCCAGCCTTCTCCACCGATGGTTCTCCCCCATTCGTTGGGACTGCTTTCGGCTCAGATCGCATTGCCACTTGCGATCCTCCCGCTTACAGGGTGTGCCCCAGAAACCTTTGGGGGAGTTGATGGACTCGGCAAACATTTGATAGGCTCGAATGTGCGAGCAGCCCAAGTAATAACAGCTGCTTTGATAGAGTCCGAAATTGGGATAAAAGGTGGCACTGCCTGTGGGTCGCAGGAAACCAAAGTTACCGCTGGTGTGCATAGACTCCACATAGCGTGCATCGCTAGGATCGATGCGGAATTCTGTGCTGCGATGACGAAAAGTCGGTCCAGCCGGATCCAAGGCGAATATGGTATTGTACCGCTCCGGCTTGAGGAATTTGCCCGCCGAGCCAGCGATCTGTGCGCCCAACGAGTGTCCAATTAGATACATATCATCATAGCTTGCACCAAGTTGACGATGCAGTTCCCGGGTGAATTGGACAAGCTGCGCCCCAAACTCTTCGATTAGTTTCACGACGGCAAAGTAATTCACATTCGCTGAACTTGAACTCCAATCCGTGACAATGACATTATAATCTCCATGCTTCAGATAGGCATTCTTTACATCCCGATTGAAGGAGCCTCGTGACTGACTCATCCATCCGTGGATAATGATGCGTGTGGGCAGAGAACTGTTGAATCCTGCGTGGCGCCATTTGTGCTCATTGGCGAAATCGATTTCCTTGCCACACTCGGGCGATGCTTGACGGAAGAGATAGAACTGCATGCGATTGCGTGGATTGGAAAACGGATTGAGGTTGTGTGCCAATTTCTTGAGGAAGGGTAAATCAAGGAAGCTGCCGATGCCATTTGATTCACTAAGATCATTATCGCACTTGTTCCACTCGCAGAACTCGGCACCTTCATACTCATCATCCTTTAGACTGGTCAACTGTTCATCTGGCTCGGGCTGCTCCTCACCGAAACGGGAATCGATATCGATAGGTGTCTCCTGGTCTGCCAGGCGGGACATGAAATCATTCATCTCCGTTTCATAGTTCTCCTCGCTGCTTTGGGCTGTAAGTGAATGGAGAAGGGACACCCACCCTTTAGTTAAACTGTTACTATTATTGGCTTCGCCTTGGACTTACCTTGGCAGCTGGCCAAGAGGAGCAGCATCAGCACGGCGAGCACCTGTGGCGACATTGTGTTCTATTCTACTTCCCAGACAGCTGTAACAAACGTCTCGAGCGTCTATTAAACTCTGTTTGAACTGTTCAAGATTGTGCGCTGTTTTATACACAATACGAGATCAATTAGAATTAGTTTAATATTGAATGAGTAACCCCCGCATCTCCTCCAACACCTGAACTTAGAACAACTCGGCATTACCCACTCGAGCGTAGCTTGGCACGCTTTTCCCATACACTGCTGCTGCTGCTGCAGTTGATAACCGGTTACATTCTCGGCGCAACTCGCCAAATCGATGACGTAGTGCGGGAATTTCTCTCACCATGTGCTAAAACTAATTCGCTCACAACTGAGTCTAATCTGTAATCATCACCTTTGTAAAATGTCAAGTGCAATGGGAAACAGTTTGTCAATGGTTAAAATATGTAAAAATGACATTTGGCATTACGTCTTTGAAAACGCCCAAGTTTTTTATTGACCTTACCATTCGTCATTTCGAAAATCTATAAAACATTACCTGTTTAGTTTTTTTCTGCTTTATACAAGTCAACAAAAAAATTATTTCACTTTGGCTACATTATAAACATTTTAACCAGGCCCATAGCCAGACCTTACTGGTAGCCGGGCAGGATTATAAATTCACAATAAATGAATTGAAGAATGATACGTGAAAAACGTTCGTGTTATGTATTCTTGAAATTATGTTATTCAAAAAGATACAGAAAATAGAAGAAGAAATTTTAAAAAAGTTCAGTGCTTGATATATTAATAAATATCACGGGGCCGGGCCGGGCCTGATTTTAACTTGCAGTATGATTCTAAGATTCATTAAAATAAATGGTAATGCTTAAATACCTGCCTACATTGCCGCTTTTGTTTATTTTTTTTCAGGTGAAAAAATTATATGGTGAATCGCTTAAACATCACAGCGATGCGCAACCGAAACGGTATTCATACACAATAAAATTTTATAGATGAGACTTCCGGAGCATGCAATGAGAACTTGTTATTCGACAGACTGTCGTCAACGAAGATATTTATTCGCCGAATATTTTTGCGTCACAAAATGTTGCAGGCAGACTGGCGCCATACACAAAAAGGCAACAACAAATTAATGTTAATTTAATTACCTGCAAAATTCAATTTAAAAAAACCAGAAGCGACCGCAAAATAATTCCTTCACCTAAATTCATGATAAACAGTAAACAAAATCGGGAATGTAGGCAGCTATTTAACCTTTACCAAATAAATTACCAATTAGCTGACATTTAGTTTTTATCTTTATACTTAATTTGATTACTTGTTACTTGATATTTAATTCCATTTGAGATTTTATCTATTTGAATTAACGGCTCTGCTTGGTTTCATGACAATCAGCTTTGCAGAGCTAGCAATATTCAATATTCACCCAAGTGGCAACTCTTTCTTAAGTTGGCAGCTGCAAAACGCAATCGATTGGCGCTTGAACACCCACGCAACTATCGATAACGTTTGTTATTGTTATCAATGATAAGCTAAGAAGAAGCAGACAACTTGTAAATATCAATTGCGTTTTCCATACAGCTAAGTTAGCCGCACAGTGCGGCTACACAACCAAAAATCAATAGAAATGAGCCTTGACGACGTCATCTACGTAATCTGCCTGCTGGCCTGCATTGGCGCCGGCAGCTATGTTAAGAAAATCCGTGATGAATCGCAACGGAAATGTGTTTGCTCCATGTTGGGCATCATTGTTGTTGTTGTTGTCTCGGGCTTCCACAGCCTGCATTGTGTGATCTCAGCGGCACTGGGCACGGCCTCCGTGCTATTAACACATCCCAGGTGAGTGTAGTGTACAGATTAATTAATTATCCATTTTAACAACATTTGTATTCCCACAGCAAATGTCACCTGATAACATTTGGTATCATGTTTGGTTACCTTGTCTTCTTCCGACTTGCCTACGTCTTCGGACTGCCCGCTGTGCCTGGGCACACGAACATGATACAAATGTTGCTTACCCTTAAGGTTAGTTACATAATACATTAGGGTAATAGTGACTGACCTTTAACCCCCCATCTAACTCCCCTTAGGTCTCTGGCATTGCGTTTGAGAAGACTGCGGCTTGGAAGCGCCTCCGCGCACGCGATGAGCAGAACAAGAATGAGGATCGCGATGTCAACAGTGAGCCCAGCATTGAAATTACCGACTACGATGTGGAGCTACAGCAGCTGACTGCCACCGAGATTATCCAATACAGCTTCAATTACGTAGGCGTGCTCACAGGTCAGTCGAGCGGGCGCTGTCTATATATATTTCCATATATGTATGTGCATTCATTCTGCTGCAATTCGCTTGATTACTGCGTGTGCCAAAGTCCATTTACACAATTGTCAGCGTATCTATCAATAGCTTCAAGTAATCGCAAACTATGCGAGTTCATATGTCGCTTATCTCAACGCATTGTCAGCCTGGTCTGGTCTGGCAAATTGTCCACTCATCAATGATTTATTATCGCAACGAGTTAATTATTAAGATTATATTTTATTATGTTCTCTTCTCCTTTTGTAGGTCCCTACTATCGCTATCGCACATATCGTGACTACTTCGAGATGCCCTTTAAGGATCATGCACCCTGCGTGGAGGCAACTATTGAGCAGCTCAAGTGGTCTGGCTTCTACTGCAGTCTGTATCTGCTGGCCAACTACATATGGCCACTGGATGTGAGTGCCCCAAGATACTTTCTTATAACCAATCTAATCAATATATCCCACTACTTACAGTACGCCCTCAGCGACGAGTTCTACAACGATCGCTCGGCGCTCTATCGTCTGCTTTATGTGTGGCCCACGTTCTTCATCTTCCGTGCTCGCATCTACACTGGATTGACGCTGAGTGAGTGTGTCTGCACTATGGCTGGTTTTGGTGCCTATCCAGAGGATGCCGATGCGTCCAATGGCGAGGGTCCTCGCAAGCGTTATCAACATTTGAAACGCGATGCCGACAAGCATACCTACAACTTCACCACAATTGTGAACACACGCGTCTGGGATGTGGAACGCTGCTGGACATTCCGCGAAGGCATGAAGCACTGGAATGTCTGTGTGCAGTACTGGTTGGCAGTCAATGTCTACAAACTGTTTCCCATCAAGAAGTACAGGTAGGTACAAGTCTATATTCTCCAAAGACTCTCATCTAAATGTTTCCCCAATATTCTTAGAACCGGCGCCACCTTTCTGCTCTCTTCCTACTGGCATGGATTCCGTCCGGGACATTACTTCTGCATTATGGGCGCACCATTCTATGTGCCACTTGAAGATATGTGGCACAAACTAGTACGCAAAGATGCCACCGGCCTGCGACGCAACATCATCGATGTCATCTTCTGGATTAGCAAGTGGTTTGCCTTCAGCTACTTGGGCACTGCATTCCTGTTATCATCATTCGATAGCATTTGGCGCTTCTATAGTTCCGTCTATCACATTGGCTACATCAGCTGGGCAATTATGATTGGCCTGGGTATCTTCCTGACCAAGCAGAAGAAGGCAGCAGAACGCAGAGCGAAACGTGGTCAGGACTCAGCTGCTGCTGCTGGAGATGCAAGCGCACTTAAAGAAAAGGCGCAGTGAGAACAATTATATCCTAATTATACTAGATATGGGTTTAACTTTCCATCCTATAACTACTGTTAGACAAATGCTTCTACTTACATGTCAGCCATAAGAATATTAACCAAATCTAAATTTAAGCGAAAAGTTACTAAAGATCAACGAATCAAATGATATTGAATTGAACAAATGAATTCCAATTGATCCATGTATATTATTTAAAGATCAAAATCATAACCATAAATTGTCTTCTATAAATCCACCATAAATCACATCCAAGTTATTCCGCAATTAATTTGCTTTCTTTATATATATTTTTATTGTCAAACTTAAACATCATTATAATATTTAACAGCGACTTCTAAATATTTTATACAAAATGCTGAGTGTTTTTGAGTTTGAGATTGAATTGAGCGAAAAGCAATTTGAGGCGAAGATAGAATGTAGTGAAATTCGAGATGTAAATAGAATATGTATCTTTAAAATTTACAAGCAAATACGAAACATAATAAAATTCGAGTGCGAATGGGATTGATCTAATTTGATTGTGTATGCATTATATATATGCATATATATATATAGTTTAGTAAATGTAACATTCTCTAGACGAAGGAATACTTTTTCGAACCAATCTGTCTGGTCTCCATAAGCTATATATGTATGTATGTGTGAATTAGTTTAGCGTTTTTTTTAGTGTTTTATGTTTTAATTTATATTCGATACCAGCTCGAATTTGATCTAAATTCATTGCGTTTCAATTTCCATCAGTTTTTATAAATTTAGTTTCTTCAATTCTGGAGCATGGCAAGAGATTTCCTGTTCTGTTTTTCTTGTTGTTGTAATGATTGTTGCCCTAAAAGTAAAAGCCAAAGGCAACGTGAGTAAAGCGAATGTCAGGCCGTCGATGGTTCATCCGTGACCAGGGACAGACGACGCTTCACATCCTGCGTGGTGTTGTAGGCGCCACAGTGCACGCACTTGAGTCCGATAAAATGGAATTTGGTTTTTGAAGTCTGTCAAAGAGGGAAAAACATTAGAGTATAGGGTATAAGGTATTAAGAACTGAAGGGTATACAGTCAGGGCATATACCTTGTGACAATCGTTGCAGAAGATATGCACACGTTGATTCTCGTACTTGAGAGGAACAGGCATGCGTAAGGCCTGCGCATCCAGATACTCCCACAGTGCCGTCATATCAATCAACGATGTCTGGCACGTGGGACAGGTGTAGTGACCGGAGGCCAATAATTGATCGAAGCACATCTTGTGCAGCAAGTGTCCGCAGTCCGGAATGTGGCATGGAATACGCGAGGTGTGTATGTCGCCCAGACAAACCGGGCAATGCGATCGGGAAATGTTCTCCACACACTGAAAAAAGTTAAAAAAGGAGAACATAGTTAATTAGGTATCTTCAACTATCATAGATTGATTGATAGCACTTTTAAATTTTTTAGGCTGATCCCCTGTACCGGTTTCTTATCGCGGTGCCTGTTACCGACTTACACTCAAAACGTTTTTATATCTGTTATTCCAACTATTCCCCATCCAAATGTTTTCTTTCTAACCAGTTTTAAATTTTTAAGTGAGAAAAAAAACTTCAACTCGATTTCGAATACAAAATTCAAAAAAAACAGAAAGCAATCCGTGAAACCGGTCTTGAGCGATGATTCTGCATAAATCTCAATATATTTTAGACTACGATTTCTGCAAGTGATCCACAATCTATTTATATATGCGCTCAACTTGCTCGCTCTCTCAGTGTCATGGTAATCAACATGCAAAACTCACTTTGATAAATATTTCATTCAAAATCATAGGGGGTTTTTTTTTGTTTCATTGACTTTGATTCAAAAAAAAATATACTGAGAACTAAGACGATTTTTTATGAAATTTTAATCTACACAATTCTCTAATTCAGACAGAAAAATGTTGAATAATTATGGTCTGTTTCTTTTCTTTCTTCAAAAATTTCTCTATACTTTAATAATCATTTCTTCTCAAACAACTTTAAATACTTTTGACTCATAGAAAAGTCTTAAATAGTCCATAAATCTTAATTAGTATTGTAATTTAAGTATTCTTTCAACTAAACTTAATTTTTATTATACAGCTTCATTTTGGGTCTCTGCAAATAATCGTTAGGCACGTGTAGAGATCCATAAATTGCTTTATAGCTGTTGTTTCAAAGTGTTTTACTTGTATAGTGGGCATTTTTTAAAAAGGTTTATAGCAAAACGTGTTTTACTAAAAATTCAAGAACTAGAAAAAATCTTTGTTAAACTACCTTAGGCTGTAGAAATGTTTCGCAGAAACTCTCAAGGTGCAGAAAAATTAGTTCTGTGGCTAAATTAATTCTAAACTTTATGAATGTTTGCCATAAAAAGGTTCTATCTTTATACTATTAAGACTCCAAGTTGAAAAACAAATAAAACCTTTTAGAGAGCTACAACTTTTGAATAATATTTCATATAAAAGTTTTAATTATTTTTCAAATAAATCAAATTTGCCATGATATTTTGCGATTACTTTATGGCACTACTTACTCTATGTCCGTCGATCTTTAGCTGAATCGGCAGACACATGTTGCAGACTTCGCAGTGGAAAAAATTGTGGGCGCCACCAATGCGGCAGATGCCACAGCCATGACAATGATATTGCTGCTTGTCCGCATCATCGAACAGGTTGCAAATGAGGCACGTGTACTGCAAATAAAAAACATGTTAATCGGATGACAAAACTATAAAAAAGAAGGAAGAGATAAAGGGAGAGAGCAAAACAATAGATAGAACTTTACCTTGCCAAAGCGCACGCCGCACTTCTCGCACTGCTCCTGCACCTTCTGCCGCGTGTTGCACTCGGAGCAGATGAGTTCCGTGAGGGTTTTACGATCGAAGTGATGCGATTCGTTCTCGTCGTGGCAGTAACGGCACTTGTAGAACTTGTTGCAGCACGGCGTCTATAAAAAAAGAAACAAAAAAGAGATGAGATAATTTTCAGAAAAATAACAGGTAGAGAAAGCTACCGATTGGCAGCGATCGACAGCAAGATACCCTGCACAGACAGCACTATTGGTTTCTTGAGTAACTTTTTTATTTTTCAACAGATCGAAATGAAATTTTGAGAATTAAATTCTAAAATACTGAACTCTGTGTATCCCGAAAAATAGATTTCCATCTTTACTGATAACCTTTATAATTGCAAATAATGTCAAAGATCTTATTTGAAATAATCTTATATTTAACATATAAAATCCTCTTGCCAAATCTAGCATATACAGACATATGTAACTCAACTGAAATCAGCCCGTATATAAGCAACGTAAGCACGTACCCTTTTATGGGGTATAAAGACTTTGAACTTCAAATTTCATCACACAAACTGGAGCTGCTAATGAAATAGGAGATGGGAGATGGAAAAGATGGAAAGAGCCCCCGAAACAATTCCATTGACGGAGCACGAAATCGACATGCGAACCTTAGCGTAACCATAAACATTGCAGACACAATTCAATTAAGCCAACCATAAACCTTAATTAAATCAAACTGAAACCCAAAGAAACCAAACACTGAAAACTGAAGCCGAAGCCAATTTGCGGCGAATGCGAGAAAAACGCATCGGTTCATTAGAGTTCCGCTAATTGTTTGACCAAATACGCGTATTTAACAACTAGATGGATTGTTTTAACTGCCGAAATATTGTTACAATAAAAAACGAACAAAACAAAGTATCCAGTATGCAGCATTAAATCAGGTTTCGCGACCTCCCTCGTAGCACAGTGACCATCAAATGCTATAGTAAATACATATATACGCACGTCCATATATCGATTGGCGACACGCCTCTGCTGACCGTGAAACAAACTCTTATTTCTATATATAAACAATAATCAATATTCTCAATTGACGAGCGAACTTTTCCAATTTAGTCTGGTCAATAAACAGATATATTGTTTTCTAAATTCGTGATGTTTTCCGAGATTTTGTTGCACTTAGCAACTGAAACTAAATTATACTATAAGATCTACAAAAGCTATTTCCAAAAGATCTTACGCATATGTACCTCATATACAATCAAGAATATTACAATCCAAAACATTACGTACACTTTATTAAGGTTGTAAATCGATTTCTTGGCAGAAAGAGAAAGGGAAATTTCCTTCAATAGTTTGTACCATAAACTTGGATTGTTATGCAATGCGGGTATTCAAGAATCATCTTCAATAGCCCTAAATTAATTTTAATGAATTTTAATATGTACACATGCATGCAGATACACCCATATCACCCATATCTATACATAGAGTTATAACTGTCTAGCTGTCTTTCTTCATATGTCAGGGTAAGTTCTTTTTTTATTGTTTGATAAGAATGTCATTAATAATATATATGTATAGACTCTAAAAATATCTACGGGTATATAAACTATAATTAGCTCTTATTTTCAAACTATTAAATTCGAATTTTACCCCAATTGCCACAGATAGCAATAGAAAATAGAAAAAGTACCATGATATCTAGTTACTTAACATATTTATAAGATTCTATATGGTCAATTTAATGAGTAGACTAGGTCAAGAATTAAAGTAATAGATATCGAAATTAGTTAACAATTCTACATTTATTAAAATCTAGTTTGTATTCTGATTATTTATCACAATACAATGTACTAAATATAGCAGAAAAAGTACCCGACCACATTGATAGTTTCTTCGAATCATAGTTTTTATACCCGTTTGGAAAACCCCTCTCCGTAGTATGTTCTGAGGTGTTCGCAACTGTTTAGTTATACACGAAATAAATTAACTATGCACTAAAAGGTAATGCTAACAATAATTATAAATCTGACAAATTTTCAGAGCAAACAAAATTAAAACACGACTTTGTTGCTGTTTTTGTTCAGCTTTGAATTATTTAGCTATTCAAGTCGATGGAGATGGGAAACGTGCTCAAATTGAGACGCGTGACACGAGTTTGCTTGGTCAAATGGAATTAACAGGAATATTTTCACTTTATTGTAATTTCTATTATTATTGGGATAACATTTTTTGATGCTTTCGAATTGAAGTTAAATAAGGTCTTGATTCTTTTAAGGTTTTGGGATTATTTTGATATGAGAACAACAAAGGAGATCTGATATTGTTATACTATATAAAATTATGATCACTTTCACGTCGTTGGTTGACTGAAGTCAAAAAACAAAAATAAAACTAATATTCAAATTAAAAATCGTAAACAAATTAAACTAATTAAAACACATCCAACTTATCTAATTTAAATTCAAATAAATCTATATTTTAACACTTTATATCGATTACACATATTCCAAATACATTACTCACGCTTCCATGTCAACTCTACAACAATAGCTTAGCTGGAAGCGTGCCCGAAGGGCACTTTGTACGTCTAACCACACGACAACGCATACTAAGTTCAATTCACCTGATTCAATAGTCAATTTGTCTGTATAAATAGAGTCCACGCCCCCCTCGCTGCACACACCGCACTGGATGTGGGTAAATCGACGTATAATAATAATTGAACATGTACACACAATACGGAAAGCCAAACGACCTTTTCTCCAGAATGCGAGAGCAAAGAAACAGAAACAGATCGAAAACACATATCTGTTTATTTGCGTGACATTTTTCAATATTTCACAAACGAATGTTAAACCCGAACCCTGAGCTAGTCTGAGACTAATAAAGAAGGTATAATTAAGTACGAGTATAATTTAAAACATGTAAAATAAATAACGACATCCCCGTTCATTATTCATTGACTTCTTTGATGGGGCAGTAAATTTAAAAAGCGTGCAGTGAAATTTATTAGTATATAGTACATTTTTTATATTTTCTAAAGAGAAAGTTCTACAAATAGGGTACTTGGAAGATATACGAAACGATATTTGACTCTGTCGAATTTTTTTTGAAGAAAGTTATGCTCCGATAGTGAAGCTTCTTTATTTAAAATTCTTTTCCTCACTGAATACCAATGAACCGCGCCCAAAGAGCACGTTCTTATCGCTGGTATATATCGGGCATTAAACTCAAAATTATTCCAACATGATATCGTTAAATCAATCCGTTGCTCATTACACACATATTTAGATTATTAACGGTATTGCAGGTAGAGATACGAGAATGCCAAAGATAAACGATAAAGATTTGATTCAACAAGATAAAGATAAAGACTCGTAATTTCAAGCGGATCATTGAAGGTGTTAAATGGGTATTTGCTTCGAAAGAGTCGAAATTCCTGTGCTGAGTCAGCCGAGTGGGTTGAGTGGGGGATAATTGCAAAGAAACAGAAGATATAGAGAACAGTTTAAATTGTGTTGTTGCTTTAGCTGATACACTAGCTTTTAAAAGCACAATTCACTGGCAAGCAGTACTAATTCTCCCAATTGAACTCAAATTATGCACACAAAAGAAAAAGTGTGTGTGAGAGAGAGAGTCAAAAAGGAAGAGCGAGAGAGAGAAAGAGAGGAAATTAGAGGATGTGTGTGTGTTGAAATGTGGGGATACTACTTTTTGTTTGTTTGTTTAGAAACTCATAAATAAGTTTAAATGTTCTTTTGAGCAGAGACTTCAGGAAGAAGCGCCATCAACAAACGAACGACGAAAACCAGAAGCGCCGACAAAGGCGCTATCGTCACTGGCTCCACCTCCTCGAGGTATTGCCACGTGCTCGTAAGTATTTGGGTATTATTATGGCGAACAAAGACCCAGAGACTCACAAATGGTCAAATATATACACCAAATCTCTTGCAGATTATAATGGAATATTTGACAAAAACTATTGTTACCAAGGGAAGAAAGTTATATTTATATGGAGAGTATTTACATATGGGTTTTATTCTGATAAGGTTGAAGAGAGACTACGATTTATATATTCTTAATAAGCTTTTAATAATATAATAATAATTTTATAATAATAATTTTTATAAATAGAGAATTACTATTCTTTCTAATACTTATAATACTACCGCTTCTTTCAATTCTTAGACTGCTTCTTCTTTCAATTCTTATACTTCTTCTATTCTCTCTTCTGTTTCTACGACTAACTATACTACTACGTCTACTATTACTTATACTACTATGTCTACTATTACTTATACTACTATGTCTACTACTACTTATACTAGTACGTCTACTACTACTTATACTACTATGTCTACTACTACTTATACTAGTACGTCTACTACTATGTCTATTACTACTTATACTTCCATGTCTACTCACTATGTACGTCTACTACTATACTACGTCTACTACAACTTATACTACTATGTCTACTACTACTTATACAAGTACTTCTACTACTAATTATACTACTACGTCTACTACTACTTATACTACTTCGTCTACTACTACCTACTACTACGTCTACTACTACTTATACTACCTACTACTACGCCTACTACTATTTATACTACTACTTATACTACCTACTACTACGCCTACTACAATTTATACTACTACTTATACTACTACTTATACTACTACAAGCTACTACTACTACCTACTACTTCTACCTACTACTTATTATGCTACGCCTACTCCTCTACTAAGTTCTACTTATACTTCTCCGACTTCCATGCCGTCTTCTAATAACTTCTACTTATACTATTTCTACATCTACAAACAATACTTCAACTTCTTCATCTTCTACCACTCCTACTACTACTTATACTACTCCGCCTGCGCTTCTACAATTTACAGGATATCTAATCACACTTACCACAAACATAGCGCGTCGCTTGTAGTGCGTGCAACCAAAACGCAAAGACTCCGGCGTAGTTGGTTGCGTGGCATATATTGCATTGCAGTTGTTGCTGCTGTTGTTGTTGGTGCTGCCGATGTTGTTGCTGCTGATGCAGTTACCATTGCAACTGCTGTCGTTGAGGCGTGAAAAGTGCTCAAACTGCTGCAATTGTTGCTGCTGTTGATGTTGCTGTCGCTTCAGGTGGGCGACAACGGCAACATCCTTATTGGTAATGTTGCTGGCCTCCATGGCGCACTTGTCAGCAAGCAATTTAGTATTGTTGTTGTTGCTGGTGATGCTGTTGCTGTTGCTGTTGTCAATGCTGTAATCATCCACAATGTTGCTGCTGACGTCGAATTTGAGTGCCGGTGTCGAATGAGATTTTCGCAAATTAACAGCAATTGTTGTTGCTGTTGTTGTTGTTGCGACGCGGGTGGAGACAGACGATGTTGTTGTTACTGTTGCTGTTGCTGTTGCTGTTGATGACGCAGCAGCAGACACAACGGCAGCAGCAGCGGGCAATGCTAGCGCTGTTGGCGACATAATCAGCTGTTGCTGCTGTAGTTGTTGCTGTTGCTGGTGGTGTTGTTGCTGTTGCCACGCTATCTCAGTAACAGAGGCAGAAGCTAAATATGATGATGATTTTATTGTTGCTGTAGTTGTTGTTGCTGCTGTTGCTGCTGTAGCAGCAGCCTCCACTGAGGTCGCTAACGACGATTGCGACGACGACGACGACGACGGCGATGTTGTTGTCGTTGACGATGAATTTAAATTGACTTGATTGAGTTCTTTTGTATTGGTAAATGTTTGTACATCAATGTACTTGTTGTAGTTGTTCGAGTATTTGTTGTTGTTGTCGCTGTCACTTTGAGATGTTCTGCGTTGCCTCAGCTGCTGCTTAAATTTGTTGCAGCTAATGTTGTTGCTGGTGTTGTTGTTGTTTGTGTTTCTGCTGCTGCTACTGTTGTTGTTGCTGATGTTGTTGTTAATTGCTACCATCGACGAAGCCTGCTCAATTGCTTCAATATTTAAATGATTTGCGGTTGCTGTTGCGACATAAACTTTGTCTTTGTTCGTCGTCTTCGATTTGGGCGACGTTGTTTCGTGCCCTGCCTCAGTCTCAGCTATTGCCTCTGCACCCTGCTCCTCCTTCCCCACAACGTGTTCAGCCTTAGACCCGGCAACAACAACAACTTCTTTGTTTTTGCTTTCTTTTGATGTTGCTTTTTCTGTTGCTATTGTTGTTGCTGTTGCTGGAGCTATTTTTGATTCCTTTTTATCGCCATTGCTGCACTTGCTTCCCCTTTGCAAACTTTCATTTGAGTAACTTTTTATATTCATCGCGCGCGTCGTCCACGCCAGCAAATAACTGTTTCCAAAGCTTAAATAGCAAATAACAGTGGTTCAAAATACATTTGATTCGTACACGAAGCTCGACGGAGTTTTGCGGAAGATTGCGGATGGCAGAGAGCCACTTCGGTAAAACTAGTTCTGCACGAATGGAAATTTTTTTTTTTTTTTTTTTTATTGGTGGTTTTTTTTTTTTTTGTTTTTTTTTTTTTTTTTCGCCGCCCTTTTTTTAATACTTCTCCTGTCAGCTGTTAAGAGATGGCTGCGAAATTGAAAGGAGCGATTCTTTAGGCATTGAAAAAACTCTATTTTAACGAATGAGATGAGATCGTCTGCTTTAATGCCTATATTATGCAAACCAAAAACAGCTTATTAATTCTACAGTCAGCTGTAATCGATAACCAGGATATTATTTTCATTTAGAGAGGTGCGCGGCAAATAAAAAAGTCACACTTAACAAACACCCTCGTATACAATCAATACTGGATACTGAAGATCAATTTATGCACTTCAATGCAAGAGAGATAAAAAGTATGTCATTGTTTTTTGATTTGTCTTCCCAAAGGAACAATTTATCCCTATAAAATACAGTTGTTAAACCTTAAATTAAAGTTACTGAAGACTTTTAAACTATATTTTTTTAATATTTCAATTTGAATTTCCATTTATTATGTAGTAATTTATATTTTTGAGAATATTAATTTCATTTATTGTCAGAGTTCTTTTGATCTTTACGAAACCATCTCTATTTGCAATATCCATTTAAGCACCACAATTATTTACAGCATGCACTGATTTCTCCATTACAATATAGGTTAATTTGTTTCGTTCATTATCTTACAAGCACATTTTTATAATCTTTCGTTTTTTACAGCCTACCAAGTGTAAACATTAAATAGTATGGTTAAGATAAGTAAATAAAGATTTATTCAGATATTTTTATATTTTCTGAGTCAAATAGACCGTGTCACAGTGTGCACGGCAAGCGATGACGCGGCAGCAACAACACTTGTTGCGATATACAAGAGAGGAGGCCAAAGCAATGAAGACTTTCGCTTGATATTTTAACTATCATAGAGCCAACCGAATGGAGCTGAGCTTTTGACTAGGAATGGAGACACAATATAAAGTTATTCACACGCACATACATGCGATTATTTGCGAACTTCAATGTGTGTGTGTGTGTGGGGGTATTTTGAATATAAGATGCCCGTAAAACGTATTTTTATTATCTCTCTCTCTCTCTCTGGAGTCGTTTCGGCAAGAAAAGCCCTGAGTCTTGTTTACTTTGTTTGTTTCTGTTACTTTTCACAATGTTGTTGTTTCTGCTGTTTTTTGCAATTATAAGGGTAACACGCCGACGACAATAAATATTGAAACTGTGCGCAAATTAAATACGCGAATACGGCGAACCGATAAAAAGGCCAAACAACCAGACGACGCCCGACAGCAACAAACAACAACGAGGCGCAACGACGACAGCCGAGAGACAATCGAACAGCCGAAGGGGCAACGCGATAGGCAACACCAACGTAAACAAACCCGAAATTCAGATTTCGATTAACTTTCCATCTTTACGCACGCACGCAGGCGCACACACACGCGCGACACACATACGGACACACACACAACGATACTTGCATACGTTGCATTTAATTTTTTTTTGTTCAAATTTTTGCCTATTATGTTTGAAATCCGTTTGGAGCTTGATTTACCCTTTCTATGTGTCTGTGTGTTCACTTTGTTTTTGTTTTCCTTATGCAATTTGTTGTTGAACGTGTTTTGTGCCACTCTTCTTCATCTCCTTCGTTCGTTTGCATGGTATGAAGATGATCATTTAACTTTTTTCGTTTCGTTTGAATTGAAAGCTCTTATCATCTTTTTCTTTGTTGGATTTTGCATATTCGTTAATTACAGTTTATTAATCATAAATGACATATAGTCGTAGTTACAAAAATATGAAACACACCAGCGGATACACTACCCAACACACACGACAAAAACAACAACAGAAACAGGCGTCAATTAAATTAAAAATTGAGTGCACCGCGTAGTGGACGTCGCGCCGCTCTGTTTCTCTCCGTCGTGTGTTGCGTACGGCGCGGGCTTCACTTTTCAACTGACAACGACGACGCGGACGACGCCGATGCCGAGCATCGCTTTACACATGTGGGAACGATCAGATGAGAGCGCCTGAACGGTTGTAGAAAACAGCTGAGTTGTCTCAGATAAATGACAGATAAACAAGAGAGTGAGCCATATTTTATATTCAAGTTTTTCACAGTTATTAAATAAAATTAATACCAAGTTCTATATTTTTTATTTGTTAAAAACGGTTGTTTATAGCCTCAATCTAAAATCGTAAATGCACGCCGTATAATTATGGTGAACACTATACGCCAATGAGAGGCAGCCTCTCTCTCTCTCTATTCATTATTACTCACGGCTTTGAACTTTTGTTGTTGTTAGTTCGACAACATTATTTGAAGCTTTCGCTTTTGACGAGATAAATGTGCTTTCGATAGAATCACCAATGTCAAAAAATACAGTTATTGCAAGAAATAACGATAACCATTTGCTGGTTCAGAGTTTTATTTTACAAGTTTCCAATAGAACACCGTTATTATATGGAATTAATTATTGATTCATATAATTATTGTAAATTAATCGAATATATCATGGAAATTCAACGCGCGAAATCTGATTTTTACATATTTTGATTAAAGTAACATGTGTTGACTTCATTATTTTTATTTTTTAATTTTCTTTATTTAATAACTATGTTTATAAAAATATACATGTTAAAAAATAATAACATAGAACTAGAAAAATATTCTTATCTTATCGATAGTTCTTGATATATTTTGCAGGTTCTTAGCGATATATCGACTTGCGAATTCATCGGGCTGGAAACAACAAAAAGTGCTTTGTCATCGATAAATTCATGTTTCTATGCTTTTTCATATCCATAGGAGACAAGGTTAGTGTCAGTTTAGAAGACTCGAGAAATATAACATAAAAAATGTCAAGCGAAACAAACAAAATTGATATATCTGGAGATGGGGGTGTCCTCAAAGAAATCTTGAAGGAGGGCACCGGTGACGAGACGCCTCACAATGGATGCAAGGTCTCGCTGCATTATACCGGCAGACTTGTCGATGGCACCGAATTCGATTCGAGCGTGGGTCGCGATGAGCCCTTCGAATTTGAATTGGGCAAAGGTAAATGATATAGAAAAACTGCATAAGGTATATTTTTATATCATCTACATTCCTTTTAAGGACGCGTTATCAAGGCTTTCGACCTGGGCATTGCCACAATGAAGCTTGGCGAGCGTTGCTATCTGACATGTGCGCCAAATTATGCTTATGGCGCTGCCGGCAGCCCGCCAAGTATACCCCCAGAATCGACGCTCATCTTTGAGGTAAAAGGAAATTCAAGATATCTATAATCTATATAATGTAACTAAATGTTTTCTTGTCATCAGTTGGAAATGATGGGTTGGAAGGGCGAGGATCTGAGTCCCAATCAGGATGGCAGTATTGAGCGTATTATTCTAGAACAAAGCGATAAGAAGCGTACACCCAGCGATGGTGCCTTTGTCAAAGGTTGGTTGCCCACTTTCCTCATGTTATCTTCAGTTTGCGGTTAACAAAATTAATAATATTCAAATTGTAGCTCACATTTCTGGAACTTTCGATGGCAAAGTGTTTGAAGAGCGCGATATAGAATTCGATTATGGTGAGGGCTCTGCCATTGGTATTGTGGAGGGACTAGAGATTGCTTTGGAGAAAATGAATATTGGCGAGACATCCAAGTACGTAATTCCTTCCTTCTTGGTGATACACTTGTGCTTACTTATTAAATGTCATTCTTCACTGTCTTTCTAGAATTAAAATTCAAGCTAAGTACGCATTTGGTAGCAAGGGCAGTGAGGAGTTCAAAATTCCACCAAACTCCGCTGTGGAATACACTGTGAAATTGATTGATTGCGGCAAAGGCATAGAGGAGTGGAAGCTAAGCGATTTGGAGCGTGTCGCCGAGGCAAAGGTGTACAAAGAGAAAGGTACCAACTATTTCAAAAAGGGTAACTATTCTCTGGCCATCAAGATGTACAACAAGTGCAAAAATCTGTTGCCAAGCCTTAAGGACAATTCCAGCGAGGAGTTGAAGACTCTTAAGGTGGCCACATATAGCAACATTGCGTTGTGTCATCAGAAATCCAATAATCACTTCGATGCCAAGCAAGAGGTAATTAGGAATAGAGATAGAGATTTATCATAGTCGTATTATAATCATGTACCCTATAATCCTTAGTGCAACGCTGTGCTCGATCTGGATGCCAACAATGTTAAGGCCTTGTATCGTCGCGGACAATGTAATCTAATTATCAATGAGATAGAAGATGCCCTGGCAGACTTCCTGAAGGTAAATACCCTAATCTGCTTCAATAGGTCAGCGTCTTACGAGGTATATGTGGTTTACCCTTACAGGTCATTGAGCTGGAGCCAGGCAACAAAGCTGCCGCCAATCATGTTGCAATCTGCAAGCAGAAGATCAAGGTTAACAAGGAGAAGGAGAAGAAGCTGTATGCCAATATGTTCAGCAAGCTGGGTGCAGGCGAGAAAGAGGTACTAGAAAATATATAGTTAGATGATGCATTCGAAATAAATATTTATGTAATTTAATCTTTGCGTGTGTGTGATTGTTTCGTTAGTCGGATCCTCCACGCGAAAACGACGTGCTCGATCAGTGCGGCGAATGGTCCGAGGAGGATGCCAAACGTGAAGCTGATTTGACGCTAGAACGCGACAATATAATCATGATTTAAACTTACATTATGTTAAATCATGTTATCCATTATAACTCATGCCTATTAAAACCATTATTATTCCTCACTTAGAGCCATCAAATTGATGGCGAATTCCGAACAGCCGCAACAAATGAATTAATTTGAATTGTAATAAAAGAACATAGATATATACATATATTATACTATATACATAGTCGCTTAGGTGTTTAAATAATAAATACGTTTAGCATTGCAAATCTCAGTACAATCTTATCTACTTATTTGTCCGTAAAAGTTTAAAATTCGGCTTGGGTTCCCTGTCTCGCAGCCAGAGCGGAGATGTTGGCACCTGAGACTTGATATATTCCGATGCCTTGAAACAGTGGCCGGAGCAGAATTTCTTACGCTCAGTAAGATCGTATACCTTATTTTTGCTGGCGCAGATTTGATACTTCTGTGTGGGTACTCTACAATGTAAGATTATATTAGAAAATTGAAGAAATTGAAAAATTGTTGTCTTACTTTTCTACAACAACACTGCAAAGTGGATAACCGCATAATTTGTTTATATGCCGCTCGTCAACAATATCTACATAATTGTGTGGGCCAATTTCTGTAAGCTGGAGGATACGTTGTCATGATAAAGAATCACCATTAATTAAAAACATTCCATTTGTTTACCAAAGCTAGAAACATTGACTCTTCTATGTTTGGCTCCAGCAGTGTGACAACAATTTGTTGAGCCCTTGCGAGCGCTGCACGTTTCTTTACCACAGCTGCAATCAACTGTTCACTGTAAAACATCAAAAAATATGCAAAATATTGTAAATTTTTATTTCTTTTACAGCTTATTAAATTTACCGCAATTTCTCGTTGTCTTTGGTCGACATGTTTTGTTTATTAGAGATGTGAGCATGCAAAACTTGCTACCATCGATAACAATTGTACTGGCTGAAAACGCTACAATCGATAGAAAATTCTAGTCACCTGCATCACGCTCATCGTGAGTGCACTATCGATACAGTCCGGTTAGAATATCATTGACGAATTTAAGTCGTGTCGGCTATCGATATTACAGTTACATCTCTACCTCCGAGAGCCATAAAAACAATAATAAATAAACAAACAAAATGGTTTGCGAGAAATGTGAAGCCAAACTTTCGAAAGTTTCGGCACCAAATCCCTGGCGAACCAGCACCGCAGCAGCCGGCGGACGTAAAATCAATGAAAACAAAGCCTTATCCTCAGCAAAGGAACGGTACAATCCCATGGGCAGCAGCTTGGCGCCCTGCCGGTATGTGTAAATAATAATAATAATAAATATAACTTATTGTATTTTCTTGCAGCATCTGCAGGCAGAAGGTGCATCAAATGGGTGCGCATTACTGCCAGGCGTGTTCCTACAAAAAAGCCATTTGTGCCATGTGCGGCAAAAAGATTCTCAATACAAAGAACTATAAACAAAGCGCCACATAACGACCCAAGGGAAACAGTAGATAAATAATCTTAAACAAATAGTTTAACATTTTATAACTTAGATACCGACAACAAATTAAATTTTAATACAGCAAACTCTGCACTCATGCGTCGTTTGGTGATGTCTCTTTGTCCTTCTCGCGCCTCCTCTTGGCGCTCTGCAATGAACTGCAGTAGCTCTGCGCGTCCTTGTCGAACTCCAGTGGCATTATGCCCAGATCTCCAGTGTATCGATTCTTGGCAATCTGCAAATACTTCTTGCCACGCACCGAAGTCAGTCGTTTGTCCTGGATGATCAGCACATTGTCCGCCTCTTGTGTTGCCTTCGCCGTGCCAAACACAGAACTGGTGGTGAGCTCATCCTCCTGTCGCTCCTTACGCGGATGCATCACTAGCGTTACGTGCACATTGTGCTTGGTGGCAAAGCCACGAAATGCTGCAATGATCGCATCCTGTTCCCAGAACTTATCACCTCCACGATGGGATGAGACGCCCATCATGAACTGCAGATTGTCAATAATCACATGAGAAATATCATGAACATATTGTGCATGCTCAATGGTCTCCAACACTGGCTTGAGTGGTTGCTGTCCGTGGAAGGTCATAAAGTACATGGGAAGCTTCTCGAACTCCGTCGCCCAATGATCAAACTCCTGCAGCTTATCGTCCAGTGGATAACCCACAAATTGACGCAGCAGCGTTGAAGCCAGACGTGTATTTCGTATCTCAAAAGATCCCCAGAGCGTGGTCACACCCTGCATGGCCAGATCCAGTGAGTACTCACTGGTAAAGGTTGTCTTGCCACTGCCAGTTGGTCCAGTGAGGATGGTCAGTTCACCCTTGCGATGTCCCTTCAACAGCTTGTTAAGCACTGGAAATCTCTTCCATTTCACGCCATTCACTTTCTCAATATTTTGCAGCTCACTGAGAATATCATTGCGCAGCGCGTTGAAGGTGGTGATTGCTCTATGCCGCACAGGCGTCGCCTTGGCCAAGATATGGCGCAGATTCAGACGACGTCGCAACGCTACATGTGGCGCCGGCTCCGTCTCTGTGGGTCTTATAAGCAGGCAACGTTTCTCATCCATTTTCTGTGCAAACGTCCGTGCCGCATCCCAACTGTGTGTGGCATCGTAGTGCAGCCAAAAGACAAGCTCCTTGAAGCGCTCCAGCGCTGGCAGGCATTCCTGGGGCAGCTGCTGCAACGCGTAGGGCAGGCAAATGATGCAGTGCGTCTCAATCTGCTGTGTGGCCAGCACGATGAAGTCCAACAGATTGCTAACTAGCACCGCCTTTGTCTTGTTGCAACTCCCAGCACCGTAGTGTATGAGGAGGCCTGAGCTACAGCTACCTTGCTGATAAGTCTGTTCACTGCGGTCGCTCAGTTGGATTACCTTCTCACCCACGACTTTCTGCGCCGCATTGCGCAGCTTGAAGTGTAGGAGATGCTGCTCGGGTTCATACTGTGCTCCAATTGCATTCAGCGCCGACTCCTTTATACCCTTAAGTCCTAGAGCCTCACATGCCTCAACGGGCACCGTTGTGAGATTATCAAAGCGGGATTTATAGTCATCCAACTCCGATTTGACTGGTATACGTTTATAGCCTGCGGGGAGAGGTGACTGGTATGCTGCCAGTGCATTTGCTAGCGTTGTTTTTATATCACAATTGGGACAAATAAAGGCGCCTGTAAGAAATAGAAAATAAATAATTCATTTTCATTTGTATTTCGATAAAATAAAATAATTCACGTCATCGATAAACTCAGTAGTCTTCATACAAATTCAAACCACACACTCAACTCACCCGTTCGTTTATTTACGTACGCCTGTGGACCTTGTGGACGCAATGTGGATGTTGTTACTCCTGCAGCTGCTACCGGTTGATTGTTGTTGTTGCTGTTACGATCACACAGCCGGCATTCCAATTGCAGGCACGTGTGTCCATCCTTGTTGAATAGATTCCTCTGTCGCAATTGTTTCTTAAAGTCAATATAATCTTTGGTGTCCAATGCATAGTCCTCAGTCTCAACACTTGTTGCATAATTAATATTAAGCCGGCATTTGTTTTTATTTACGCGCAGCAGCAGCGGTTTTATGAAACCAGCGAGTCTCATCGCACAAGGTGACTCGAGTACTCTGCGCTCTCACACAGGGTGAGTCGCAACATAGAAATGGGGCGCTTCTTTTGAACTATGTACGTTTTATTTAAATACCACAAAGTACTAAGGGCCATGCTTATCGATAAATTGAGGGCTATGATTACATTTTTGATGTATGAAAACGCAAATTAAGTTCTCATTATTTTAACAGATATACGAATGCTTTATATGCAAGTAAATAAGTGTAGATAGCACTTAGCTTCCCCAAAGAAGTATTTTAAAATTCCCAGTATATCTTTTATCAAAAAACCAAAATATTTTTATATTTTATAATCATTTTATTGTCATAGGTTAAATTTCATGTTGACTTTAAACCATCTTGCGCTGCATGACAATCTGTAAAAAGAGAGAAAAGATCAATTAGCATAATGCAACAATAAATTTTAAACAAAAATAAAATGGTTAAAGTGCTTGAATCAGACACCTAAGCCCGTCTTTAAGCGCGTTAACGCTTTCCGGTGGAAACCGCAAAAGGAAGTAAAATATTCATCAGTTGAGCACTATTCATTTTATATCCAAACACGTGGTTAAATATAGATTTATAGGATGCTTACTTTTCTTGATATCTGGAAAACATATCCCGGGGGTTTGGCATAACCTCAATTTAGACATCTTGGCCCACGTTTCATGGGGCTGCCATTTTGTTCAGCTCATGTGCTTGCAATTTCAAGACATTTCTAAAGAGAATAAATTAAAATCATTGATTAGTAAAGACAATTATAATAATGCGCAGAATTTTATACACTGATAGAATCAGTTTACAATTCTTCCACATGAGTCTAGTCTCAGTACAGGTCTGTGTAAAAGCTCATCATATAAAACTAACCACAAAACGTTATTTTTTAATGCTTACCTTCATTTTATTTGTAAAATCCTAATGTGTTTCCACATTATTTAAGTGCAACGTGTTCATCCCTGAAAATAAATACAGGAAAATTTAGGTGGTGTTTTTAAATATGGAAAATATGTAAAGTTAATTGTGCCATCAGACTGCCGAATCATCTTAAATGAACAAATTATATACGAAATTACATTGAAAGATACAATGCAAAATCGAGAAAATGTTCCTTCAGTCTCGTCATCTATTTTCCTCATTTTGTGGCACGATTTATTCAATAAATTTTTCACTTTAGTCAATATTTCAGAAAGTCTTACCATTCTTGACGAAATTTCCACATTAAATGAGCTCTGGCTTGCACGTGGTCTAGTGAAGAAAGTTCTTTGCTAGCTATCGATTACGTTTCCCCGGTATCGATCGAAAATTTGTAGGGATGCTAGTAAATGCCAGAGTTGATTTGATGAAATTTTAAACTGATTATCGATAGCAGCTCCATGTAAACAGCTGGAAGCCAACTATAAAAATAATCAGCACGTGCAATTGCGGAATTTTAAATATTTGTTTACATTTTATTCAAATAACAAGCGTATATAATGGTAAATAAATGGATAACATATTCATATCACAGCATTAAAATTTCATTTATTCGTAGGCCAAGCAAAAGAAGACTCGTAAAATACAGAAACAGAAAAACAGTCAACTAAAGCGGTTGATGAAGCCAACCGATTCCCGTATAAAGGAGCAAAAACGACAAATACGAAAGAAACCCGAAAATCCTCATGAAATCAAGATCCATGAGGCAACACAACAGAGCTCGGCTTTGTTCTTCCAGTACAACACACAGCTGGGGCCACCTTACCACATAGTACTCGATACGAACTTCATCAA
This sequence comes from Zaprionus africanus, assembly GCA_018151435.1. NCBI lineage: Eukaryota > Metazoa > Arthropoda > Insecta > Diptera > Drosophilidae > Zaprionus > Zaprionus africanus. Next base: position 1,871,508 of record JAECXB010002306.1, on the reverse strand, counting down.
CTTCAGCATAAAAAACAAACTGGATATTGTGCAGAATATGATGGATTGTTTGTACGCCAAATGTATACCATATATATCGGATTGTGTGCGAGCCGAGTTGGAGAAACTGGGCAATAAGTATAAGCTAGCCCTACGCATCATATCCGATCCACGTTTCGAACGTTTACCCTGCCTCCACAAGGGTACCTATGCCGATGACTGCCTGGTGGAGCGTGTGCGTCAGCACAAGTGCTATATTGTGGCCACCAACGATAAGGACTTGAAGAACCGCATACGCAAAATACCGGGTGTCCCCATCATGTATGTCGCAGGTCACAAATACGCTATAGAGCGTATGCCCGAGGCCTACGGTGTGAAGTCGTAGTTATCTTTTAGAATTAGGATTCTAATATATTGTTTAATCAATATTTGTAATCAGTTTAAATAAATGTACGTTAAGTCTTGATAAAACACTCTTTGTACTTGAATGCATTATACATAAATAATATTAAGTATTCCCCTTTTCAAAAATCCTAAACCCTATACCACAATTCCAATTAAAACCAAAGTGTATTTAATTATTTAGATGTTGTTTTTGCTTTTTATTCAAAGTGAATCAGCGTCGCGATGGTGCTTAAGCATCGGCGTTCAGACGAGCGGTAGGCTTGGACAGGAAGTCCGAGTATGCCTGATAGGGGGTGGAGCCCAGAGGCATCTCCTTCCACAAGTCTGGGGTCAGGTAGGCGTATGTCTTGGCAATGGCAGCATAGGTAGCCTTGGCGAAGTTACCCAGAGTACCGGTGGAGCCACGAGCCGAGGTATAACAATCCTCAATACCAGCCATGGTCAACAGCTTCTTGGGGACTGGAGCCGAGACAATGCCGGTACCACGGGGAGCGGGGATCAGGCGCACAGAGACTGAACCGCACTTGCCGGTAACCTTGCAGGGCACGGTATGGGGCTTACCGATCTTGTTACCCCAGTAGCCACGACGGACTGGGACGACCGACAGCTTGGCCAAGATGATGGCACCACGGATAGCGGTTGCCACTTCCTTGCTGCACTTAACACCCAGACCAATATGGCCGTTGTTGTCACCAATGGCAACGAAGGCCTTGAAACGGGTACGCTGACCGGCACGGGTCTGCTTCTGCACAGGCATGATCTTGAGGACCTCATCGCGCAGAGCTGATCCCAAGAAGAAATCGATGATCTCGAACTCTTTGATGGGAAGAGAGTAAAGGTAGATCTCCTCCAAAGACTTGATCTTGCCTTCACGGACCAGACGGCCTAGCTTGGTGACTGGAACCCACTCCTTGGAGTCCTCCTTGCCACCGCGACCTCCACGTCCGCGTCCACGGCCACGACCGCGACCGCCACGGCCACCACGAGAGCCAAAACCACCTCGGAATCCACTGCGCTGGGCTGGAGCTGCGTCCGCCATTCTGTTAATTGCAATATAAAGAAAATTTCATTAGTTTTTTTTCTTAGGTTAAGTACGAACAATCGATTTAAGCAAAATGTATTTTAAGTGTTTATATCAGACGCCTTTGGCCATCTTTAAGCGGGTTAACGCTTTCTGGTGGAAACCGCAAAAGGAATTAAGGTAATCATCATTTAAACACTTTAAAAACGAAATTTTCACAATGTGCATATGCGTCAGTACGCAACGTCGCCATTTTGAAACACGTGTCTGGCATAGAAAATAATTTTATTTTCAAATCAATACAATATATTAAGAATTGCATAAAATATGATTTTACATTCGTAATCAATACCATATTACTCATAAGCACATAAGAAATTCTTTAATTTTATTATAACGTATAAATTTATTAAAGTCTAAAATCTCTCTTACTTGTTTTATGGAATGAAGACAAAAACCAAATGAGCGAGAAATTCCAAGCACAGCAGCAACGAACCCAAAAACGGGCTGTTAGTTTTTCAATCGAATAGTCGAATATGCATGGTTATCGATGTTTACTCGTTGGTTTTCAATTGTAGAAAATTCCTTAACGATAGTTTAAACAAACTCACCACTCATCTCAGAAGCGCGAAAATTAAAATTTAAAAAATACTGTTTTTTGACTAGCGTAGTTTTTATTACACATAATTAATATTGGTTTACATCATACAAATTGAGCCTTATAAATGTAGAATCATTAGTTCTACCAGATGCGGAAAGATTAATTCAGCCGCTTTACCAGTTCAAGAAGGTAAATTGGCCTAAGGGTCATGATAACTGTTGTTTGTGTGTGGGGGGACTTGTAATGTGCATGTATGTATATAATTTATGCCTGGGTTAGTCTTCTATCTATGATTCCAAAAATAAATATTGCTTACAGACTATATGTACCATTCAAAGTACGATAAATAGTTGCTTTTTGTTGCATGAGGACAGGCCTAAATGCAATTCGACCACAATAATAATGTCTGCTTATTGCACAAATTGCCTACGCGCCCGATTATCGATACCCGATTAATTTCCCCGACATTAGTTGGTCAATTGTTGGTGTGAGTGTAATAGAGCACTGAATTGCCGGGTAGCTGCCAGTGCGAGGCCTTCAGCTCGATCAATTGCAGCAGGGTGCGACGTATGGAGGCGGCAGCATCGCCGGCATTAAGGAAAGCATCGCGCACCAAGGACATAAGTAGCTCCAGCTGCTGAGGCAATTGCTGTTCCATGTCCTGGCCAATGCAAGTCAAAACATAGAACAGGCACTCAATCTGGAAGAACGAACAGAGAGAGAGATAGGTTAGTTTGGGGTCTGAGGAGAGTATAAATTTAAACCCACCTCAGATAGTGAACGCACGGGGGGACGCACACAATCCTCGCAGCACTTGGACAGCAGACTGAGCAACACCAGCGGGGGCGGGGTGCCCTCGCTGTGGGTGCGCAGCTGCAGCTGGCGACGTTTAAGCTGGCAAAACATTTCCGTAAGAAATGCCATGAAAGCTGTAAAACGTACGCGAGATGGCGACTTCATGCCTTGAATGACAAAGAGAAGCTGCAGGAGAGAGAAGAACACAGAGATCTATTAAAGAAACAAGTAGAGTCTAAAGGTGTAGAAGGATGGGGACTGGATACTCTCAAGTTAATCTATATACATATAAAATAAAATGAATGGAAATGAAGAATATTGACTTTTTCAAAGGGTACCAGGACAACTGGATCTCACCTTCTCCCTCTCCTGATACCATTGACGGCATGTGTTGAGCAACGCCTCCAGAAACGTTTCCTTCTGCTCCTTGGCTATAATATTCAGACAGAGCCGAGATATGGGCAAAGCAAACCGTCGACTCTCCACGGCTCGCTTGATGAACTGCGATGTCAGCTCCATGAGGCAACGTGAATTGAGTTTATTGGGATCCTCCAGTGCAGTGTCGATAAGAGTTTGTATTTCCGGCGAAAATTGTCCAATGTCGGCAACCTCATTTCCCAGGCCGAGTCCCAAGCCGGCCATTCCACGTGTGAGTGCATCAGCCGAGGACAGGGATTTGGAGCGCTGTAGAGCGGTTCCATTAAGATATGGATCGATGCCGTTTAGTTGATAAGCTTGTCCATTGCTGTTGTTGTTGTAGTGGTTGTTGCTGCCGCCAAATTGCGCAGACTTCTGGCCACGTGGCTCCGGTGCAAACTTTACACGATTTGTTGACTAAATAAGAAAATAAGTTTATTTAAAATCAATTCTAAACGTTTTTGTGTGTTGAATAATTGAATTTGAGTTTGAATGAATAAATCCACCACAGGCAAATCGATACTCATATTGAAAATACATATCGGATCTTGCATCATCGAAAGGAGAATGCAACTGGAAGCGAGCAAGTTATCGGACACATGCCTGCTGAAGTTTTCGATAACTAGTTTGAATTTTACTCTTTAAATTTAAATATTGTTGTAAGCAGTAAAAAATTCCATTAACTACTTAATAATGTAAATAAATAATGTATAATATGTGTTGGAGGGTACACAAAACTGTGCTTACATGAAGTATATTCCCACTAGAGGGTGAATTCATCAGGGGCAGCTGCCCAGCATTCAAGGCGCCAATGGGATGTGTCACCAATATAGAACGATGATGATTGCCCAGCGAGAGACCCGCCTGACGTCGATTCAAAATGGCATTGGAGGCTGCTGCATATTGTTGCTGCTGTTGCAAGATGCCTGGGAAGACCAGAGACGAACTGGAAGAATGTTGTAGATTGTGGTTTAGCTCTGCAAGAGAACGGGGGGAGGCAAGAGGGATAAAGTTTGGCATTAACTTTTGGTTTCGATTTACCGATTACTGTTCAGTGTGTCCGCCGGTGGCGTTGCACGTGAGTTGTTGTTGTTGCTATTGTTGTTGTTGCTCATTGTGAACTCCTGGGCATTAATGTTCAGTTTGTTTGTTACACCCCCAGCACCACCAGAGGTAGCACCACTGCCATCACCAACACCACCACCACCACCACGCACATCTGCACAAGGTTCGTTTTGTGTTTTGTATGTTTGTTCAGGATTAAAGACACACAAATGAATAAACAACATGAATTGATGGGAATATTTATATATATACATTTATATATATTCGGATTATGAGAGATAGACATACATATATGAAAAGAAGAAGAGAGAAGATGGACAAAAATAATTATAGTGGAAGAAATTTTGGAGTTTCGATTAGGTGAAAAGGCTTAGCGAAGGTTAGGGAGAGTCTTGTGACAGGCCGAAAAGCACTTAGATAAAAGAACTCTTAAATTACCAATATGTGCGCAGGTCCTAAAGTTAACCATTCACAAAATTTAATAGATCTAGCGAGATCTAGATCTAATAACAGATATATGCGAGAAACAGAAAAACTTTAGCGATCAAAGATTGTGAAGAGAATGAGTAGCGTGTTTTAGTAGGGCTAAGCTTAGCTCAAAGTGGTGCTTGGGTGTTAGTTTCTCTGGCTTATAGACAATAGTTTCGACTTACTCGGAGGTCTGTATATATCCATAGCTGGCTTGCCGCGCATCTGTCCACTCTGATTTCCAGGCACATTGAATGCCAGACTGCGCCTTTTATTTATGTTCTACAATCAGAAAAATTGGCTTAATTTAAAACAGACCCAAGTGGATTAGTTGGTGTAACTTACCTGTTGATTGGAGGTGCGCACAAAGCTGCGCTCTCTCGATATAACGCCGGGTATAATCGGTTGATAATCGGGCGATTTGCGAGACACCTTTCGAGTATCATTCTGTTGATTGTTGCTGTTGTTGTTGTTGTTACCATATGTGGCTGCTGAGATTTCCACTTTCTCTGCCATTTTGTTGTTTATTCTTCTTCTTTTTCTTAACCTTTAAACTATTTGAAAAACCTAATCTTTGGTTTTTTGAAAAAACGTTGGATTATTCTTGTGCGATTGTGTAATTAATCGCTCTTCCTATATATGTTTTTTCAGTTTCAGTATTTGAGTAAAGTTGTACATATCACAATTCTTGTTTTTTCCTTTTGGTTTTTCTTTTTTTGTTTGCTTTTAATACGTTTTGACTATAAGTATAATTTGCTTTCGTAGTCTTGGGCACAAGACAAAAAGTATTCCTTCTTTTATAGGTCTGAAAGTAGAGATGAGAAAGGTTTTTATGATTATTTTATAATATTTTAAGAACGTTTCTTTATTGACAACATAATTCTTGAAAGTAGAGATAAACGACTTTTTTATTATTATTATTCAAAGAGTATTTCTTTATGTGCAAACTAATTTCTTTCAGTGTAAAGAAGAGATACGATATCATTAGAAAAATTATATTCCTTTTCAAATCATAAAAATTTGGGAGATTATAATTACATTCTATGATATTTTAAGCATGTTTTTTCTTACAGTGCACAGATTTTGTTGCCATGCACCAACCCATCCCCCATGATACATATACAGATACTACATATATTCAATAAATTGAGTGGGTCTGCACTCGAGTTTTGGACGGGGAGACTGTCGCAGGTCGTGAAGAAAGAACGAAGGAGAGAGAGAGAAAAGCATAAACTATTTACGCTCTCAGTGTACTTAACTCATACATCTTTATAGTGTTTATGTATATACATATATTGCTATTCGTATATTAATCGTCTGTTTAACCGGCTTTGCGACTGCGCGTAGGAGTGCATCTGGTTTTTTAAAGACCGCGCTTCGTGGAGCGCAGCACTTCGAAGCGACCAAAACACGATCGAATGACATCAGCTTTGAGCAATTTTTTGTCTAATTTCGAAGCGCTTGAAGTACTCATAATGTGCCAGGGTGTGCGTGAATGTGTGTGTGTGTGTTTTCTAGCTGTTTGCGACTTGTCGAAATTTACATACTCTAAACAATAAAGCTAAACAACAACAATAACAAGCTAACATTTAGAATTATTAATAATAGGCAAACACACCATAACTATTAAGCAAGACACAGTGGAACCTGCCTAAAAAGATTTGTACTTTAAGCACAGATATAAAGAAAAATGTATGCTTGAATTTAATTGACGAGATTTGTGATGGAACACTTTGAACGAAGAGTAATCATTTTTATTTATATCAAAAGCATCCTAAGCAGTATAGATGAATCATTTTTAATCCTTTTATTTATATCAATAGCATCCTAAGCAATATAGATGAATCATTTTGCATTATAGATCATTATATTTATGAAATATTTTTTATTAGTTTCTCATGCTTTATATTAAAAGCACACTGAATAATTCACAATCCAGACACGATAAGCTCACGTCTCATTTAATGAACTTTCTTTGATAAGTTCTTTAAGATTAAACTCAAACTAATTTGATAGGGTTCTCTTCTGTTTTCCATATTTGAATAGAAATGATTTAAAAGAAATTCCGACAGATTAGATTAACAGTCTGACCAAGCTCAGCTATTCATTTCACATTCTTTCTTTTCAAATATCTTTCACAAGTTCATATTGTAATTATTTAAAAATTTTTTTTCATAGTTTCTATAATTATCTTTCTTTATAATAAACTTTCATTGATACCTTCTAAACGATAAAACTTGCAATTTTGCAAATTTTCATTGGGTTCTCTTCAAGATTTTTTTTTTTGAATATTTTAGAAGAATTGTGATAGATAATCTTGACAGTCTTACTAATCAAATATTTCCTGTATCTTTGACATTTATCTCGCTTAAAAGATTTATCATTTTCAAATATCTTTCCTTCCGTTAAATGTTTTTCGAATAGTTTCCTAGTTTTTCACTCACCTTTTAATGCAAATAAAAATTGATCCAATAATTTGTGTTGGGGTTGTTGTCGTTGCTTTATATAGCTTTGTTTACACGCTTCTTTCCTTTCTCTATCGAGTGCTCTCACTTACTCGCTCTTTCTTTCTTTCACTCTCTCTTTGCTGCTTTCCTAGTTCTTTAGATTAAAGAATTGTCGTTGTGAATCGTCTTCGTCGTCGTCTTCGTTATTGCGCTTCGTATAAGTTGTTGTGAGGTTGCTCAATGTGCTATTTCCTCTTATTCTTCTTCTTCTTCTTTGCGTCGTTCTTGGCGTCTCACTCGCTTAGTTATGCTCGGCACACTTGGCTAACAATAACAATAAAAAATTTTGTTTAATTATAAATTTTTTTGCGCGAACCTTATAGAAACGACTGCGACTATGATGACTAAATGGTGTTGCTCTTTAGTTTTTTGGATCGTCAAGCACACACGCGCACATTCACACACACACACACGCACAGACGACACATACACAGAAGCCTACGCTCATCAGATACAGAAACAATTGATGATTGTCTTGTTATTCTTCGCAGTTGTTGTTGTTGTCTCTGTTTTGCTGCGAGCAGCTGTTTGCGCTTAGCATGAGTCAGTGGGGGCGGGTGTGGGGTGAAGGAGTATGGACTGCGACGTCGGCTGCGTCTGCTGCCGCCCCTGCTGTTGCTGCTGTGTTAAGTATACGCACCGTTGACGCTGACGTCGGCTGCGGCTTCTTTATTTTTTTGCTGGTCTGCTCTGCTCTTGTCTATTTTTGGTTTGTTGCTTTGCGCTTTCTATTCTTTATACATTCGTCGTTCTTTCGCGTAATTTTCGTTCGTTGTGTCGATCGCTCGCTCGCGCACGCACGCACACACAGACACACCTACACTATGGTTGAGTGTGTATGCAAGCATAGATATTAATTTATTTTTATGTTTTGTTGCTCTTTGCACGCGCTTCCTTTGCTATTTAACTCTTGCTCGATATTTTTGTTTGCGAATTGTTCACATGTGCAAAATACGTATATACATATATTTCTGAATATTCCGTATATATATAGTATATCGATCACGATCTATTTGCGCGCTTGATTTGTGTTCTTCCGTTTCCGTCTGCCTTGGCTGTGTGGGGATGACGTCGTCTTCGTCTTTCCTTATTTATCTAATATTTTGCATGGATAGTACCAATATTGTTATGATATTTCCGTTTGGCTTAGCGTTCTTCTATTTATAACGTAGAACAGTCTCTGTGTATGTTTGTATGTATGTCTGTATGTATGTACTCGATATATGAATCACATAATAGCAAACGTTAGAAATTTAGCTACTAAAAGTGCTGCACATTCCATTTACCTATATATGTGTGTGTATGTATATATTATATTATCTTATTTCGAGAATTATTCACATATATAACTTTCGATTCTTGTTACTTTTTCGTTCACTTGGATTCGCTCGTTAATTTGTTTTTTTTTTTTTTTGTTTTCCTCCTCTGTTCGATTTGCACACTCTCGTAATTATGGTAGATGGTTAATGGTATATCGTATATATATATATATGGCGTATATATGTATGTATATATTATATGTATCTTTCTATTTATGCATGTATATTGTGTGGATAGTGCGAGTATCGTTCGGTCACTTGCTGCGTTTATATTTTTTATTTTGTGAAACTTAAAAATTAAATCATCGGCGCGAGCGATCTGTTTAAGACTGAAACTCTGATGAATCGGCGACGCTGTATAAAGCTCTGCGGAAGAGACTCCCCCGGCCCGGCCCTGTGTGATCTCACGCAGTAAGAGATAGATACAAAGAGAGCAGCGCAGAGAGAGCTTACTCATTTCAGGGTTGTCGAGTTGCGCAATGATAAATAAATAAAAAAATTTGATAAATAAGTGTTAAGTATGTTAAATTATCATAGATATTTTTTTAATTTTGAACAAACTATAACGCACAAATTACAAAAATATCAAGCAATCAAAACCGATAAAAATAAATTAAATTTATATCAAAAGTTCCACAAGAAAATTTTGTTGCGAACATAAATTTGAAAAAATCTAGCAAATCTTTAACAATATAAAATTTGAAAAAAATAATATAGCAAATCTTTAACAATATAAAATTTGAAAAAAACAATATGTATATATTTTAAAAATATCATTTTTGTATAAGTTCTTAGTGATTTTACTTTATTAGTTCCAACGCATCCCTAGTCAGTTTTGTTAGCCAACTTAAGATAAAAGATAAGATTGTGTTTCTTTTTCAGCTGCCTCCCTTTTCCATTCATAAAACATTCGCACGCTCTGCACTTAAATGTGAATATATTATAATATATAATTTAATACAATATTGATTCTTAAGCTTAGACGATAATGATCAACGAGCAAAAGACTCTCGTTAATAATTGTCGCACTTTAAATTAAAAAATGATATACGCTACACCGAAAAACAGCATTCTCTCGGGGAAATATAAATGGAAAGTGAGTCGCCTGCTCGATAAACGATAAATGAATCCTCTGTTTACTACTTCTTTGTTGGCGTTCCTAAGGAGTTGTTCAACGAATTGTTCAGGCGCTCCTCCTCGGCCTCATCTAAGCCCAATGCCATGGTTAATAATTTAACTACACAGCGCTGCTCGTGCACTTCGCCCTTCTCCGTGGACGTAATATCCTTTTCTAATTTTAGCTTCTCTTCGGCAGCCATTAAAATGCCCTCCTCAATGGTACTCTCTGATATCAGACGATAGATGGTCACCGGACGACTCTGTCCCATGCGATGACAACGATCCTCGGCCTGCTTATCATTGTATGGATTGAAATCGATGTCGTGTATAACGCAGGTATCTGCTGCTGTCAAATTGATGCCCACCCCGCCAGCCTTGGTCGATAGCAAGAAAACAAAGATATTATCATCGACATTGAAGTCAGTGATAAGATCTTGACGCTCCTTAACGGCGGTGGCACCATCCAAGCGACAGAAACCATGCTTTCGTATTCTCAAATATTCCTCCACAACGTCCAGCATCATGGTAAACTGACTGAACAATAGTACACGATGTCCCTCGGCCTTCAGTTTGGGCAGTAATGTGTCCAGATATTGAAATTTCCCTGAATCACATATTAGGTTATCGGGTATCTTCACATCGTACAGTTCCTGCAAGAGAGAACATTGATAATTATTTATTTAATTTGGTAACACGATCTAACAGGTATCTGTTGATCTCAGATCAAACTCTCAACTTACGTATTTATTGCAGAGCTGATACACCTGAAAGTCGGACATGATGGCCAGCTCCTCGAATATGTATTGTTCATTTGTCTTCTTATAGGAATTGACGCGCGCCAGGCGCTTTGCGAAGCCACGCAGTTGTTCATCCGAGAAATAATGACGCATTAGCAGTGGATGATTTGCCATCCGCCGCATCTCCATCATAATTGCAACGCCAGCACGATCGCTGCTGCCACAGATCTCGCCCTTGTTGTTGGAATAGTATTCAACCAGCTCCTTATAGTACTGCTTTTGTGATGCACTCATGGGAACTTTTTCCTAATAAATAGGGGAATATTACTACCAGTTCCAAGACAGGATATACTTCTTCTGATACTTACAACAATGCTGTGCTTGGTGGGCAAATTGTTAAGCACATCCTTTTTGAGACGCCTTAGCACAAAAGGTTTCATGATTCGCTTAGCGCGTTGCACTTGCGTCTCCTGGAACTGTGATACCTCCTCCTGATCCGCGTCGGTTTTGTTTTTCTATAGAGCAAAATTAAAATGCATAATTATAACATAGTTCATGCCATATATCATGCTTAACCAACCTTTGCAAACAGGCTCTTAATATCCTCAATGCTCTTGGCAAAGAACTTAGGCATGACGAAGCACAACAGAGAGATCAACTCAAGCAGATTGTTCTGGAGAGGCGTGCCAGTTAGCAAGATACGCATTTCAGCATTTATAGTGATCAAATTGATATAGCGCTGTGTTGTCATATTTTTAAGCATGTGCGCCTCATCAAAGATTACATAGTGCAGTTTGCAAACACGAAACATTTTCCGCTCCTCGGGCGTGGAGCCAACTATGTGGTATGTTGTGAGCAACACATCGAATCCAGTGAAGCCATCCTTAGCGAATCGAACACGCATTCTCCGGCGTTCATCCTGAGAGCCATGATACTTTTCCACAACGAGACTTGGACACCATTTGGAGATCTCTGCCTCCCAATTGTCCAACGTGGATGAAGGTACCACAATCAGATGTGCACCCTTGCTGAGGTTATTCTCCTTGAGATACGCCAGGAAGGCTATAACCTGTATGGTCTTGCCCAGACCCATCTCATCTGCCAGAATGCCATTCATTTCCTGCTTGTGCATCACCGTCAACCAATTGAGACCGATTATCTGATAGTCTGCGAGTTGTAGGCTGAAAAAGAGATCGCGTAGTCATTAAAATTATATAGATAAAGAAAGTATAGAGCTCCTACTTGCTGCTTAGTATCCTCGGCTGTTCCACAATGCCAGCTCCATTGGCGATGGCTGTCTCCAAGCGGGTAACCAAACCATTGCATTTGCTCAGAATGGTGGCCACAGTATTTTGTTTGTTTATCAGATCTTGTGTATAGTTAAGTAGATCTGCCGATAATCGATTCGCCTCGAGTTTCTGTCGCAAGTCAGACCAATCCTTGAATGGACGCAACTCAATAAGTACCGTTGCCTTCTTCTCCGACAATGTCTTCACCGATTGCAGTTCCACAATACTGGCATCGTTCATAAACTGAAATACTTTCTTACGCTGTCCGGTCATTTTGGAGGACATTTCTGTGTCACTGTCATCGCTGTCGTAAACCTGATCCTTGGACTGTTTAACATCATCATCTTCGGAGTTATCATAGTCTGAGTAGTTGCCACTCGATTTTCCTGGCTTGCTGGAGGCGCCTGAGGCACTGCCATTCGAACTGGACTTGATTTTAGGTCGATCCACGGGACCATTTTGTTGCTTAGGCTTACAGTGTTCCTTAAGATAACGTATAGACGCTGCTACATCCCAATCTGTTCGTGCTAGCGAGTCCTGTATAGCCTGAAGAAAGTAAAGGTATCGATTAATCGATATCGAGTAATATCTATTTCAAATAAGTTAACATTATGAATAGTTTAAATGTACTTGTTTAATAAATTAGAATCAATATTATTTTTACTATTCATGACCTACAAATTTTTTTTTCTTTTTCGTGTACCATCCCTTTTTGTGGACGCCACTGTTTGGAACAGCTGTTCACAATGCCGGGCCCGAATCGCCATATTCCGAACACATGTAAGCGTCGCGCGCGCTCTCCCCCCACCCCCCACGAGTAACTCCGGCTCATCAGATACACCGACTACATACCATTGTATCGTAATGGGGCATTATTTTCGCTGCCGCCATGTAACGTTCTTCTTTTTCTTTTACAGTTAATATCAGTTTCTGTTTTTTGGGCGTCTGACAGTCTGCACTGTCGCTGTCACTGTCGGCCATCACCTGGATGCGTTTCTTGCCAGGCACACGTTCTGGAAATTTAATTACAATAAGAAGTATATATTTTCCACACACAACAATGCACACAATGCGTACCAGTTCTCCCCGGGCTGGCTACTGCAGCTGCCGCTGTCTTATTTATACGAAATTGACGCAAATCATTTAGACTGGATTTGGAGACTGATGGATTTTGGCTTTCCGACATTGTTGGGCGAGGCGAATTGTTAATTGTTGTTGACGTTTAATTTATGAATACTTATTTGCAATTAACTTTACAAATTTAACATCTAATGGAGTAAATTTTCCTACAACACTTTTTGCATTCACGATTCACACAAAAAATAATCGCTAATCTGAATTGCCAACGATAATCGCAATCGATAACTGCAGCTGTTGTTTTGTCGGCGTCACATCGCGGAGCCCTCGCACAATTATTTTTGCACTTACAATCGATAAGCACCGGCTTCGTTATCGATGTATCTGCAACCCTGTGCATCAATCGAATTTTCGCGACGCCTTTTGCAGCCCTCGTCAGATTTTTTCCATTTGTGTGAGGTTAATTGAAAATATTTTTGTCGCTGAAAAATTTACAAATTTCGCCCGAATTTATTGCAAATAAAGCAATTAGAAGAACGCAAACATGGCGGGCGGCAATACACCGCGTGTCATACAGGTGACCAATATTGCGCCGCAAGCCACCAAGGATCAAATGCAAACGTTATTCGGAAACATTGGCAAAATCGAAGAGATTCGACTGTACCCTACCATCCGGGACGTGTCCTGCCCCGTTCAATCACGAATCTGTTATGTGAAATATACGGAGGCGAGCAGTGTGCCGGTGGCCCAACATCTGACCAATACCGTATTCATTGACCGGGCCCTCATCGTCATACCCGTGCTGGCCATACCGGAAGAGTATCGCGCACTGGAAATGCTGAAGAATGGCACCATTGTGCCGGGTCTACAGAAACCGGATTCCAAATTGCCGCCAGAGGTGATAAATCGCATAGAGGGTCAACTGCCGCAGCAAGTAATCAAGACGTACGATCCCAAGTTGGTGGAATTCAATCTGCCCGAGTATCCAGCTTTGCCGTCGTATTATGAAGCGCGTAAAATTGAGGAGATTCGTCGCACCATCATCGTATGTGATGTGCGCAACGAGTGGCGCCTCGACGACCTTATGGAGTGTTTCCAGCGTGCCGGCGAGGTCAAGTATGCTCGCTGGGCGGAAAAGGACAACAAGACATACTGCATGATTGAATTCTGCGAGCAGACGAGCGTTATTCACGCCCTCCGCCTCCAGGGACAGGAGTTCAAGGGTGGCCATTTGAGCGTCTATCATTCAACATATTCGATCACCAAACCGGAGGCCAAGTCCAATGAGGCAGCCCAGGCGGAGATCGAGGAGGCAATGACCATTGTAAAGGAGGCACAGAGCATGATTTCGGCTGCCATAGATCCCGTCATCGGTATGTTGGCCAAGGACAAGCGACGTCGGTCACGATCACGTTCCCGTTCGCGAGAGCGTCGCACCAGCAGCCGATCCCGTTCGCATCGCTCCACGTCGCGTCGACGACGTCGTTCAGGCTCTCGGGAGCGTCGCAGCGTGTCGAGGTCACGTCGCTCACGCTCGCGTGGCAAACACTCATCACGCTCGCGCAGTAAACGCTCTCGATCCCGTCATCGTCGCAGCACTTCCCGTTCCCGACGTTCACGTTCGCGAGGTGGAAAACACTCGCGCTCGTCTAGATCGCGTGGCAAGCGCTCCCGATCCCGTCATCGTCGTAGCACATCGCGCAGCAATCGTCGTTCCCGCTCGCATGGTGTTGCAGGTGGTGGCGGCGGAGGTGGCGGTGGAAGCAGTGGAAATGGCAAACGCTCCAGATCCCGTGAGCGTAGCAAGAAATCGCATCGCGCTCGTTCACCACGTTCGCGTAGTAAACGCAGCTCCCCATCCCCGCCACCTGTGAGCAGCCACAGCAGTAGCAGCAAGTCACGTTCCAGTCGCAGCAAAGATATCGCACCTGTGCTATCCAAATCCTCCTCGTCCTCATCATCGCGAAGACGTTCCCGCACTCCGGAGTCCCGGAAACTCAAGTCCATCTCGGAGGATATTGAGACAAAGAGTTCCCGCAAATCGGTTAGCGTTGAGAAATCTGACAACATGGATATATCAAATTCACCCTAGGAGCGGATAGGGATATTCTGATGATAATCTCCCGATTCATACATTGCACACACTACACATAAATATTTTGATAAGAAATACAAGAGAACATTAAAGAACCTACCTATAAAATATATGATCTAACTAACTTTTGCTATTTGAATCGAAATTGCTTTGAGATTTATATTGCTACGATCTGTCCTAGATGCAAGTATAAAGTTTATTTATAAAGATTTTAATTAAAAGAACTCGGCATTTACATTCTATATGTTTATTTAAAGAACGACTATTCAATACATATACAAATTTTAGATTAAGTTCATGGAACTGACTGTCTTTTTCAATTTAGAGGTTTTTTCGGCTAAAGATTTGGTAACTGCTTTGAAAGGATGAATAATGAAAGGGGTTTTTTGCATCAGGAGACTCGAAACTATTTATTGAAATTGATATTTTTTTTCAATAACTTTTCATTTGAGTAGTTTTTGTTTTTAATATATTTGTAAACGTTTTGCATTGTTATGAATCATTTAACAAATGCAACTTTATTTTAATAGCTTTCTCTCAGTGCACTTGAACAGCTGTATAATCGGTTTGTTTGTTTTCTCTATCGCAGAAAAGCTTTCATTTGCCGGCGTAGGCGAAGAGCTTTTTGTTGCGCTCTTTAACAAAATGTCGACGCACCGCGAGCTTCGTTCGAGTTGCCGTCGAGTGTTCATCGTCTGCAGTTGTACGAAGAGAAGAGAAAAGAGCGAAAGACAGTGAATTACTTTGCACTTTTTCTTGTTTAATTAATATTTTTATACATTCTTAATTCATCTGATAAAACAAATTTTTATTTGTGTAAACATGTCTGCAGCAACTAAAGGTAATTGAAATGGAATTTGATTCCTGATTCTTTCGATTGTTGTTTCGCGCAGTGATTGATCAACCTGAACTTTGGACTTGTTGATGTGTTATCTGCGCTCTCTGTCTCCCCTTTGCCCCCCGCTACGCACCGTTGGCACAGCATAAACGCCGGCAAAGGGGGAGTGTGCACTTTGGACCTGTTGAACAAGCAACAAGATTTGCTTTCGTTTACAGCGACTAATTTGAATAATCGCGATAACGCAATACATATCTAATATATATGTTAAATATTATATACTACAGGTATCTACATTGTGGCCGCCAAGCGAACGGCCTTTGGCACCTTCGGTGGAGCACTGAAGAATGTTAACCAGACACAGCTGCAGACCACAGCAGCCAAGGCGGCACTGGAAGCGGCAGGACTGAAGGGCGAGCAGGTGGACACTGTGATCGTGGGCAATGTGATTGCGGTAAGTTGAGTCAGCGGTAGTTGGAATAAATATCCTGTTGGAATAAATATCCTGAGATTGAGAAATTACCCTCTTTCGTGTTGGGACATTCATATTAGAACACATGGGAATTCTAAAACTGTTACTATTATTATTTGAAAGATGGGGACTAATAACACAAAAATTCCCTTTAATTTAAAAAAATTAAATTCCCTTTCCTACTAACCATTCCTATTACGAAAGTAGTTTCCACTAGTGACAATAACTTTTTAAATCTTTCTTAATTTATTTAAATTTATTTTCTTCATTCTTTTCCCCTTCTCCCACAGTCCTCCTCAACCGATGGCATCTATGTGCCCCGTCATGTGGGTCTCAATTGTGGTGTGCCTATCGAGAAACCCGCCTTGGGAATTAATCGCCTGTGCGGTTCCGGTTTCCAATCGATTGTGAACGGCGCCCAGGATATTCTGGTGGGTGGTGCTAAGGTCGCCCTCACGGGTGGTGTGGAGAGCATGTCCCAGACGCCATTCATTGCACGCAACATGCGCTTCGGCACCACCTTGGGAGCCAACTACAACCTGGAGGATGCACTGTGGGCGGGTCTCACTGATACCCACTGCAAGCTGCCCATGGCTCTGACCGCAGAGAACTTGGCTGAGCAGTATAAGATCACACGCGAACGTGTGGATGAGTTCTCACTGCGCTCACAAAAGAACTGGGAGCGGGCACAGGCGGAGGGTGTCTTCAATGCTGAAATTGCACCCACCAAGCTAAAGGTCAAGGGCAAGGAAGTGGACTTTGTTGTGGATGAGCATCCACGTCCCAAGACCACGCTGGAGGGTCTGGCCAAGCTGCCCTCGCTGTTCAAGAAGAACGGCATCGTCACAGCGGGCACAGCCTCGGGCATTTGTGATGGTGCTGGTGCTGTGATCATTGCCTCCGAGGAGGCACTCAAGGAGTACAACCTTAAGCCACTCGCCCGCCTGGTTGCCTTCTCCTTTGTCGGTGTCAAGCCAGAGATCATGGGCATTGGTCCCGTACCCGCCATCCAGAATGTGCTGCGCGTGGCGGGCAAGAAACTGGAGGACATTGACCTGATTGAGGTAGGGCTGGGAAGGGAGAAATTTCTATATACATTTATCAATAACTAATCCTCTTCTCCTGCAGATTAACGAAGCCTTCGCCGCCCAGACACTGGCTTGTGCCGATGCCCTCAAGCTGGATACCTCCAAGTTGAATGTGAATGGTGGCGCCATCGCTCTGGGTCATCCTCTAGGAGCCAGTGGCTCCCGCATCACTGGACATTTGGTACATGAGTTGCAGTAAGTAGAAGGGAGAAGGGGAATCCTCACTGCATGAGGTTTTTAATATCTTTCTTGATCTTTGCAGGCGCAAGAAACTGAAGTACGGCATTGGTTCCGCCTGCATTGGTGGTGGTCAGGGCATTGCTCTGCTGCTGGAATCCGTTTAGGGTCGTCCAAACCGAATCCCTACTGCATTTACGATAAGCTTAGCATCGATCATCGATATAAATAAAATTTACTTTATGGACTGATAACAATTTGTTTGTTTTTATCTGTGTGTTTTTCTATGTTTATTACAAATTTATTGAAACATTTTGTTGCAAATGGAAGGTAGTTTCATTTTAATAGATGCGCTTTCTACAAGAAAGACAACAAATTGTTAAAAAATTGATCGATTTCGATTTTGATGAATGGAATCTCTCGCTTAAAGGTTTATCGAAATAGAATCTCTTAATGGGCACCTAAACATTACGAGTACGTGTGTGTGGATGTGTTCAGTTCGTTTGGGCGCTGGTGGAGAATAACGCCAGGACACCGCTGGCCACGCCAATAGAGAAGATGTAGTTGACGAAGGGCGTAGCATTCTTCAGCAGGAAGAAGCTAATGAAGATGATGATGGCCAAGTAGATGGCATTGTTGTAGAAAATCGAGAAGGTAGTGGCCTCGTAGTCAGCGACCTCATTCTTCTTCCACAAAATACGTTCGTCCTTCTCCTTGCGTGTGACCTTCTTGTCATCGCCCAACTGGCGGTTGACTTCGCGGGTCACTGCATCCTCGCGACGCACTGCAATCTTGTGCTTCAGCTGGAACTTGATGTTCTTGTACGCGGTGGCCATAAGGTAGGTGCTAGCTGCGGTAACAAGCACAAACAGGATAGAGCTGGGCCACAGATCCATGTTGTGGATGCGCCAGAAGAGCCCTGAATAGAGGGAAAAAGAAAACATTGTTAGCATGTCGGGCGGAGTGGGAGGTAAATCAACAACGTGTCACTATTTTTGTTAGTGTTGCTCTTCACTTACAGATTGGCAAAGCGGAGACGATGAAAGCGTTGCCGTAAAAGATTGTCGCCGATTTGGTGCTCACATTGCGGCTGAAATCCTGCAGCAGCAGCTCCTCCTCCTTGGTGAAACCAGACGATTGCACTTTTTGTTGCTTGCCAGAACCCATTTTTTCAATTTATATGTGTTTTCGTGTCTTTAGTGAAAGTTACCGCAACTCAGCCAGTCGAAGAATAAGAGTAAAGCGTACACGAAGGCAGTCCAATCGGCAAAGTGACAGCGCCGCGACGTAGTGACGTGTAAAGTAAACGTCAAAAAACGATGTTGCGGTGTCGATAGGTGGTTGACTGTTCCAATCACTGAACTAGTTCATTAAATTGTACAAAATATGCACATTAAACAGCTATATTGCTACAATAACTATTCCAATAATCAAAACAATATTGCTAACGCTGTTTTTAATTCATTTAGTCGCACATTTGTAATAATTTGTAGTATTGTGTGAACCATTAATCGAATCTGGTTCCTACAGCTAAGCTAGCGCAGCCCAGTGGTTATCGTTATTGTAGTAAACATCGATAAATTTTAAGCAATAGAAGTGCAACAGGTACTGTAACAGCTGTTTTGATAAAGTTTTAAATATTTGGGTAAATAGATACAATATTTAGCGTTTGTATCTTCCCAAATTACAGTTACAGTTACAAACGCCTCATTTTAATTAAAAAAAACGTTATACATTACATATATTTTACTTAAACAAGCAATAACCAATTTAAACTACTACTAGCCGATCGCGTCCAAAGGTCACTTCAGATTTAAAAAACTTTTTTTTGGTTTTTTAGAAAAATGATGCGAACAAAGATTATGAACTTGGTGCCCCGTGCCACAGCAGTTGCACGCCAAATGTCCAGTGCAACCAAGTTAACTACAGTGGAAGTAAATGATAAGACTGGAATTGCTACGCTAACCATGAACCGGGCGCCGGTAAATGGACTCAACTTGGAGCTGCTGACTTCGATCACTCAGTCTATACAAGAAATCGAGGGTAACAAGAGTCGGGGACTGATACTGACATCGGTAGGAAGCATTAAAGTCTGTCATGTATTATTTAATTCTACTTGGCCACTCTTGCAGTCAAATCCCACAATATTCTCTGCGGGACTGGACATACTGGAAATGTACCAGCCCGATAAGGAGAGAATTCGTGCATTTTGGACAGCACTTCAAGACACATGGTTGGCGCTTTACGGCAGCAGTGTGCCTACAGCAGCTGCCATCAATGTAAGACCTCGTCGATCACTGTTTATTCCTTATATTAATATCGATTTCCTTCTAGGGCCATTCCCCAGCCGGCGGCTGCTTGTTGGCCTCATCATGCGAGTATCGTGTAATGCTGCCGAAATTCACAATAGGACTGAATGAAACTAAATTGGGAATTGTTGCACCCAAATGGTTTATGACCACGTTTTTGAGTGTTCTTCCCCGCCTCGAAGCGGAACGTGCCCTAAATCAGGGTCGCATGTTCACCACAGAGGAAGCATTGAAAGTCGGTCTGGTCGATGAGGTGGCTAACAGCAAGGAGGAGGCTGTGGCCAAATGTGTAGAATTTATTGGTTCCTTTGCCAAGGTTAACCCACTGGCACGTTCACTCACCAAGATACAGCTGAGGGCTGCAGAGCTGAAGGAATTGGAAGATGAACGTCAAAAGGATCTGGAGAAATTCATATTCTTTATTAACCAGCCTGCTGTGCAGAAAGGACTGGGTATTTATATAGAGAGTCTCAAAAAGAAAGCTAAGTAAATACAGTGCCTTGTATATTTATTAACTTTTTTAAAAGAATAAAAATACAAACAGATGTTTATTGAAACATTCGAAATTTTCTTTTGTATTTTCCATCTCGCTCTCTCTTGTTTTGTTTATAGTTTGGGCTATCGAAACAGGGAATGAAACGATTGGCTGCACGATCAAAACATGGTATAAATTCGATACAGATGTCATGCGCAGTGACGATTGTGACGTCACAAGTATACAAGCACGCAGATAAGCTGTGACGTTTGCGCATAGCTTATGAAGTGTAAATTAAAGAAAGACGACCTTTAATTGGTTGTATCATGTGATCAACAGTTTCCAAAATGCTGCGTAGCCAAACAAGACTCTTGGATCTGGGCAGGCGCCAATTAAGGCTGCCTGACTTAGGCAGATTCCTTTCTTCCAAGGCCAGCAGTCTGACCCTTGTAGAAGTGGACGATAAAACGGGAATTGCGACGGTAACAATGAACAGACCTCCTGTCAACAGTTTTAATTTGGAGCTGCTGAGGGATTTGCATGAGTCCATCAAACAGGTCGAGTGCAACAAGAGTCGTGGGCTCATACTGACTTCGGTAAGTCTTCCCATTGTTAGATGAATACGCTTAATACAGTTCCTATCATTTAACAGTCCAACGAAAAAGTCTTTCTCCTCCGGTCTGGATCTCAACGAACTATATAAGCCGGATAAAGAGAGATTGGTAGCATTTTGGACTGAACTGCAGGATATGTGGCTGTCGCTCTATTTGAGCAGTATGCCCACAGCAGCGGCCATCAATGTAGGTTCGCTTGTGATTTAAATTTACAAATTATAAAGCATATTTCTTCTCTCTCCAGGGTCACGCATTGGCAGTGGGCTGTGTTATTTCAGCAGCGTGCGAGTATCGAGTAATGTTGCCAGGTTTTAATATCGGCATCCATGCTACCAAATTTGGCTATGTGGTGCCGCCTTTTATTTACCTAAGCTACTTCAGTGTCTTGCCACGTCCCGTGGCAGAGCGTGCATTGCTACAGGGAAAATTGTTTAGTACCGAAGAAGCCCTCAAAGTGCATCTAGTCGATGAGGTGGCAGCCAATAAGGAGGAGGCACTGTGTAAATGTTTCAAGTTTATTGACAGCTTTGCAGGCACGCAGCCTGAGGCTCGTGCTCTGACTAAGCGACAGTTGCGTGCGGCAGATGTAAAGCCATTGTTAGAAGATCCACAGGGTCAACTACGTGAGAGTTTGGAATATATAAATACGCCACAGTTTCAAGAGGGCCTAGAGGTATATCTCAGTGAACTGAAGAACAAAAAGAAGAAGTGATAAGCCAGGGGGCATTTTACTACAACTGCATTTACTGTGTTCATCTCAGCACATTTTCCTAGGGTTGTGGGCTATGGATTTTTTAATAATATACTAAAAGAAGTGCTTTATATACACGTGTATATATAAAAAATAAAATATATTGGTTGTTGTTTTTATTAAAATATTAATTAAGTAATAAATATAACTAAAAGAACAAGTTTGAATGAAAGACGTTGCAGCAAGTACGATGGCAGCCCTGGTCAGGGTATTTGAATTGAACTTATCGATAATCGATTAACACTGCAACAGGTTCGGCATTATGTGTTTACAAATCGTTTGGCATTGAGGTGCTGATTTGTGTAATAGAATTAAAAGTGCAATAATTATTGTATTTAGAATTTACTTAAGTAATTTGCTTGAAATAGAAAATTTGTAAATGTGCGTTCAAATAATATTTAGTTTTCTCTGTTTCAGTTCTGAACCCAAGGGTCATACTGTCTGGAAAACAATATGATGAGCCAAAAGATCTTAAGTTTACTGCCCCGTACTGTCCTTATCAGTAGGCAGTTGTCTTCTGCATCCAAACTGACAACAATTGAAGTAAATGATAAGACTGGAATCGCTACACTTACCATGAACCGACCGCCCATAAATGCACTCAATGTGGAGCTGTTGCAGGATCTGCATAAGTCTATTCAGGATATCGAGAGCAATAAGAGTTGTGGGCTTATTCTGACATCTGTGAGACCTTTAACACATATTTATATTTAAAATATTATGTTAAAAATATACACTACGCTTAGGCACTAACGAAAGTGTTCTCCGCCGGAGCGGACATCCATGAAATGTACAAGCCCGACAAAGAGCGCGTACGTCTACTATGGAGCACCCTTCAGGATGTTTGGACGTCCCTTTACGGCAGCAAAATACCAACGGCAGCAGCAATTAATGTACATTTTGAAATATCAATCCATATATAATTAACTTTCATCTGCCCTCTTAGGGTTCTGGTCCAGCTGGTGGCTGCCTTCTGGCTACATCCTGTGAGTACCGCGTAATGCTGCCAAATTTCTCGATCGGCCTGAATGAAACACAGCTTGGTCTTGTGCCTCCGATCTTTGCCGTATTCAACTACTTAAGTGTTTTGCCGCGTCGACTCACAGAGCGTTCCCTGACGCAAGGACGCATGTTCACCACAGAGGAGTCTCTACAGATTGGTCTGATCGATGATGTGGCCAACAGCAAGGAGGAGGCACTGGCCAAGTGTGCTGAATTTATAGGCACGTTTGCCAAAGTAAATCCCGTCGCTCGTTCACTGACCAAGCTACAGCTGCGAGCTGCCGATTTGACGCAGTTTGAAAAGGAACGCTCTAAAGACTTGGACGCATTTATGTCCTTTATTAATGATGACAAGATGCAGGAACAGTTGGGTGTATATCTTGAGAGTCTGAGCAAAAGGTCTAAATCTAAAAAACAGTAGTTCCAACTTGCATTGTTGAAACGCAGACAGCGCAATTGAAATTTGCTTTTATTAGTTAAGGAACGTTTCTTTAACTAAAATAAATGTTGTTCAGTGGAATATCGACTATTATTATTTAATTAAATAATTAAATATATTTATATTCATAAATACATATGCAAGACACAGACACGTTTTTATAATTTAGACTTCATTCAAAAGGATCTCAGTTCTCATTTGTTTTCATCTGCTGATGAATCTCCTCGGGCAGATTGGCCAGCGCTTTGGTCATCATCTCCATAAACGAATTGATTTCCAATATTTTAGCACGATATCGCTCGTTTTCCTCTCTGTAAAGGAGTAAATGTGTAGGAACATGGATCATAAATGTGTATGCTATTGCTTACTTGGACAATTTTTGTATCATCTTATCTATGAACTCCTTGCTGCGACTGACCATGCGATCCTCACGCTCGTCAATGCGACTTGTATGCGTTGACTTCATGTTGCCGACAATTTTCAGCACAGCATTCCGATCATCCAGGCAGTCGCGTAGTTCTTGAGGCACTGCATCCAACTGTTGCAGTTGTAGCTTCTGTGCTAAGAAACGAGAAACCGCATCTGTCATGTTATCTGCAAAGTACGCAGAAGCTTCGCGTAGCTGCAGGAAGAAGGTCTGAGCCTCCTCCACGAAACTGGTCATCAAACGGGAGATATTGCGCTCGAAGTTTAGTGTGGTTTCCTGTGAAAGAGATAGCTTATTAAAGAGTTGGGAACATAAATCTTGCTGCACTTCACCTCAACTGCCTCGTGAAGATGCAACTCTTGTTCCATTAGGTCCTGCCACATTTCATTGAGTTCGTCATCAAATTTATCCTTAATGGCGTCCATTGCCTCACATAGTTCCAAATTTTCCTGTGAGTTTTCTTCACCCTCTTCCATTTTGCGCAAAATTTCGGAGGCCTCTTCGAAGGTTTTGTCTCTGTACTGTAGGAAATCTTCGATTTTCTGCTGGCCAAGCATCTGGTAGTGCAATTGACCCTCCTCTAGGCTACTCGTGAACGCCTTGACCTCCTCTTCACGCTCACTGAAACGCTCCAGTCCCAGTTTGTAGATACGTTGGGTCAACTCGTACACATCCTTCTCATATTCTTCGGTAAGTTCCAGTGCTGCTGATCCTATTAGCATCAATACTTTGCCATGCTCATCACCTTGCCACATGCTCTCGTACAACTGATCTCCATTTAAGATGTTCTACAAAACTGGAGGCCAATCGCTCGGCCTCGGCGTGCTCCCTTGCTGCTGTCTCACGTGCCTGTATCTCTTTCTCCTGACGGCCCTCGATATCGCGGAGTTCCCGACTGGTAAAAAAGGGGTTTATGATTTAAAGGTCTTATGATTTATCCCTAGGTTCTTACTAAAATCTCTTCTGTGCTGCTTCTCGCATTTCAACCTTGATAAAAACATATTCATAATAATTCAACTGGGGTAATATGGCGGTTATATACTCGGAGAGTGGAAAGTCGGGTAGCTTGGCTATGGGATTACCCTCCAGATTAAGCACTTTCAAGCTGCTCACAAAGCGCAAACGTTCAATCTGTATTATTTGTAGTATGAATAAAATTATATTGATAGATATAGATAAAGTATAGAGTTTAGAGTAGTATAGAGAGCAAATCGAAGTTAAACTTACGCCATCCAAAGTTTCAATGTGATTGTTGCCTATACTGAGTGTAACCAACTTCTCCAGTGTTTGCAAGTTCTCAATTTTTGTGATGTGATTACTGAATAAAGAGAGAACTTCCAGATTAACCAGAGTTTCAAGATTCTCAATTTTGGTGATGTAGTTGAAGCTCAGATTGAGTTCCTTGAGGGCAGTTAGCATGTCAATATGTTCGATAACTTCGATTTTGTTGCAATTCAAACAGAGCTTGGTCAGATTAGGCAGAACCCACAAATGATCTATGCGTAGAATATCTGTGGATGGGATGGAAACTTATAGTATAGGGTTAAGTTCCCGTGAACTAGTTCATTTAGAACTCACGTTTGAACTCCAGTCGCAACTCTTCGATGCGGTCTAGCACGACTGGTTCCAGCTGATGCAAACGACGCGTCTCACCGCGCTGTCCCTCTTCCAAATAGGCGGTTCTAATCATCTCCAGATTAATAATTCCCGGTTCGGGATAATTAACCACTTGAAGAAAGTCATGATTGGGTTCCCTGCTTTGCTCACTGGCCACCGTCGTATCGTCGTCCATTTCGTGCGATGAGTATGGAACATATGAGCCGGGTATCGGTACCGGGTTGCCCTACGATGAGTGACCAACGCATGCCCCGTTGCCCTGACAACGCACAAACACAACATGGACTTAGTTACCGTACGGACCGATGAAAGGAACTCTCTTGCGGGTCTCTTGCGGTTCTTAGTTGCCCAAATATTGTGAAAGCTTCAACCCCGTCGCGGGGTTTCTTGAAACAGGTGCAATCGGTACTCGCGCTCTCCCTTCTCCTTCTCTCCCTCTTTTCCTTTCTCCTTGGCTCGTGGTGTGTTTTGTTGACAACGGTCGTAGGAGGGGAAGTTGGTCTAGTTAGGGTTGCGGTTGTTGTGGATATCGTACGTATCGTAGTTGTTAATGTTCGCTTATAAAATAAACTTCGACTCGCTATAGAACTTGCAACGATAACGCCAAAAAATAAAAAAAAAATTAATTATAATCTATAAAATAACTAAAAATCTTACGTTTAACTTTCATCCGATTTAAAGCTGCGTTTTAGGTAAAGTTTGCAAAACTCATTAATCAGAAACACATAAATCTAACGGCCTAATCGATAAAGTGAACACCCTCGTTTAACTGAAAGTTGCAGTTGGTTAAAATGTGTGCTGGAAAAGGAATATATATAATATAAGAAGTTTGCCAGATATAATATATATGTATTAATTCCATTTTGATGGCTGTGCGTGTGTGAAAAAAGCAATTCGAGCAAATGAAATTATAAATGTGTTTCAAGGCTGTGGCACAACATTCGAAAGAAAAGCCAAAACAAACCTGTGCTGACTCAAGCATTAGCTACCCTCTTCCACTCCTCCCCTACCCTATTTCCCACACATGTCGCACCCAGAATGTTTTCGACTAGGAACATTCATCGTAGAACGTCTTCATTGCTTTCTAATTTGACTTGGTGTCCATATAAATAAATAATATCTGAAAGCTCGTTTTCAGTTTCAATCGTAACGCTTTGCTAAATATACAGGGTGCTTCATAGGAAAAATAGTTGTTGTTTGCTAATGTTTAGTTGAAGATCTTAGTGCAAAAAAAAAAAAAAAAAACTCTTGTTATTTTTCCGTGTTTTTCTTTTAATAATATGAGTCCCAATTGAAACCATGAGTTTCCTTAGGCTTTATACCACAAAGAATCACCCTGTTAAGGCCCCAGAGAGTATCCTATTTCATATAATAAAGACTATATACCACAAAGAAACACCCTGTGAAAGTAGGAAATAAAAAGTATACCAATTCTATATAATATATACCAAATTTACATATGTCACTTGCACTTAAAGGTCAAGTGAACATTTCTATTTTTATAGTCTAAAAGGAAAAACTTAGTTCCGGTCTCAAAGACCCCACACACCTTACAGGGTATACAACTTAAGTTCTCATACTAAATGACCATTGATGATATACGGCTAACTATGCGTATAAATGTCCCCATTCAAACACTCAACCTGAATGTTATCCCACAATCGGTAAACAATTACGCGCACTTAACCGACGTGTCTGACGCAATGACCTTGATATGCTGGGTGTTATTTACCCCTAGCCTCCAAAAATAATAAACAAAAAAATATATTGGTCAAGTTCCCGAAAATATAAAAGGATAAAAGGCTTTAGTTGCTTAAGTTTCGCAATCAATATATTGATTCTAAAAGAATTGATGGTGTTAAAGAAAATTGAGTGAGAGGAGCTGTGCCGTGTGAACATTTAGGTTAATTAACAGTTACTAAGCCTTCGATGATGATAAAGCACTTTTTAGACCGACTGTTTTGATTCGATTTTAAGTGTTTCCATTTGTTCTAACGACCCATTTAACAAGTCCCAATGGGAGGCGTTATTCACGAGTGTCTTCTGACTATACTATGACTAAGTAAAGAATGAAATTCATAAGTTGTAAATTAATTGAAATTGGGTATACGAGTATGCGTGACCGATCTTAATTTCGTTGCCTGTAATTTTATAACAACTTAATTAGGTTTATTTATTCTCATTTTATTTCATATATTTTTAAAGAGCTTTCGCGTGACTTAAATGAGGCTTTAAAGGTGTTTTTGTATCTTGATTCTAGGTAAAAATCATGAAAAGGTATATTGAGTTTGCGTTTTATAGGCATTGAAAGTATAGAGCTTGGATATAAATTACAATATCGTTTACATGCAATGCTAAAAGCAAAATCAAAAAAAAATTTTTTATTGTCATACATTTTTATGTATTTTTTTATATTAGAGCTCATTTTTTTTCAAATTTTTTTCGTGTTTTTCTAATTTTTTTTTTGTGTGATTTAAATGGCTTCAAAGTGTTTATTCTATCCTGTTTCAAGGTCAAAAAACTCCTATAAAGGGTATATTGAGAAGCTTTGGTTACGCATAAATATAAGAGAGCTCTAAAATGATTTTATTAAGTGGGATCATTAACAATTTTGTTCCCCCCTTTATAAAAAACAGAAAGATTTATCTTAAACAGAATGTAAAGTTTTAAAAATAAAATCTCAATATTGTGTTTCCATTACTCTACAACATTTTTGGATACAATTTCTTTATTTTACGAAATTTGTACTTTATTCATCTTTAATCTTCATATTTCACCTTAAATCTCTTTCAGAAAATATGTGATGAGCGTTTCCATGCCGCTTGTATCATGAATCGCTATATAACACTGACCCAGCTGGGTGATGGAACCTATGGAACTGTCGTATTGGGCCAGCGCAAGGATACCGGCGAGAAGGTGGCAATAAAACGCATGAAAAGAAAATACTATTCGTGGGAGGAGGCCATGAATCTGCGCGAAGTGAAGGTGAGCGAGGGTAGATCAAAGAATTGTAAATGGAATTTCAATCTCTTTTATTTTCCTTACAGTCACTAAAGAAATTGTCGCATCCGAATATAGTAAAGCTCAAAGAGGTCATCAGGGAGAACGATACTCTATATTTTGTGTTCGAGTACATGAAAGAGAATCTCTACCAGATGATCAAGGATCGCGATACACATTTGCCAGAGCCGGAGCTGAAGAGTATTCTCTTTCAGGTGTGTTGAAGGGGGAGTGGGAATATAAAATTAAGGTATATTTTATATTTGTTCATTCCTTATAGGTGCTGACAGGCTTAGCCTTCATGCATCGCCATGGCTTCTTTCATCGTGATCTCAAGCCAGAAAATCTGCTCTGTTCTGGGCCAGAATTGATAAAGATTGCCGACTTTGGTTTGGCGCGAGAGATACGTTCGCGTCCCCCTTTCACGGACTATGTGTCGACGCGTTGGTATCGTGCTCCGGAGGTGCTGCTGCACTCCACCAATTATGGCAGCACCATCGATCTCTGGGCCATGGGCTGCATCATGGCAGAGTTGTATACGTTTCGTCCGCTTTTCCCAGGCAGCAGCGAGGTCGATCAGCTCTACAAGATTTGCTCGGTGCTGGGCACACCAGGCAAGGTCAGTATAATATATATTGACTGAGATTCCTTTTCTGAACAGTTTCTCTTCCATTCTAGAACGACTGGCCCGATGGCTATAGACTGGCGGCCATGATTCACTTCCGCTATCCGGACTGTGTCAAGGTGCCGCTGAGCAGCATTGTCAGTCGGTGCAGTCAAAACGGACTCGATCTGCTGGAGGATATGCTGGCCTATGATCCCGAGAAGAGACCAACGGCACAGCAGAGCCTCAAGTATCCCTATTTCCATGCGCTCAAACGCATCTCGCCAACGGCGGCGGCCAAGGCCAATGTGAGGCTCAGTACCAAAGCCCATCATCATCAACTTGTGTCAAATAATGTGCTTCCGGTGCAGGAGAAGCTGCAGGCGGTGACTGATCTCATACATCAGAGCAACAACAATGGTGTCTCTAATAACAACAACATGAACAACAACAACAATGGCATGGCAAACAGCAACAGCAACAAGTCGCTGTACAACGGGCAGGTGAACAAAAACGTGAGCAAATACCAACCGCAGCTAAGCTTCCTCTCCAACAACGACTTGGTAGCCACCAACACTGACTCCTTGTCGCAGCTGTCGGGTCGCGAGTCCATCAATGATATATATCTCAATCGCAACATTTCGCAGCTGTTTGGTTTACCCTCCGCAGCTGGCGGTGTAGTACCCACTGTGGTGGCACCTGCTCCCGTTGCAGCATCTGGACAGGCCAGGCCACAATTGCTTCGCATCCGAATGTTTCGTTCAGCAACACCTCGACACGTAATGGGGGAGCCATCTATGTGAATGGCAGTCAACTGAACTATGAGACGGCCAACAAGAATGCCAAGAATCATCGAGGATTGGGTCTACCCATCGGTGGTTACTACGTGCAGACACGGCAGCCTGCAACGCAAGTGCTGCAGCCCGATGCCAAGGTCTACAATCTGTTCTCCAAAGTGAGCGCCTCACAGGTGCCGCCCAGCATTATAGTGCGGCAACAACAACAGCAGCAGCTGCCTCAGCACCATCACCAGCCGAATGCCTTTGAGGCCACACCACTGCTCAATGGAGCCGCTATACAACTCTCGGCACGCTCGCACCAGGCACCACCAGCACAGACAGATCAGACGGGCAGAACGGGCGGCATGAAGGCAGATGATTTGGATCTGATATTGGGGTAAGTTCGCCATCAAGTTGTTCCTGAAAGACCTCGAGTGTTGAGCTTATTAAATCACATTAATAAGGTAGACTGTTAGGAAGATTAGACTAGAAGATTTATTGTTATGATAATTGGGAATCTTATTCACTGAAAGGTCCCAAAGAATTATCTCTTTATATGATTTTATAGTAGTGTTTTATATTCTACGCAATGTTTTTAAAAGATTTTCATAGTATAGGCAATCGTAAATGTGGAGTTGATATTCCATATTCCTTTAATAAACTTCAAACATGACAAAATTTGAGTTTTAGTCAATATAACTTTGGTTTTTTTACGATTTGTAGTAAAAGAGTGAAAAGAAAATAAAATAGAAAATATACCAACAAGTAGAAATAAAAAAAAAAAAAAGTATATATTTTATATCTAATCTTTTCCGTCTCTAAAACGTATATAGTCTATACAAAAAGTATTACTCAATGCATCTGCTTTCCTCTTACTATTTCAACTTTTCTATTGTTTCTATTTCTTTTTCTATTCTAAAGTTCTTTAGCTGTTCATCACTTTTTCTTTTCAATCTCATTGTATGCATGTATATGTGCTATAGAACGTCTCTATGTATTCGTAACTGTACAATCTTCCTCGACCTTATAGCTTTAGTTTTTCTTTACTATTCTCTCTACTTTATTCTGCAGTTCAAAACTGAAAACCTCAGCGAAACGACAGCGCAATGCCAAAGCGAGTATATTGCTCGAGGATCTGTTCGGTCACCTCTCAATGGACTCGGATAGTGATGGAAAGTATCCGCACACAGTGCCTCCCACACAGCAAGCAAAGAGTGGGCAAACGGGGACGACGAGTTCGCACAATGGACGCGACTTTTTTGGGGAGAACTTCAAGAGGCCGCCCAAGAAGCGAAGTCCCAACAGTCTCGAGGTGAATCGGGGCAGTCGCAGCGACTCGTTATCTACGTAAGTAGTCAAGCAATCGCAATATGGCATGAGTATACTCTATATACATATTTGATACCTGATCATCGATCTTCATGTCTGTGCTTTGTTTGAGTGTCTCTCTCTCTTACTTTGTGTCTACTGTAACTGTCTTCTGTACTTTCTCTTTGCTTACCTTTATCTTCCCCCCTTTTGTGTGTTTGTGTTTCTTGTTCCTTTCTCTTTTATGATTTGCTTCTCATTGAACTCACTGAACATTTTGTGCGTGCCCCAAGCGAGAACCAAAACGACTCCTCGAACGATGACGAGCGTCGCTTTTGGCCCATAAGGTAAACATTATCAGCATCTTCGTAGCAAGTTGTAAATACATAATAGTAGTATATTCCATATATGTATGTAGTACTGTAGTTCCAGTAGTATGCCTGTATGTCTATCATATCATCATCATATTTTATTTTGCACTTTTTTCACCTGAAAGTTGGCTAGAAAGTGATTGGGTCGATTTGAAGTAGTAAGGAATTGGATAGATTATAAATAAATTTAAAAGCTAGATTAACTAACAAATATCTGCAACAGTTTATATATAATATATAAAATATATGCCTAACATAAAGTATATACCTTAACTCACGAAACTGCATGCTAGCCATATAGTTAATCTTAGTGTTAAAATACATCGCATCTCAAATGGTTTTTTAAATTCCAAAACCAACCATTTTCAGAGTGCAAAAGACGCTGAAGGAGAAGGCGGCTACATTCCCCTGGGATGAGACGAACAAGACGGAGGACGAGAAACTGACAGCGTGGATGGTCGCCGAGAACGGTAACTTGAATTTGGGTAATCATCCGCAAGCGTAGAAGTCGGCAGCACCTCAGTACTACCATAGAATATAACAATATAAACAGCACCCAGATTCGATATATCATAATAACAATTGGGTGCACCTAACGGAATTCGGAAATCTAAACGATACGAAAACTCAATCGAAGATAATTCTCAAGATATGCTAATTTTCAATGATATTTTCTGCTATATTTGTTCATCGCCAGGATCTTTGTTGGAGAACAAGTTTTGAAACGGGCAGAAGGGATCGAATGCCCACAACATATTGTCGTCGTACCTGAAACTTCTGAAACCTAAAAAAAAATATACAAACATATAGTGAATATATGTATAGAGTATGTTTGATTGCGTGCCCCTCTATGTTTTCATCGAACTGAATATAGTTCTATATATAAACTCTCTTATAAGCCGTCTTGTACATTAAACCTAGAACTAACTGTAAGCTCAATTAGATGTGTTTATGAAATCCATTAATTTTAACGCTGTGATAAAGAATAAGCTAAAGTCAAGTCTATATAGACTTTATAATGTTAATGGTTAACTTAAGTCGCAAATAAATTGTGTAAAATTCTGAAATTGACTTTGGAAAAACTGAAAAACTAAATATGAATGATTTAAGTGCGAGTAATACTTAAAAAATCTTAAGAATATTTATAGATTTGTTTATATTATTTTCCTTATTATTTACCTTTTTATTATTTTTATTGTAAACCACTTTTGCTCTTAAGCTTTTCTGTTAGTTTACTTACGATAAGTCGATCGTATAAGGTTTCATTTCCTTTTACCAACTTGCGGGGGACACCTTGCATAACCCACTGCAATCTCTTGAGGGGTATTCGGTTTCATTGATGCAACTCGTCATAACTTGGCCAGTGCGACAATGGGCCATGCGTGTCGTCAGTATGTGGGTTAGTTCAAGATGACAGTGGAGTATAAAAGAAAACCTCAACATCGTCTAGACATCAGACTGCGGGAGGCTCTCAAAGAAAAAACCATGAATTGCGTGGTAAGTTAGGGTTACCATATTATTAACTTATAATTTACATTAATTTTTTTTTATTTCTGTTTTTTTTAAAGATCTTTTCCCTCCTTTTTGCTGTGATCCTTTGCGCTGGCGTCGCTGAGTGCGGCCTGATTGCCGGCCATGCGGATGAACTGATTTCAGTACCGGCTCAGTATGAGTTCCATTACTCCGTGCATGATACGCATACGGGCGATGTGAAGGATCAGTTCGAGCACCGACGTGGTGGCTATGTCACGGGTCGGTACTCGCTTATTGAGCCCGACGGACATCGTCGCATTGTTGACTATAGTGCCGATCCCTTGCTGGGCTTCAATGCTCAAGTTCGCCGAGAGCCCATTGGACTATTGACGCGTCATTGAAACGAACTGGGAAAACAATTTTGAAACGGAAATGAATATCGATTGATTTGCTGGCGATTTAACCTAACTATTAAAAGGCTGTTAAAACTTACTAACGTATTTATTTTGTGTACCTCAATCAGAGTTTTTGCTGTGAAGTTTTAATGAGAAAAAATTTTGAGACAAAGCAAAAATTTCTTGAAAATTACAACGTTGTCGGTAATGCAGTTCATATGCATCCTGTTAAGTGCACTTCTTTTTGAAGCAGTGCACTGCTTGATAATGCCCCCCTCTAGCGGCCGTGTTGTGAAACTTACCACCTCGTTTATCATGTTTCCAAACCAATCTTGCTGTCTTAACCTTTTCCTCAAAATTTCTATTGGGTTTCCAACGGCTTAGCCAGTTTTTATACCCTAGCAGACGACTGGAAGACTGGAAATTTTTGCAGAACCTTAGAAGACAACTCCGACTAACTATTTAATAGATGTATGTATTATATATTCTTAATCAACCGGTCAAGTTTGTCAGTTGCCTTAATGAAATTTGTTTCACACGCTGTAAGTAATGTTAAACGGACAGACATACAATATATGTATATGGTAGGCACCAAAGATTTTAGAGACGTTTTTTTGGAATGAATTAAAAACAGTGAAATATCATGGAAAAAAAATTACAATAGAAGTAGAAGAAATGGAGGTATACTTACTGACCCTGACAGTTGAGCTTAAGATAATCTATAGAAGTATATTAAATATTTTAAAAAGAGTTAGATAGTCTCAGGGAACAAATGTTATAATCTTTAATATGTTTCTCTCAAGCATACTCCACTGTACATATCTTAACTTACAAGTATGTTCTTATGTTATCTTTATCAGCATCTTTCTCTCGCTCTCCAAGCCTCTCTTTCTTAATATTTCTTTCTCTGCTCTTACTCTTTGTGTGTTTGTTTTTCACACACACATACCTGCCTTTGCGGCACACATTTGACGATTCCGACACTCGCAAAATGCATGCGAAATAAACTGAAAGCAAGAGGTAAAGGAGAACAGAAGGAGAGATGAAGAAGTTGGAAGGGGAGTAAAAATACTCGTAGAAAAAGAGAGTGGGAGGCAAAACAGACGCAAAACTAAAACGGACTCATTTATCATCATTTTCGGGGCATACGATTGCAATTGCGATATTTTGCTGCCAATTGGCAATTGTTGTGATTGCAAGCAAACACACGCAGGCACACACACCCGCACACCCTCATGCCCACACATAATGATTGGCACACACACACACCTACACATACAGAGGCAGAGACAGAGACAGGCGTTCATATGTAAGTGCATGATTGTTCATGCATAAAGCAAATGGCGCCAGTTGTCGAACATTTTCATTGGCAATTGGGCAAACAGAGTTGCAACTGCAACAAGTTGTTGCCAATTTGCAGCAGTAAAACCAGGGGGGCGGGGTGTGGCTGGTTGGGAGGTTTGGCAAGTTGAGCTGCCTGCAGGCAGCAACGGTTTTTCGAAGCAGAAAATTGCACAAGTAAAGTGCAAAATTAGACACAGCCGCCGTCTCAAAGAAATGTGCAGGGCACACACACACACACACACGCAAAAACATGTGCATGTTTCTCTCCCTCCCACTCGCACATGTCTGACAGACATTTGTAATTTACTTTTGTTTGTTAATTGTGTGGGACAACCAGAGGGAGAATAAGGAGGAGTGGCAGAGCAGGAGGCAGTTGCACATCGTTGCCTTTTTAGTGTGTCCAATGAAGCGTTCTCTGGCATCCTTTAACAGCCTTCCCAGCATCCTCATCATCTTTGGCAAGTTGCATTGCAATTACAAATTTCAACAGACTTCGATTTATGCAACAACGACAACGTTTAATTAGCACAATTAAGGCGATATATAGAGTGTGACAGAGACGGCAACAGTAACAGATTCATTTAAGCTTAAATAAATACAAAGAGATAAACTTAACATGCTCACTGAGTTGTCGGAGCAGTTGTAACTGCATGTGTGTGTGCAATTTACTCGTATTAATCTTTTCTAGCTGCTTGTGAATTCATTCCTTTCTTATTGTTATTGCCAGATGTGATTCTATTTGAGCATGGGAAATGAGAATTTATCATTAACATTTTACTGTAAGGAACAAAATGCCTGCAGTATAACAGATTTATTAAGTCTTATTTAAATACCAGAAACCAAGGCTGTCAACAGAGAGACCAACTACCGAATACGCAAGCATATTAATTGATTTTCTTTATAACTCTCTCTTATAAATCCTACGTGAGTCAATATCCCACACTGTTCTGCTTTACATGTGTTATTTTTACTAACGCGATGTTGCCATATTGTGAAAATCAATATGCATACAGACAAATATTGATCTATTCCCTTTACGCTCTGCTTCTCAGACGCTTTGCATATGTTATTGCTATTGCCGCAGAGTTGCCAGGCATGCAAACAAATGTTAATCTATTCTCTATACACTCTCCTTTTAAAGCGCTCTCTCAATGCAAAGCGCTCTCTCATTTATGCAAGAGAGTGAGCTTGCACAGGCTTGTATGTTTGTATGTTGTTATTGTCACACGCGATCACTTTAAGTAGCACAAGAAATAAATGCATGAAAGAGATGACAGCATTTACATTTCACACTTAGAAATAGCATAGGCTGCTCAAATTACATACAGCCTCAGTCAGAGCTTGGAAGCTAGTGTTTACAAGATGAAAATGGAATAATTGCCTAATAAGTATAAGTATTATTATTGGTGAATGTTTCTTAAATTAAATACTGAAATGTACAAGCTACGAGTAATTGAAATACATAAAAAGTATATTAAATTGTGTTGTGGACTTATTTAAACTTGGCTTCCACCAACCGCCAACTATTTTATTGACACTGAGGTCAACTGTCGGCTGATTATTTGGCACATAACGTTTACCACTCAGTACCGTTACAATATTATAGAGTTTCAATAAATATTTGCAAATTGAAATGTGAATTAAATGCAAACGTGTGCGTGTTTGTGCCTGTCAATTGGATTTATCAGTTAATACTGTAAATCGTGAAATCTGTCAGTAGACTTCTCCTCTCACTCTCTTGTCCCTTCTCTCGTCATTACTCTCCCC
Source organism: Zaprionus africanus (assembly GCA_018151435.1). Classification (NCBI taxonomy): domain Eukaryota; kingdom Metazoa; phylum Arthropoda; class Insecta; order Diptera; family Drosophilidae; genus Zaprionus; species Zaprionus africanus. The sequence goes on along the minus strand of JAECXB010002306.1, from coordinate 1,835,364 downwards.
TCTTTCTCTCAGTGTGTCTATATCATCTGCGCATATTTTTCATTTAATGCGCTTACGTCGCGAACTGAACTGAAGCTGAGCAAATATTTATGTAATGCCGCGCGTTACTCAATTAATTGATATAAATATAGACATCTGGGCAGGAATACGCTATTTATATAGACACCACATACCGTGCATACATTTATGCCTGTGTGTGTGTGAGTGTGCACACATTAATGCAATTAATTTGCAGCGTATCAAAAAATAACAGCAACAAAACATAATAATAATTAAATGAGCCGCATTTAGCGCATTTTCAATTTCCCGTTTACCAATCGCACCAAAGGGAAGCAGAGATCACATTTTTTTTCTCGTTTTTTATTGTCGCAGTGCTGTATAATACCCTGTGAATGGCATGGGAGTAGATTTTCTTTTTATTACAAAAAGAGGAATCGCATTGGAAATATACAATAAAAAAATCAATATCGGAATATTTAAAAAGTGTGCAACAAATAGTGTATTACGTTTGCAATATGTAATTTTAATTTTTTTTTTACGTATAAGAATACTTAAAATTATTTTAAATATGTGCATATATGAATACTATTTTTTTTAGAATATAATATTATCCAATAAAATATTTCAGAGCATATTCAATGTTCGGCTTTTATGCCAGTCTTTCAATGCGTCTTTAATTTTTATCCTATTCGTTTTTCATAGTTTTGTTTATTTGCATTTAAGTCGTGTTTGTGGCAGTTAATTATATTTTACAGCTAATGGCAAAATGTCAAAATAATTAAAATGCGCTTTGCAGCTAAAGTTATGCGCCAACTGTACCTGTGTGATAGGTGTGCGTGTGCATGTGTATGAGTGTTTGTCTGTGTGTACATGAGTAAGGTGTGAATCAACCGGAAAATCGCAGTGCATTTAATTGACAGGCGGTTGCCAACTGTCAGCGCCGATTAAGGTGCAAAGCCGATTAATTATAAATTAACTACGACTGAGAATCGCGTGCAGACAACAAACAAAAAAAAATTATTAGCTAAAAAATGGCTAAAAATACTTTTCCAGACAGACGTGGCTCATTAAAATGTTTATGGGTCGCTTTAAATCGCCTCATTAAATGAGATTTTCATTTTATTCACATGTTTTTCAACAATCTGAAAATGCATCGTCCATTAACTCGTCGCATTTTGCAAAGGTCATTGCACATTAGTTTCCTCTGTGTGTGATTTCGTGTGTGTGTGTGCTTCAATTTAATTTTGCACAAAACAATCATTTAAACTCTCTAATTACGCGGCCAGTCGAGTTGCGTTGCGTCGCCAAATGAAGCGCCTAAAGTTATGCAACAAAATACGCAGGCAATTTATTATTGATAGAATGCAGTATGGGCGCATCTAAAGTAGGCGTAACCCATTTAAACATTTTGCAATAAGCCGCATGGAATGATGAAAAAATTAGCAACATTGGGTGGAATATGGAACTAGACTCGACTAGAGGAATACCCTGGAAGCGGAGAGAGAAGGTGTTAGAGATAAGATTATTCAGCAATATACATAGTATCCATTTTTTTATCCTATTAATTGTTACATACTGATTACTTTTTTTAAATATTTCTTTTCATGTATTTTTGGTTTTTATAATATTGCTAAATTAAATGAATTGACAATTTCTAATTTATTGTTGCGCTTAAATACCATCACATTAATTTCACAATGCGCTTAAAAGTATGCTACAAAAATGTATTTTTTTAAGTTATCTACAAAGCTCAATATAAAACAAGAAAAGATACATAAAATGAGAAATAAACCAGTTTAAATAACTTACTTTCCAGATTACAAACAATCATCACAACCCGTAGTATGAAATACACAGGGTATCCACTGTATATAATTATAAATTTAAATCTAATTAAATTAGCGGCCTGTCAGACAATTGACAAAACGGACGCATGCTCAGATGACTGAATAAATGACTGAATGCCTGAATTAATGGCTGCAATATGCAAGCAGAAAAAGTGCAAAGAGTGGGTGGGTGGAGGGGGTTTTAGAGGGGGGCAGGTCATGGCTAAGGCTAATGTACGCTCAATCAGGCAGAGGGCAGCGTGTTAAGCGCAGCGTCACGCGTCAACGGCGACGCATAAACAATTTAATAATTGAATAAAAGGCAGCTAAGCAGGTATGTGTGTGTGAACGTGTGTGCTTGTGTGTGTTTGTGTGCATATGCTTGTCGGTGTGTGCATTCAGCTTTTGCTTTTAGCTGGCACTGCAATTTGCCAGAGCGAGTTCATTACCAACTTGGCTTGGCCAGCGCACTTGTATCTTTGCATCTCCTCGTCGTCTTGCTTGGGATGCAATGTATCTGAGTGGTTGCCAGGCTGCCATGCTGCCAGTCTGCTAGTCTCATTAGCATAGTGATATTGATTTTCCGGTTAACCATCAATCAACAGAACGCCATACACAAAATGAGATTGCAATGCAATTGAGGCTTCAAACCGCAGCACACGCCATGCTCGAATGCCTTAAAGCGTCTGCTTGGTATGCAACAATTTATGTGCGCACACACACACACATTCTCACACTCACACAACACACACATACACATACATATGCCGAGCTAGAGCAGCACACAAGCAAAGATAAACATACGTTGCATAGCAGAAGCAGCAGCCTCAACTCGCCTAGACTCAAGTTAGAGAAAGAGCAGGAGGCTTGGACAGAATTGTGGGCGGGGGCAGGGGGGAGGAGCAGGTTGTCTTTGCGCGGTCATTTGGCTTCGATAAACAATTATGGCCATAGCCAGTGCAAGAGTGAGAGAGAGGGAGAGAGGGACGGACTGTCCCCGACGACAAGAACAATTAACAACAATCGCAAATGGCACTAATTAACTATTAAAGTGGAAATACGCTTTCATCGACATTGAACTTATGAGCAATCCCATGCCGGGCCTCACTTAATGGCATGACAAATGGCCCCAGACAATGCCAATTGAATTTATGATATATGAGTTGACCGTTCTGCCACATGCCCCATACATATTGTACAATACATGCACTTTAAATGCCCCGCAAACAACTTCACAATTGCCCAAACTTCATCGAATCAAAGTTGCTTTGTGCGCCTAAACGGTTTATACTCTCTCTGTGTAGGAGCGTGATTTGGTTTTGTATAGAAATCAAATAGATCTGAGGGATATGATTGATAGTTTTTGATTGAGAAGTCTAAAGATAGCTAGGAATTTTGGGAGGGAACTTTGATAGTTAAGAATTTTGTATCTTGTATATGTCGCTTATAAATAACCTTAAAAGATTGAATTATTGATTTGCGGGGGCGGTGGGCATGGCACCCAACATTTGAAATAAACTTTATCTGTGCCAGGTAACAGAAACCTTCATGCCGAATTTGGTGTCTCTAGCTTTTATAATAGCTGAGATCTGTGTATTCATTGGGACATCCGGACATCCGGACAGACAGACATGGCTTACTATAAGAATATATATACTTTGTGGGGTCTCCCACGCCTCCTTATGCCTGTTACATACATTTGCTCAAAGTCAGTATACCCTTTTCTGACTATTTTCAATGGTCAAAGGGTATAATAAATTTACCATCTTTAAATACAACTTAATTATTGCCTTAAAACTAATCGACGTTTTTTAAAGGCTTCAAAATAAAGGAATAAATGAAAATTCTATAGTTTACAAGTTATTTAAACCTTTTAATTTGTTAAAATATGAAATTAATGTTGAGTTCTTTAGTGCTTAAAATACTGTTCAAATTTTAAGTAAATCTCAGCACTCAATCAGACAAAAAATAAATCAAATCAAGTCAAATATTAATCAAGAATGAATAAAAAAAATACAACACAAGATCAGCTGAAGATCACTAAAGCAAGCCTTGAATACAATTAAATTTATCAATGACACACTGATCTATGTACACACCTGCACACACCTACTCTGTAAGGTCTTCCTCCTCCGTAAATCTCCACCAAAATCCCTATGCTAAAATCCATATGTCACTTGACCCCAAAAGAAATGCACGCAACGCAATGGAACAAATGGAACAACTCGCATGGGCGTCTGGGGCCACGCCTCAGCTGCAGGTCGCCGCGACTAGGATTCCATTTTGTGCGCTGCCACGCCTCCATCAGTTGGGTATATAACGCCCATAGACATGACACAATCAAGTGGCTGCCAGGGGCTGCCCAGGGTTGCATTCGTTGACTGACTTCCGCTCTATTTGCAGCGACAAAGTAATAGGAAAATTTCATACTTCCGCAAATCTTTGTTAAGGCCGCACAATGCGCTGCAGCTGCTGCTCAAGCAGACACGCTGTGTGGATGGAAGGGGGATGGGTTGAGGGGTGTGCAATTCGTACAGTGCCACGCCCACAGCAGACGCCCAAGCAGTTGTCGCTTGTCGCATATTTTGTGCGCGCGCTCAATTATACGTTGAAATGAAGCTCATCCAGTGGCGCCCCCCGGGCAGTGGCGCCCCTCCCCCTCACGCGTCTACTCCTACTCCCAGGCCCTCCCTCTCTTCACGGAGTTAGCTATTTGGGTTTGTTGGCATTTCATTTAAGTGCAGCCCCCCTGCGTGTGCAGCAGCATATTTTGTTGTCATTGTTTGCGCTCTGTCCGCGTTGTTTTTGTTGCATTCCTCCCACGTAGTTCTTCTCCTTCTTCCTCTCCCACTCCATCTTGCAGTCTGGCATTCTATTTGGGGTTTCTCCCACTGCTGCCACTGCTCGCTTAGGAGTCTTTTGTGCTGCTTCAGCGCAAATGTAAATCAGTTATTGATAGTCAAAATAATGAACGATTTGCATGGACTGCCCCAGAGCTGCACAGCTCCTTCTCTCTGTCGCGCTCTCTTTCCCTTCTTCTCTCCCTCTCTCTCACTTTGTCACTCATTCCCTGCCCCGCCTGCTTGGGGACTTTCTCTGGCAGTGCGGCAGCCTTGGGGGCATCTAATCTCGACTACTTGCACAATTGCTTGGCAGTTGGCAATCTGTGCAAAGAGTTGAAGTTTTGCAGCTTAAAGTTATCGGCTTATAGCGACATTTTGCATCAATAAACTCTTGCTATAATCTTTATGGCTGCACTTATTTAATAGCTATGAAATTACAAATGAGATGGCAACATTCTAAGGCAAATTTACAATTCTGCAATTATTCAATGCAGTTTGCAGTTTAAATAATGTGCATAATTCGCTGTAAGAATGTTGTAAAAATAATTTAAAATTTTGGCATTTATTATCTACAGTTAAATAAGTTATTTCTCTTCAATTTTGCAATATTCTTACAAAAACATACAATTTACAATTGTGTGCTGCGCATAAAAGTAGGCAAAGAAAATGCATTTGTGCTGCATTCATGTCTAATTTCTGCTGCGCTGAAAAGTCTGCTACAAAAATAAATAAATATAGTTCGCAAAACAATAATATATATATATATATATATTATATGCATTTTTAATTACAATAAAAAGCATTTCTCGGTTTTAAAAAAAATATGAAAATTTACAATTTTTACAATTTTTTTCTGTATTTATTTAATTTTGGTTTTCTTTTCCCTTTACTTCTTTCAATTGTGCTAAAATGTTTTCTTAATCCATTAGAACATATGCTTGTTTATATTTGCATCCCTTGTTGATGCACACATATTTTACGAATTGTACCTCTCCAACACTCCTTTCCCTTGGCTTTCTAGCCAGTGCTAATCTTCATCTCATTACCAAATCCGTTTAAACAGAGGCAACTGGCAAAAGCAGCTGCGACAACTGCAGCTGCAACAAAATGTGTCAGCTCATAGTGACAGCAGGACAGACGGGAGAGAAAGGGAGAGAGAGAGGGGGGCGAGATAGATAGAGAGAGGAACAAAGTGACAGGTGGACACGTAAACATGTGAACTGCACGTTCATAAAAAGCTAAGCAACCGCAGCCGGCAAATAGCGAAAGTGTGCAAAATGTAGTGCTAAAACTACGAAAAACTCCAGATGATGTATGCCCAAGGGAGGGAGGGGGTGGGGTGGGGAGGGTCAACTGTAATATGGCAAACAGAAGTCGCAGCCAGTGGCTCCTCCAGCTCTGAGCCATTGCATATGCAGGACGAACACAAAAAAGCATCATGTAGCAGAGCCCTTCGAATGTGTCTCCATGTGTGTGTGTGTGTGCAAATATGGCTGTCTCTGTGTGTGTGTGTGATAAAGTGAAAGCACAGCAGAGCAGCATGAAAAACTTTAACTACTTTTTCAATTGTTTGTAAAATGCAAATGCAAATGCGAAGCCGTCGCTGGCTCGTTTGGACCCCAGCGAGAACGGAGGCCAAGCTGATGCTCAGAGAGAGAGCGCTGCGTCCTCCGACCAACTGTCTGCCATTTTGCTTGTACGTTATGCATACAATATTTTTTGTGCTCGCCCTCTTTGAGAGTCTCTCTCTCTCTCTGCTCCTTCTCTATTCCGCTTTCGACTGACGCTTAGCAATAAGGAAAAACATAAAGAAATGATAACGCTTTTAAGCCATTCGAATGACATTATAAGTTATGTGTGTGGCCATCCCTTTATGTATTCGAGTGTGTGTGTGTGTGTGGGCGTCACATTTGCTTATGGCTTATTCAATTAGAAATTTATTAGCAGACGTTGTGTGCATTGGCGGCGAACCCTTTTAGCGCTGTACTCCTACGAGTTTCCAGTTGCGCACAAAACTATGCAACAATTTGTTGTCTGCTGCAGGCAGAAAAGGTCCGAGAAGGCTTAGCGGAATTGAGGCAAAGAGAGGGCGTTAGTAATATTTAATAAAGCAATGAAATGCTGGAAAACAATATCTGATAGTTGCTTTTAATTTTGAAGGAGACTTTATTAACTGTGGTCAGCTGTGAATAAGGAGAAATGCACAGAGAACTTAGTTTGCCTAGAGTAGAAAACTTGCAGGGATGATGAACAGTAAACAGTCCCTAAGGCAGCTATTTTATGCATCTTAGTCATATTGATATGTGGATAAATAAGTAGATAAATATATTATATATTTTATATCTCAACCACCAGCAAGCTACCCCTCTTCAAAGTTCATTTACAAGTTATACTTGACTTCATGAATTTGTTAGTGTATAAGCCAGAGTTATGTGCCCTGTTAGGCAGCGTTGGCACGCTTTGTTTGCACAAATCCCACAGGCCAGTCGTGCAGCAGACCACTGTCCGCTGACCTCTGACCCCGCCACGACAAACAGCTTTTGCATGCACGAGTCGAACACGGGAAATGCAGCTGCAAGTGCCGCGTGTCGTAATTAGTTTCTGGCGTGTTGTTAAGTCATTTTTGTTTCAAATTTCTTATTTAATGCAGGAGGAAGAGGGACAGAGAGCGTGGAAGAGAGAGAAAGAAGGAGAGAGACAAAGAGTGAGTGTGTGAGAGAGACAAAGAGCGAGTGGGAGAGTGACAGGGGGAGTGTGAATTGCCTGTGTCGATGCAATTGGGATTGCACAGTGCTCCCTCGACGCGTTGCGCCTAATTGCAGGCAATCATATTTTGTTTGCCCAAAAAGGCAGACGAGCTTCAAGTGTGGGCGAGCGTGGGCGTGGCAGTACATGTTAGTGTAGGTGCGAGGGCATACTCGTATGCATGCAATCAAGCCAGAGCTGTCAGTGGCACTCACACACATACGCCAACTCGAGCACTTTCAGCGGCCGCTTAGCGCCGCCTGGGCAAATCAATCAATTTAAAAGCAATTGCCGTTAATGTGCAACGCTTGTTTGGCAGCTGTCAAAAGTATGCGCGCACACACACACATTCACACACACTCATACCACACTAAAATGCCTTGGTTTATTAGCCCTAAAATGAAGCTTCGCTGAGCTTCAAGTTCGCTTTGCATTTTGAGCCTCTGCGACTCTGGGTCACTCACTGTCTCTCTCCCTCTTTCGCGCGTTCTCTCTCTCTTTCTCATTCCCTTTCTCTGTCACTCTTTCTCTCTCCTTCAGTGTTGATTGATGTCTTTGCAGATCATGCCTGCTGTCGAATTCTTATTTACTCTCGCTCACACACACACACTAACGTAATGGCGAATTTTTGTTGCCTACTTTTCAGCTGCTTCTGATTGATGTTCCTCGTTGCCGCATTCGGCTTCGTCTAGACCGCGCTCCTAATTATAGCGCCTAACTATCTGTGGGCGCAAACACTCACTACTTTCGGGCAGCCTTAAGTTGACAGAAAAATAAGTTTGGCAAATTGAATCGATTTGTAAAGGGAGAAACGGTATATATTGTGATTCATTGTGGAAGGTTGTTGAAATGAAAGAATACAAAGAGTGGGTAAACTTCAGTTATTATTGTGATATATTTTGGTTTCTTTTTATTAAAAAACGTTACCAGAAATTTCATAACTATTCTTTAGGAGTTTTCTCTTCATTTAAGCTAGAAGAATTATACTTATATATTTGAGCCTATTTAAAAAAAATTTATTTGACTTTTGCATTTATTTCCTAACTACTTAATTTCCTTCCTTTTCCTCCTAACCATGCTCTCATTCTAATCACGATAATCCCTTTACACTTTTCCCACCTCATCACATTATCCACTTTATTGCTAAGCTTTTTTGCTGCTTCTTTTTTCTTCTTCTTCTTCGGTTGCTACTAAAATTATTTGCATCGTTGTTTCGTTACTTTTGTGCCTGGAAAAACAATGGCAAATAGTTTTCGACAATTATTTCAATTTTCATTTACATTTTTGGCCATAATATTTGAAAAGTTGCCTTGTGTTTTATCACTTTTTTATGCTCAGTTTTTTATGCATTTTTTATTTGCCGATTTTATGCAACATTTTTGACTGCGGCGGAGGCGGGGGGCTGGCAAAGTTTTCGCCAAAAACAAACAAAGTTGCGTGCAACGGCAGCGGCAAAAAAAGCAAACAGCAAAGTCGAAAGCGGAAGCTGGCAATAACAAGCAACACTAGCAGCAGCAACAGCAACAACAACAACAACAACAGCGGGAGTAACTACAATAACAACTGCAGGGAAACAATCATTGTAGATCGTCGTTTTGGTCCTTCCTGCCACCTCCGCACTTGTCGAGGCTGTTAAAACTGTTCATTTACGAGTGGTTCAAAAGAGTTTTAAACGCTTTCGTTAAGCGCGCGCACACACACACACACACACTGCACACACACCTGCGCACACACCTGCCACAGAATTGTTGCTGCTGCTTGCCATTTAAGAGCTACCGCGACGCGGCGCTCTTGCTCGCTCTCAATTTTAGTTAAGCAGCCTTTTAATCAACAAACTGTTGAGGCAGCCAGCGGGCGGGGCCACGCCCACTTTTTGACGCCAAACGCCACAGCAAATTGGCAATTTTGCCAGATCGGCAGTTTTGTGAGCAATCAATTTGGATGCAAATGCACTTGTACTTGACGACTAAATGAATGAGATGCGGGGGAGGTAGAAAAGGGGAGCAGGCGAGTCAAGTGCAGCCGCGGCCCGCCAACGAGGCGGATGAGTAATGTTGCAGGCAATAGACAACAGACAGTGGCAGGCAACATCAGGCATTGCATGTGGCGCGGATGGGAATGAACGCAAAGCAATTGGAGCAACAACAGTAGCAACAACAGAGGATTAACATACTCTGTTAACAGAGTTTCTGTTAAAGACCGTTGCCTTTGACAGAGTGAGTGCTGTAGCAGGCAGCTTGAAGGGAATTTGGAATAGGGAATAAAAAGTGTGGAATTTATAGATTATGTATAGAATATATATGACAATATAATTTATTTATCTATTAATAATTAATTTCATATTATATATATTTTATGAAATATATAAATTATTAAAAATGATTTTGTATTTTATTCTTTGAGCTCTGGGTAGCTAAAAATTCAATGCAAATAAAAAAGATCGTTTAGCCATTTACCTACAATTATTTATTCAAGTATTATTAGCTTTATTTTATTTTAGTTTATTAAATTTATAAACACAATTAAATATTAATTCACCATCAATAAAATACAATATTTTATTTGTTAATATAATTGTCTCTTCAGTTGCATAACTTGTCGGCTTTTCTCAAGCTGAATAACATTTATTTTTAATCGAAATACCTGCAAATACCTTTGTTGAAAGGCCTCTTAACAACGCATTTAACAATCTGCAACTTTTCTGTGCTTCCCTGAGCTCAGCCACATTAAATTACAGCTAGAGGTCATCAAATATATTGTGTTTAACGCACTCGACTCTTTCGCTTCGACTGGTTTAACAGGCATATTTTCAGCTCGTTACGCGTTTTATTTAAATTGAGCGCACAAAATAAATGATATAATATATTTAAGTGCAAATAATGTATGGACTAGCAGATACTATAAATTTAATACACTTTACTTATTTATTGATTATTATTATATAAAGTATATTACAAATATTTTGTACTTTTTGTTGTGTTAGAAAAGTTTTGAAGCATATATGCAAAACTTCCTAATTGGAGTCTTTAAATGATTTCAGAATTATTCAATTAAATCATGAAATATTTATGAAAATTTTAACATGGAATGATTAAAGGCATAAATCTTTTATAATCCAGCAAAATTTAAATACTTTTTATATAGACTCGAAATTGATTCAATAAAATTAAATAGTCACAATGAACACCCTAAAAAATATCTATTTATCAATTGAATGAAAGCCTTTCATAGTTTACTCACTTATATGACTACTCGAGTGCTGTCTGTAGCACCCATATACCCTTCCATGCCACCATCAAGGCTACAGGGTATGCCAAAAAACAGAGCCAACAAGTTGAACAGGCGACCAAATAAATGAGTTAACCGCATGCGTTCTGTAAATTGATTTTTAACAATTAATTGTCAGTTGTTATTATTGTTGTTATTCTTGTTGTTGCTGTTGTGTGGCGTGTGTGCTCTCTTGGTGTTGTTCGTGTTATTGTTGTTGTCTCATCAAAAATGCTTGCGAAAAAATGCGAAATATTTCAACAAATTTGCACAAGCATTTTTCATATTTTTATGGCACTCGAAAGTAAAACCGCACCCCAATGCCACGCCCCCAACACGCACACACCTGCACTTATGGCGGAGTATAAGGGAGGGGGGAGGTAAGAAGAGGAAGAGCGTAAGCCGTTTGCGTTTAATTATTTTATAAGCCTATTATTTAAAAACAAAAATTAATTTCCAACAATTGTTTATTACGTTTGTTGCTTTGTCGGTTGAGCTGAGGTCGGTGTGTGCTGTGTGTGTGTATGGGTGTGTGCTGTGTATGTGTGTGTGTTTTGTGTGTGTGTGTGTGAATTGCATTAAACTTGTGCGCATTGATTTCATGCCTTGTGCGTTGAGTGTTGGCATTTTAAATGCGCTTAAACTTAATTTTTATTGTTGTCGTGATTTACCCGCACTCATCATCATTATACCACCTCCCCAGCTCTCTCCTCCCTTCCACTCAGCCACAACCTCAGCCACGCCCCCCCACTGCTGCGCCTTGTGCGTGTGAGTGTTGCATTTTTATTTTAATTAAAAAGTCGTCGGGCACAAAGCGAACCTAAAGGATGCGGCCGCAGTGGGCAGAGGATGAGTGGAAAAGAAACTGGAGAAGGGGAAAGGAATGAGGCAAGAGTGGGATCGGGGCTGGAACAGCATGTGGCGTCCATTGAAGTGGCCATCAGTCGATGCCAAATGTATTTATGGCTTCATTTCGTTGTTGTTTACGCACTCTTGTTCGTATTGTTGTTGTTGTTGTTGTTGTTGTTGTTGTTGCTGTTTGCCATGTTGTCGGTCTGTTGATTTGCCGTTCCTTTGAGACGCTGCAGCGTTAGTCAACTGCATGTGCAGAAAAAGAGAAGTTAAGTAGGCTGTAAGATACTCTATGAAAATGAGAGAGGGATGCTGCAATCAATTAGGCAGAGAAGCTTGAAATACAGACCTTGAGGTAGAGAACTTGTTACGTTGAAAGGTTATTATAATTATTATATTAGTCGTATATACACTTCATAATACAGAGGGTATGCTAGATTTAGTGCATTTTCAGGTCATTATAAGCCACCAGTTTCACTTCCTTGTACCTAGAAAGGCATTATCGTACATTGCTCGTTTATTTTCTTACTCATTTAATAAGTACTAATTGAATTATATTTTTAAGTATTTTTAATATTAATTGCAGTAATAAAATAAATAACATTAAAAGCTGAATATCATTATTAGTGATTATAATAATAATCAAATTTTAATTAGTATATTATTTTGAATTTAAACACAATTCATTATACGAGGGTCGTTTGATAAGTCCGTGACTTTTTGTATTTGCCGCGCACCTGCTCTAAATACAACACTGCTCCTGTCAGCAGTTATCGATTAACAGCTGACTGTAAAATTTTGAGAAAGCTGCGTTTTTGGTTTGCGTTTTATAGGCATTGAAAGCAGGTTTTCTCAAGGCCCTCAAAATACGAGGGTCGTTTGATAGGTCCGTGACTTTTTGTCTCCCTCTCTAAATACAACACTGCTCCTGTCAGCAGTTATCGATTAACAGCTGACTGTAAAATTTTGAGAAAGCTGCGTTTTTGGTTTGCGTTTTATAGGCATTGAAAGCAGACGATCTCGATCTCCATTTTCGTTAAAATTCACGAGATCGTCTGCTTTCAATGCCTATAAACCAAACCAAAAACCCTTTCAAAATTTTACAGTCAGCTGTTAATCGATAACTAGAGCAGTGCTGTATAAATACAAACACGACTCATAAAACGACCCTCGTATCATAAAGAAATAATTTATACTCACTTCGCAAAACTAAACTCAGTCACTGCAAGCTCAAGTGCAACTCAAACAGTAACTCAGTCACATTGAGTACCTTCTATATTCTCTTAAACATAATTTTAGTACCCACTCAATGCACTTTAGCTAAGAGAACTTCGCATTGAGCGCGCTCAAGCAGCATTTAATGTGCTCAAAAGAGTAAACAGGACTAGGCAAGCTCTCTTGAGCCACAGCTAGAGACACTCAACTGCTCTTAAAGCTAGTCACAAATCCGACTCACTCAATATAACACGCTTAACTAAGAGTATTCTACAGCAACACTCACAAACACTCTTCATTTTAAACTCTCATTGCAGTTTGAGTCGAATTGAGCTTCACTCAGCCTGCCTGCAGCATTTTTCGTTGCATACTTTTCAGCGGCAGCTTGCAAATATGCGAATTTGCTGCAAGTATTGAGAAATTATAACATACGCACACACATACGCTTGCAAACACATACACCTGCAGACGCACACACATACATATATTCATACACACTCACATACACACATACACCTGCACACACACGTGAAAGAAATGGCAGCAATTTGCAATGATTTATGATTTTGATAAATTTTCTTCAGGTGACTTTATTATTTTTCCTAATAATGATCTATGGCCACGACGCGCAGTCAGAGCCGAGCATAGAATAAAGAATATGAAAATCATTCATGTAAATGGCACAAATGCCTCGGGACAATTGAAAGATATTCGCAGGCTGAAAGTTTACTTTCAATTTGCTGACAATAGAATGCAATTTGATAGCAAATATTGCAAAACAATCACAATGGAAGAGTGTGTGAATATATAAAGATAATATGGCCGAGCTAAAGATGCCCCAAAGGTAAGACTGACAGGATTTCAAGTGCCAAATCTGAGTGTGGAATGTGCAGAATGAATTAAACATTTAATTGAAAAGTGCATGAAGGATTCTGTTAGGTAAATGTGATTTAATATCTGTTCAGAAAAGATGATTTAAAAAATACTAAAATATTTTGTAAAATTTAAAATAAATAATTCTTGACTATTTCATAATATTTGTTTACATTTAAAGTGTCTAAGTTCGTGTAAAATTAAATTAAAATTAAAATTTCGACAAAATTTAAATACAATAATTTGTAGTTTAATTTTATTAAATGTAAAATATATTGCTAAATAATTATAAATATAATATAAAGTTTCTAGCATACTCAATAAACTATCATATTCAAATTCAATAAGAATAGAGAAAAAAACTCTAAAAATAGATAAAAAAAACTCTAATAAATCGCATTTGATTTAGCGTTAAACTTAAAGTTAATGCGATCAACTTCCGCACTGCGGATAACAAATGCAAATAATTAGTTTAATCGCAATCGGCTTAGGCAACAATTAAAGCGGCATAAAAAGCGACAGCAAATTTAACGAATTTCAATTCATTTTGTGCACAGAAAATGCATTTGGCATTAAAAGTCAATTTATTCAAAATGCACAGAACACAAAACATTTAAAGCTCAATGTGAGCATAAATTATTTGCAATAAAATTACAAGAAATTTATGGCAAGGACGCTGAAAATACACAAAATAAAAAGCAAAGAGAAAAATGGATAAAAAAAGAAGAGGGAGGAAAGAGGGAGGGGAAAACTTGCAATTTTAATGCAGCTTTCGCACAGGCAGTTCACACGTAAAAACAACAACAATTTGCAACAATAATAAATGAATTTTCATGTAATTGCCTTGCCACACTTCACAGTGCTGGCCTCAAACAAACATCCACCCCCTGCCTTTCCCCCGATTTTGGCCAAAAACTCACCCAAAATCAAAACTTCATTGAGGCAAAAACTTTTGGCATGTCAGCTGAAAATGTTTTTTGGGGGCGAGCGACTAAAACGCATAAATAATAAAACATTTAAGCCATAGCCTGGTCTACAGTGCAGGGGGGAGTGGCATACATACGAGTGCACACTGTACAGGCAAAGGAACGCAGCGAAAGAACAACAAAACTTGCCGCGTCAGAACGACAAATTACAACGCGACAAAAAACCGCAGCAAAAACACACATACACAAATATACATGCAACAAACACACACACACACAAATACACACATACATAGTATCTCACACCCACACAATACATGAATACGTGGACGCACTGCGCCAGTGTGGGCGTGTCTGTAACAACACAAATTCGCTTCGATTTCCAAAAATCAAATTAACTGCGAAAACAAACGAAATTATTGCAGAGAAATTCAGGCCAAAATCGCATCGAATCGAGGCTCAAATTTCAAATTCGAATTCGAATACAAATTTATAGGTAAATTATACGCGGGCGAAGCGCCAGAAATGCTTGGGGTCAAAAGTCAATTGGGCAAATACGCAATAGCCGCGGCGGGGGGGGGGGGGGGGGGGGGGGGGGGGGGGGGGGGGGGGGGGGGGGGGGGGGGGGGGGGCTTTTCCCTTTTTTTTTTTTTGTTTTTTGCCAGGAACTGTACCGTTCCCGGGACTATCGTACGTTGGGGCTTCTGGACATTTGGCATGTCAACATAATTGCCTCGAATTAACTTTTAGTTTTTGCAGCTCCCCAACAACAACAACAACAACTGCAATCTGGCATTGGAGTGTGTTATGAGTGTACGTATGTGTGTGTGTGTGTGCGTGCCTGCGTGTTTTCTGTCTCTGCATCGCAGCCAACAAATTTTACATGTTGCAAATAATTTGCCAAACGTTTGTACACATTTTTTGTGTGTTGCCCAAAAACAACAACAGCAGCAACAACAACAACAACAAGAACATTTTTGCAGAATTTTCCTCTGCGCGGGATTCTTTTCTGCAGCAGCAAATGAAAAATAACATTGCACATTGTAGATTTAATTAACGTTTGTGCTTCTCATTTCATTATTTCAATTCATTTAAATTTGTGCGAATTGTACGGAGCTTGTAAATTGTAAATATTTTTTAAATTGTTTTTATATGTTTAAGCATAGTTATTTAATATTTTAAGTAAACAATGTTTGAGCAGTTTTGAGAAGCAACAATGAGTTAAAACTTTGAACTGGATTAAAACTTATTTATTTTTTGCAGTAGTACAAAATAGTTCATTATATTTTATAAGTTTGCATTTTCAAGATTGAATAAAAATATAAAAAGATTTTGTACTTTACATAATTTGGTTTTTTTTTATTCATCATAATACTTATTTTTTTGTACACTTCAAAATAATTAAATACGATTCAATTCATAAATAATTTGTTGCAAATAAATGCATTTTTTTTTCTAATATTTTTTCTTCTTTTTCCATATTTCCCACTCCAACAAATAAATTTATTTTATTTATTTAATTAAATTTTTATTATTAATATTAACAAAAACATTCTAAAAATATTTAATAAGTTCATAAATAGTAATTTAACTAACAGTTTATTTAGAAATAAATACTACAGCAAATGCAGTTGAAAATAAAATGGCATCCTTAACCATTTCAGCTTGCATTTCATTTCAACTTTTCATTTTGTGTGACTTTAATGAACCGATTTCAATAATAAAAGCCAACGCACACAAAACTATTTAATGAAGCGTCATTCAAACGGAGTGCGTTCACTTATACGCACAGGCATTTCTACATGTTTGTGTGTGTGTGTGTGTGTGCGTGTTTGTATGTTGCACCTGAGCCACAGATCCAGCGAAATTCCAATCCACACACACTGAATATTACTACACACATATACACACGCACACTTTTATATGTATACGTGAGTGTATATCTGTTTGCATATGCATACAGGCCTATCACGGGCTGAACAGACGCATTTGCTGCATTTCATGGTGCGGTGAGGGCGCCGGGGGCGGGGGGCACGGCGAGGCTCAGCTGGACGGCGCGTGGACTGTGGGCTGATTAAAAGTGATTTATTGCTTTAAATGCAATTTACATGCACGAAAATCGGACAGAATGAAAGAAGAAGAAGCAGCAGCAGCAGAAGACGAAAAGGCCGAGAAGAATAACGCATTTGCTTTTTAAGTCGTAAATATGCAGCATTATTCGAAAACATACATACACATATGATACATACATGTGTATGTAATTATATGTGTTCGCGTGTGTGTGTGCTTAAACCAAATATGTAATTAAAACGATACAAATGAAGAATATATAGGAAACTGAATACGCTTTATTATCCTTGAAAGCGAGAAAATTGTAAAGTGTTATTGAATTATTTAACAATTAAATAATTGAGGATAACAAGTCAATTGTTAGGCGTTTATTTATTAAAGAGATGAGTTTCATTTTTAATTTAAACCTCTTGTCTTCTTTTTTGTGTTTGTGCTTTGGCTTCCTTGCTTTTATCGGCTTACCGCCACTTTCGATAAATCATTGATCAAGTTCAACAATAAGTGTTGACTAAGTTACAATTGAAATTCAAATTATTAATATCGGCTCACCGCCACTTTCGATAAATTATTGATCGAGTTTAACATTAAGTGTTGAGTAAGTTTCAAATAATAAATAAGCAAGTGAACAAAACAATGAAATTAAAAAAATCAATAAAAAGTTAATTAAATATCTGTAGTATATAAATAATATAAAAATAGTTAAGTCACCCTTTTCAGAATGAAGTGTAACTTCCCTTCCAGCTTGGCAGTGTATCGCCCACACAGGGAATGCAACGAATGCGTTCGCCGTGCAACTGAAATGTCAAGCATACGCAGTGTGCGCGCAACACGCGCAATTCACATTATCAACATTATCCGCATTATCAACATTATCGGCGTTAGCAACTTCATTTTGTTGTTAACGTTATTATTGTTGTTGTTGCTGTTGTTATTGCTGTTGCTATGGCATGGCTGACCAGAGTTTAATTAAATAAATTACTTGGGCCGGCGATTCAATTTAGTGTTGCATTTTTAATGTATTTTCAATGCCAACATTGGAGTGCGAAACGTTTACGAATGCCAATGAGAAGGGGGAAAAGGAGGAGAAGAGGGGTGGGAGAAGGACTAGCGAGAGCTTATGCGGCTGGCCGCATATGTGGGCCAACTTAGTGGCAATAAGTTAAATTAGCATAAACTTAATTAGCATAAAAGTGCTGGGCCGCAGTGCCAAGCGGGAATCTAACCAGATACGGGCACCAAGTCCCTCTCCCTGCGCGTGTGTGTGTGTGTGTGTGTGTCTCTCTGTGCTGGCATATTTCACAGCAAATCCGCAGCGCATTAAAGGAAAATACGTGGCGAAAAAATAAAACGAAGAAACAACAAAAAAATGGGGAAGAAGGTGTGCGAAAGCGTAGCAAAACAATGAAACCAACCAAGCAGCCAGTGTCGAGGGATTGTGCCAATGAAGTAAAGAGCACAGAGAGAGAGGGAAAAGGAGGAGAAGGAGAGGTATAGAGAGAGGGGGCAGCGCTAAGTGACTGCTGTTACACATTTAGCACTCGCCGAGACTGAAGCGAAGCTTGCAACTAGCCTGCGGATGGGGGATTGCCAGGCAATACAGTTGGCATTTTCATATGTACAAATGTTGCTGCCACTCGTACCTGCTACTGCTGCTGCTGCTGCTGCTTGATCCCCAAGTGCAACACACACACACACACTAACACACGCGCGCAGTGCGAGAGTGAGCACGCGACAAGATAAAAAGCCGAGCACACTAAATCTGCCTCATGTGCGCCAGGGGGCAACTGCACTGGCAACGCGTCGTATGAGCAACGCGTCCTTTTGCTCCTTCTTATCCCCTGGCCCAGCATAGGTTTTAGATTTGTACTGTTTGTACTGGCTTGGGCATTGGCTTGCCTTTATGCACAGCCCGATACAACTCCGCATGCCCCGCTTGCCTCTTGGCATATGCAAAATAATGCACACAAAAATTTTTACTGTTCGCTGAATTCAGTTAGATTCCTATGAAAATAATTCTGTGCAAATCTCTGCACGCGTTTCACTCGCATTTTTATGATGGGCTTTTAAATTAGTGTTTATGGCAGGTGTAAGAAATGTGCAGGAAATGTTATAGAATAGCAGATACTCTGCAACAGCGAGGAAAGAAAATATATATAAATTGTAAAATAATTAGATACGCATTATAAAACTTATTTATTAAGTATTACACAGTCTGAAAAATTAAAAACAATTTTAATATAATAATATAGAAAAACAAAAATTAAATTAAAATCAATTTACACTGAATAATTTAAACGTGATCATATATTTAATAATTTTTAGCAATATTCTGCTGAGTACTTTCTCTTCCCGTTTCCTTCCTACTTCAAAAATAGTGGGTATACACAACTGCTGCCTACTGGGCATTGCTGCATGCCCTGTAATGCGTGTGCACTACCTGAGGCTGCTGGGGCAAGCAGGCTAAGCTGCCACACTCAGGTTGCTTAAGTGATTGAGTGTGCGCCAAGGTGACTGCCAGTCGGGAATTGAAGAGAATTTTGCGCTGATTCAAATGCTTTTTATGATCGCAAAATATGTGTGAATATGAAAAAGATAGTTGGCCCACAACACATTACTGATAAGCCTGTCGATTTTGTGGCTTATTTAGTTTGTCATATTCAAAGTAAAGTGAATGATAAGGCTGCTTGGCAAAATAAAGTTGCGTCTTATGCTCAACAGAAAAATACAATGTAAAGGTAACAGCGTATGTTAAATAACATAAGGAGAATTTAATCGATAAATACTGTGATTTGTTAGCAGAGACAGCATATCGATATGTTAATTAACAGTGCACTGTTCGCTGTCATACGTTTAATGTTAAATAAGCAGTTGAATTTACTTTGCATTAATCGAACATAAGAAACATTCATAATTCTCATTGCAAAACTTCAGTTAGCTCACTTAAAACGTTATCAATCACTTGTAACTGCACTAAATGCACTCGCTAACTGCCCGAGCATTCATTTTCTGTTCTCACTTTACTCGACAGCGTATCGCGCTTATAAACGCGCACAGTTTTTTAACAATTTTATCTCTGTACTGGGCATAAAAAGTGCTAGTTAATTTCACACACACAACACTTTATGTGGCAGCAACAACAACAATGCATTTGGTGTGCAATAAATTGAAGAAGCGCGGGCACCTACTTTAAAAGCATTTGCAGCACTGCAAGCCGCAGCCTCACGATGCCCTGGCACGCCCCTGCACCTCCACCTTCACCTCTACTCTTCAGCCTGTTCTTCGTTCTGCTGGCCACGACGAGGTTGCTAAAAAGATACCGGAAATGTTACAGGAAACAAAATGACTTAATGGCCGCGATTGCCACGCCATGGGGCAGCAGCATCAGCACTCGGGCTTGGGCTGCCTTTCATTCCATCTATCCCCTCCCCCACCCTCTGCCACGTTCCTTTCCCCGCGTATCCATTTCCATGCCGGAGCCATTCTGGCTCCACTCGATTCATTGCAGACACTGAGGTCAGCACAAAAAAAAAAGTGCGAAACATAAAAGGATGTACGGCATGGAGGCGAGGCGCGGCTGAGGTGCACTTAGACCAAGGGACTCGCAGCAGATTCATAGCGAGAGCGCGAGAAAAAATAACGGAACCTCTATGACCCAAAAGCGGCCAATTGAACCGCTTGAAAAGTATCAAATTTGTATTTGACTCCTTCAACAGCTTTTAAATTAAATAAAAGCTCGAGTTTCCTTGAATAATTGAAAATAATTGGATATTGATTGATAAGCCAATTTAAAGTATAAAAATATATTGAAAATTAGGTTTTGTAATTGAGATAAATTTATATATAAAAAAAATAAGATTAAATAATAATTTTTATTGTTATTTTATGCAACTTTGAATTTATTTTCCAAATAGAATGGAGTAGAAAAAAGTATTGCATACTTTCCGGCATGTCCTGTTATTAGCTTGAAGGCGAACGAAAAAAAGAATCGAGTATAAAGTATAAATACGTAATAAAATATGCGTTATTTTTTTGAATAAAATAAGGATGATCAAATTATAAAGTATTTTTTGCATGCTAAAACATTAATTCAAAACAAAAAATATGCCTTTTACCATTCATTCAATCCTTTCTTTTAACTGAAGTATTTATTTAAATTCACTTGAAATCCCTCTTAACCTTTACTGTCACCTATGCTGATATACGCCAGCTTATTGCTAATTTCTGCATTTGCAATGAGCCAAATGATGAGCCATCAAGCGCGCCATATACACCTAATTATCCGCTGCTTGGACAGCGTTGAATGCAGTTAACGCAATCACACACACACACACACACGCATGCACACACACGCGCGGTTGAAATGGCAGTGACTTTCTTTGTGCCAAAACATATTTCTAATTAAATTAATTAAGCGTAGCGGGAATGTAGTGGGTACGCAAGCCAATTAGTGGAAAATGCAAATTAAATGTCAGGCCGAGAGTGGCCAAGGAGACCGCGATAGAGATGTGGCAAGGACAGTCAGAGAGTCAGACATGACACCCATGCACCCCCCTCCCATTCCCCTGACAATTCACTTCCTTTTTAGCTACCCACATTAGGGGTATGCAGAGCAATATATAGAGAGTAATGTGCAAAGAGTGCCACAGTCTGATGACTGTCTCCATCTCTCTGTCTTTCTGTATTGTGTCTCTCCGTCTCTCTCTTTCTCTTTGTCTCCTCTCTACCTTTCATAATTGCGTTTAGACATGTAAGCTTTTGTTGTTTTTCCATACTACATACCCTGTAGAAAGTTTAAGGTTGGAGTATGCTCTAACAACAATAGAACTGCTGTAATGTGTTTTTTGATTCTTTTAAATCATTAAAATATGCAAATGAACCAACCAAAAACCTCAATTGAATTAAAATTTTAATTAGTTTATGATCTTTATGTTGGCATTAACAATTTTTAATGCATTCAGAGTAAGTAAAAAACAAATAGAAAAACCAGATGCTAAATTATAAATATTTGTGCATTAAAATTCTCTTCAATTTCTACTCAATCCAATTTGCCATTTGTTTATAAGCTTTCAATTAAACTGATAAATAATACTTTAAAGAATTTTCTGTTTTAATTATTTTTTCTGATTTATGTTTTTATTTACTTTTCGTTCAATTTCTTTCTATTGTCCTGAATTTATACAGGATAAATATCTCTAAAGTAATCTTTGTCTCTTTTATGGTTTTCACTATATCTTTTTTATTATCTCTATTAAGTTTTATGACCTTCATCAATTTTTATTTTCTATTATTTTAAGTTCTCTTATATGAGTATTTTATCTTATTTTTTCTTACATAATTATTTATCATATTTTTATCTGTCCCATTCTGTTTATTAATTTTTATCGTGTATTCCTATCTATACTTATTTATTTATTTATTTATCTGCACTTCTGTTCATTAACTTATTTCTAACTTATTCGGTTTCTCCCTTTCCATGTCACTCATCTACAATTTTTTTTTACTATATTCGTATACCAATCTCTCTCCCTTTGTCTATCTTTCTTTTTCTCCCCCTTCTCTTCCTCTCTCTCTCTCTCTTAACTACACTCTTCCTCTGTTTCTTTCTGCTCATCCTGCGTATATCCTCGTCTGGCACGCTCAACTTCCGCCTTTTTTGCTTGCAGTTCACCGTTGTCCTTGTCTTTGCGTGTCTCTCGGAGCGTGCGTGTGTGTGTGTGTGCGTATGTGTGTGACAAAGTTAATGACAGCATAATTAAACAAAACAAACAGCAGACTAATAAAATGCTTATGCTGCATGTCGCTCACGGCTACCTTGAAACGCAACTGCACAACCTCCCCTCGCTTCCCTGCATACGCCCGCTTCCGGCACCTCTCACACTCCCTGCACCTCACTTCATGCTGCTCTCTCATGCACTCCTGCCTTCTCTCTCGCTCTGCAAGCAGCAATTAAAGTCATGATAAAAGCCTGGCGTAAGACAACAATTTACATGAATATGCTTGTATTATCTACCCCAACTCCTGCTCCTCCCCCCCCTCCTCACACCCTTCTTCCGTTCATTCTTTCTCCTATACTCCCCACATGCCTCCATTTCTTCGCATACATCTGTGATTCCTCGAATTCCGTGCATGTCGATTTAGTTATTTATGCACAAAGTTCAGGCACAAAGGGTGAACACACGATACGTTTGAGGGTCAGGGGTCTACCTTATGTACAAATACATACATATTTACAAGTATCTCTGTATGTGTGCATATAATTTTGAAAATTAAAGTAGAGTCTTTGTCTTTGTGTTTGTCTTTGTCTTTCTCTCTGTCCCTGTGAGTGCCCGCATTCACTTGATATTCTTAAATTGGCCAAATTAAATCAACTTGATGCCGCGAACAAAGTCGAATAAAGTAAAAAAGTGAGTGGGAATGGCATTTGACCCTAATGAGGCCTAAGAAAATATTGCAGAATCGAAAAAACATATTTTATTAGACTTCGCTAATTGATGGGGTTTTGATAGACTTAACAAACTAATAAGGATTAGCATCGGATATCACTGATTTAGACAGTTACCTAGAGATATAAAAATATAAAAATATTAAACCTACTATGTATATGATCAGCAATAAATAAATATTAATTTGCAGAATATTACAAAAATTATTTATAGTAAAAAAGATTTTTTTAACTGAATCACTATAGTATAATTTATAATCCAACTTGAATATGGAGATCATATGGCTTCAGATACATGAAAAACAACCTCGAAAGCTACAGTCAAGTGTGCTTCAATGTATTATACCTCCTACCCATCTAAGCTCTATCACTTCTATGATTTGCGTATTTTGTGTTGCATACTTGCAGGGAGGAGCTTCAGAAATCAGTACTTATTTAGAACATCCTAAATAACTCTTTGTCTTAATTATCCGATCGTAACCAAATTTTCAAAAATCAATTTAACTGTTTATTTGAATTTGCCAATAATAAACTTTCTTGCATTAAAACTAATCTTGGAATTCGGTTTATATAGGTCTATGGCAGCGGAAGTGGGTGAAGCCAAAACTTAAATAAACTAAATCTGCGTGCAAGATAGCACGTCTTGCCTTAATATTGATACTCTAGTGATCTTAGTTCTTAATTGGACGGACAGACAGGCAGACGAACAGACGGAACACATATGGCTACCGAACTATTGACTGCTGATGCTCTCAGAATATAATATATAATTTTTTGGGTCTTCTACTCCTCCTTCTGCCTTTTGAATATGTTCATTTTAAGGGCACAAAGTAATAATAATAAATAATAATAATAAAGTTATAATTAATTAATAGGAAATAAAATATTAGAAAATAGAAATTGATAAATATCGTAGAATATATCTCGATAATAATAAAATTCATTTCAATTTCATACTAAACCTTTTAAAAACCCCAAAATATTTCAACAATTCAAACCTAAATAAAACTCTTAAATTTAGGTTAAATAATACGCTAAATACAAGCGAAATTAAGCGCAATTAAGCATTTCATAGAATAATCATAATTAAAATTTATCCGCACGCTTTGCCATGCGGGCACAAATGCAACTGCCTGCCCCCCAAGTGCCCCTGCCCCACCAACTGTCCAGTTCCCACAGCGTTGCCCCGTTTCCGACTCAATGCTGGCAAATATCGAGAGCAGCTGCTTAAATATTTGACAATATAAAACGAATAGAAATGGAAATGGAAATGCGCTAATATTGAATTAACGTGGAGAACGTATGTGCACTGCGAGTGTCTCTGGAGTGCAATTGGATCGATATAAAAGCGGCTGAGTGGACAGAGAGTGTGTTGCATTAGAATCTCATCCCGGAACGATGCAGTTGACCAAGCGAACCCCCCAGCTCGTGCTCCTACTGACGCTCGCGCTGAGCTGCAGCGTGATCCAAGCCAAGCCCAGCCCGGGCTTCTGGGATGATGTGTGGAAGAACGCAGGTGATGCGGGCAAGACGATTTACGATGGTCTAACCAATGCCACTAAGGACGGCATCGATGTGGGCAAGACAATTGTCGATGGCCTCAGCAATGCCACGAAGAATGGCATCGATACAGGCAAGAACATTGCCGACGGTCTGGCAGATGCGGCCAAAGGAGGTGCCGATGCCGCCAAGGATGCTGTGGATGGTCTGATCGATACGAAGCATCAGTTCTTGGACGATGTCAAGCAGATCAACGATAACCTGACGCACGCCATCGCGAGTTCAGTGAAGAACAGCTTCAGTAACCTGACCTCGACTCTGTCTTCGTCCATCAAGAAGCTCGAATCCGAGGCAGCCAAGGAGAAGAGCTTCCTCAAGCGCATCGCATTGAACGACGGTTTGAACGCCCTCAAGGGACTCGCCTCGCAGGCTGCTCAACTGGGTTTGCAGCTGGCTGATCTGAAGGCCAAGATCGGTGAATCGGTTGTCGAGGAGGTGAACGACGCCCTGAAAGATCTCAAGCAATGGGGAGAGGATCAATTGGCACAAGTGGCTAACCTGACAGACGGAGCAGCCCTGGACGTGGCAAAGGGACTGATCAATGACCTCATCGATGGCTTCAGCAACAGTGTGGAAGACCTCAAGCAGCTGGAGAAGGTCAAGCTGGAATTTCTTGAGGGACTGATCGACAACATTGAGAACTATCAGATTGCAGCTGATGATCTGATCAACTCGCTGAACCTCTGCAAGGGACGCACAGCATTCGTTTGCAAGCTGAACATCGATCATTGTGTGAACAAGATTCCATCTGCCGCCAGCCTGAAGGCCTTAATCCAGAAGGGCGAGGAGTTGGCCAAGACTGCTATCGTAATCAATAAACGTGTGGCTCAGCTTCTTGTGCAGTTGGAGAAGGATAAGCTCGCATTGGCCGCCAAGATTGCCCAAATCATTGCTGATCTTCTGGCCAGTGGAAGTGGATCCAGCTCAAGCGCTGCTCCCGATAGCGATAGCGATGGCTCCAGCTCTGCTGCTCCTGAAAGCTCTAGCGCCAGCTCTGATGACTCCGGCTCTAGCTCTGCTGCTCCCGAGAGCTCCAGCCCTTCTTCCGATGACTCCAGCTCCAGCTCCGCTGCTCCGGAGAGCTCTAGCTCTGGCTCAGATGACTCTAGTGCCAGCTCCAGTGCTTCCGAGAGCTCTACGCAGCGCTCAGGCTGCGCTACCGAACCAGAGACCACAACTGAGGCTCCCGAAGAGAGCACAACCGAGGAGGAGGAGAGCACAAGCGAGGAGTCTACCACAGAGGAGGAAAGCACAAGCGAGGAGAGCACAAGCGAGGAGTCTACCACCATAGAAGATAACTCCAGCACAGCTTCCGAGGAGGAGAGCTCCAGTGCGGCCAATCAGGCCAGTTCCAATGCCGCCAATCTGGTTCAAGGAGCTAGCTCAACTGAGGCATCTCGTTCCGGCTGCTAAGCCACATTCCGATGACAACAACAACAGCAACAACAACAGCAATGAGAGGAGCTTGAATCTCCTGGTGGGTTTCAATGCAAACAACTTTAACTTAATCCCGGTGGCGGATGAGTAAAAATCAGCAGAAATAAAAAACAATTTTCAATGCAAAAATCAATGCGTGAAATTGCCAGCGACCTCCAGTTCCTTCTCCTCCTCCTACTCCTCCTCTCTCTCCGCCTCCTCCTTGCCCCAGGCACACCTTCATTTACGCTGCCATTTTCCCTGG
This sequence comes from Zaprionus africanus, assembly GCA_018151435.1. NCBI lineage: Eukaryota > Metazoa > Arthropoda > Insecta > Diptera > Drosophilidae > Zaprionus > Zaprionus africanus. Next base: position 1,809,064 of record JAECXB010002306.1, on the reverse strand, counting down.
CAATTATGATGCCATTCATAGTGTATGCGAGTGTGTGCGTGTGTGTGTGAGGGAGTGTGTGTGTTTGCAACATTTTCGCTTTTTCGCTGAGCCAAGCGGAATGTGCCACGTGCATCGCCTGCTTAAGTGCAACGGCGCCTCGCAGCGGAACGTTGCAGTTGCCATTGGGTCCATTGCCAATCGCCGTGCATTAAGTCATTTTGTTTCCTGTTACATTTCCGGTATCTTCTCTTAGAGCCCCACCAACAAACGTTGAGAAGCCAATGCTCCTTCTACTCCCCCCAACCGAGCATCGTCTGCCAACCATCCCAGGTGCACTATAGATTGAGCAGCCTTTCCGTTTCGCATCGGGGTTTGTGGTGTACGAGAAGGTACTCTTGGTCTTGCTTCTGCTTCTGCTTTTGGTCTTGGTTCGGTTATATATCCCCCTGCTGCGGGGTCACCTATCATTCTGCTCTGTTCCTACTCGAACCTATGCTGCTGCTCCTCTGCATTCTCCAGCTAGCTGCCCCAGCTCTGTCCCTGCTCTCCGCTGCTTCTACTCCTGTATTCTGCTCCTGCTCTCCTCGTGCTCTATCCCTGCACTCCTCCTACTCCTGCTTCTATCCCCGCCCTGCTCCTTCCCTGCTCCTGCTTCTGTTCCATATTTTGGTCAAAATTTATTAGCCAACAAAAATGTTTTCTCCTTTCAAACAAATAAAAATAACTTTCTATTAGACTTTATTAGCTATATAGTTCGGTTGTAACTGGTCGCTCTGCCTCGGGCCACGCCCTTTCAAGCGCTTTCCAAATATGCTAAACTGCCTTTGATTTATTTCGCTTGCCCCAACAACATTTGCCAATTTTGTTTTAGGCGCTTAGCAAACACTGCAAAGCAATTGGAAATCAGTTGCAGCGAAAGCAAACTTTAATGAGTTTTGGTAAACATATTCATATTTGATGAACATGTATTGCATATCTAGATATTATGTATCGATATTTAATATATATTAAAATTTATATGTATATATTTTTACTCAAAACAAATTTATTATAATTATTAATGAGAGAAAAGCGATTTTAAACTAACCACAAAGTCACTATTTTTTTGAGTTTTAATTTTAATGAGCTATTTTTTTACGAGTCCTGAAATAAATACTTTTGTCTGTGCACTAAATCTCAGTTGTTGTTGTGTTTTCAAAAAAAAAGTTTGATAAATTTTATTAATCTATAAATTTAAATAGACCTAAAGAATTTTTGTGTCTACAGCAAATGCTTGAGTAAAGGACTTTATGCTAGATTTTAACTTTCTCTGTAGTTAAATACGTAATTTAATTATATAATCCTTTTATAAGAATGCTCAGTAGTTTGTAATCGAAAGATACATATCAAATAGTTATTATAAGATAGTTTTGAATCTATATTCCTGTGTATCTGCAGTGATGAGTGTTTTAATAGTTTTAATATCTTTGTTATTATTATTTCAAACATGACTGGAATGATCTTAGTTCTCCGAAAGTATCTTTCTTGCTCCATCGAACTCGTCTACGTCAGGTCTATCTAGATATGCCCAGATCCATCCAGCTGTGTGTACATATGTATGTATAAATTCCTATGGAAAACGCGCCCATTCGCAAACAATTTTTCCTCATACCAGAGTTACACGCGTTCAGTTGTTGTTTAATTGATTTTCGCATTTCGCAATTATTTACATATTTGCACATGTCTGCAAATATGTGATGAAATGAACTGACGTATTTGTTGAGTCAACAAAATTATACAATATTATTGTTAATGCATTTGTTAATCCAACAGTTGCACAATAATATTGTTACATTGTTTTGTAATAGCATGAGCCCGTTCATGGAATGAATTCCCCTCCACTGTAGCCTGAGTTGCTCTCAACTTTCCCTCTTTGAGTTATTTTCATCAACTCTACACAATACGCACATGCCATAATATTCGCTAAAAATGGTTTGTGAACAGACTTTAAATGTATAAGAATTAGCAACGCTTTTCTTTGGGCCCATTTAATACGAGGGTCGTAAGGCATTGAAAGCAGACGATCTCGTGAATTTAACGAAAATGGAGATCGAGATCGTCTGCTTTCAATGCCTATAACAAACCAAAAACGCAGCTTTCTCAAAATTTTACAGTCAGCTGTTAATCGATAACTGCGACAGGAGCAGTGGTATTTAGAGCAGGTGCGCGGCAAATACAAAAAGTCACGGACTTACAAACGACCCTCGTACAATGTTGCCATACTGAACTGTGACCTTGAGTGTTATAACTTTTTAAATTTATTTCTTATAAAAAATGTGTAGAAGAGCTTTACTTGTACGAGTATGACAACGTCAAAAATATGCTACTAAAAAATTATACCTCTCATTGTGTCATATTGTGCTACTGTCGCGATTCACAACAGTTTATAACAATTAGCAATCTCAAAGATGTATAACACGTTGCTGCTTTTGTTATACATACACTTTGGTAGAGCCTTAGCTGTACGAAACCAACAAGGATTGTTATATTTTCTGGGTAAGCAAAATTAAGAATTGTGCTACTGAAAGAAATTAGAACAGCTTATAAAGGTTTACAACCACAAAGTATTTTTTCTGAGGAAGCAAAATATACAATTGTGCTGCTGATAGAATTTAGAACAGTGATAAAAGTTAACAACCCAAAAGTTTTATTAAGCGATCAGCTTCTGTTATATCTGTTCTTTAGAAGAGCTTTATCCTTATGAATATAAGAACGACAGTTATATTCGCTTGGAACAGTTTAAACTTGTTGTGGTACAGTCAGAATTTTGTATAGACTATAACGGTAAATAGCCCCTAAGTTATTTTTTAGAAGACATTTATTGCAAGTTGTTGATTGCTATAAAAACGTATTATTTAGCAGAGTTTCATTCTTAAAAGAAGTCTACAAAATGAAGGGGCAATATATAAGACTAAACCCCTGTGCAGACCTTTCTATTCGTTTCTCCTGCTTACTCCCATAATACCGCATAAAATAAACATCTCTCCTTAGTTTTCTTTAGTTTGCTCACATGCATTTTTATTGACTGTATGGTAATATTCTTCTTTGAATACATCTTGCCCTGTGTGCATTTTATAGGGTGCCATTTCAATCGCTTACAAACTACTGAGCACTATGACTAGTTATACGTTATTCGCTTTGTATACATAATATATATTTTATCTTTGGAATGGTGTTTTAGTGGATGCTTCCTTAGTTTGCCGCTAGCAGATAAAGCCGAAAAAAATATACAAATATGTGCGTTCGTTTTGTTGAAGCTTTTAAAATTCGTTTCTGTTTTATCGTTAGTTCAATATTTGGTATATGTGAATCTCATCATCGGGACTAGCTAAGTGACTAAATGTAGTTACTAATAGTATTAGCTGTTCGTTTGCTTAGCTCGAATGTTCTTTTTGGGGGAGGGGGTGCTGGAAAATCAATGCCAAAGTTTAGCAAGTCAAAAGGATTCTTCATCATATCTCTGCGTAATACTAACAGTACTGGGGGTATTATCTTTTGAGGGACTTAGTTCTAGACTTAAATCTAAACAGTTTGACTTTCATTCGTTTTTTGGTTTTTTTTTTAGGAATTTCCAGAATTTTGCATAGGAATAATTTGTGTTTTCAAGAGATAAGTTCGTATTATATCTCATATCTTAGGATGACCAAAAAAAGGACCAATTTAAATGCTTTTTTTGTTGCGTTTCTTAAACAAATTTTAAGTGTCATCTGGGGAGCTGCGAGAGCTGCTTGGACTTGCTCTGGATTCTCTCTAGAGAACTTCTCTTCTACTCCTCCTCTCTCTGCCTCTCTTTCAGCTCGTCCCTCTTGTGCTTTGATATGACATTGAGCAAATCGTAATGCAACAACCAACGCTGTGAAGCACAACCGAAATACTAGAATCTAGGATACTATTCAAACTCTATTCAAACTATACACTCAATCCTATATCATATGAAGCTCTGCTTACTCATCTCATTCTTCTTGCTACACTCGATACCGATACATTGGCACAAAAAACACAAATATTGTAAACCGAATTCTAGTCTATATAATATCGCCAATTGTTTGCCATACTCAATGGTATTCCACGCGAGCTATGGGCACCCCCATATCATCTGATTCAAAGACGATCATCTTGCGCTTCTTGCGTGCTCCGGCATTGCCAGTTCCGGTAGCAGTTCCGGTTCCGGTTCCAGCTTCCACTTTGCTTGTCTTTGTCGTTGTTGCCTTTGCCTCTTTGAGGGTTCTTTGTTGTTGCGGCTTAGCCGCAGTTGTCGTTGTTGTTGTTGTGGTTGTTGTTGTTGTTGTGGTTGCAGTTGCTGCCTTTGTCGTTGCCTTTGCCTGCTGTGGATGTTGTTGTTGTTGCTTCGTTGTAGCCGCCCCCTTGGCCTGTGGGGCATTCAATTCTCTCATCTGTTGTAGTAACTTTGGTTTCTCGTTGTGCTGCTGCTCTGTCTGTGCATTGGCCCGCTTCGGTAGAGTTGGCAACGCGGGCAGATCACAGCGCTGTCGCAGATGACGATAGACCGCATCGACGCGTTGCACCAAACGATTCACATACTTTGTGGTAGTGCGATCCATGATCGAAGGTGCCTTGATGCAATCGTTGCCCCCAAACTCGCAGACCTAGGCGGAAGTGAAGAATGAAGTTAGCGATCTCTCAACTCGTCAGCCGTTCTCTTCCACCTACCCTGTAATGCTGCAATATGGCCTCCTTTGGTGGCACATTCAGCGAACCCATGCCCGGTGAGAATTCCCAGACAAAATGATTGCCAGCCTCAACTACTGCTTCGGGTTTGCAAATGTATTTGGAGCGCTGCTTCTGGGGATGCAGCTTGTAGCGTCTAGACGGGGGATAGGGAATCAGTATTATTATCTTCAAATGATTTCTGGTTACTCACCTGCGCGTCTTGCGCTGCGTCACCAAGGAGGCACGCACGCTGCCCAGCTGATCGTTGCCTCCGGCTATGCCCGAACTGGCCAGCTGATCGTCTGGGAACTGCAGATAATAGAACGCATTCTGGAACGAATAAGCGCCAGTGTTGCGATTGCGAAAACGTTGATTAAGAGAGCTGTAAAGAGAGAGAAATTTAGGGAAGGTTATAGAAAATAAATTATGAGAATTTATCATAAATAAAACCATTTGTAAATAACCATAAATAAAAAACTTATTCCTTAATTTACTTAATTATTTATGTCGACTAATTGAAGTCAAAAAAATTAAGAATAAGGTTAATATGCAAAATTAATTCAATAACATTTGTTTTATATTAGTAATAAGATTTAAGACTTAAACAAGTTCTAATTAGATCTACAACTTTGAACAAGTACTGTAACTTAAATTCAAGAACTAGACGAACGAAAGTTTTACGCGAATTTCTCAAGCTGAAGTTATGAAAGTGCTTAGAAAACTTATTTTTGAAGCTCAATATCGAACTACAATCTGAAGTAGAACTAAAGCTTGAATTAAAGCACCTAAGCCACTAAGCACCTCAGCCTCTTAGCACCTAAACCACTTAGTGCCTACTTAGACTGAATACCATATATGGAACGTATTTGGAACTACTATAGAGCCAGCGACTTGAGGCAACCTTCACCAATCTCCAATAAACTTTAAACAATAGAAATAGGAACTTGAACTGGTACTAAAACTAATCTGTAGACTACTCTCTCTCTTATGGTTCATCAAATTGCTTAGGAACTCTAGAATCTGAACTTGAACTGGTACTAAAACTTATATGTAGACTACTCTCTCCCTTATGGTCCATCAAAACGTTTAAGAACTCTACAATATGAAGTTGAACTTAACATGTAGGTATATTATACCGTGAACCAGAAGAGAAATTAGCCCAATCTCTCCCCTAACTTTCATTAAATTGTACATAAAATTTTTAAATCCCAAGTCATAACTGAAAACTTCACTTAATACGGAACTAAAGTAAATCAATCAGCTCTCTCCTCCCCCATCTCTTTCTACAATTCCACCACTCACCTCAGTAGCTCATTGAGCGTGTCTGTGTAGCGTGGCACGATGAACTCGTCCAGATCGACCAGCGCCAAGTACTTGTAACGATACATGGTGCGATAGAGACAATCGTTGAGTGCCGCAAAGAGTCCCTCAGTACGAATCTCCTTCTGTGAACGCATGCGTAGATTCCATGGCAAAATGCTGACCGTGGGTCGTTGATAGTGCAGCGATTTGAGGACACGAGGCGTGGCATTCTGGGCCTGCTCCAATGGTTGCAATGGTTCCAGATCGAATGCGGTTAGGTTGCCGGGCACAAGACCACGTTGATAGCTGTCCAGCACGCACGAGGCACGCGGTCCCAGTGTGTGATTGTAGAACGTGAAGTGCGAGACACCCAACAATGCATAGAACTCCAGATATTCCATCAGATAAAGCGCCTGATCGTAGCTGAAGTGGAAAGGTTTCACACACACTGCCATGCGATCGGGTATCTGCTCGCCACTCGGTGGTGCATGTGGCAATGAAGCTGTACCTCGTCGTGCCTCGCCAGTTGCATTACCCTTTGGCGTTGGCGGCTGTGCAAAGTCTGCATCCTGATCAGTGTTGCGTAGCGTCAACAGATTTCCTGGCGGAGCACGCAAACGGGAGACAACACTGACAAATTGCGGCACCTCCAAAGGCGGAGCACGCACTGGACATAGCACAAAGCAGGCGCTGTACTTCAGGTTCCAGTTCTCGCGAATGATCTGCGGGGGAGATTGGAAGGAATATAAATTTAGTATAGATTAAAAGCCCTAGATTATCCTACTACTTCTATTGAAATAAGGAGGGTTCTTTGCAAAGCGACACCTTTGTTTTGTGGCAGTTTCTTAACAATCTTTTTTTCTGTAATTTAAATCTACTACTCTGCGGGGTATTCAAATAGAACTACTAGAAAATTCTATTATGTAAATATAATCTGTAAAATAATGTTCTATATAGAGTTTAAAATTATACCAAGCAAGTAATATTATCTCGTAAAATAAATGATTTAAGCTAACTTATTTACTAGAAATTGTCTCCAAATAAAATTATTTATTTATTTACTTATTTTTTTATTTATTTATTTATTTAAAATCAACTATGGTCAAATTGTCTCAAAATAAAATTATTTATTTTTTTTTTTATTTTATTTATTTAAAGTCAACTATGGTCTGTCGACTGTTTAAAGTAAAACAAATAATTTAATTTGTAAAAATAAGAATTAATAAAAAAAAACTGATATAAAAAGAAAATAATTCAATTAGAATTTGTTTGGATTCGAATAAAAAAAAAATAATAATTATATTTGATGAAACTCTTGAATTTGTCAAAATAAGAATTAATAAAAAAAAAACCTAAATAAAAAGAAAAGAATTTAATAAGAAATATTTTGGATTCGAATAAAAATATAATAATTATATTTAATGAAACTCTTGAATTCCCTGTATAAAAAAACCTGTAAATTGAAGGACTCTGTTTAATAAACTCTTTTAGCTATCAATATCATCAGAAAAAAACTTAAAATACTAGAAATAGTCAAAAAAAAATAAATTCCTTTCCACTTAAGATTATAAATATCTATCAAAACTTTAGAATACCCTGCACTTCTAACTAGTTAAAGTTGCCTGTTTCCTATCTCCCTCTCTTTCAGTTCCCTCAAGTACACAAACCACACTCTAGGCCACAACAATATGACCAGTACTTATTAAAATCCCTCTACTGTGCTTCCTTGCCTGTGCCCAACTCACCTTAACGCGTGCCATAACCGTAGCCGAGGTGTACTTGGCGCGCATGGCCGAAGACGAGGATGGGGATGAGCCTGCCTCGCTGTGGTTGTGCGATGCTGTTGTTGGTCCGTACCAGAATCTGCACCAGACACGCTCTGGTCCACGTGTTTTGGTTGCGCCAATGACGCGCACCAGACGTGCTCCATCGCGTCGATCAAAGTAGGCGGAGTAGACAAAGAATTTAAACCGGGTGCCGTTGACAACCTGCCAAGCGCCGTCGCTGGGCGCGGTGCCAAATGGGAAATGGGGCAGCGTCTCCTCCACTTTGGCGGGCAGCAGTTGGCCCCAGGGTATCAGTGGCATGTTCATACCGTTGCCAGCGCCAAATGCCCCGCCGCCGCCGCCACCGACTCCGACAGCGACAGCGCCGCCAGCTGCAGCAGCTCCAGCACCTGCAGCGCCGTTGAGCAACATGCCCGCATAGCGTTGTCGCTGTTGACCGTCGCCAGCGCCAGCGGCCTCTGTGAAATGTGCGGAATTGCATTAGAGACACGCGGCGTATACGTAATGTCGCTGCCATTCTTATCTATTGTGTTGTGTACCCCACGCCCTGTGCTTCTCCTTCTTCGTACTGCACTTGATTGCCTTTCGCCCCGTTTGGCTACTCACCTTGAATTTTAAGTTTATTGTCACGAAACTGTATAAAACCTAATTTATTATCACTCAGAATGCTGTCGTCCAGATCGTAGTCATCCTGCGAAGGAAACAGTGAAAGATTTGATGGCCAATCAGTGAGGGAATTCAATAAGCGATAACGGTATTCAATAAACGATAAGGCACAGTGACACAAGAGCTGAAGAGCAAATGAACTTGAGTGACTGGAGATACCATAAAATCAACAATTGACAGTTTAAAGAGAATTTATTAGTTGGGGGAATTTATTCAATGTTTTGAATATGGATATAATTATTATTAACTATAACTTTGTACATTTTTCCAATAAAATAAAAATGCTAAAATTAACTCATATTTTTGCAGATATATTGCTAGATTTAACTTAAAGCTTTAAAAATATATTTTTAGGTCTATCAAGAAACTTGAATATTATCTACGGAAATTTTAATATCGTCATTAATAAAACTTAAATTTATTGATACGTATTAAGCAAGAATGGAGAAGGTTGCACCTTATAAGATTATACAATGTGAGAGCTTGGTGCTTAATTAAAACAATTTCAACAAATACTTAACGAAGTGTGACACAGAATTTGAACTTCCCTTAAAGTTTTCACAGCTTCTCTTTGGTCATTTTAAAGTAATAAATAACTGCAGGTTACACCATCGGCATCATTTCAAAAGCTCTTTCAAGAATTTATTGATATTGATTAAGCCTTATAAATCATTTGTCTAACCTTAAATCTTTTAATCTTCTATTTAAATCTTTTCTGATATTGATTAAGCCTTATTAATAATTTGTCTAATAGTGAATCTTTATTTCTAACAAATAAAAAATATTATGTTACAAAATAACAGCATATTATTCCCTTATCCCTCTTTCTCTCTCTTTACTCTAATCTAAAGTTCTTTAACATGACAGAGCTTTAAAATATTTCCAACGCACACAATAGATAATAAAGCTTTCCCTCTTCTCTACGAAATTATTCAACTTACATGCCGGATTAATATATTATATTGTTTAATATTTCCACCTCAGAGTGTGCTTTTATTTCAGCACAACTGTCAGCTTATAGTCCTTAAGGGGCAGCAGCAAAAGGGGGCGGAGGCGTGGCAGCTGGGTTTTTTGAGACTTAGCTTAGTGCATTGCGGTGCGCTTGGTTGCAAATAAATCAGCTTTTTGTTTGCATTTCACAAAAAAGTAAATCATATGCATTATGCGCTGTATATGCCACAGTACTCTGCTGCAGCAACCCTCCGCCCCCCCTGTAAGCCCTCCCTTGGTGCTACCATGCACTGCTTGCTCTTCTGCTCTGCTTAAATATGCAAATCTCTTTGCCTCGCACGCAGCGAAATATGGCGAACGGCAACATCTTTTGTTTTCCCACGGTCCCGCAACGAGTTGAGACCATAAAAATGGGCGCAATAGTTAAGCTGTCACGCCCCCGTTCCCCCACACCAAGCCCCCATGGCAAACCAAAGCACAGGGCGTTATGGCAGGTGCAATAACAAAAACAATTGTTGACCATTTTTGGCACACACACCAAGAGTGAATGAGGTGGGGCAGAGGGGGAAAGAGGGGGTACTTGGGTAGAGCTTCTCGTGCATTTGCATAACAAAACTTACCTTAACATTATCATAATCCGGCATCGAGTCGCCCATGCGACCACCCAAGCTGATGCCGCCACCACCGCCCGCGCGCATTGCCATCAAACCACTGTGCGAGCGTTCGTCGATCATGAAGACCTGCATGCGGTGGGAGAGAGGGAGAGAGAGAGAGAGAGAAAGAGAAGATAACGGGAAGTCGACAGATTAGTTTGAGTTGAATTGTGATGGAAATGTGAATATATAATAATGAAACTTTATTCTTGTTATAATATAAAACAAAAAAATTTAATAATTATTAATATATATAAAAAATAAACATATAACACTTTTCATTTTATTATTCATCATACAATATAAATAAATATATAAATATATTTTTTTTGTATTATATATTATATTTTTTATATTATTAAGAAGCTCATATTAAATATTTCATAATGTTAAAATAATTAAATTAAGTATAGTCATATTATTACATTTTCCTTAATTTTAACATAAGTGTTTTAAAAATAAATATGGAAGACTTTGTAATTATTTTTTTTCATTTGAAATATTTTGAATGGAACTAATAAATTCTTTGTACAAGGTAAAAAATGATTTATTTTTTTAAGGGAATGAAGTATTTTGTGGTTCATCAAAATATAAAGAAAACAGAAAAAAAGATAAATTAAAATATTAATTATATCATCAAATATTAAATTGTATATTTATGTTCTCAAGATGGTATACGATAGTTTTCCATCACTTGTCCATCGCTGACGCGAAACAAGAGCCGTTAAGACCCGCACACCCTTTGCTTGATTTTTAAGCTAATTTCTATGGCATGCGCTTTTTGCATTTTAATCAACGTCTGGTCTTGTAATTAATTGCACGCTGCATTTTTAATGCAACTTAATTGCAATTATAAATCCTTGTGCTGTGCGCACAGATAAAGCAAAAACAAATTTTATAATTGTTTAATGCATATTTTATGAGCGCTGCGTCAATCAAAGCAGGCACTTAAGGCCTTTAAGTTTGGATTTAAAACAATTTAAGGTAAGGAGATCAAATAACTGGTATTAATCATATGGCAAATATTAGAATAAAAAATAATATATAAAAAAAAAGATACAATATCCTAATATTAATAGATAAAAAATAAAATAAAAACTAAAAAAATTAAAATCAAATTTATAATGTATTTATATGTCAAAAAATAAAAGTACAGTAAAGTACAGATATATAAAAAGAAAAGTATATAATTTAATTCTGAAATAATAGGTTCAAATAGGAAAACAAAAACTCATCCAAACTACTAAAAATAATACTTCCAAATTGAAGTATATTACTCAAATAAATACTAATCTTTAATACTAACTTTATTAACTTAGAAATACCAACTACATATCAGAGACATCTTTTCCCGTTCCCCTTTCACCATCCTATCCTGTTCCCCTTCCCGACTTGACTCACCTCAGTTAGTATAATCAGCCCGAATACCGCAAAGAAGAGAATGACAATGAGGAAACTCATGCTGGAACGTTCGCGACTGCCCCAGTTCTTCTTGCCGCGCTTCATGGTGGGCGTCAGCGAAGTACGGCTGCCGTGGGAGTGACTATGATGATGATGATGTTGCACCTGTTGCGGCTGCTGCTGATGGTGATGGTAGCAGGCGTGCGAGTGACCCACGTAGGCCTGCTGATAATGATGTCCGCCGAGTGAGCAACCCTTGGAGCCGGAACCAGATGCGGAACTGGATGCGTTGCTGCCGTGTTTGGCCGAGTTGGAGCCCCCCGTTCCCGTTACGAGTTGCTTGTACGTTGGGGGGCTCCTGCTGCCTAACATTGCGGCGTGCAGGAGTAGGAGGTGGGGTGAGTTGTGGCTGGGTTAGTTTTGGACACTTGTTGTTGTTGGTTGGTTGCTTGCGTGTGATGCGACTTGGCTTGAATTGGCTCGAATTTTGGCTATTTTAACTCTAGGTTTTTTGGCATGTTTGTGGCAACTGAAAAAGATGAAAATTCGTTTTTGCGGCATGAATATGCGTAGCAAAACAAAACAAAAAGCGGTCAAAGCGCATCCGGCAACAGCGAGAGAGCAAGATAAACAGACAGACAGGAAGAGAGAGAGAGTGACAGAGAGAGAGAGAGAGAGGGAGAGCGAGCGCGCGCTTGTTGCCAGAGAGAGCGCCTGTCTGACGCTTTTCCTTGTTGGCCAATTAAATAGGAAAAATCAATAAAAAATCCGTGATGCACTTTGCTTTGATTGTGAAATGTATTTTGATTTGATTTCCGGGTCCCTGCTTAAGCGATTTACAAGTTTTTTGGTGTTTCTTTTGGGGTTTTTATTCGAGTGCTGGAAAATTTCACTTTTGAGTTTCCAAATTTCTTCCGTCCAATTTTCCTGCTAAGCTTGCGGCTTTCACTTTGTTTTTGTTCCTCACTTCACACCATGACAATTTTCACCTTTCTAATACAGTACGCGGAAAACGGAGTTTTCTTTTTCAATTTCTGCTTAAATTAATTTAGTAACTTTTCACTTTTTGGCTTTTGATTTGAGGTTTTAGAAAACTTTTCACGCGATTTGCTGCATTCGACTGGTTGGTTGAGCCAACTGTCAAAACAGTCAAGTTCCCACTTGACAGTCGAGCTCTCTCTCTCTCTCTCTCTTCCGCTTTCGCTCTCCCACTCTTTGTAAGGGGAACACAACACGACGCAGCTGAGCCTTGTTCTGAGGACATGCGCAGGACGAGGCAACAGCTGTTCTAGAATGTTGCCAGCTGATTTGAAAGGGCGCCAAATTTATTGGGTTAAGAAATATGGAACAAATTTGATAATTCAATTATTCCAGTTAATTAACAAGCTAAAATAATACATTTCAACTTATACTACCATGAGGGAGTTTAAACTGTTTTACGGTGTAAGATTAATGGGAAAATTGTGGAAAATTTAAAGACAGAAAATTAATATGTAAAATTTCCTATTCTTGCATATGATAATATATAAAATAAACAGAAGAAAAAAATAATTAGAATTATTTTTGAACTGGAAATAAATAAATATTTTACAAAATATTATTGTGCCAAGGAAAATTTGTGTAATAATTTAAAATTGAATCCCAAATAGGAGTTGTTTATTCAATAGGAATTGTTTATGCAATCAATGAATTTCTACACTAAAATTTAATGTTGAAATATATATAAACTTCGATATTATACCTTTGTTAGGAGTATTCTTTATATATTAATATAATATAAACTCATTCACATGGTAAGTCCCAGAATTAAAACATGGTTATAAAGTATTAACTCATTCGAAAAAATAACGTTTTTAAAATTATAGAGGCTTGGTTACTAATTTTCAAAAGTGTTCAAAAGAGACGCCATATAAAGTTAGAAACATTAACAATATATAATTTCAATTCAAATGACGCTGGTTTTGATTCCAATAAATTATATTCATATGAGTTATGTTGGAAATCGCATGTGAATATTATTTTAATTGTTGATATAACTTTTAAAGGTGTTATAGAAATAAATCTATAAAGTTGTACATTCATTTATTTATTTTATAATATTTTATTTTTTATTTTTTTAGACATTATTTAGCACTTTAAATTTTGCTTTTAATTTTCTTAGTTTCCTTTAACAGTTAAGTGAAATTCACAGGCACCATATGCATTCACTGAAGCATTCAAAGCCAAGCACATGCAGTCCCAAGCACACTCACTCTCACACACACACACACACATGTACTTTTACCTACACACACACACACACACTCACACTTTAAAAGCTAACGCTACTTAATACCCAATCCTGAGTATCTAAAAGTGCTTCATTTCTATGACTTTCATATCCGGACCAACTTTGCTGCATATATCTTTTGGCCATTTTCATAGCTGAGAGCATGCACAGGATGCACGGTATCGAAGAGGGTCCTGCATCTCTCTAGCCCCCCCCTTCCCCCTCCTCACCTCTTCTTGTCGACTGACTGTTGAATGTGGACTGTGTCTGGACTTTTTGGCTGTCTAGCTGGAGGCTGGAGGTTTGTCTCTGACCGGGGCTATGTCTGCCGAACTGTTCGACTGGACAAAAGAAGAATTAGCGGAAACAATAAAATTCGCAAAGTTTTTGAAAACCAATAAATTTGAAGTGTTCGAAATCAATTGGGAACAAATTGCAAAAGGCAAAAACGAACAGAGCACAAATGAGAACCCAAAAAAGGAAAAAGGACAACAGAATTCTGTGCTACGACACTTCTACTATGTGAAGAGTATACCAAAGTTTCTCCAGCTCTCCACCTCTCTCTCTCTATCTCTCTCTTCCTTTCATTTCTTCTGGTGTCTCTCGCTTTGTTTGTGCGAAAATTCAGCAAGCAATTGAAAAGTTTGCAAAACAAATATGCAAAGAAAAAAGTGCTCCAACGCCTTGTCTAAGTGGAATAGAGAGAGAGAGAAGTGAATAAAAGGAAACGGAAGCGGAAACGAAGTGGAATCGACCCACAGCCTCTGGGCAAGAGAAATAACAGTTTTGTTTGCTAAACTTTTGTCATTGCAACAATGGCAAAGTAATAGCCAAAGTTCCATGTGCAAAAATGATCCGAGACCAGAGCATAACTCAACTTGGACCCGACGACAAACCGAGTCTGTCTCTAATTAATTTGCTTGTAGAAAAAACAAGGAAAATTAACCAGTGTGGTAGATAAAGCAGACGGAAATGCAACTGTGCAACAACAGTGAATAGATTGTAAAGGAAATGGGAAAAGAGGAGGCAAGATATAAAACGTGCTGAAATATAACTAGATATAGAATGAGGAGTAGAAGCTCTAAGGTGTTGCTGCCTAGGAGTATTAATGGGACTGGGAATAGAATAAGAATGGGAGTATAGTTTGGAATGGGAATATAAAAAGAAGTATGGAGAAGAGTAGAAGTGGAAGCAGAAAGGAAAAAGAAGGGAAATTGGCTTAGAAATAGAGTAACATAAGTAAGAAAAGGAATGATAGTAAAATTTATTTAGAAAGAAAAACGATAGACAACTAGATTTAGAACAGGAATGGAAACAGACAATAACAGTAACAAAGAAGTTAATATAAATACTTAAGTAGAGAAATATGAAAAGGACAAAGAAAAAAGATTGTAAAGACCTTCAAGGATAATGGAATATGATCGCTAATAAGATTGGGCTAGTTAACGAAGGATAAGAAATTGAAAAAACAAATATAAGTAAGGTAACTTAAGACTAGAAAAGAAGGTGAATAGCAGCAAGATTAAAAGGAAGGAGATATTTATGAAGATAATGAATAGAAGTAGGAAATATTTACCGCATGCAAGAGCAAAATAAGGAAGAGAATGAATACAATTAATATGCGCTGTTAGTAAAACAAAAACAAGAGAAAGTGATGTAGAAAAATATAAACATGTAGAGGCAGTAGACGAGTAGAACTAAGGAAACATAGAAGCACTAGAATATTGGGAAGAGCAAAATAACATAAGTAGAAGACCAAAAATATAAGTAGATGATACATATGAGTACAACGCAGTCGCAGAGAAGTAGAGGCTCAGGAAGCATATAAATATGAGTTAAAGAAAAATATGAGAATATGTTAAGTTGGATTAGAAGTAAGAAGTAGCAATAAGACTAGTAGCCAAATTAAGAGTGGATCTCCCTCCACATCACAAAGTATAAGCACAATTACTCTTCCAAACTCCAACTGAGTGTGCAAACATGCCGGCTCTAACCGCAAAGCCAGTTGTCTCCGCCTCCTCTCCCCTCCTCTCCACACCCACAGCCCACCTGCTGTGCCCACTGCTACCGCTTTGCCACTCCGTCAAGGTAAACACTCGAACGCATTCGTTGCACCTGAAGTGAGATTAAATAAAACTGCAGCAGAAGAAAATTGAAATGAAAATTCAGCAGGGCAAACAAATTCGAGACAACTTATAGCATTTCTCAAGTACTTCCCCACCCCCATCCCTTCATCCTTCTACCTCTTACTGTCTACGCCTGCCAAAAATATTTCATTTATATACAGATACGTCAGCTGAATATATATATCTATATATATATAATACATATGAGTACAGCTGCCGCTGCCTCCTTCTCCCGCACTGTTTCACTACTTAACTTTGATGAGTTTGCCGAGCTGAGGATTTCAGGACTGCTCCACGGCATCTTCTACCTTCCTTCTACTTGGCCTCCTTCTCGGCTTCGTCGTGCAGTCGACTGTATTTGAAATTATGATTAAAGTAACCAAAATGATGAGCCGCATAACGAGCAAAGCGCACACAACAATTGAGTTCGCAATAGCAAACGGCATTCTTCGAGTGGCTTTATCAGAGTTTTGCTGTGCGTGTTATCTGTGCAACAAGTTTGAAGATTAAGACTCCCCCTCCAACAATTGTCTGCTCTGAGATACATATGGAGATATCTGCTTTGCTTGAACAATATTAAATGAAAGAGAGAGCGCAATGACACACCGCAAATTAGTCATAAATGCTGAACACTTTATGTGATTAGCAAGAATTTGTTATACTTGAACAACTTTGTTAAATGTGTTGCTTAAATTTGAAGTGCAATAAATATAAAATTGCTCGTTGAGGTTGTTGTTGAATAAAACAAACATATCAAACCGCAATTAAGTTATAAATGTACAATAGAAATTGTAACTAGTCAAATAGTCAACTTTTAATACCCTGGAAATAAATTGAATATGTGAATAAATAAAAAGAAATTAACGAATTTGATATATTTCTATTCAAATATTTATTTATTTATTTAATATTTGTGTTGGTAATATTTTCTAATACATTTATTTTAAATGAATAAGCTTTTGTTTTGTCAATTTTATTATTCTAAATTTTTTATTTTTTTTTATTATTATTCTTTTTTTTTTTTCAAGTATCATTTTTTTTAAATTCAGTAATACACATTGACATTATTTTATATTCATATAAATTTTCATTTTTCAGTATAATCAATTCCAGCTAACACCCCCTTCTGTTCAACAGGGTATCTCCACAGTCAATAGCCAATTCCCACTTGTGCCCAAAAAAAAAAAAAAAATTGATTATTATCCAATCAAAGCACTTTCAGTTTGCCTCGGGCTCGATAGGCTTTTTGTGCGTTGCGCACCGCAACAAGCAAAAGCTCAATGGCTCGTTGCACCTTGGGGGCAACAATTAAAAGTGTGGTCCTAATTTAAGTCAACATTTGTGGCAAATGAATTGTGGCAGCCCTGCAAAAAAAACATGCTGTGAAAAAAGCATAGCATGCTTTTAGGCATTTCATTAATTTTACTTCAGCCAGCTGGAGAGAGACTGTGTACAAGAGAGCGTAGATGGGGAAAGGGGAAGTAGAAGGCGGACGGCAGCCGGCAAACGTCGACGTCCAGAGGCGGCGCCATATCTGCCGGATGCGCGCGTTGTTTGGCAATTTCCTTAACGGAAGCGCATGCAGTCAGTTGCAGTTGCAGGCCAGGAGGAGATCAGACACAGTCAGGGGAGGCACGATTGTGTGTGTGTCTGCTCTCTGACCGCGTCGGGTCAGACTTACATAATGTGCTGCATATGAGAATGGATAAAGAATACCATAAAAAAAGCTTCACAATATTGTTGCAAAGAACACAAAACACACGAAGCTCTTCATGTGTGGGCGCGCTTTAAAGGCGTCGCGAGCAGAGAACAGTACAGAACAGGCCCTTTTCCAATTGATTAAGCACTTTGGTCAAACAAAACCGCAAGAGCAGCACAGCCAAAGCCTCTTCAGATCTCGAAAAAAATAAGCTGAAGAAGAATGAGAAACGGAGCGAGCACTCATGGCATCAAATCGAATCCTATCGCAGCGTACGTGTACGTAACCGTTCCTGGGGGTAACCAAATGCAGTGAAATGCGAAACAAACCGTTGGCCATGTTAACGCCATGCCTCGTCGCCGTTTTAACTGCATTTGACCAGACGCAGAGAGAGAGAGAGAACAGGAGCAGGAGGAGGAAGTCAGAGCCGGCACCGGGACTGCTGCCCGCAACTGGACTCCACTCGAATCGAATCGCAACTTAAAATGCACTTTGGGGGCTTTTTCATTTAGTGCGCCATAAATTAGGCAACTGACTTTTTGCCGCTCTGGCAAAGGGCAAACCCGGCGACAGTTTTCCCTGCCCTTCTTCGCTGCCCGACCCTCATCGAACTGTGCAAATCCCCATGCAGGCCAGGCAATTAATCTGCCCGGGTCACGTCGGCGCCAGCTAAGTTAAAAATTCAAAAGTCATCGGTGGAACAGAAAAAAACACAAATAAATGGGCTAACTCGGCAATTTATAATCAATGTGATCGTCGAATTCTGCGTCGATAAACAACATATGGAAATGCAGATACCCTGTAAAAGTTACGAGTGTGAAGGTTTTTATGAAACTTAAGAACTTAATTATTGTATTATGTTAATAAATGCAAAAAGCAATTAACTTGAAAAATCACGTTGAAGTTATTAACTTTTATTTAATAAAGACCTTTTCACTATTAAATTATGTATGTTAACAGAAAATGTTGAGTAACAGCTAAGTTCGATATACATATGTAGGACGTCCGATCATTTGTCTGCCTATCGGTTTGGTTTATTTAATATTAATTTTAGAGCTAATTTTTAAATTTTTAAATTGTAATTATTATAACAAATTTGTTTCATTTGTATTTGTATTGTATTTGTAAATTTGTTTCATTTATAAGATTCAAGATTCTAAAAAGACATAATATAGAAAGAAAGAGTAAGAGAGAGAGAGCGAGAAAACTCATCTGTCTTTATACCTCCATCTCACTGTCTTCTACTCTTCCTGTTTCTAGTTTCGATTTATTCAGCTTCTTATGTGGCATTACATTGATAAGTTTTCTCCAGAACAAAGGATCATCTCTTCGCAAGTAAGTATTATATTTCATATAGATTCTCAGCTCCGAGTCGAGGTTCTTAAAGTCTTCTACTTCAGGGTAGACGATTATAATCAGCCGCTTGTCCCGATCGACTGAGGTGGCTCTAATGGCGGTACGAAACTCAAAGGTACCCCAGGAGGATTTAAGAAACTCTGGTGTCATCAATACAATAATGCGCCTTGAGTCCTCGATAGATTGTAGAATACATCCTGGTATTGATTCACCAATGCGCCAATCACGTTGATAGAAACACAGCTTGAACTTCTTTTGCCCATTCTCAAGTCGCTCGACAAATTCCTTGACCAAGTCCAAGTTCTCGTGAGAGAATGCCAGAAATGCATCGAATCTTTGGTGCTCCTCCTCTGAGCGATCAACAAAAAGTTCTTCGAGTCGCATCATAATGGGTTTTCTGAACCAAAATACAGATATGCAAGTGGCAATGAGTAGAATCGTCAAAGAAGGTATCAAGTAAATTGAAGTTGATCTGCATTCTTCCAGTCTTAGGCCTGGATCCTTGCCATCGCATTTTACGAGGTTGTAATCTTCGACCATTTTTGAATAACGTTCAAGGAATTCTAGTAACTCCGGAGAAGAGCAATCGCAATTCCAAGGATTATTCGATAATCGAATCTTAAAACTGATTCTTCTATTTCTTAACGCAAAAAACTTTAGAACTTCTGGTCTCAGATACTGAAAAGTATTATTACTTATATCCAAATAGGCTAAGTTTTTCGGCAAATTTGATATAGTCAGATCGTTAAGTTTATTTTTTGCCACTAGAAGCTCCCGTAGATTGTCATATCCAGACACATTTGTATTCGGCAACTTGGTCAGATTTTTACCATACATATAGAGAGCTGCGGCTCCTGTGTTTGGCTTGGGCAATGCCTCAAACTCAGTTACTGCTTCGGGGTCCGTGCACATGATATCTAAACCCATTTTAGGGCGTTGGTAATAGCAATCACATTTATAAGGACATTTGATTCCAAATTGATCTTTATATATACGGCAAAAGTTTTCCGAACAAACTGTGGGAACATCGTCACTCTCTTGATCGATTGCTGATGGAACCAATTTAAGCATCTTCAGATTTTTGTATTCTTTGAAATATGTCTGATTAGTGAAATATTCATTTTGGTCTTTGAGCTTTATGTACTGGATGTTGACGGTGTTAATATGACTTGAAAGGGTTTCAGAACTGAAAAGAAAGTGATACAATGTAATTAATCGGTAGAGATTTGCGATAACTTAAGGTTAAGTTTCTTTACTATTTTCAAATTGACTTTCAATGCATAGATTCATGGAAAGCAGACTCAAGTTTAATGAATTTTCATCGTAGCCAAACTTATTAAGAGATTGCGAACAAATGTTTGATAAGGTTTTAGTCACAGTGTACACGACAAATTATACGATAATATTGGGCGTCATTGCACTAAAAATACTTTTTAAATATTGTATTGTAGTGTGAGAGATAAGCGATAAGCCTCTGTATGCGATTAAACAAGGGAGATAGGAGAAAGTACATTTCAAGCTCTGAGCTAGTTTATTAATTGTTCCTTTCTGAGCATTGTTTATCTCACAAAGTAGAAGGGCATCATAACTATGTGTCAGCCAAAAATTTATGTATGATAGATACTATAAACTATATATATTCTTACTTATAAAATAACATCAATCATATAACATAAATCATAACCCATTAAACTCATCAATACCAACCTTAACCAATCAAAATCAACGAACTGGGCGTTGCTCAGATTCAGAACTCTCAAGTTTATCAGGTCTTGAAAATGTGCCGGGGTGAACTTCTTGAATTCGCAATTCTCCAGAGAGAGTTGCGATAGCTCATTGAGGCCTTGAAAAATTTCTCTAGGTAGATCAACCTCAAACTTGTTAGATGTACACTTTAAAGTGAATTGTTGCAAATTCTGCTGATCACGTAAAAATTTTGCAGCAAAGGAATATGACTTTAAATCGGAACTTCTATAATTGTCAGCTTTGTTCAGATTAATATGCAATTCAGTAGGCTTAGTTCCATTTAAACTAAAATCTTCACAATTATTAAGATCCACTGAATTATAGATATCGATTGTCAACACTTTTAATTGTTTAAATTTGGTAATAATTTCATTTACGCGCTGACACTGTTTGTGTATTCGCCAACGAAGCTGAGTTATGTGAGGAGCACGCTCTGCCACATCATAGAGATAAGATAATTCTGTTGTTTCATTCGTATTTATTGTTACTGAATTCACGTGCGGATTGCAGACTTTGGTTATATTCGCAATATTCAATTCAAAAAGGGGATCTCTACGAGTGCCGGAATCTCTTTCCAGTTTTTGGGTACAATAATTAAAGTCGTCCATATTGCGGTACATCAATGATACATAGAATTGACTGATCAATTGCTGATTTGAAATTTCATTTGGCGATAGCACACAGTTTACTTCAGTCACTTTTTGCCCGAATTCTAGACTGTGCCATTTTGCACACTTCTGCTTGAAGACAATCTCAGATATATCACAACAATTCATGATTTTCACTTCATGCGCACTCAGATTTCTTATTACAAAATAAATACACAAACATCTAAATAACTTTTCCCACATTTTTCGTTTTTTTTTAATCAATGTGTTCACCCAAAATTCTCGACTTCAACTAAATCAACAATATGCTGTAAGCCGAAGTCCAGAATTAAACAATCGTTGATAAGGTTGACGCGAACATACATGTGCATACATATTATTATATATAGTATGGCTATAAATACTCAAAAAGAGAAATTTGGTTTTTTGCGCTGAAAGATACGGCACATATGAAAAACATCTGGAATTGAAAGATAAGCTGCACTCTTTAGAATTTATAAAAACGTTGACTACTTTGTTAAAAATTCTCTTTTATAATATTTATCAAGGGAACGATCTTCTCCCAATACAAATATTTCGCGCAATTTTTTGTACATGATTACTCGTATTATATTGCACTGAATTAAGATTACAAGAATCAAATCCTACGTTTTAAGATAATTTAAGAAAGTGAAAATGGTCAGAGAAATCAAAGTTCGCTTCGACTAGACTTAGAAATTTTCCATAATATGCCTAAAAAAGTATTTTACAGTAATACTTTATCATTTGATCAAAATCTGTTAACTATATCCAGCCCCGTAGCTAGGTGTATACACGGTGTGCGGTGCACAAGGGTCCTCAACTGTTATTATTATATTTGATCACTATTTTAAGTTTCAAGTTATCTTTAAATGTATTGCCACAATTGAAAGTAAGTAACATAATTTCTTTCAATTACTAAAATCAATAAAAACTACATAAAACCACAAAGGTACTTTCCATTCCAAGGCGATTGAAAAATATTTCTCGTTAGGCAAATACAGCAAACGTAGTTTATTTTTGCTTTCGTTGTTCTCTTGTTGGTTTTATTGGCCAAGTGCGAAGTTTAAATGCTGCAACGGAAACACAATTAGGCTGAGTGCTGGACACATGTCCAACTTTGGCCGCAAAAGTTGTTTTAAATTGCTACAGCGGTGACTTACCATAGGCAGAGAGCAGCTCGACGAGCAGCCAGAGAAGCAAGTACCAAGTGCCGAGTACCCGCTTACCAAGTACCAAGAGCGAAACCAAAACCAAGATGGAGACGGAGACGGAGTCGGAGTCAGAGACGTTTGCCACATAAATTCAATAGCCATGGCAATAAGTGCATTAGCAGCATATTTCACAGATTGGCAGACACGTCGCTTCACGGGTCTACGTTTTGCTCTGGCTGGCCAAACCAAACAGGACCAACGACCAGAGACCGCAGCAAGGACAGTCGCTTGCCAGCCAAAGGGACAGCCAAAGGGGCAGACTGAGAGACAGACGGCCCAGACGGACACTCTGTGGACCAAAAGTAAGCCACAAATTGCATGAGATCATAAATATTTCAAGCATAAAGTACAAAATATGCAAAAGTTTTCCATTTTCTTTTGCGCTTTTCGCTTTTCCAGTTGCCCATTTGCCATTTGCCATTGCAACTTGCAGTTGCAGTTGCCGCCTCTTCTCTTCTTCTGTTCTTTTCCAGATAGAGCTGAAAGACTGCAAAACGAAATAAGAACAGGATGGTATAGTTTACTTTTCGAGTGCTGGCCAATTTGATACGCTTATGAGATAATTTTACAAATATTTTCGGGAATGAGAAAAGTTAAAAAAAAAACATAAGTACATATATTTGAATTTGTAACTTTATGGAAATGGTAACATTTATTTTACGTGGATTGCAGATTACTATGGAGATATATTTGTTTATTATAGATATATTAAATATGATAAGTTCACATGATTATATTACCCATTATATTTGATAAAAAAACGTTAACATAAAGAGAATGATTGTAATAAAATATACTTTATAAAAATGTAAAGCAATATGTATGTTATAGACCTAATGGAGATCATATAATAAATTGAAAATATATTCCAGAATGGTTGATAGGCATAAAATATTGTACTAAATATATGAGACTATAGGCTATATTAAATGATAATTTATTAGTATATATATTGTAGTGTGTTAGGTAAAGTTACATTTAATATACTTACAAGATTTCTTCCAATATCAAGCACTTAAGTTTGTCATACGGATGCTGATAAGTGCCCGCATACCCACTCTCTGCTAGTGTAGCGAACTATATTGCTAAATTCTCTAGCACAGGAAGGAGCTGCAACAACAACAGCAACAACTTCAACAGCAGCTGCCACAGCAGGAGGAGCAGGAGCAGCAGCATCAAACAGGCAAGACTCCTCATCGTCAACGTTCTCGCCCTCTCGTTCTTGGCCCGGACTTGGCGGCACGTGCAACGCCAAATGCCAAACGGAAGTTCGAAAAGCGCAAAGAGCGTGTAACGGCACAGGGCGGAGGCGAGCTGTGTGCGGGGGCTATGGCAACTACGGTGTGATACAGCCACAGAGAGGCTGGGCGCATCACCCGCTACTGTGTATGGTCAGCCGATTGTGGCAACAAATTGCAATAAGCAATTTTTCAATTTTCAATTTAGGCAGTGCGGGTGGACAGCAAAGGCAGCGACACATGCAAAGCACCGAAAACGGTAAATCGAAAGCAGAAAAGCAGAGAACAGTGGACAGTGAACAGTGAACGGAATACGGAAAACGTGGAGCATAAAACCGGTGGGTCATAATTCAAGGACACTCTCTCTCTTTCTGTTCCAACGCGCTCCGTCCGAGTTCAGGATGTCAGATTGCAGTTACAGACAGTCAAACGGCGGCACGACAAGACAAATGTGCGGCCGAAAAATTGGGAAGCCTCCTGTCCTTGCCTGGCCTGGCTGGGGGCAGTTGACACACAATTGCCCCATGTGCACAATTAATAAGTAATCTGCAGGATTTGACGGAGCAACTTCGCTAACTTTCTGGTGCTGTGCAGCAACTTATAAATAAGGGAAGAGAGAGACAGAAAACAAAAGAAAAACATTTAAATGGGCTTAGGAGAGCGTTTGCTAAATGAAAATTGAGTAACGATTACCTGTTATTGCTTTTTAAAAGCATATTTTGTGCTTATAGCAGCGCTCATTTGTTGGTTATTTTAATTAGCGTTAGTTAAACTTGAGTGTTTTATATTTTCGCAGTAATTCGATGCTCGGTAAACACTTGGCTTCTGTTATTAATTGGCAACTCTACTTCTAATGCGTTCTCTCATTTAGAAATGCAGAGAGAGAGGACTGCTTACTCTCTGCATACTTTACAGAGTTAGTGCACACTGTTATTGTTTGGGTAGACGATCCGTCTAGATTTTGCAGATTTTGTGCATGCTGTTGTTTCTGGTATTTCTGATCCCTGTTAACTAATTCTAATAGAAGCTCAAAAGAGACTGCAATGCAGCACATGTAAAGTAAGCTCAAGCAACAACAATGATTGGTTCACTTGCACTAGTTCAACGTGAGAGTGAATAGAAACGAAGCCTAGTTCAGAGGCTCAGCCAGTGCTGCCAAGTTCGCCTTTCAGTTGCAATCTGGCTTTTTAATCGATAAATGTAAGGAAAAACTTAATAAGTTTGGGATTTTTGACATTTGAAATTGTTTGATTAAACATTGTGTACATTTATTTATTTATTTTATTTATATTATTCATTATTATCATTATATTTATTTATTTATTTAATTTACACACTCAGTTAAAGGTTCCTTTTGCGCCATCGCTGTAACATTATCAAAATCCCCAAACAGAACCACATGATCAGCACGAACACAGAATATATTGAGATGACAGTCTGTTCTCCGCTATCGGAGAGTAGAAAGATCATATTGCGAAAATTTTGCTCACAATTCTTGCAATCGGTGAAGTCCACTGCGACAAAATCATCCTCGTTGGATTCTCTGAAGAACGAGATTTGCGCCCGTACAAAGAATACAAAGCTTAGCAAAGATATCCAGAGTGCGGAGAGAAACATTTCCCTTCTTAATGGGATTAACTGTTTCAACTGAGCAGCTGTTCAGGCAGTCGAAGCGCTTTTATACTGGCTTCGGGGAGAATGCATTAAAGTACTTTCTCAGAACCACAAACGGTTTGCAAATAAACAAGTAAGTTTAAAGCTAATTTACCGAGATTGAGAAAGCATAATATTACCGGATACATTCAAGTATTCAACTTCAACGGAAACGGAATTAAAAACGATATCGCAAACTCAATAATAAATGATCAAACTACCAGTATTTCCACAACTGTATATAGCACAATATATAAATAAAGATTGATTTCAAATAGTGCAATAAAAATCAACAACAATTTCGAAAGTAGTCTATTGATAGATGATCCTTTAGTTTCAGTATTACTAGACCTACCTGAGATAGAAAATATATAAGGTAATTTATTTAAACGCACTACAAAACTTTCATTTTTTTAGACCATATACTGTCTGATATCCAAGTCGCGCTCCCTGAGCTTGTGATCGATCCAGCGTCTGTATAGTTTAACGTTCGTATAGATACCCAGCAGCTGTGGTCCATCGCAGCGTGCTGCACGTGCAAGGAGACCGGCAAGAACGAAACGATCATCCGTTCCAGGCAGAGGACACATGAGGGGAATCGCGCCAAGATCGCTGCATACAAAATTATCTTTGTCGCCGCCGATGCAAAGCAGGGTATCATTCAGTGCATAACGCCTGCCCAGTATGGAGAGGCGCAACTTTACTGCACACTGATCCCGTGGCAGAACGTACAGCGCAGATCGTTTGGGCAACGTTGCATTGGCCTGGAAATCACGCTTCCGCCAACCTGCCACATAGCACTGGCTGTAGTTGTAGACAAGTTGAGGAGGTGGCAAACAGATACCCTGTATGTGCGGTGCCAGCTCGAAGGGTTGCTCCGGCGGCAGTAGCAACAGAGCAACATTGTGAGCTGCAGGAGATTGTGTGTAATTTGGATGCAGCAGCAGCTCATCGACGGGACGCTCTTGATGTGCCAGTGGCTCCAACTCTACTGCTGCATCCCACTCACCTGCAACCACGCGCAGCTCGGTTGCATTCCTGCCCTGCACACAGTGGGCGGCGGTGAGCAGCGCCAGTGAAGTAATCAATGCACCGCTGCAGAGATAATCCTCGCCAGCGAAAATGGCCACCAGCCAAGGGAACTCGCCAAACTTGGACTCCTGCTTCTTGTAGCCCCAGGGACGCAAATGAAACCAGAGATCCAGGCGACTACCACAGGTATAGGGTATTTCCGAGACGTTAGACTTAGGGGCAACTAAGAGCTGCAGAAGAAGAGGCATAAAAGAAATCTGCTGTCTTTCTCTCTGCCTCTCCAACTCACCGTCTCATTTATGTTACAACACTTTTCCATGTAGTGACAATGTTCCTCATCCTGCAGCGTGCGACTACGATCGGGATAGAAGTGTCCATCTAGCATGAGACCTTCATTACAGAGTCCATACGGCACACAGTGCTTCTCCACCCCACAGGACTTGTACTCCACACAGCTGCCAAGACACATTAGCGACGGCATCCAGACCAGCATTATCCACAACAGTTTCACTTTGTCCATTTTCACTTTTGCACGAGCTTAAGTGGGCGCCTTGGCACCTTTTATAGCCTCTTTTAAGGGGTCACACAACACGATTACGATCCCACTCT
Source organism: Zaprionus africanus (assembly GCA_018151435.1). Taxonomy (NCBI): domain Eukaryota; kingdom Metazoa; phylum Arthropoda; class Insecta; order Diptera; family Drosophilidae; genus Zaprionus; species Zaprionus africanus. Next base: position 1,782,044 of record JAECXB010002306.1, on the reverse strand, counting down.
GATTGGGTTAAATATAGTAACTGCAAGTTTCTAAAAATAGTTTCCGGAAAAATCACTTGATGGACGAGCAATCAAAGCCGCCGCCTCACATGTCCAAACAAATGCAATTTTATACTCTATAAAGTGAAGGGACTTATGCGACTTAAGATTTGGGTTGAATTATATAGAGTGTTTACTTATTTTAAAAAATTATAGGGGAGGTAACTCTACAAAAAAACTACTATAGCTTGCTTTCTGAAGAACTCTATTTAGTTATAAAACTTGTAAGATTGATTAAGTTATATAAAATGTAATGGAATATGTTCTTATAACGACTATATGGTATATTGCCTCGATTCGGTTTCAGTATACGTACAAATACTCTTAGTTATATTTTCAAAAAATCTAGATTACTAAGCACAAAAATTCAATTAAAAATTCAATCATTTTAAATCATTAAGTTGCATATCTCAATTTAAACTCACCTCATGATCATGAATATATATAAATATATATGCATAGCCTCTCTGGAAAAGAAAGTGTATTAATAGATTAAGCTATCGTCTATTGTAAATTTCTACTTAACGTATTACTCTCGTCTTTCCATCCCCAATTGTTGTTATTGTGTGTTTTCTTTGCGCAGCAACATCAACACGTATCCGTATCTGTATCTGTATCTGTATCTGTTACATTAAATGCAACTTGTGCGTCATAGTACAGCAAATATGTGCTATGCACATATACAAATGTATTTACTGTATACTGTGTGGTATATGGATATATATAGAACAGTATCTTAATGCACAATCGTCGCTTAAGTGCACGTAAATTGAATAAAATTTCGACAAGTTTTAATACACAAGATGTGCATAGAACATGCCAGACAGTCAGGCGGCAGAGAGAGAGACAGCAATAGACAGAGAGAAAGATAGCTGGCTGACTGTTTGGGGCCGCCGGGTGAATGTGAATCTGAATCTGAATCTGAATGCGAAAGCGCTCGATAGACTCACAACTCAAGTGAGTTAGCTTCGGTTTGGTTCATTTCGGTTTGGAGAATGTATTTTGTATTTTGTATTTGTTCTCAAGCTACTGTTGTTGTTCTTGGGGGCAGGTGACATCGTCTTCGAGACAAAGTTACGTCCATTTTGCCGACTTCGTTTTGTGTAAAACTTAATTTGCTAAATCGTGTTTGAAAACACTTTCAACAACAAACGTTATCCTTGAGGAAATTAAATGTTATGGCACAAGTGGTGAAAATTTGGAGACATGACCGCAGACACAAACATTATGCTCAGCCATGCCCCTCTCCGCCTCCCACTTTGCCTTGTTTTCAATTAATATGAAAATTTATTATGTACTTTTGTCGGAAGGACACAAAAAAAGAAACAGAAACTCATCCATTTTATCGTAAATTTACAAACCATTTCCCGTTTTTTGACCTTTGGCCAGGAAAAAACGGTTAACACATTTTGTTATAAAAGTGAATTATGCAAATGACGTCAAGAATAAATTGAAGTGTTGAAATATCGGAAATGCACAGGGACGCGATATAGTCCATGTGATAAATGACCAGCAACAATAACAGTAAAGTTTTTATAAATAGAGCGAAGTTTTTCAGTCCTGGCATATTTTGTTATTTTTGTAATTATCTCGATTAATTAATACACTGCTCGAAGCCAAATAAAAAGTGTTTAGTTTAATTTACATGAGAAAACATAAATTAACATCAGTTTTTGTTGTCCCACAAAGATAAATATTTATCGTTAACTTGACAAAAAATTTACCTCGATTTCAACACATAATTCAAGCTGATTGACTTCAATGACTTATTAGTTTGGGATAAGAGATTTATATTATAAAAAATATTAAAGCTTTAAAAAACATTATGATTGTTTTCATAACAATTGAAAAGCTAATACAATTTATACATTTTGTATATTTTATATTTTTCCTTATATTAGTTCATTTAGTTATCTTTTTGAGCGTCTTTATAGGAGCGACAGCCAGAGTTTCAACTTTCAATATCTCTCTCCTTTGAAAGCTACTCAAGTGCATTTGAGATTGAGCATGAAACCATTTAAAGCTCAATTTGCACTTTCTCTCTTACATGCTCAGCTACACTCTCTTAAATGCAGTTAGCGCAGAACTCACTCGACTCCAGTGGAGTGAAATATTTACACTGCAGCAAACAACTCAACTCTCTCTTAAGGCCAAACCGACTCCACTCTAATACGCTTAAGAGAAATAAGAGTATAGATGGATGCAATTTGAGCTGAGTTGAAAGGAAAGGAAAAATAAAAGAGTGGATGGGGGTTACTTGTAAATTGAGCTGAGTTGACTCTGAAATGGAGCATTTAAGAGTCTTAGTAAATGAAGTTAAATATAATTAAATAAACTTTTCAATTATTCAAATTAGTTATATTACCTAACTTTATATGGAATTAAATATATAATAATAAAAAAAAATGAAATCAATGAAATATAAATTAAACGACGGAACGTTTGCAATCTAAACAAAAAATGTGTTGCCAATTTATTAATATTTTTATGTACGCGAATTGAATGAGAAAATAATAAAATGTGAAACTGCACGTTCTGAAACTTCAGTTACAAATGTTAAAAAATGAATTGGGTTATTTAAGAAATAGTAAAGTATATAACGTTAGTGTAGAATATTAATGGGAATCTCAAAGTATGAGTAATAATTTGATCACAATTGTATGTCCTAATGCAACGAATTTTAGATTATTATCTAAATAAGTAATCACTTAGCTGAACATATTTCAATTTTTTCAAGTAAAACAAATCAATCGCATGCCCAGATTTGGATTCTTTATCATTCAAAGTCCAGATGTGATAGTGAAATTTTCAAAAATGTTTTTTTAGGACTCCGATTATCTGACTTGTTTCCATCATGATGTTTTGAAATATCCAGATTCGTTTCAGAACAAGCTCGCTTAGCTTTTTATTACTTCTTAGCAGTTGGTTGTCCCTTTACACAGAAAAACCCTTTCTGCCCCAATTAAGTTCAAATAACACGCTCATTATTTAACATAAGTATTTTACTTTTATTCCGTTTCAAATGTGAATCAAAAGAGTCTGCTGCATGTGGAACAGAAAGGCGAAAGGGAAACTACGAGCAAAAATAAATGGAAACAATAGAGAAGCATATCTGTAAAAATATCCGATACATGAAATATGTATATGTATGTACGTATATATATATATAGTATTTACTATGCCACATCATAATCGATCAGCTAAACTATCCAATAAAAGCGCTTCATCATCGGCTTCAGTTCGGAGGAGGAGCGAGCATCTATCTATGTGGACCAGTTGAATCCATTGGCCACCCAACCAACGCAACGTCACAGCGTGTCATTGAAGAGTCGCTTTGCCTTCTTATAGTTCGGATTGATCGGTCCAGGTAGGACATGTGGCTTGAGGGCACTCTTGCCCGGCAACCGATTCGCATCGTAGGGCAGCTGTGGCGATAACTTCAGCTGGCGATAGTAATCGCTCTTCGGATAGGCGCTGTTGCACTTGGTTACGATGCGCACCTTCTTGCCACTACTGCCCGTTAGGGGCGTGGTCAGCTGCCTTAGACGTTGTGCTGGATTCTTGGGCGTTGTCTGAGCATTGGCCAGGGGATTGAGCAGCAGCTTGCTGTTGGCCTGCTTCACTTGCACTTTGCGTGCGGCAACAAAGAATTCCTCTTCCCCGGGCTGCAGTGGTTCCGACCAACCACCGTTGCTAGACTTCGATGGAGTCTCAACAGGTGCGGGAGCAGGTTCTGCTGCTGCTTCTGATGGTTCTGGAGCAGGTTCTGTTGCTGTTTCAGCTGCTGCTGGTGCAGGAACTGCTTCTTTCTCGACTGTGGCCTTTGCCTTGGCTTGCGCCTTGGACTTCTTAGATTGCACCTGTGGCTTCTCTTCCGTCTTTTTTTCCTGTTTCTGTTTGGGTTCTTTCTTGGCTCTCTTGGCTGGTTTGGGCTTTTCACTTGCCTCTTCCTCTTCCAGCTCTGGCTCCGCCTCCTGTTCATCGGCCTCCACCTCTTCGACCACCCATGCATCATTGATACTGGAACGCAGCTTCTCGTTGCGCTTTACTTGCTTCTGCAGCTTGCTGGACATTGCCTTGTTCAAGACCTCATCGAAATTTTCCTCGTCCACCTCGTCAAAGTTGATGGAGCTGAGTATACGCTTGCGCTTGGATTTGCTCAGCTTTTTCAAATTACGTCCAGTGGCAAAACTGGACTCCTCGAACTCATCGGCCTCGGCAATCTTCTGCTCCACCAATTCTGAGAGTGGTGTGCCCTCCGGCTTGGGCATGTTGCGTACACCCAGTGGGAATTCGCCGGCTGCATATGTCTCGAAGATGTGCATCAATTTGCGTAATCCCTTACGGCGTTTGCTGTTGTATTCCTGTGTGCGCAACAGTGTCTGCAGCTCTTCCAGCACACAGTCGGCGTTCAATGGCAACTCAGGCATAAGCACATCCACATTGCCCGCACGTGGATCAAGGGATGTGGTCTCCTGCTGCTGCTGTGATTGCTGTTTGTCTTCCTCCTCCTCTTCCTCTTCATCGAAGCCAGAGTCAAGCTTCTCCACATCGTCTATCGAGGCAGTGGGAAAGCCCATTTCCTTCCATGCCTTGTATTTCTCGCTGTACTCACGTCCCAGTTCGCTCTGATAGAGCAAGTGATAGAAAACTCGTGTCCGACACTGTGCCACTAGCTTGGCATCCCGTTGGGTGCCCATATATTGTACAAAGGGTCGCAGGAAGAGATTCACCTGTGCTGCGGTGATCTCTTCATTAGCCGCCTTGGCCAACTCCTCGAAGAAGACGTCCATGTAGTGCATGGTGATTCCACGCGACTTGGGCTGTTCGGACAACACCGATTGTTGCATGGTCTCATTGAATGTCTGTATAAGCTCTGGTGACCATTTGCTCTTTTTCAACAGACGCAACATGTAGCGCAGCATGCGCCGCACAAGCATCAAGAATTTATCCATACGCCACTGATCGATGCCAAACCACTCATTGCACATGGTGCGCATGAAGGCGCTGAAATATGCCAAGCTGCAGGCTGTGTTTCCTCCAAAGCTGTCGATCAGCTGGGCCAGTTGCTCTGCGAGATCCTCCTGCACCAGTGGCTTGTCCGACATCCAAACATTGTAGTACAAACCCTTCCATATTCGCATAAAATCATCCTCAGTAAATGGAAATGAACTCTGTGCGCGCAGCTGGAACCATTTTTTTAACTTGCGCAGCTGTCGATTGCGCTTTGTTAAGTCATTGCACGCGAGAGCACGCACAATTTTCACCTCCTGTGCAATTACCAACAGCTCCTTGGGCACTTTGGCCTCTGGAGCGCCGCCACTTTCCAGATTTTCACTGTTATTATCATCCTCGTCAATGGCCGCCACCTGTGCGCTGCGTTTGTTTGGCCTTTTTCTTGTTACCATTATTGATGAATTTGTAAAACGGCCGGAACTTTTCGCAAAAAAATTCCTTCGGTGTGTATTGAATGCGAGAGAGGAGGGCGCACGTGTTGTGCGGTCTTGTAGAAATCGATTAATATTTGATTCCACGCTTGCGACCTTTTACAACACTTGTTATTTTACACGTAAACGATAGTTGCATAAGGTGGTGTTTGGCATCTATTGTAATTCCATGTCTTATACCCGACAGATTGAACAATAATGTATGATAAGCAAAATAAAATATTACTTTGCTGATATCCTACTTTGCAGTTTTTCAAATATGCAGCAGGGCAGCTACATATTAATAACACAAGTACCATAGTTCAACTATCGGTTATCCTTGTTTTTTTTTTATATATATATATTTGTTTGGTTTTGAAATAATATTTTCAGTACATTATTTATTTTATTTTTTAAAAATAATATTTATTTGTATTTTCTATTTTTAAAAGAAACTCAATTTGTAAGTTTATTCAATGCCTTTCAACACTGTATATAAAAACAAGTTGGTAGCCCTTTTCGCCAGCTGACATTCTAAATAGTAATTTCAATTCGATTGGCTAAAAAAAAGTTAACATTTTACAAATTTAATCTTCAAAATGTCTGTGTTAACTGTAGAAACTCCTGAAGAATACCAAAAATATATTTGTGCAGACAAAACAACCGTCGCACTTTTCTCTGCGGATTGGGCCGAACAATGTGCTCAGGTTAACGATGTGCTCAAGGAGCTGGCGAACATTTTAGCAGATAAGCTGCAATTTATTACGCTTAATGCCGAGAAATTCCCTGAGATTTCTATGAAACATCAGGTAATGAGTACATATCAAAGCAATATAAATGATAAAAACTTAAATGGAATATTTTGACAGATCGAAGCAGTGCCCACGGTTATATTCTTCAGCAAAGGCTCTGCTGTAGATCGTGTGGATGGTGTCGATGTTGCCGCCATCACCAGCAAGTCCAAGAAATTGGCTGAAAGCGCGAGCAGTGCCGCTGCAACGGGGCAGAGCTTGGAGGATCGTTTGAAGGCGCTCATAAACAAGGCGCCACTAATGATATTCATGAAGGGCGATCGAAATGCACCACGGTGTGGCTTTTCGAAGCAGCTAATCGCAATTGTTAACGAAACTAAGTGAGTTAATTGCATCATCGTCCATTATAGCGATTTTTATAATCCTCTTGCAATCTTTTATAGAGTACCGTATGAAACTTTTGACATTCTCTCAGATGAGGAAGTACGACAGGGTCTTAAGACCTATTCAGACTGGCCAACATATCCCCAGGTTTATGTTAATGGCGAACTAATTGGTGGTTTGGATATTATCAAGGAACTATTGGCCAATAATGAGCTGGAGGCCTCGCTTAAGGGTTAAACTTCCGAAACCCTGGAGCATGCCGATTATACCACATAGACCAGGAACCAAAACAACGCTTCTCACAAATTTACAATGACTTTTATATAACAAAATAAAAGGAAATTAAAATTGAACTGAACAGGTGTATTTAATGAGTTTATTAAATTAAAGCAGATTTTTAAATTAAAATGAAAAGTTAATATGAGTTAAATAATTCTACTAATAATTGTAATACAATTGTATTATTATAATTTAATTGTAATCATTATAAATTAAATATTTCCCGGCTTTATGTTTTTGTGGTTTACACTCATCCAAACCGACCGCGTCCGTGCAAAAAATAAGCTGCATACCGAGCTAAACGGAATCGTCTAGAACGTTCTCCAACACTGTATAATGTTATTGCTTTGCAGCACTTTTCATATAAAACAGCTGTAACAAGCCGCTTGCAAACAGTTCTAAAACACAATCGTACATAAATTACACAAAATTCTGAAATGGCTGAAGCCAATGCTACTGTAGAATCTAATGGCGAAGAAAAGAAACTAAGTGATATATTTCTAAATGGATGGAATCTCTTTGATGAGCTCGAAGTCACTGAGCTGCCCTTCAATAGCACAGAATTTCAGGTATGCACAGAGAAAAAATATATTTCCATTTGCTAAATACAACAAATTGTTTAATGTAGGGCAAAGTTAAGGCCGCCATGGGACACTTTGAGCAGGCCACTGTAATTGTCAATCAAGTAAACATGTTCAGTCCGAATGAGCAAATCGACGAGGTCTCCACAGAATCGCTGCCCTTCATGCTACTCCCATATTTTCTGGGCAAGCTCACGACCAAGGTGAACAAACCAAATAGCACAGAAATGATCGATCTGGGTGAGATCTATTTTAACGATCATCTGCAACGCTGTCAGGAGTACGAACTCTGTGATGCACCCAAAAAGAAAGCCGACCAAGATAACAAAACGGATGCAGCTCAGCAGAAGAGCGAGCAGCGTGAACTAATTGAGGCTGCTTACAATCGCAATGATAAGATCGCACAGTATCGCAAGATGAAAGAAATCGATGAGTATATGGCCAAGATGCGCAATGCGGTCAAGAACAAAACGGCTGATGAAGAAGTGCGTCGTGAATTCTTTTTGAAATATCTACAGAAGAGCATCATTGATTCCAAGCAAGAGCTGGATAGTCTGCGCGTCATGAAGCAAATGGTTCAGATGCGTCTCGAACGTCTGAGTGCTGGAGAAAGTGCACCCTCCTTTAATCCGGCTGCAGTGCAGCAACCAAGACCAAGACCACCTGTTCCCGAGCACGGTCATAGTCATGGCGAGGGCCATAATCATGATCACCACCACCATCATCATCATCATCAAGCTCCGCCCAAACCGAAGCCATTGCAACCATTTATTATAACACGCAATGCCACACAGAAGGCAGTCTTTGGCCTGGGCTACCCCAGTTTGCCAGTTATGAGCGTGGATGAATTCTATCAGCAACGCGTCGACGAAGGCATCTTTCCGGACGCACAAAAGATGGCAAAAATCAATCAAGAAAAAGCAATTGCCGCTGCACGTGACCCTAACGAGCAGGAGGATGAGGAGAAGGCGGCCGAGGAGTTGCAGCAGGAAGCAGATGATCCCGAGTACTTGGCACGCAGGCGACGCATGGATGAGTACAAAGATGTGGTACGTCGTGGAGATGGTAATCGGCATAATCGTAGTTAGATTACATACTCAATTTTTATATACGAATTCAATAAAGTATTTGTTTTTTAACAAAAAATTTATGAAAATTAATATACAAATTATTTCATATTTCAAATACTGCGCGCATGGTAGGCAAATATACTGTGCGACCTTTTTCTATTTTCAAGAATACTTTTTGGTATTTCTCAACAAACGGCTGTGAGGTCACACTGTCTGTCTAAAGAAATCAACAACAACATAAGAAATAGTAAAAAGGCAAGACAGAGACCTTAAATTAACTTTTATTTCAAAAGCACTCGCTATCTGAGACATAAATCAAATATTGAAAGCACAATTATAATTAATAAACTATTGACGAATCGAACGCACAACTAGTTGTACTCGCTATTGGAATTTGCGTAGCTATAATTGTAATTTGTACATTGGAAACATCGATACCATAGCAACCAGCACGAGCACCTCCACCACCCACGGTTAATACAGCAACAACTACAACAAGCACAAACATGTCTGTCAGTGACTTTATGAAAGGGTTACCCATTCATGATTCGAAAAACTTTACCCACCTGAGCAACGATCATGGTATACGGACATCGCAGAAACGTGCATCCGTTTATTTGCCCACTGAAGATGTGCCCGAACAGGCTCAACTGATTGTGATGGACAAGAGATGCGTTCTACTGCGATATCTAACACAACAGTGGGACAAAAAGACGCTGCAGCGAAAGCGTGAACATGGCAACGATGGCAACAATGGCAACAACGCAAACAGCACAACGAATGGCAGCAATAGCAGCAGCAAAAAGCGCCCACGTTACGATGGCAACGAGCTCTTGTAGGAGGGAAGAATCAGAGCTATATAGCCGGAGACCAGCAGCAGGAAACGGAAGACACAAATGCCTACTTACACACACACATACTGCAAAATACAAACACATCAGCAAAACCAACTACCATTATAAGCATAAGTTTTTTCCCATATTTGTTTTAATAAATTGAATAAGTTAAAAACTAAAACAACAAACTGAACGACCATCGTCGTCAATTTCTTACTTCATTTATAGTTCCACTTTGTCAAACTGCGCAATTTCGGAACATTTCGAATTAACCTCGCTACAAGGTAAGGCTTTAACAGTGTGGCAACACTGGCGTTGAATTTGTAAACAATGCACAACAGCTGCACAATCTTTACATTTGCAATACAATTCAACTGATACGGAAGGCAATATGTTAACCAACAGGTCGCGTTGGACGATTATCGTTTTTAAATTCCTAATTCATTTATAATTTCACTTTGAGCTGCGCAATTTCAGAACTATTTGAACTTAACACGCAGCAAGGAACTTGCAAAGGGACTTAACAGTTGAATTATTTATTCGTGATAAATCGTTTATGTTATGATAAACAAAAAGATACCTCTGCTGTGTCCAATTGTGTTTCATTTTACTTCGATAACAATTATTGGATTTGACTACAATATTTTAAAGGCTAGTTTCAATGATGTCCCAAATCCTTGGGATCTGGCTTGCCCCACTGCTTCTCCCACCAGGCAACGAATTCCTTCTTACGCTGCTCGCGCTTGGCAAAGTACTCTGGATATTGTGCCTTTTCTAGCGGATGCCAGTAGTCCATCACCCAATCTGGTGGAATGACTTCACGTTCAAAGGCGCAACCACCAGCGCTGTTGGCGACTGTAAGAGACCAAGGAAGAAAATGAACTGATACTTAAGAGGTGTGCCAATTAGAACTTACAATTGCGAGGCTGGCAATGCTTTGTCTCGAAGAGCTCCCGTTGTCCCAGGGCCAGCAGACGAACGCCTTCTGAAATATCCTTGCATTTGTTCTCATCGAAACGGGCACGCATCAGCACTGCCCTGTAGCGGAACACCTCACTGCATCCAACCAAGATGGGCAATGGAGAACCAAAACAATTCATTATATAATCCAACCGTGTTCATGAGGACTGCAATCGAACTGCTGACCGAGAGTACTTACCGGCGATCATACCAGGCCTCCAGGTTGCGCACTGCACGTTTGTACAAGCTGCACACCTGGCGCTTGTGCGAAGTAATGGCTATTGGCACTTGAGCCATGTTTCCTTGCGGTAATTGTATAAACTCTGCAATTTGCTGTGCTCCAACAACAACAGACTGTGAGAGCTGTCAAAATTTGTGTGCTGCAAAACGAAGGCACTCAACTGCTAGCCAACACTGACAACACAGTGCTGCCAGATCTATACATTAACTTGAAAGCCAACTACAGTAATAAAATTTAAAAATAATAACTTTATTTGCCTAATAAATTATATGTTAAAAATATGATTAGACTTATAAAAATGCGTTATTAAATTGGGAAATACAAATCTCCAAATTAACTCATAACATTCAATATTGACTGAACAATATGCTCAGGTATTTGTAGCGGTTGTTCACACAATTCGCCCGTATCCTTGTCGTACATGTAAATTTCATTTACAACACGATCCTCGTGCTCGGCATCCAAGGAGGATACCAGCACCAAGGAGCCTTCGGCCAGCTCCGTTAATATTTGTTCGATGTCATGTTCACTTACAGATCCCGCTGGTGTGCCAATCGACGATGCAGCATCATCAATAAAGTCAACAGTATACACAGTATCGTCTTGGGATAGAGTATCTGTACTCTCGGTGTCTGGAGCGGTGCCATCTATGTCACTGACATAGTTAAGGGTGGTACCGTCTTCCAGATCAATGCGCAACACTTTCTTCTCACTGCCCTCGGCACTCTGTTGGGGCTGTGCTCCTCCCTCGTCCAGCAATGAGTTAAGTTCCTCCTGCAGTTGCTCCCCTCGATTCTCCACGAATGCTTCCCGTTTAATAGTAGGAAGCAAGCTAGTTTGTTCTTGTTGCAGTTCCTCCAGTTGCTCCTCTAGACGCTGTTGCACTTGCAGATGTTCCTCCTGGTTCTGCTGTGGCTTTAGTGGACGACGCCGTCGTTTTGCTGGTTTGGTTGTTTCTCCATTCTGCTGCTCCTCATCTGCTCGCCGCTTAGCCAGCGCATGCTTGCCCAGCTTCTGCTTGGTCACGCGTTCGTTCTCATACACCAAGTCGCCATCGCAAAGCACGCGTGCTGCTTTGCTGTGCTGCGATTTGGGACGCTAGAAAGACATTTCAAAAGAGTTCAAGACATGAAGCTAAAGGAATTCAAAGATTCTCTCACCTTTTTGGTATTCTCCGCTTGAGTGGCCACTATCTCCTGCCACTGGCGATCTGCCTCCGCACGTTCTTGGTCCTCTTTCTCCAGCTGCTCCTTGAGTTCCTGAATGTTGAATGCCTTTGGGTAGAGCAATGCCTTATTGATCAGTTGGCCATTGATGCGTTCCTCGCGTTTGTACTTGAGTTTAAGATCACGCCTCGTGCGTTTGGGAAACATTTGACACATAAGCGAGAAATCTGTGCCAATAATCTGCAGGCTGCGATAGAAACGGACGGTATCATCGGCAGACCAAGTGGGTGTGCGCTTGTGGCGCTTGTAGAAACCATTGTCCCCCGTTGTCTCATCCATGAGAATCAGCGATGAATTGGCCAGCACTTTGCGTGCCTCTACCTCGGCTGTTGTCTCAATCTCAAGGGTTTTCTCATCAATTATCATTTCTCCATTGGCGTCCAGCTTCAGCTGTGGCACGGGCATGGCTGATGCTCCGTTTGACTCTGTCTGTGCCTCCAGCAGTTCCGTTTTTGTGGGCTTGGCATCATCCGAACCAGTTACACTGCTAGTTTCCGCCTTGATGGTAGTGACCAATGGCTTCTGCTCCATAGGATTACTGTCGGGATTGTAGAAGATCATGTCGAACATTTTGAACGTGGCTTTATCGGGCACGCCTTTGTTAAAGCGTGTCTCAAAGTCACGCTTGGCATTCACACGTTGTGCCTGTGACTTCTCGCCGTCTCCTCCTTTGCGCTGTTTTCCACTGCCACCACCGCCGCCACTGTCGGAAAAGACAGAGCAACTGGACTCTGTGCGAATGCGACCCATGCCGGCAGGACTCATGACACTACCCAAGTACTTGGGAGATGCCTGTATTTGTTGTGGGGTTCCTCCGCCTACGCCACTCGCCGAAGATCCACTCAGATAACGCTCACGTCTTGTTGGCGTGCCCGGCGATGGGTAATCCCCGTCAAAGTCTGCCGCAAGGGGAGAACCCACAAAGCTGTTGCGACGCTGACCAAAGACTGGAGTGGGACGCACTCGTTGACGAGCCTGTGCCTTACTCGGGGACATGGGGAATCCATTTGCTGTCTTCTGCAGATCCATTTGTATGACATTGTCTTCGATATCTGAATGAAAAACATCATCGAATTGCCCACTGGCAGCCGGCATTTTAAATGCAACCTCCTCCTGCAACGCATCATATTCTGTGTGTTCTTTCTTGGCAATTCGGAGTGGCTCGGGATCTGCTGCGGCTTGCAGAGGCGCTGGTTCAGCATCTTCCTTACGCACTTTCCGCTTGATCTGACTTAAATTGGCAGCTGCCTTTATACGTTGCCGTCGCGCGGACATAGCGTTAACTTTGTTCTTATATTTCTCACATGAAATTGGGCAAATTAAATGCGAAATAACTCAGTATAAAAAAACAACAACAACAGATACTATGTGCAGCACGAGTTTCTTCTTCTGTGTTGGGTAACGTTTAAGTATATGTAAGCTATTCAGGGCAGTATGCTGTTAACAGCGCACTGAAACTGGTATGCTGGTAACGTACAAGGCAAAAACTACTATTGCTCACTATTTTTGTAACAATAAGCAGTTAATATTGTCAGTTGTTTTTGTTTTTCTCAATATAATAAATTAACCGAAACGATAATTCAATAATGAACAAATAGTTCTATAAATGAACAAATAGTAAATAATGAAAAATCCATCATTATTTTTACATGCAATATGATGTTACTTCTGCAGAAGAAATGATGCCTACTACATAGTTGTTAGGTTAAAAACGAAATAATAAATAGAAAAAGTGAATCAATTGTCATAAAATTGTCAAAAAAATTTTTTTACTGCAAATAATTTAAGGGAACACACATTCAAAGGTTCATAGGCTATTTGTTCCATATGGACCGCTAAAAAGCTGTTGTAAGCTATGTACCCAGCTTAGACAAGTGCCAGAGATATTGCGGAGTTTTGCAACACTCAGAACAAAGTAACAGCAACAACAACAACAAGGGAAATTGCAAGTTGCACGTTTTGAACAAAAATGTGAGCGCCTTGATAACACAAACGAAAAAACACCCATATATATACAGATATATAGTAGATATATACAAAAATTGTCAACAACAAAGGGCTTCAAAACAAAATTCTAGAAGTTGAAAAAGGCAAAGGCTACAAATGTGACAGGTGGTGTAAAACGAAATTTCTTGGCGGAGGAACTAGCAATATATATTAATAACATTACAGCCGCTGCCGCGCCGTATAGAGCGATTGTGTGTCTGTTATGCAAGCAGCGCTGCAAGCACCACCAGCAGCCGCCGCAGTAACAACTAAAACTAGCCGGTCATCATGCTGGTAAATCGCATACTGTTTGCCATTAAAAATTCATCCAAGGAAACATTGCGCGCCTGGAGCTATCAATGTGAATCGATATTGGCGCAACGTTCACGCCGCGTGCAGCAGCTCTTTAGCTTCTATCAATCCGTCTATGGCACACAGGGATTGAAGCAACTATGGCGAGCCTACTATCGAAGCGAACTGCGGCCTCCCATACGTGGCATGCTGCTAAGTGCTGTTGGAGTTCTTGGGCTGAATGTGAAAAAAATAGGCAGCGATGGCTTCGATTGGACAAGAGAACGTTTGGCATTGGGTAACTTTGATTTGTGCCAACGTGATGTGGAATTCATCAATACTCTGACCATGAATAAGCTCTGCAATCGTTGTCAGGATAAAAAGATGAAATATTGCTACTGTACCCTGGGTAATCAGCGTTGTAAAAAGACCGGCCTCCATCCGCCGACCACCTCGTCCAGCAGCAACAGCAGTGCCAGCACGACCAACAACACCATGGATGAGCAGGCTAGCATAAGCCGCAGTTGCCAGCCTGCGGTTCCATCGATTCAACTGGATACGCGCAGTACTCCAGTGGGTCAAATGCGTATACAGGCGAAGGAGGATAGCACATGGGAACCGTATTTCAGCAAGAATGAGTTTAGCATATGGCGCCGTGAGGAACGTGCTTCCCTCTACTCCTACAAGGTATACGCACGCTTCGATGATATTACGGCAGATGATTTTCTGCATGTCCAAACGGATCTGGACTATCGCCGGCAATGGGATGACACAGCGTTGCGGCTAGAACTGATCAGTGAGGATCCACAGCCGGGAAGCAATTCGCATCTGATCTACTGGGAGATGCAGTGGCCACGATTGTTTGCGAATCGGGATTATGTGTATACGCGACGTTATCACAAAGATGAAGGAAAGAAATTGATATTCATTTGCAGTCGGGCCGCCCAACATGCAACATATCCAACGATATCGGGTAAAGTGCGCGTCACTGACTACTGGAGCCTGATGGTCATTAAGCCATTCCGTGGATTCCATGAGCCGGGACTGCATTTTGTACTCACCTACTATGACGATCCGGGGGTATCGATACCGCAGAACATCAAGTCGTGGGTAACGCAAAAACAAATGCCCGAATTTCTTACGAAAATGTATGTGGCCACCAAGAACTATGCCTGTTCGCGGGCCATCAAGATGAAGGACATGTTCAATAGCTTCACTCTGATCAATGATGATTATACGGCTAATGAACAGCGCGGCAGCTGGCTGGGAAGCCTGCGTCGCCATCGTCGGCCCAAACTGAACAACGAGAACAATGAGAGAGATCGATAGATAGAGATGCAGTTCCATCCGTGAAATCAAGATATATATGCGGTAGATCAGAGAACAAAATATAATGAAGCAACAACAGCAGAAAAAAAAAATAATAATACTATTTTTCCCCCTTTCATCTTATGTTGTAATTTCATTTCTTTTTAGTATAAATATATCGATTACTAATTAGGGTTCCTTTAGTTCTCGTGCACTCTTCTCTATGGTATCTATAGTCCCCGTTAGTTCTCTTGCTTTCTTCCCCCACCCATTTGACTACAAAATGTGCAATTGTATAACAGACTTTGAAGGCATTTAAAATGGATTGGAAGTACAGTCAAACTTAGCTAGAAATAATTTTCAAAGGTGTTCAACAATTTTATAGTTATTATATATTTTACTCTTTTATTTTGAATTCTTTTTAAAACTGAGCTCGACTGTACGAAAACACTTGCATGAAACACATCTACACACAGATATATACATAGATATAGTATATATATACACTCACATATGTTACAATTGAAATAAAACTGTTTAAGTTTGAAGGTCACTGAAATTATACAAGAAGAAAACAAATAAATACAAAACGAAATCCACATTTGCCAAAGGAAATAATCAATCAATTCTCCAAATAACAAATTAATCCCTTTGATAATGAGAGTTTTAAAAAAGTACAATCAATTTTGTATGGGCGGAAATTTGGTCTCTAAAACATTATTAAGTAATTGGCGTGACTCTTTTTCAATAAAGACGAACCTACAAAAGCTATACAAAGTATTTTAATTTATTGATCAAGCTTAAAGTTGTTCTTGATTTGGAATTAGGAATTCTTTGAAATAGCTTGGAGTTGTTGCCTCAATGAATAATTCATGAAAGGAGCTTGAAAGCTTTGATTTAAAAATTCTCTAAAGAGTTTCTTCATCTCTTTTTGGTGCATTCATTATGCATTCAAACTGAATTAAACATTTTATTCAATTGGAAGGTAAATGCAAATTCGATCAAGTTGAGTTGGGATCAATAAAGCAAAAAATGGAATGTGGATCTAAGTTTAGCGTAATAGTAGTAGTTATATTTTTTATTTATAGATCGCATTCGGCATTCCGAAGCTTACATAAAATCCTTGCAAGAAAGTTGAGATGAAGTCAAGTTAAAGTAATTTGAAAGTTATTCGAGTTATTCACTTTGCAAGAATTCTGTAGGATAGATGTAAATACAAATGGTTAATACAGTTGAGAGTTTGAAGAGATTCTATATCAGTAGTTGAGCTCCAGCTCCTCCTCACAGTTCCTCCTTAACGCTGGGAGGATTCTTCATGTAGGCAATAAAGTCTTTGCTCGTCCTGCCACCATTGTACTCCAGCTTCGTTTTGAGGTAGGAGAAAATATAGGATGGTAGGATATCCTCGCACATTATACTTGCCACATAGCGTGGTATACTTGGTACAATCGATGGCCACAAACACGGCACGTGGATCATCTTGCAGAGCATTGGCAGCCGCCGTAAACTCGGGCTTTGTGTGCTTACAGTGGCCACACCCTGGTAGGGGAAAGGCATATTAATAGATTTAGCCGATTTTAGATTAGTTTATATCACTTACATGGCGCATAGAACATGACCAGCGCATGCTTCTTCCGCTTCAGTGTCGTGCTGAAGGTTTCATCGTTAAGAAAGAGCACCTCACTGTTCTCGTCTTCTTCCTCCCAGCTCTTCTCTGGCGGCGGTGGTGGTGGCGGTTCCTTGGGATCACGCATAAATTCGACAATTTTAGATGCCTCTCGGACATTTACATCGAATTTGTAGACACCATTCGAGAAGTATTTTACAGTTGGATAACCTTTGACCTTGTACTTTTCTCCAATGCTTGGCTCCTTGGTGGCATCCAGTGCCGCCAGTACGCCAGGCACATTCTTCTGCTTCATCTCCAGTGCAGCCTTCTCGTACTCGGGTTTCATGCGCTTGCAGTGACCACACCAGGGTGCATAGAACATAACTAGCACCGACTTCTCATCCTTCAGCGCCGGCTCGAAGCCTTGCGTGGTTAGATGCACAATTTCAGAGCTTGTATCCGCTGACCAATCCGGCTCCTTTGGTTTGGCCGTTGGCTTCACATTCGGATTAAGCATAAATGCAACCAAAGCATCCTTGGTATTCTCACCCTCGTAGGTGAAGCGCTGTTTACCGTTCTCAAAGTAAATCAAGGTGGGAAAGCCTGGAGAGGATTAGGGAATCATGAATTCGTATTATAAACGTAATATATGAATATTCTCCTCACCTGTTATGTTAAAGAGTTTGCGAACTGGTGCATTCTCCTGGCGCTCCACATTCATGGCAGCCAGCAGGTAACCGCCCTGTGCCTTCAGCTCCGTTGCGGCTTTGCTGTAGTCTGGCTTCATGCGCTTGCAGAAGCCACACCAGGGCACATGGAACATGACCAGCATAGGTCGTATATCCTTCCGCAGGTGCTTGGCAAATGTGGCGGCGTCATTAAAGTGCAATACATCCGCTCCTGCGGGATCTTCTTCCCAGGGCAAATCTCCCGAGGGATCACGCATAAATGTGACCATTGATCCGACGTTCAATTGACGATCATAGTCTTTATGGAAATCTCCATCCTTGTAGTGGCGCAGTGCATATGGTTCCGGCGTCACTTTCAACTTCTTGCAGAGTTTCTTTTTTCCTGCTGGCTGCAATCCACGAACAACATGGTTCCAGTGCCACGAATCGCTTCAGCCGCTTCGCGAAATACCTTTACCTCGCTGGCTGCCTCTTTGACACTGGATACATAAAGGGCCAGCACATTATTCTTTGTCCGTATCAACTTTTTAAAGTCCTTGTAGTCCGTTATATCTTCCTGTACGGCGGAAAGTTTGGACTTTGCGGCAACAAGTGCTACCAGAAGCAGCAAAAGGGGCAATAAAAACTGTCGCTGGCTAAACATTTTGTGTTTCTTTGCACTTTATACTTAATTAGAGTAACTAAATAATTCAACAAATACGTCTAATTTGCGTAGCTAATTTAATAAAATCATTTTTCTTCCTTTTCCTTATCAATTCTCAACAATTGCAACTAAAAATGCCGATGGAGACGTCAGCTTTAAGTCGACTCTGGAGTTGCCAGATCGCAGCATAAGCTGTTGATTCAAACTTGAGTACATTTACACGGAATGGTAAACTTTGTTTGGTGTTAATATGTATTCATTCTGCACATTGAATATATTAATAAATGTCATTTATATGTAAAGCACAGAGATAAAGCGCTTTTATATTTATTTTTAATCTAAATCAAAAGAGAGTTAACTTAATTTCGTCTGAAGTATCGAAAAGTATCGAAGTCAGTTCGAAATACAGCGCTGTTAATTATACGTGGCAGTTGGCAACTCTGGTCGCTCAACTCTGACACATTAACAAGAGGCAAAAGAAGAAGAAGCAGCAGCGGAGCAGCAATTTTTTTTACATCTTGCCGCAGTGGATATAATTTTACTGTAACTGGATAAATATTATTATTAAACGCTAAGCGCTGACTGGTTAAAGATGCCCCTAAAATTGGACATCAAACGTCGTCTGACGTCACGGTCAGACCGTGTCAAGTGCGTCGATCTGCATCCGGCCGAACCGTGGATGTTGTGTGCCCTGTACAATGGCCACGTACACATCATGAATTATGAGAACCAGCAATTGGTGAAAGATTTCGAGGTCTGCGATGTCCCTGTACGCTCTGCTCGTTTTGTGGCACGCAAAAATTGGATTATAACCGGATCCGATGATATGCAAATACGCATTTTCAACTACAACACACTGGAGAAGGTTCATTCCTATGAGGCTCATTCGGATTACCTGCGCTGCATTGCCGTGCATCCCACACAGCCGCTGGTGCTGACTAGCAGTGGTACGTATCCCTCCCCAGATTTTCAGTATGGAATGTTCAGCATCCTCTCCATACAGTTTGCATTAAGTAATTAGGGTTTGTTTCTGGTGAAATCATCATAAACAAACATTGTGCTGACCTCAATTTTTTAGTTATAGGGAAACATTTTTGTTATCTGGCATGTAAAATCAAAACAAAAGATTTTTGAGTCTTTGAGCTAGTGGTTCTAGGAGAAGGGTGTATGCGATAATTAATTTAGTGAACGTGGCGTTAGTTCTAGTTATAATATCGAAACGATTTCATGAAATGTTGAACTTCTTACAGAAAAAAGTTCTACCCTCACCGATACAAATGTAATTGGTCTTTTATCTAGTTGATCTTCCACTTTATCTATTCAAACTTATCGCTAAATAAGTTTTATATCTAAATTGATGATTTACATTCGTTTCTTCTTCAGATGATATGCTTATCAAATTGTGGAACTGGGAGAAACTGTGGGCCTGCCAACGTGTCTTCGAAGGCCACACGCACTACGTCATGCAGATTGTATTTAATCCCAAGGATAACAATACCTTTGCCTCGGCATCTTTGGATCGCACTGTAAAGGTTTGGCAGCTGGGCTCAAATTTAGCCAATTTCACCCTCGAGGGACACGAAAAGGGTGTCAATTGTGTGGATTATTATCATGGTGGTGATAAGCCATATTTGATTTCTGGTGCCGACGATCGCCTGGTCAAGATTTGGGATTATCAGAATAAGACGTGTGTGCAGACACTAGAGGGACATGCACAAAACATCTCTGCTGTCTGTTTCCATCCTGAACTGCCCATTGTGCTGACCGGTTCTGAGGATGGCACAGTTCGTATCTGGCATTCGGGTACTTATCGCCTCGAGACTTGTCTGAACTATGGCTTCGAACGTGTCTGGACTATTTCCAGCATGCGTGGCACGAACAACGTTGCCTTGGGTTATGACGAAGGCTCCATTATCATTAAGGTTGGACGTGAAGAGCCAGCGATGTCGATGGATGTCGTGGGTGGTAAAATCGTATGGGCTAAACATTCCGAAATGCAGCAGGTGAGTGAAGAATTTAATATTGATTGATTTGGTATTGATTATTACTCCTTCCTTTCCCCAGGTCAATCTGAAAACCATTGCAGATGGCACTGAGATTAAGGATGGAGAACGTTTGCCCGTCGCAGTTAAGGATATGGGTGCCTGTGAGATCTATCCACAGACCATATCGCATAATCCCAATGGACGCTTTGTAGTGGTCTGTGGCGATGGCGAATACATTATTTATACATCGATGGCATTGCGTAATAAAGCATTTGGATCCGCTCAAGAGTTCGTCTGGGCCCCAGAAAGCAATGAGTATGCGATACGTGAGAATAATGGAACCGTGCGTCTATTCCGTAACTTCAAGGAACGCAAGAGCTTTACACCTGAATATGGCGCTGAGAATGTCTATGGTGGTTACTATTTTGGCGTGAAGACCTCTTCGGGCTTGGCCTTTTACGATTGGGAGTCCCTGCAGCTAGTGCGACGCATCGAAGTGCAACCACGTAATGTATTATGGAATGAGAGCGGCAGCCTCGTCTGCTTGGCTACCGATGATTCGTACTTCATTCTGGGCGTGGATACGGCACAAATTGCCAATGCACTGGAGACTAAGGAAGGACTGGAGGATGATGGTGTCGAGGCGGCGTTTAATGTGCTCGGTAAGGTATCATAAAGCCTATTATCAATCTATCCCTAATCCTGTTCCCTCTTTAGGTGAATTCAACGAGTCTGTCAAAACCGGATTGTGGGTGGGTGACTGCTTCATCTATACTAATTCGGTGAATCGCATAAATTACTATGTGGGTGGAGAGATTGTGACCATTTCCCACTTGGATCGCACCATGTACTTGTTGGGCTATGTGCCCAAGGACAATCGCCTCTATTTGGGCGACAAGGAGCTGAATGTGATTAGCTTCTGCCTGCAATTGTCGGTGTTGGAATATCAAACTGCCGTCATGCGACGTGACTTTGAACGTGCTGATCTGGTGCTGCCCACCATACCGAAAGAGCATCGCACTCGTGTTGCCCACTTCCTGGAGAAGCAGGGATTCAAGGCGCAGGCACTGCAAGTCTCCACGGATGCGGATCACAGATTCGACTTGGCACTGCAAATTGGTGAACTTGAGGTGGCACTTAAGCTAGCACGCGAGGCAGAGAACTCACAAAAATGGTCACAGCTGGCGGATGTGGCGGCACGCAAGAATAACATGGCTCTGGTGAAGGAGTGTATGCAGAAGGCTAACGA
Organism: Zaprionus africanus; assembly: GCA_018151435.1. NCBI lineage: Eukaryota > Metazoa > Arthropoda > Insecta > Diptera > Drosophilidae > Zaprionus > Zaprionus africanus. Next base: position 1,760,490 of record JAECXB010002306.1, on the reverse strand, counting down.
TTTCAGTGGTTTGCTGTTGCTCTCGACTGCGTCGGGTGATGCACAAATGCTGGAGGAATTGGGCACCACAAGTTCCGCACAGGGACGTCATAATATTGCATTCCTCTCAGCATTCCTACGCTCCGATGTAGAGCGATGCCTGGAGATTCTCATCGAGACCAATCGTCTGCCAGAAGCGGCGTTCTTCGCACGCACGTACATGCCCAGCCAGATGTCGCGAGTGGTGGAGCTGTGGCGCGAGGAGCTGGGTAAGGTCAACGAGAAGGCTGGCCAATCGTTGGCCGATCCAACGCAATACACAAATCTCTTTCCTGGTCTGGGCGATGCGTTGCGCGTAGAGCAGCACCTGCAGGCGGAGCGTGCTCGCAAAGCACCTGCACGCCTGGCCGGACAATTGCCATTGAATAGCGAACGCAAACCCCTGGAGGAACTGCATGCGGCCGAACAGCAAAGCGGTGCCGGCCAACTGGAGGACAAAGAAAAGCCAGCATTTGTGCCAACTCTTGCTCCAGCTAGCACCATCACAGGAGCAGCAGCCGCCACAACAATAGTGGGCAGCACAACTGCAGCGGCTGCGGCAGCTGGAGTCAGCGAGGAGGACGATGATGATGACGATCTGGATCTGGAGATCGATGGCATTACGCTTGATGACAATATCGATACGACAGATGTTAATCTGGATGATGATTTTCTCAGCGATGATTAGATGCGATGCGATTACCCAAAGCACACACGCTGTATTCGATAATATGCATAGGAATACCGTAAATTTATTTGTTGATTCTTTCAAAATGCTAAAAATTCCACAAACACATACACGAACCTGCAAATCCCCACATACATACAAAGAAACGCATTCACTTTTGATTTGATTGAATGAATGTTTAACGTGCATTGAATTATACAAATCGAAAAAAAAATACTATATATATATATATTATGTACAATTATGCAGCAACAGCAAATTGCAATAAAAACACTATAATTAAAAATCAATTTGAATTTCATGAATAACGGCAACATGTTATAGATGTCGATACAAAAGGCAATTCAATGGCTTTAGTCTATACATTTAATTTGTAAACATAGATATAAGACATAAATATTTGTTTGTAATTGTAAATTGTTGCTTGTAATTTAAACAATGCCCATAACTGCGAAACCATGAATTTAATGAAAACTTGCATGACTTATGCTTCTTCTTCCGTTTCTGTCATTCAGATTTGAAAATATACATTAAGTGTTGCCACAGTTTCAACTGTCATTTAATAACAATACGGCAACACCGCATCATCACTTATACATAAATACGCAGATATTGTGTGTGCGTCTGGATTTTGCTGTATTTTTTATTTAAGAATGAATTATTAATGAACGGTTAATAAATTATTATTAAATAAAAAACAGTACAAAACCACCAATCAACCGTAAGTATGACAGTTCAACTTACTGACAACAGGGGGTACAACAAATAATTGTGTGTGAGAGTCCTAAGTAAATTGTATTGATTTTTCAAGCAACGTTGCAACGTCTTTTTTTCATTGTATTTGCAGATACACAAAGTTTAGAATTAATTAAGTTTAATATGGAACCTAAAAACTATCATAACCATGGACAACAGTCGGCTCAACAGCAGCAGCCGTCATCGATGTCGCAGAATTTGCATGATCAGCAGCAGCAGCAGCAGCGTTTGCAACAACAACAACACCAGCAGCAGCAGCATCAGCAACAACAACAATCACAGCCGATTAGTGGTTTCGCACCACGTCGCCAGTACGACAACATGGGTAATTCACCGGCTACCCAGGCAGCTGCCAATTTGGCTAATGGCGCCACCTCTGGTGGCGGCAAAACAACAGCGATGCAACGTCCAAAGATTAAGAAAGAGAAACAGCTGCAAGCACTGCAGCAGCAACAGAATCAGCAGCAGCAGCAACCACAACAACAGCAACAGATGTCAGAGCTGAGCAATGCAGGTAGCGGCGCCAGTATGTTGCCAACTGACGATGCGCTCAAGTTCGTTAACGAAACGGATGCCAATGGGCTGGCCATGAAGACGCCGGTGAGCATTTTGCAAGAGCTGCTGAGCCGACGCGGCATAACGCCGGGTTATGAATTGGTACAGATTGAGGGTGCCATACACGAACCGACTTTCCGGTTTCGGGTCTCGTTCAAAGACAAGGATACACCATTTACGGCCATGGGCGCTGGACGCTCTAAGAAGGAGGCTAAGCACGCGGCCGCTCGTGCACTCATTGACAAGCTAATTGGCGTGCAGCTGGAATCCCAAGGCAATCTATCGGTTTCGGCATCCACAGTAGGCTGCTCCCTATCGGGTGGCAGTGGCAGCGATGGCAATGCCAACATCTCGGGTAGTGGCGAGTAAGTATGGTCCAAAAAACATAAGGTACATTTTAATTATTTAAACCCTTCTTATTCGCCCACCTTTCAACCCAGCGGTGACAAGATCGTGGGCAATCCCATTGGTTGGCTGCAGGAGATGTGTATGCAGCGTCGTTGGCCACCACCATCGTATGAAACAGAAACGGAAGTGGGCCTGCCCCACGAGCGTCTCTTTACCATTGCTTGTACCATCTTGAATTACCGTGAGGTGGGCAAGGGGAAGAGCAAGAAGGTGGCCAAACGTTTGGCCGCCCACAAGATGTGGACACGGCTGCAGGAGACGCCAATCGATGCTGCCAAAATCAATGACAGCATCTGCAGCGAACTGGAGGGCGATGTGAGTAATTTATCGCTAATAGATGCCGTGCAGCTGCCGGCTAAAACGAATAACTCGCCGACTCCAAGTCGATATTACGAGCGCGTCTCACCCGAAATTAACACAATCGATATTTGAGTTCTTTTTTTTCTATTTTCTATTCATTTTTTCTTTTTACAAAATTCTCATTGGTTACGGTTATGTAACTTTTCTACTATTTCTCAACTATTCTTCAACTACACCGCAACGCACCGTTTTCTTTTTATTTTTTTTTGCACAGTAGTCTTGTAATGAATATATAGAATATATTTAGAAGCACTTGGTGCCTTGCTGTGTAAATTTATTGTTTGTTTTTTCTGTCTATTCTGAACTTGAAACTTGCTTTACTTCAATTAAATTGTTGTTAATATTTACTAATTTTCGTGTATCTTTCGCAAAGTTAAGCAAATTTCGAATAATCTCAATTACTTTCTCATTCCAATAAAAAAGGATTTGAATTCCTAGAGTATTTCCTTTATTACTAACAATTTTCAAAATTACAAACATTATTTAATAATAATGTTTCAATTTCAACAATCATATAGATCTCCATTTATTATTATTAATGTGTTTCTGTAAATGATACAAATTTTTCAATGTTTATAATTATCGAAAATTTATTTTGAATGAAGTAAATTTAAATCTAAAATTTGTGAGTTCTTTCTTTAAATTGAAGAAATTTTTAAAATTAGTAATCATTTTAAATGATTAAAAAATTAATAAAAATTAATTGTATAGTTGTTGTTTTTATTAGTTTCCATACTTCAAGCTTTATTTAATGATAATTGTTTTTAATAATTATTCAGATTATTTTTTAAAACAAAACTCATACAATTTATGCTTTCTAGCTCCCTTAAAATTAACATTCACTAACTGTCCCAGAATTTAACCCACAAGTGACAGATATCTGACCCGAAGGTGATCATGGAGGATATATGTCATTTCGTATTCGCCCAGGCCTACGGTGTGGCAGATATCTGGCATTGAATAATGTGTGGTGAAGAACAGTTGAACCCCTTCTTGCGTGCCTCTCTTTCTTTGTTGATTGTGTGTATTGAGTTAAAAAAATCCGTATTAAAAATAACATATATTGAAAATAACTAAAAAGAAAACCTACCTCAATTCGTGATATGTTTCAACTCACCATTTTTGGGTGGCAAAAAATGCGATTCGCATTGATTGACAAAATGTTGCGCTTTTATCTTACAGCCCCGCATTAGTGATAATTATTATGGTGATTTGAAAGATATCACTGTGCCAACACTGACCACGCAGCACAGTAATAAAGTGTCGCAGTTCCATAAGACATTGAAAAATGCAACGGGCAAAAAACTGCTCAAATTACAGGTAAATTTCAAAAAACAATACACAAATTTCATAACTCCAGAAAGGCCAAGAACAAATACAACAAAAAAAAAAAAAAAAAAAAAAAAATTGAATTAAAGATCGTAATAAATCTGTGATATGGTCCACTTTATGTTTGTCTCTGTTGTTCTTTCTCTCTCCCTCTCATGCTTTCTTTATTTCGGCTCCAGAAGACTTGTCTCAAGAGTCCTAACATCGATTACATCAAGCTGCTCGGTGAGATAGGAGTGGAGAATCAGTTTGAGGTGACCTATGTGGACATCGAGGAGCGAACGTTCAGTGGCCAATTTCAATGTCTGGTTCAGTTGTCCACATTGCCTGTGGGCGTCTGTCATGGCAGCGGATCATCGGCCGCAGAGGCACAACGAAATGCCGCCCAAAATGCTTTGGAGTATCTGAAGATCATGACCAAAAAATAAGGCGAAAAAAAAAATATGAATAAATGTATGAATAGCAAAATCTGAACGCACATCAACGACGAGACGACTACACAACTACAAAGGATGACGGATAAATTGCTAAGTTCTACAAGATTAGCCTTACCCAGTTCCCCACCCACTTCCAATAGTTAGAGACCCACAGAATTGCCCCGTGTATACATTATTTTGTACGTCCTATTTTCACTTTTATAATGAAACATGCTTTAGTTCTTTTTTTTTTATTAAGTTGAGCTCATTGAACCTTGTACGACTTCGAAGAAAATCCTTAAATACAATTAGGAAAACATAAATACTTAAAAAAAAACACAGGAGAATAAAAAACTTTGATTACAATTATATACCACTATTTAAAATAAGCCAGAGAGAAAACTACAATTAAAAATTTTTCAAATTAAGCAATGACCGACAAAAAAAAGGGGCATGATAAGAAAACTCTGCCTTCCCTGTATTTTTACCTGATTTAAGCATTGCAAAAACTTTTGTAAAGTGCGCTAGTTATACCACATAGATCTTAAATATGTTTCCAAATGGAATCCGAAGAGAGTTTCACAATATTACAGATTGTGCTCAGATGAAAAAGGTTATGTTCCCACAAATGAAAATATTAACTATTAAGTTGGTAATAGAAAAAAACCTACAAAGAATAAATTTATACTAAATTATATTAAAAGATTAATGAATAAAAATAATTATAACCGGATTGGTCCTGGTATTCAAATTTGGTTTTTTCTCCCTTTGCAACAAAATTTACAGATATCATTTGGACATTTGAATATAAAGACGTCTTCCTCATATTTGCAGAATATTTTTATTTCAAGTACGCAAAGCTTAGCCTAAGTTCTCTACATACTATGCGGTGCTAAAAATATATAAGATTTATGTACATTAACGGACAAAAATGGAACGTAAATGCTTGTCATGATTCTATTTCTTTTTACGATCCTGCGTGCATTTGGGGCAAAACCATTTGCCCTTCGGTTTTGTGGTAAGGCCAACGCAAGCGAAGTGGAACCACTCAATGGGGCACTGAAGAAGGAGAAATTATACAGTTTAAAAGAGTTCAAAATTAATAATAATTTGGAGCTCACATCTGGATTGTCGCAGCCAATCATCTCGCCATAGGAGACCTGGTGGCACAAGCAATACGTGGGCTCATTGGGATCCACCGGCATGTCCATGACATCGCTAGGATGTGTTGCAGCAGTATGACATGATTCCTTCTCAGAGTCGTCCAATTCAACTGTCTTCTATATAAGGAGCAGGAATATAGAATATTTAATTTCTGTAGCATTTTCAACTATTTGTAATGTTAATAATGAAACATGCATGAAATGAAAATGAAGATGTCCAAAGGCAAACACTGAATACACTCAAAATACAAACTAAAATACGATTAATCCAATTATTTGTATATTCAGCGTTCATTCTACCAGGCAAGCAAACTAAATCGTTTAAGTAACATTTGTGATAGTTATGTGAATGTTTATGAAGATGATTTACCTTTTGTGCGCCCCCCTTGCGTGTTTCTTTTTCTTGATTTACCTTGGACTTTTTCTTTTTGCTACCTTGGCCACCGCCACTACTGCTTGCATTAAGATTAGCCCCGCTGGCGCTGTTCGAATGTGTGCCGCCACGACCAGTTTCTTCATCGGAAGAGGCTGGCTTTTTCTTTTTACCCGTTGCTTTGCCATCCTTGGTCTTCTTGCGACCTGCACCTTCTATATAAACGAAATCATGATCAATCGAGGTTCAATTTGATATACTTTTAACGCACTTTTAGCAACCGCTTCCTCGGATTTGGCGCGCGTAGATGAAGCCTTCTCTTGTATCTCACCCTCGAAGCGGGCCAAGTCGTTATCCAGCCTACGTATTTGTTTATCTACCAGCTCGTACGTCTGTATGGCCAGTTGCACTTTATCATCGCTATATTCCTTGGCCTTGCCGAACAGCGCCTTAATGTCCTCCAATCGTTCCTTGCGCTCCTCCTCACTCATTGTGCCATTGTCTGCCGCCAATTTTCGCATAAAATCCTTAGCATGACTGTCGATGCTTTTCATTGCCGTCTGTGCTCGATCATCTAATTTTCTCATCAGCTTAAAGTTCCGCTCCAGTTCGGTGGGCAATGATTCCAGCCCTAATGGCAAATGTAGCATATTCATTCATTTATTGTATTCCTTGTAGTTATTTGTTTTTTTTTATACATACCATCTAAATAATTTTCCAAATATATTGCTGATGACATTTTGTTTGCTTTTTGTGAGATTCCTTTACGCTTTTTAGTCCAATTACAGTTTACTAACAACAAGAAAACAAGCGTCTATTTACGACTTTCCAACAGCTGTTTTTATGTGTATGTGCAGAAATGTATCAACAGTTATCGATTAACTGAAAATGCGATAATTATGTGTAATTATTTTTCATAAACACGCCTCAGGTGGCTGTCTAAGCAGAGTACGCTGCGCTGCTGTTATATTTTTAGTTAGGCTAACAGACATGTTTAGATAGTTAATATTTTGGAGTCTGAGATTAGTTTCTAATCAGCAAAATGCTTAATACAAAGAATATATATTAAAATCTATAATGTCAGTCAATCTGTGTCCATATTTATTTATTTTTAATAAACTGTTAATACAGGCGCCAACTTAACATTACGAGGTGGAATTGGTCTGCTTCAGTTAAACGTTTTACAGCACTGCCAGCACAGCTGTTTTTTTGCCAGCAAGAAAAAATAGTAGTAAACTAAAATGCAACAGAACAGAGCAAAAAGAGGATAAGACAAACGCAGTTAAAATGTGCTGTAGAACAGGAAAACATTGAACCACATAAGCGATTCAAGCAACAGCAGCACCAGCCACAGCACTATGTACAAGAAATTCCGAAAAATGCTGCCATTACTGCGTCCGGTGCACTGGCTGCTCATAATCGTCATAATCTGTGTTGTCACCTGTTATTGGTTACTCGAGAATCGATTGGATTACGGTAAATATGCATGTTTGTATATATATGACATACATCTAAGTTCTACAAGTATATATAACATATTTACAGCAGGATTTAAGCCTCTTACGAAGTTCTCCAGCAGAGATCAGCTGCCGCTGCAGGTTGATCATTCTGATCTGGAACGAGTCACTCCCAGCGAGGATAACTTCGACTATGAGGAGCAGCTGGTGGTGCTGTACAATCGTGTGCCAAAGACTGGCTCAACCAGTTTCGTGAACATTGCCTACGATCTCTGCAAACTGAACAGATTTCATGTCTTGCATATTAATGTGACTGCCAACATGCACGTGCTATCGCTGCCCAACCAGGTGAGGCTACTGCTAAAAATTTCCACTTAACTTGAGTTAATCATCTTTCTCGTTAAGATCTCCCTTGTGCGCAATGTAACCAAATGGCATGAAATGAAGCCGGCGCTTTATCATGGCCACATGGCATTCCTGGATTTCTCCAAGTAACTACAGATTCCCCAACCCTCTTGATTACCGTCGTCTAATATTTGATCATTCCCCATCAGATTTCAAATAGCACACAAACCCATCTACATAAACCTGGTGCGAAAGCCACTAGATCGGCTTGTTTCCTATTATTATTTTCTGCGCTACGGCGATAATTATAGACCCAACCTGGTGCGCAAGAAGGCGGGCAATAAAATTGTGCGTATATAGAATATAAAATCATTATACTCTTGCAGAGGGTACATAGTATTAAATCGGTGCTATAACCTATAGCTTCCATGAGAACAGCCTTATTAATCAAGGTTATACAGAAATCTTTGTCTATCTACCTTTGTCTATGACTAGAACAGAGAAAAATCTGCACGAGTAAATAACCTTCGGCATGCCGGAGGTAGTCTTCTTTACTGGTTTATATTAATTCACACACTCCTTGCAGACGTTCGATGAGTGTGTGGTGCAGAAGCAACCCGACTGTGATCCCAGAAATATGTGGCTACAGATACCCTTCTTTTGCGGCCATGCTGCCGAGTGCTGGGAGCCTGGCAGCGATTGGGCCCTCAAACAGGCCAAACGCAATTTGGTTAATGAGTATTTTCTAGTCGGTGTTACAGAACAGATGTACGAATTTGTCGATCTGCTGGAGCGATCACTACCCAGGTAAATATAGAAAATATATGCATACATATATATATTGATTATAATCCCCCTCTCTTTATAGAATCTTTCAGGGTTTTCGCGAGCACTATCAAAACTCAAATAAATCTCATTTACGTGTAACTTCCTCGAAAATTCCTCCCAGCGAAGCGACCATACAGTCTATACAACGCTCAAAGATATGGCAAATGGAGAATGAACTATATGAATTTGCTCTGGAACAATTTGAATTTACCAAGAAAAAGCTAATGCAGCCCGATAACAAACATTTGCAGCAGTTTATGTACGAGAAGATAAGACCTAAATGATTGCAAATGCGTTCGAAATGCAAAGGAAGGTTAAAGGGCAGAGGCAAAAGCAAGAAAGCGAACAGAAAGATTGCTGGCTGTAGTAGTAGTAGTATAACAGTTTAATTTAATCATGTATATAGCATATATCTTAACTACTGTAGCTCCTATATAGACTTGATAAGGTACTTAAAATCCAAGCACACTAAAGACTTTAGCATTGAATATCGTTGACATATATAAATGTAATTACTTTTGATTTTATTTATGTGTATCTATGTAGTAGTTATATAATAAGTCATATAAGATACCCCTAATCGAGGTACTTAAGCAATATCTAGCAACAATTGTATCAAACTCAATACGAAGCACAATGTACGTATGCCCCGTAAAGCCCCGTCTATATCTTTATATAAGCATATTTGACAATACCGTAATATTAATATTAATCTAGGGATTATATACTATACTCTAAGTGCAATGAGATTACTGAACTGTATCTCAGTCAACAAGTCAAACATCATAGACGTAGTATTCTATATAGATGATTATAAATACAATATATACTGATGTAAATACGAATGAATATATCAACAGTTGTCGGGGCCTCTGATTAGCTGCATGCAATGGCGAAATCGATTAAGTCGGGAAACTTCCTAAGATCTTGCTATAAATACATACAAGCTAAACTTTGCCTAACTTTCGGTGCGATATTTCATTGAACTTTATAAAGCTGACGTAGCGCAAACATTGACTGACGTATAGATCGACTGACTGACTGAGTGACAGACTATCGGACAGACTGAATTATATTTCGGTTAAACATGCGAAATACTTAATTAATTGCTCGAGCTCGGCAATAGCAAAGAGACAATGAGTTTGCATTATCGCCAGTTGAACATTTGAACGTAGACACGCAAGTTGAGTTGAGCTGAATCGTCGCTCGATCGCTGGAACGTTCGACTTGGGCCCGATTTGGCGTTGGGGGTTTAAGGTTTTTAGGCAGTTAATTTCAAGTGGAGCAGGCAACATTAAAAGTGGGCAATACAAAGTACGAGCCCAGACCCAGACAGCCCTAACTTGCTCTATACCATTAAATCCCAACTAACTTTACGGCGCGTGTGCGAAACTAACACGATTAAACACACAATATATATACATACGTCTCTAGACCTATAAAAATGAACCAGCGTAACTCCTCTTGACTTTGATAAAACTAATAATGATCTGATGATGCTGGGCAGATTTGTAATTAAGCGTTCAAAAGATCAAGCACAATTACAGAGTGCACTGCAAAAAAAATTATAGTGAGTCGAAGGTAAAAACACAATTGGTGTTTGGTATAACAGCAGCACAGTACGTGAAAGTGTTATATCAAGTGCAATAAAAAGTGTTTAAAAATTTATAACACTGTGTATGCTAGTCTATAAAGTGCAGAGGTGTATAGCATCAGCATTTGTGCGTGAAAGTGTCATAATTAACCTGTATAAACGTTTATAACTGTGTGGTCTATGAAATTCAAAGTCCTATAACAGGTGTATAATACTGAGGAGAGAAGTTTTGTTAAGTTGTAAGAGTGAAAACAGTGTTATAACAAGTGTATATCACTCTCCTTAAAAGAATGCAAACGTAATTTGAAGAAATAGTAAGCCGTATAACAGTTTCCGAGTGTATCAAACACATAACGATAAAAGTAATCGATAAAAAACAGCACTGTTCTTAGGGAACATATAGAAAGTGTACACATATGTTTTTACAGAAAGTGCCTATCGAGCAAAAACCGATCGTCGACCTTAACCCCTGGCACTGTCTCTTTAATCGTGTAGTATCTTTTCCCTTGACAAACAGAAATAAAGACGAAAACGAGCTAAGAAATTTCAATGCAACGCGCTGTATAACAGATCGCCGAACCATGCACTTTTTCCAAGCTTGCTGACAGGCCACATTTAATCGCTTTTGAATCGGTGGTTCACTTTCAGTGTGTGTGTGTTATTGTTAATATAAATAAACTGCATATGAATATGTATGTATGTGCACACACACACACAGTCATAGGCAGGTACGTTAATATGCGCATTACTTCTTAACTACTGCTCGCTAAAACTTGTTGCGAGTAGTATAAAATTGTTGAATTAAAAGCATTATATTTTCAGTCACTGAACGTGTCGAGATCGCGATAGACCTGTGCAAACAAAACTAGTGAAAAAGGATATAAACGTCACGTAATTGGATTAGCTGATTCTACATTTGTTCTACATCCGGTAAGTTATACAAATGTGTTATACATTGTGGTCGATAATCAATTTCGATTGCAAATTAATCAAAAATGTTCCTCTTTGTCTGTTCCTATTCTCATGTGCGTGCCAGAGGCGTTCATTTTGTTACATTTACTTTGTTGTTGTCTCTTGTTTTATTTTGTGCTCGCCTTTAACATATAATTTGCATAATGAAGAGAGTAAAATTTCAATGTCTAAATTCGCAACAACAACTTGTTGCCAACACTGTTAAGTGGCACTGTATGTTAATGTTAACATAAATGCAAACGCACCGACATATTTACAAGCAAACATGCACGCAAACACATATATTTATATGTACCTATGCATGTATGTAGTTCTGTCCCTTTTGCATTCACTTTTTGCCGCGCTGCAAAAAGGGTCAGTTTAATTGTGTCGCTTGTGTGAGACAGAAATCGCAAGGAAAACCTGTCGAAAAGGTCGACAATTTGCATATTAAGTTCAATAAACAGTTGACATTGACCCAAATAACGTGTTCCTGTTCGAATTTGAACTGTATTTAAATTGTTATTGATCGAGCGAATTTTGAAGATATCAAATCATTATGGCGACTGCAACTAGCTGCATGCCAAGGACAAATTCTGTCGGAGTAAATGCATTAGGAGTCTCTGCTGCGGCGGCAGCGCTCCTTGATGCAGGTAAGATAAAGAGATGTTGCAAATTCACGAACACACACACACGCATAATAAAGTGAGAAGTCATTTCTACGTGTCTATGTATGTGTGTGTTCTCTTATTTGCCTTCTATAATAAGTTTTTGGCACGTAAGGTCAAAGCACTTTTACATTGGACTTGGGTTTGCCCTTGTCACTTGGCATACTCGCACACAGACATATGCATTGGTACAAATGTACCTACTTATGTATGTAGTACAGTTAACTGCTTTTAACCTTTTTGTCCCCGGACATCGGCGACCTCGAAAACTACTTTTACGATCGGCGTGGAAATTTTACATTGTCATTTTGTCTTTGTTGCTTCTTCTTTATCCTTTTTATAGCATGTATAAAATAATGTTGTCATAAAAATGTATAACACAATGATGACGGCTGCAAAATCAGAGTGTGTACAGTGGTCACTAATTAATTGACACACAGTGAAATTATTCTCAAGTGTAGCAAACATAACCTCAACTGAATTGTATGCCAGTTTTGCATTTACTGAACAATATGACAATTACTTCAATCAATAATTGACATCCATTGTATTCCATGTGACAACAATAAACTGGAACTTGTCGCTAATTAGCATTTTCTCAATGCATTCTATATATATATTTAATATAATTTGTGCTGATTTTGAAATAGTATGTTTATATTATATTCTTAATAGCAATTATTTACTTAATTTATTTCATTTTCTATATCAATCTTCAATTTAAACCTCCAAGCAACAGCTTTCCATCACTTCGAAGGCTTTCAATCTGTAGCAAAACTAAAACCAAAGCTCGCTTCGGCACCTAACGAAATCGAGAGTTGTAAGCCCAAATTCGAATAAAATAATGAATGAACGTGTTTATGAAGAAGGTGCGCTTCGACAAGCTCGTTTCGCACGTGTTTAGTCCCAAATCGGCGAACTCGAACAGCTCATCCAGTTATGGACTAAGGTGTCTGTGGGTGTTGTTTGAAAACGTGTTAGCCGAATTGTTGTCAAACAGGTGTAATTACCTGGTAATTGCTAATTAACGTGTATCGCATACTGGGCGCAGCAACATTGAGCCGAAGGTACAAAGCTTCAGGGTCAAAAGAGAGAGAGAGAGATAACAAAGAAAGAAAGACCCTTTTAATACTGCCCAAGATGATGTTGACGATCTTCCCACTCACACTTGGAATACCCAATCAGTAGTAAATAACTTCATCATCATCTGTTAAGCCAACCGCAATGAAAACCAGCTTTCAGTGGCATAATTTCCCAGATGCACTCGCCGTGTCTCTCAGTGGCCTCTCTTTCAGCTGGGTTGTCATGAGAGTGACACTTTTGATACCCTAAGAAAGGGAATTTATGTTTGAGTAGGTGATTTTGCATTAAAATCTATTGCAGCTCATTTTATTATTTTAAAAATTCAGTTAAAAAAATAAACAGTGACTGCCAAAAAATTCTTACACCTAAGTTATTGATAAATATAAAAATATTTAAACAAAACTAGTGAATTATTTAACCCTTTCCGAAAATTCTTTTGGTTTATTTGTACATTTATATAATCGAAGAAAAACTATGTTCTTAGACCTTTTTAAAATTGACAAATAATTGATTTTCTACTTGGAATGCTTGAAATTTATCCATCGTAGATTCTTCAAGATATTTCGAGAGTATTTCCATTCTCCGAGATTTTCCCACTTTACATTTCTTAAACTTCTAATATTTTTTATTTGATTTCGTTATTTGTTAAATATTCATTTTTAATGATTGATTTCAATGAAATAAAATTTAAAACTACTTTTAAATATATCGACAGTGGGTCAAATCTTCTTAATATTTAATATATATTAAATTTGTGATATATTGAATTTATGTTTATATATTTTACCATACTAGAGTATCAAATCTTCATCATTCAATGAAACTCGTTCTCTCTATTGCTGCCGCTCTCTTCATCGCCACTTCGACTTGCTCTCAATCTCTCTCTCTTCTAGTAGCACGTGAATGTCATGCTCAAGTTCAGCTCAAGCTTCAGCTTCGGCTTCAGCTTCCCAACGAATCTCCCGTGCGATTTTTTTGTTTTTGTATTTTTTGTGAGACTCGGAGTTTCCAGTTTTTGATTCTTGGCCGAGTATAAAATCGCCGTAACGCGCTTTTGGCCGTAACAGTTTCGTCAGCTCTTTCGGCTTCGCTGCACGCCTCATCCTCGTTCGTCAGCTGTGACTTTCAGCTTCAGCTTCTTTTCCATTCAGTTTTATTTGGCGGACTCAAAAAACGAGTTTTACGTTTTCGGTTTCGGTTTCAGTTCAACTTGTGTGTGTTTGTCGTGTGTGTCGTGTTTATATGTGTTGTGCCGAGTGTGTACTACTTATTTAGATTATAGTATTTCGATTAATATTATAACTATTATTATTATGTTGTGTTAATGTTGATGTGGTTGCAAAAACATTAACAATTCATAAGTCTCGCTTCAATCTGTTTATCTGCCTTGGCATGTTGTGCATCTTTTTGGGTTTTGCCAAATCAATCGAATCATCTCGTGGGTTTTTTTTTACAAGCCTACACGCATTTTATACTATTTGTGGGAGTTCCACACTGTTGTATTGGCATTGTAATTTAGGAAATTATTAATAGATCATCTTTCAGCTAATCAATGTCAATCAATGTCGCTCAGTTCCGGTTCGTTGGCATTGTCTCAGATTTAACTGCGATTGTTCTCTCTGCTTAGGTCCAATCAAATTATAAACGCTGTTGCATATCATTTTCCTCGACCCAAAGTTGCGACTAGTTTTTAGTTTATTGTTCAAAAAGTATTTCCGTTTTAGCTTTGAGATCTTGAAAATCCCAGAATTGCATTTTAATGCATTATAAATTTATTTCATTATTTATTATTTTATAGAACGATTTCAAAGAGTCAATGCTCGACTCTATAAATAACTTAGCCTACAATTAGCAGTCATAACTATTCAATATATAATTATCTAGTTATTATAAAGCTTTCATTCTTGACTGCCACCAATTAACCTCAGTTCTGATTAACCTGCAATTTTTATGCACATATAATATACGAATATATATGTACATATATCGCATATCAGATGTTTAACAAAAATTACAAATCTGAAATTGAAAACTGTGAAAGAAACTTGTTTTAATCTGAAACTGGAAATTATTGAAGTAGAACACGTTGAACTCGAGAATTCAGCTCAAGTTCCAACTAAAACATACCGATATACCCATTTATATAGTCATATATATGCATATAAATATACATATAGCGATGCATTCTCATAACAGTTTCATTGAACTGCAAAGATCCGAAAAGAAACCAATAATCAATACAGTTTTGCATGTTTTGTTAATTTGGTTAATTTGCCAGACAAAAAAAAAAACGAAAGTCAAGGTTAAGTTTATGGCTGAAAAAAAAGCCAAATAAAAATAGCCGAAAGATGTGAAGATTTCAGGTTTTTTAAAGTAAATAAACTTCCTAATAAAATGCACAATTTGTCTTAAAGCGCGTTGAAAAGTTAAGATAAAAATAATTGAAGCTCAATTACAAACAAATTATCAAACTAATCACAAAATAAATTAAAAGAGAAACACAACAAAAAGTGCCGCAACTGCTGCAAAATGAGTAAGTACTCAATTAAGAGTCGATTTGCACAAATTTCTTAAATTATCATATAATTGACAGTTATTTTATTTGTTGATCAGTTTGTCCCGGTAGTTACAAGTCCAAGTAATGTCGGACAAAGTGCAGTCAACTAATTGCATTTTTATTGACAACTTTTCTCTCTCTCTTTTTTCCTTTATCTTTTCTTCTTTAGGAGTACCAACCATGTTGTCAGATATCGATCAGTTGCCCTCTATTCAACTGGGCGATTTTACGCTACAGTTCGAATTGGGCGAGGCTAGCGCAGCGGCCAAAGAAGTCGCTATCCGAGAGTTGCGTGAAACCCCAGAACGACAGAAAGAAGCCACACAGGAGTTGAAACGTCTGCTGGATGGTAAGTGTTATACGGAAACTGATCTGTCTTTAATTATAATCAGTAAGGGCACAGCGAGATCAGGGACAAGTACCTAAAATGATTCACACCCGAACTTGTTTGACAAGTTTTCGCTTCTAGTCTCAAATTATGAATAAATGACATATCATTTTGAGTTGAGCTTCATAAATGTTGTAAGAAACTTGTGAAAAGCTTAAGCTGAACGAACAATTACTTTTACTAACGGAATATTATTTTTTAAGTTCAGTTTGAAAAGCTTTCTAAAGCTCTATAGATTCTGATAAAAGAAAAATTACTTTATTGTCATATTTAACTGAAGATTAAAGCTTAAAGTTGTCGCAGCTTGAAGTTTTTCTCGTTGCTTAAGATTTCTCTCTAATCTTTATTCTCTTAAGAATTTACTTGCTACTTATCTTACATTATATAATCCGCTTACGACATCCAAGCTTAACTGAGCAAAGAGTCTTAAGTGTGAAAGCTTCTTCAAGCTGATTCTATACTTAGCTCGAAAACTTTTCGACCTTTAGTTATGAAGTCAATTCGTAGCATGTTGTTAATCATATAGTAGACGTGGCTGCTTTGCTTGTCTTTCAAATTACATGGGGTACGCGGTGGGGTAAAAGTCGATTTCCTGGCCTGTCAAAGGCGACCCCTTCATTAAACAAGCTGACGTTGATTAGCGCGACTATTAAACACAAAAAAAAAAAAAAATAACTAGCATTAACTTACAAAAAATTAAAGTCAATATTAGAGAAAGGTTAAATCGATGATCGAATGCGTTACCTTTGAAATGATGATAATAGAAACAAAGGTTATAGAATAGTATAGGAAAGAATAGAATAATATAGAATATATAATTTTGAATGTATTCTCTTTACTTTAATACAAGTGAGATAGTTTTAAAGACTGTTATACAGGAACTTTAACTTTAATTCTTGTTATAATCTATATTTAATTTATCTCTGCAGCCGAAACGGATTTGCTGTACCCCAAGGACAATGAAGAATGGCTTATCCGTTTTCTGCGTCCCTGCAAGTATTATCCAGAGAGTGCGCGCGATTTGGTAAGCTTAAGACTTAAAACTGTTATACAGTGAGTAATAATTCGAAATCTTTTTGCAGATCAAGCGCTACTACTCCTTTAAGGTAAAGCATGCAGATGTCTACAGCGATCTGAAACCCACCAAGGAGGCCAACATATTTCAGAACAACATACTGACGGTATTCCCCAATCGTGATCAGTTGGGACGTCGCATTTTGTTGCTGGAGCTGGGCAGTAAGTTGCCATAGAAAATACCACAAGAACTATAGAGTTAACTTATATATATTGTTTTTAGAGCGCTGGAAGCACAAGCAGGTCTCACTGGATGAGGTCTTCAAGGGCGCCGTCATCTTTCTGGAGGCTGCCATGTTGGAGCCAGAGACACAGATCAATGGTGCCGTTGTCATCTTTGACATGGATGGACTAAGTCTGCAGCAGACCTGGCAATTTACTCCGCCATTTGCCAAGCGCATTGTGGACTGGCTGCAGGATTCGGTGCCGTTGCGTATCAAGGCAATTCACATTGTCAATCAGCCAAAGATCTTTAACATTGTCTTTGCGCTTTTCAAGCCTTTCTTGCGTGAGAAGCTGCGCAGTCGTATCATCTTTCATGGCACCGATCGTGATTCGCTGCACAAGTACATGTCCCCCAAGGTGCTGCCCTCGTGCTATGGTGGCATCTTGGAGCTACCCCGCATTGAAGGCGATCAATGGTATAAGTTGCTATTGATGTGTGATGCCGAATACGAGGCCATCAATTCTTATGGCTACAAGAAGAAGAAGTAGACAGGCACATAAAGAAGTCGTTAGGGGCAGCAGCAAGTGATATGTACTTACCATATACTCTATCGTTACTAAGCTAACACTAAACTGTTGTAATAAGCTTGCGATAGTCACCTTAGTTCTTCACCTTAGTCTTAGTGCCCGCAACTTTGCCTTAGTCACATAAGCACTTTCGAATCTGGCATTAAGTGTTATACTAGCTGTACTATCTATATCAAGTTATATACCTATAAATAATTCATTTATATTTAAATGGGGATAAGCGTTACTTATAGCAAGGATTATAACATGTAGAATACAATCTTTTATCATTATAATCTTTGCTTATAGCTTGTTATTACTTAATTAAAATAAAACAATTTAATTTGTATCTTGAAACACAAATACATTATATTTATTTGTTCATAAGTTTTATATTGTCTTGCAAGCCATTGTATAAAGCAAATTCCTTTATTTTCACACAAAGTTTAGAAATATTCTTCAATTGGTCTGAGACATGCGCTTAAATGTATTGGTATTTGTATAACAGCTGCCGGCATTACTGTTATATTGCTTTTGGCATGCTTTTAAATTAATTTGTATAGTGACTAAATGAGTATAAATAGAGATTATAAATTATATTATAATCTTTCGTATAAAGAAACTGTTGGCTTAGGCTATGGTCAGATCAATTGAATCTTTCGTGAAGGCACAACTGTTATATAGACATATATATACATATATATATAAATTCAGTTTATATCGGTTATGCCAAAGGTTTAAATCTCTAGCTATACAATATATAAGTAGTTATATTTGTAATACAATGCACAACTTGGTCGACTGTTATACATTGGATGTAGTATAATTTTAAAAATGTCTTTCAAGCCTCTCCGCACTCTTCTAATCTCAAACTGTTTTCACTTTGACGTAGGTATATATACATACATATATATTATGTATAAGTCCCTTTAGTCCGCTTGGAATGTACAGAGATTGGCTCCGCGACAGCGCAGTAAACAACAACAAAGAGGAGGTGTCTGTGTCTGCTCAGAGCCTGTAATTGCTCGCTGGCGCCTTGGGGGAACTGCGCGCCTTGCCAAACAGCTTTCGCGTGGCAGGAGAACCCACCATCGATGCGTCCGTAACATCATCATCGTCCGCATCGACTACATCCCGAGCGCCTCCATTGCCCCCACCCGTGCAGCAATTACGTCGGTGCATCAGGCTGATGGGACGCGTCAAATCGATGGTGTCGCCATGTTGACGCTGCTCCGCCTCAGCGACGCACTCCATGCGCTTCCACTGCCGCAAGCCCAGGACAAAGGCATCTGTCACATTGTTTGCCATCTTGGATGAGGTCTGTATGTGGCAGGCAATCGATTGCTCTGTGCACCACTGTTGCACATCCTCTTCCCTCACCTGACGACGCTCGGGGCGTATGTCGCTCTAGAGTTTGGAAGCGAATTAGTTGAGTTCCTGATGCGATATTATGTTATGCTAGATACCCACCTTATTTCCCACCACAATGAAAGGGAATCTATCTGCCTGCACATCTGCATAGTTGACAAACTCATTGCGCCACAATCGCAATCCTCGAAAGCTATCGCGATCATCTATCGCATAGCACAGCAGGCAGATGTCCGAGCCCCGATAGAAAGGCGTACGTAGCGCACGAAATCTCTCCTGTCCAGCTGTATCCCATATCTGCAAACATAATTAAACAATTATCAGTTATTCTATATATAGCAGATATATACTATATAGTACATAAGTCTCTTGACAATGAGCTTGATTGATATTCATTGAAAGTTTCAGCGAAATTTGCATACTCTGATTGGGTAAGGTACGAGTAGCATCGAATTGGGCATGCAGATATATGTTTTTGGAAAGAATTTCATCTATATAAAGATTATAATAATATATAGTATGTACTGCATAGAATTGTGCGAGTGTACATACGAATATCATTCGTTTTCTTGGGTTTGTTAAGTTAACTTGAGTGAAATCTTAAAAAATTCGCAAGAGTTTTATATGCAAATTTCATTAGATTTCTAAACTTGAGTAAAATCTTGAATAGTTTGAGTATAATTCTTAAAAGTAAAATTCTTTATCATAAGTATATCTAAAATATAAAGCCTTCACCCCTGACAAGCATTTACTATAGATAATAAACAAAAAGTTTAGACAACATTTTCATAAAACTCGTCATCTGTGGGCCACAAGGTAGACCGAAACAGCTGATAAGGTTGCCCAGGTAGTCTGGCTGATAATGCAGGGCAAAGCAAATATAGATAAACAGTCGCAAATTAATAAATAAATAAAGCTGCAATAAATGCATAACTATTGTATAAGAAACTAATTTGGCTTCTTATGTTCTATTAATAGCTGAAACGTATAAGGAAATTTATTTAATCATTTTCAATAATTACACAAAAATATTTACATTATATTATCAAAAAATAAGTTATTATATTTAATAATGTATAGATACTTTACCGAAAATGCTTAATTTACTATGGGCGTTGCAACTAAGTTCTAAGAGGAACTTTTAAATTAACAGGGTATATCTATATAAAGTTATCTAAATAATCCCCAAGTATGAGTCAGGTTCACTTGTTTGTCGAATGTATCCTCTTTAGTTCTGAAGCTCTTTTTAACTTTTTGAGACCAAAGTCAGCGAAGCGTTAAGAAAAACTTGTTGCTATACCCTCTGACCCTACTGACCGTAGAAAAGGGGTATTTCCAGCTGGAGTATATGTATGTGCTAAGCAGAAGCAGGCATTATCTATAACATCTATAAAATAAAAATGCGATCTAAAAAAATTATAAGAATAAGAGACTCAAAAATTAAATCATGCAATCTTATGAAAGTTAGGGTATCTTAAGGTCGTTTTTTGTCTACTTGTTATGTTGTTGTTGCTGTGATAATAGGGGTGTGTTGCTGCGGGTGAGTAATGTAATTTGTGTTGTTCAAAATATAAGAAAGAGGAGACTTAACTAACATTGCGATTGTCTTGGCTGAAAGTGTTTCATAATTAACCAAAAATATTAAGAAGGTTCTTTTATGGTAAATATACATACATATGAATATCCTTTGTAGATATACATACATACATACAGCATGTACTCTACAGTTCCTATAGCAACTATTGACAATACATTTATATTTATTGTATTTTGGTTGGTAAGTTTAGGGTGACCCAAACTGCCTGCAGTATGCAGTGATTGCCCTTTTGTTGGTTTAAAGATGCGGAAAGGGAACATTTTATATGTTTTATCGTTCCAGTATATTTATCATAACACTAATACTATTTATTTATAGCAGCGTTACATATCAAAATGCACTGTTACCTAATAAATTTCATACTTATTTCTTGTTATTTTTATCAGTTTTAGTTACTAATTTCCTCAATGATTTCGCAAAATAATTAAATGGCATCCTGTAGCAATATTCTTACTCGTGGCATCCGCCACCCCATATCACCCTCCCTCTCCCCCTCCACAAGCATTTACCGCACCCCCTCTTCCCCATCGGTGCATGCAGACATGAATATTCATGAGCTTTTGCTTTCGAGAAATAATCGGACTGTGAAAATGTAAAGCAAAATGGCAGCTGAGACAGTGACTGAGCGTAATTCGAAGTGCATCAGAGACGAGGGTGAAGAGAAGAGGGGGAATACAGTTAAGAGACGCACGTCGGGAATTTCCTCGTCCGACGAAGACGTTGGGGTGAATGTGAATTCCCTTGCTATCTCTCCCACTTGCACACACACACACAACGAAGGCGAAACAAAGTCTTCTCATTGTATTTGTTTTTATTGTGGATTCTGTTTGCGCTTTGCAGCTACCTAACTGTACGTTAATTGAGCTCTGAATTGATATATACATATATATGTGTGCGTGTGTGTGTGGGGGGGCAGCTGGAACAGATACCGCAACAGATAATAGTAGGCCGGGTACGCTGATCACTCTGTGTGTAAACAAAATTGTTGGCAAATCATAAAACCAAGCACGTTTTAAAATCAGAGCTCGACGATGTCAGATGTGGAACATGTGGAACGTGTTGTGGGTATCAAGTGACGACATAACTTTCAACACGATATACGAATGCACACAAGTCACGAAATGTTGAGAACACGAGAGGTTGTCATTAAGATGCCGATCATTAGTCAATTTTATACTATGTGCAACGTTAAGTTACACTTAGATTGTCAACAGATTGCGGCAAAAGCACTTGTGGATTTTATTAATATTTGTCTTCTAATTTTTAAAAAATTGCAATATTTGGTTGAGGTAGAATTCGTTCGAAATTCGCAATAACTGAAGTAAAATGGTTTTAAGAGATGCAGTTTAAATGTGTTGAACATTTAAATTGTATTTGTAATTATTTTTGTCAAAAGAGCTTAGTTTAAATTGTAAGGGGCTCACAATGTACTCATACTATATCCGAACTAGACATAAGTTCACAATAGTTGAACAATTACTAATTTCTCCATTGCCAAAAAGTTAATCACCATTTCAAATTGGAGTTATATTCCATATTCCAATCGAAGTGAGCAGAACGATTCCGGAACTACTTAAAGCTAAAGTTGAAGCGGAACGGAACGAAACCGTGACTAAGCTCGCGATTTGGCAATAATCCCCCGCCTAATCGGATTAATCGTACCTGTAACCACCCCCCTCCCCCTCGCACCAACTCATCTCTTCACGCACCTGCAGTGTGTACTTCTCGCCATCCACCACAATGTCCTTGTTCATGAATTCCACACCAATCGTATGGAAATTGTTTTCATCATAGCGATTCGATACGAAACGCGTGAGAAGCGCCGATTTGCCCACACCGCCGTCGCCAAGTATGACGACCTTGAGCAGTTTTGTCTTTTGCGGTGGTCGCATGTTTGTCATTTTGCTACGCTTCTCTCTCTCTCTATCAACGGAAATAACAGTTAAAAACGTAATGATAGTTATAATAACAGTACTGAAACTGCGTAAATAAAACTAATTTTCACATAGAATTCTCATCCGCGGCACTGTTTGAAATTGACACACCGGTGTGTATGTTTATGTTATCAGTCACGTTTATTGTTATACTGTAATTTATTTTATGTAATTTTGTTAATTACAACAAATTGCACTGTTTTGTTTTTTATCTTTTGTCTCTTTCTATTCGCGATTGAAATTAAACACACGACAGAAACGCGCGGCGCAACGCGTCTGATTGGAACAACCGACAGCTGTCAAATGTGCCGAATGAGCGAATGAGAGCAGTCGGCAGAATACTGTTCACGGAACCAGTGCACTGTTAAAAATGTAAACAAATGTAAGTTGGCTGTGGGGGTAACAGCTAAAGTAATTAAGTAAATACAATTTCTGTAAAATAAATATTTCTTAATTTTTTTAAAGCACAAACCGTTTTCAAGTAAATACATGAGTTATGTTTGGCTGATAAATGTATAAATAAATGTAACCCCAATATTTCTACAAACAGCGCTGAAAACCTAACATACGCTGGTTCTGTTAAGTAAGCACACTACCAGCCAAGTATGCAGCACGCAGGAACAGTGCATAAAAATACTAAATAAATAAAACAGAACAAAAGCGCACAGAAGTACTTAATAAATGCTCTTCATTTACTGCAATCACATATCCAACAATAACCGACTATATAAATACACTTTTTCAGCCTTTGATCACTGCAATGGGTCGCATTTTAATGCACTTCTTGCTAATGCCCGCCGCATGGCAGGTATCCACAACATCGGTGACATCCTTGTACGCCTCGGGTGCCTCCTCCATAACCAGCTTGGGACTTGCCACTCGAATGGCAATACCAATTTGCTCCAGCTTGTCTAGCACCTCTTTGTAGTCCAAATTACGACGCGACTTGGCGCGTGACAAGGCGCGACCCTAAGGGAAAGATAAGGATTAAAGTAAAATTGTTCAATGGGAAATCTCTCATGCTTACTGCGCCATGACAGGTGCTGCCAAAGGTCTCCTGCATGCCTTGCTCAGTGCCCGTAAGCACGTAGCTACATGTGCCCATGGTGCCGCCAACGAGCACCGGCTGCCCCGTCAGTTGATAATCTACCGGAATGAGAGGATGATGTGGAGGGAAGGCACGCGTGGAACCCTTGCGATGCACCAGCAGCTTGCGCTCCTTTCCGTCCACAATATGATTCTCCACCTTGGCAATGTTGTGCGAGACATCGTAGATCACATGCATATCCAGATCATCGGGCGTTGTGTTGAACATCTTGGCAAACGCCTGACGAGTGAGGAACGTCATTGAGCTGCGATTGACCCAAGCGAAATTGGCTGCCGCCGCCATGGCCTTAAGGTAATCCTGACCCTCCACCGAATTGATGCGGGCACAGGCCAATTGACGATCATTTGTCTCGATCTTGTCGCGCTTCATTGCCTTCTCCATTTGGACGAGAGCATCGGTGGCCACCTGATGACCAAAGCCACGACTGCCTGAGTGTATCATGACCACCACTTGACCCTTCTCCTCTATGCCCATCTTAGAAGCGCTCCACTTGTCATAGATCTCATCAACAACTTGAATCTCCGCATAGTGATTGCCTGCACCTAGTGTGCCCAGCTGAGGGAGACCACGTTTCTTGGCACGCATACTTACCTTGGCCGGATCGGCGTTTAGCATGCGCCCGTATTCCTCACAATGCTCCTTGTCTTCGGCCCATACGTAGCCCTCGCGCAGTGACCAATCCATGCCCATTTCCAGTGCTTCCTCTAGATCTCGTGCATTCATCGGAATGATGCCCTTGGAGCCAACGCCCACAGGTATGTGATCGAACAGTGACTGCGCTAGCTGCTCTTTGACAGGTTGTACATCTTTCTCGTAGAGATTCGTGCGTAACAAGCGTACACCACAATTGATATCGAAGCCCACACCGCCTGGACTGACAACCGACAGCGGATCATCCATATCGAAGGCTGCCATATTACCAATTGCAAAGCCATAGCCGGAGTGGATATCCGGCAATCCGATGGACCGCCCCACAATGCCGGGCAATGCGGCCACATTGGCAATCTGCTTGACACCCGGCAGAAAGCCACCGACGGCTCCGGGACGGCATGAGTTCTTCAGTTCCTCCAGCATAAGTTTCTCCAGGCGACTGTTCACATAGAAGCAGCCTTCCACATTCATGTTGGGCTGGAAGCCCTTCTTTATGCGCCAGCAGTGATCATTGATCTTTTCCAAATACTTAAGCTCGTCGTTGTACGTGCGCACCACCATTTTGTATTGCAAGTGCGCAATTGAATATCAGTTACTATTTCAAACAATGTATTTCTTGACTTTATATATCGATTGCAATTGTTTAATAGCTATTTCGTCAGTACTTGCAATGTAATTTCCCAATCTGCCGGCAGTGACAGAATGCATATATATAAACAAACCAGCTGCGATTATCGAATACATGAATACTCTTTGAATTGCTATCGACAGGCCACCACAAAAGTACTGTCGGGTTGAAGTGTTGCCAGCTCAACTTTCCTTCCAAATTAAATCTGTATTTTACAACATTTAAAATTTTGGCACCACTATTGCCGAGTCAATTGTATTGTCAGGTATTAAATTCGTGATTCCTGTAAATCATCGATTAGATATTTATTTATACAGTACATCAAAAAAAGTAAAATTATAATATACGAGTATATACTTCGTTTATACATTTATAAAATTATTCATATACCATTCACAAAGAACCGGCACAAGTAGTACCAAGCAAAGCTCTAAAAATCAAATTGAAAAGATTAATTCGAATTTCATATATATCGTATTAGGCTCCTCCGGTTTGAAAAAATCAGAAGTGTCCTGGAAGTGGATCTAAACTAAAAATTGCTTGGATCTCATTTTCAGTTCAGGCATATTGTATAGATCAGCAAGCTTAAGAATGGAAGGTGCGGTCTTTACCGACAAATTATTACATAAATATGCGCCACACATTTTCTTCAACCTCTCGATATCGTATTTGTCGGCCGCTGCCAGAAGATCCTCGCAAATTTCGGGCAGCTTAGGAGCATATCCTGTGTAAATGAATCTAAGCATTTCGGCAACAACATCGTGTTTGAAATCGGCAATTGCAACACTGTTCTCCTGGTTTTCCAGCATCGGATGCTTGAACATGGCTGCAAATACGGGGCTCCGTGCTAATAGAGGGGAGAGATCATTAAATAATAATCCAATAGAGCACAGAGTTTTTTCATTATTCAACATACCAGAAAGAATGATTTTGTGTGCTCGTAATTTATGGCCGTCGCTCGTTTTGATTGTGACATCGCTTAATTCTTTTGAGTCAAATAAGTTTCCCAGATCATTAGCCAAATCACATTTTGGCACATTGAAAGATAAATTATGAAAGGCTTTGTTCTTCACAATATGAATAACACAATGTATTGTAAGCTTATCGCCGGGCAAATTTTTGCCGAGGTCAGAATAATTTACAAACCAAGCTGTATTTGTAAATGCCTGGCAATTGCCCTCCATCCAGAAGGTATATTTTGGGTTTGATGCAACTACTGTATTTACAATGAATGTAAATTGTTTCATATTTATTTCTTTGAAAGCAAATGCACAAATTTTAACTCGAAGAGGCTATTCATTGGAGAAATACGTAAACTGAACGAAATGTCATTTTCTGCGCTAGGGAATTGCGGTGAGTTCAAAGTCAATGTTTTCAGAAAAGAAAAATCGTCGATAGTCCAATTGAATTCGT
The DNA here is from genome assembly GCA_018151435.1 of Zaprionus africanus. Lineage (NCBI taxonomy): Eukaryota > Metazoa > Arthropoda > Insecta > Diptera > Drosophilidae > Zaprionus > Zaprionus africanus. The sequence continues at coordinate 1,734,048 of JAECXB010002306.1, read as the reverse complement.
ATTTTCGAATTTCGAATTTCGTGTTACACCAAGAACTGTTTACGAGCATTTCCTTTGTTTCACTCATTTTAATTTTCTTTATAGTCTGTTCTTCACACGTTTACAAAAGAAGCACTGAACTTATGACTCCTAGAGGTGTGCAAACACTGATGGAAACATTGATGAAAAAGATCGATAAAACTACACAAAATAGAAAAATATATTGGTTACTTTAATTTATTAAAAATACTCAATACAGCTTATTTGAGTTCTGACCTTAAAACATATTTTAAATTGCAAAATTATTATCGATTTAGCCTACCAACTAACGATCGTTAACTTAAAAGCTGAGAGTCAATTTCTTATCGTTTAATCGTTTACAAATTACGAATCTTTACCGTCAGTATATTATATATATAAACAATACAATATATTGTTTTCATACCCAAGTGGATGTCACAAAGTTATTAATGTTTCCTATTGTCAATATTTATTGCACATTTTTTGATTTATCTTCTTTTTTGAAACTATGGCAACTCTGTTGAGTTTGAACCATTTTAAGGTCCAGTGTTGCACAGCGCATTTGCTTTAATCGACAAGCCACCACATTATTTCCAAAAAAAACGGACTCATATTTTATAAGTTTATATATATCTCGATAGCTATCGTTGGAATAGCTATTCGCCAGTGTTTGTGATGTTTATTAAAAAAAATTGGTTGTTATAATCGAATGCACGATTGCTCGTTGAAATGTTATCAACAAGCTATCGGTAATTTATTGTACGTAGATTGGCGCTCAGCTGTTCGTTTGCCTTAATCGTCTTGCCAAACCATGCCAAACCGATATTTTTGCCAGCACAGTATTTTCAAAATATATATGTTTATTTTGATTTTTACATTTTTTTATATTTACATTTATTTAAATAGCTAGCAGGACCGTAAACATGACATCGATCCGACTGATAAACATAAATGCTAAGATTAGGATACTGAATGCTTAATTGGTTGACATCAAACAAAACTGATCCGATTAACCAATTGATTTTTAAAATTTCCAGGCGACTAAGAACGATTTGCTCCAGAATATTTTCTGCATCGATGTTGAACATGAAGAGTTCTTTCAATTGCGATGACTCCCGTAAGAGCATCTTGAATAAATGTCTATCCTTTATTTCGCAGTTGCTGACATCTAATTCAGTTAATTGCGCGGCTACCATCTCCAGAATTTTAACGACCTCTGAACATATGTATGTATGGCTGATTGTCAATCGACGCAGTTTTCCAGTTTCGGCTGCTCCGATTAACAACTGTTGCAAAATTCTCAAAAATAGGTCCGAGTTACCCGAGTAACCTACGTTGATTTTAAGGCTCTGAAGATGACGGCCAAGTGCATGGAATTGTTCATCGGTGTATGGCGGTGGAAATCGCATACAAAACTGAAAATTTGAAAATCTGTGCAATTGTCGTTCAATGGCCGCATCGAAACGATAATGCACATTGCCAAGCAATGGAAGTAGATCTTTCAGTTTTAGATATTGGAAAATATTGGCCAGACAATCGTCGTCGAGTATTGACAGCATATCGGCATCCATTGTGACTGAGACTGTAACGTAAAATTTAAACTGATCAATAATCAGCCAGAGCTACTTATCGTATATCGTAACTATCGATAAGAAACACGCACACACACACGCAACGAACAGCTGTAAACACACGGTACTGTTCATGCGTATGTATTTTGTTTATATCTTCACCGATGCGTGTTTGTGTGTGAGTATGTGTTCGACGCCGCTCCAAAATTAAAGTGAATCATATAAAACTCGTCCCCAACTTGCGCGAAACTCACGAGGCACCAGTATTCACTGCCAGTTCAGCAAAAATATTTTCAATTCCAAACGCGAACGTCGCCGCAAGTGGCGACGGATAAAACTTCGACCAGTCTCAGTCGCGTCACTCACGTCGTCGTCGCTGCCCCCGTTGACAAACTCTCGTCGTCGTCGACTCGAAATTGTGTGTTCTCTCTAGTTTTTGTTTTTGTTGTTATTGTCGTTGTCGTCGTGGTGCAGGAGAAAAAACTGTTTGCGTGGATTAAAATTTGAAGTCAATTAACTACGTTCCGTTGTGAGTGTCTCGTATTCCAATTGGAAACAATTGTTTGTTTTTTAAATAAGTGTATGTACGAGGCGTGGCAGTGTTGGTGAAAAAGCTAATTGGGGAGTTAAACGCACACACACACACAGAGAGGCAAGCACACGCAAGCATCTATACCTGAACTAGAATAACTCGCGATGGATGATTTAGGTGAGTGTGCATAGATTTCCTGTTCTTGTGGCACCCTGTGTGTACAGGGTACAGCAGTTAATTATGCTCAAGCAGTTTCAAGGTCATTTGTTGCTAGCAACATACATACATACATACATAGCTAATTAACATTCAATAAGGGGCTCTCTGTGTTGCCGGCAACAGCCTCTACAGGGCGAACACATGCATACATACATATGTATATAACTCGCCGTAAATACTGCGTCTCTCTCGCTCTTTCTTATCAACTTTGTTTGCCTGATTAATCATGTTGTATGATTAGCTCATTGTGGGCTTATCAAATTTCGTCGATTGCATATTTCTTTGCTTATCTACTCATGAATGTTTACAGTTATTTTTATACTTTCCCCACTCCAATCTTATCTTATACATTGTGCATCCTTTGCGGGCACTGCATTCCAATGCGAATTTATGATTTATACGCATTCCTGGAAATCAAAGCGAATTCAGCAAGAGCAACAATAACAACAATTCGCTGCCGACGTTGCAATCATTCATTCGCACGACGGGAGCTAACATACCGAAGTGGCTTTGTCACACACCTTGGTGTGGTAAATGACGAACCTTCGTTGAGTTAGTCCAACCTTTAATTGGGCTTACTGTTGATTTGTTTTTATTTGCACACACACAAAAAACAGACAGACACACTCTCATACTCTTTTAGTCATCATCAGCAGAAGTTCGCTCTTTTCTGTATCGTCATCTCTCTTCCCATTTTGGATTGGCAGCTGCCTATGTTGTTGTTGTGCTATTTCGTCTTTCTACTTTATTTTCTTTATGACACAATTTCGCGACTGCTTTACCGCCTGTTGCGCTTCTTCTTAATGTCTTTTGATAAACAATCACATATACATACACACACATAAATATGTAAGTATGCGAGAGTGGAACATTCCTAAGAGTTGACTAAAGGCCACTCACTCGCACAGACACACACTCATACACACTCAAGTAAACTGAGTAAGTTGACAGCTTCAACTTCGCCGCTCAGCTGACTGCAGCATTGCACTGCGCCCACGCACAGTGGAGCACTTAGGGCGAAATTTGGTTTGTGAATCAGCTCAAATGGAAATGATGCAAACTGTCTCTAGTGGGGTCTGTGCCTGCCCACTTTATTGATCGCTCCTGTCAAAGAAATTGCCCACTCGACACACGCCACGTCCGGAGTGCGATTGCGTGAGTGCAGCAAGAGATGTTGACGCGTGCGTATGTGTGTGTGTGTGTGTAATATTGAGAGCATAGCAAATCATCACTGTAGAAAGCACAGTGGATAAGAATTGAGCAAATATTTTGCAGTTAAAAGTTGATTGATTGCATTAAATGTTATGGTAAAGGTTACAACAAAACGCATGAAAATTTAATTATTTTCAAAATTCAATTAAAAAAAAACTAGAAGCGACCGCCAAATAATTTTTTGCACCTAAAATCTTGATAAATATAACCCTATCAGTGAAAAAAAAAACAAATTTTAACAAAATCGGAGATGTAGGCAGCTATTTAACCTTTACCCATATTATTATTTGAAGACACTTACTTTTCACACACTTACGCACCACTGTACACCGTGTTTGACAATCTTTGTTCGTCTGCTAATTCCTTCTTTTGCCTCCCACTTGCGGCTTTCGCTTTGCGGTTTTGTTGTTGCTGTTGCTGTCGCCGTCGCGTAGTTGTCATCACGACTTGCAGCCGCAGCGGAGCAGCAACAAAGATGCAGCCAGACAAACGTTGGCAGCGACGCTGACAGAGCGATAAGCAGCAGCAGCAGACTGAACCCAGTGAGTAAAGCGAAACAACTGAAATGAACAACGCGTTACGTTTGTTTATGCAGCGCAGAGCAGTCTCCCTCTCTCTCGTCACTTGGCTCTCTTCGCTGCGCTCTCTCGATGCGCAGAGCACTCGTGAGCACACTGTTGTTTGTTTTTTTTTTTCTAATGAAGCTCCCCATTGACGCCGCTGTGTTTGGGGTTTCGCGTTTCACTTCGTTCCCCATTCGTAGTCAGTCGTTTGCGACGCGCCGCGACACACATGCACGCACGCGTCAGTCGGCATACGAAATGAGGAATAACAACAAAATATGAGAGATGAGACAAACATTGAAGAAAAGCGCAGTCAAGTCAAAAGTTTAATAAATATCGCCCAACATTATAGCGGTTAATCGGTCAATCGATCATACAGCAAAAAGTGTCAATCAATCAATCGGTCAAAGTGTGTGTTCTGTGAAAAAAAAAACAAATCGAAATTGCACAAAAAAAAGTCAATGAAAAATCGGATTGAGGCAGGTGGCGGCGTAGCGTGGGAAAATTGTTTACTTAGATAAAATGGGAGAGCTTATTATACCTGCGAGTAAATAAGAGATAATAGAAATACGTGAGATAAACCAAGAGAGAGAGATAAAAGAGGAATTTCAGTAGCCCCTTAAGCTGATAACACAATGAAGATTAAGAAGAAGAAAACACCATAGAAATATTGAAAAAATATAAACCTAGTATTTATTTTTGGGAGGGTCAATAGATTAATGATCCCACTGTCACTTCGTGAATCCCGTGAACATAATTTGCAGATTATTTTGAGAATTTTAATTTTCAACTAATTATACAGCTAATTTTAAAAAATGAAATCAAACAAGTGACTAAGAAAAATAAATAACATGAAGTATGCCTAAATGTGACAAGAAAAAACAACATTTTCGGCTAGCTGCCATTAATTTTCAATTTTCAAGCGGATTATGAGCGATATTTAAAAAAAGAAAAAACAATAAAAATACTCCGACAAAAAATTGCGACAAATTCTCGTAGGCGGGCAGGGAAATTTTAGTGTTACTCGTGACTGGAAAATGGGAGCAAAACAAAATAGACAATTAAAATTACGATGCTGTGACATTTTCCGTTTCGTTTGTAAACAAAGTTTCGATCGTTAAACAGTTTCTCGGATTACGAGAGAGTGCTCAAAAAGTACTTGATATATGTACGAGTATATGGATATATACGATATAGCGCTGATGCCATTGGATGCACTTAGTGCAATTGCTTTCGATTTGCCGCCAAACGAATTTCAATTAGACCCAAGATACATATCTTCAGCTTTGCCCCATTTGTATCTGTATCGGATGTGCCACAGCTGTGCCACCAGAGCCCTCGAAATGGAATCGCCCTCTTTGAACGCCCACACGCATGCGTGTTGAGGAGGAGGGGAACTCTAACGGTTTACAGTGCCTTACAAAAATGTTTAGCTTGAAATGACAGACAGAGAGAAGTTAGCACCTTCTTCCCCGTTCCTTCCTTACTTCCGTCTCTCTTCACTCTTTGCAATGAGTTCATCATCGTTCATTTTGTTAGCGCATATTTCGAGTATATAGCAAGTTTTTCGTGTTCAATCAGCGAACAGATTCTTATCTCCAAGTGCCAACTCATAAAATTTCAATTAGTTTGTGTTGTTTTCTGTTTTCGATTGAAAGGGAGAACACTCGCTCTCTCTCTCTCTCTCACTCTCTTGCTCTATTTTCTATACTTATATCCATATACGATATATGAGAATAAGGCTTTTTTTATATAATTTCTGACCTATTTGACCTAAGGTTTATTTCATGTTCAATCCAAATTTTATTGCCTAGTTCAATCGAGGGAATCTATTCATTGATGTAATCTTAAAAATACTTCATATATTTTCATATAGTTTTAATCTTCTCCTTTATACCCCTTGTTTCTATTCGAAATATCAATGTTTTCTACTTTTGTTTTTAGTTGTTAAATCTTAATGGAATTCTTTAAATTCTAGCACAAGTTCAAAGTTACAATCCTCATCTTTATCGTGTGCAGCCCACAAAGCTAATGAAAATAGAGATATTTCCCCAGGTCACCCACTAAGTTTGGACAAAATGTAAAAGCATTTTACAACAACATAAACTGGAGAAATTTATGTGCACATTTTGGGCCATAAAGAGCGCGGCCGGTGTACTCAGTCAGTCAGTCAGTCAGTTAGTCAGTCGATCACCCACGTGAATGCTCTATGGATCTCTGCATCTTTGCTCGTTTCTCACCTTTGGCGCCTTCAACAAGGTCAGCCCCCTTCCTTATCCACACACACACGCACGCACGAATTTTATGTACTTACCAATATAATATGTATATAGTATTTATTTAGCGTTCGCCTTCATTCAAGGCGTCGGTCAGCGAGAGTCCAAGTCCATCGGGCACTAGCTTTGGTTTGTGGAATTTCCTTTCGAGAAAGAAAAAAAACATGTGGCAATTGTATATACGATGCCGAGATACCTCGGAAAACTAATAAATTCTGCCGGTAACTCAGTTATTTCTTATCTGATTCTATTCAAATTTGTTGGGTAATTAAAATAGATTTAGACTTCTATGTAGTCAAAATCTTTATAAATTTGCTAGTAGAAATAGTGGAATATATCATATTAAAGTTTCGCTATGATAAATTTGAAAGCAAATCTTAATCAGGCCAAATTTCTCTTTCTACTTCTATAAAGAAAGCATCCTATAATACCTAAATTATCTGGGCTCTACAGGGTATATGAAAATCCACAAATTATTGTGCCTTTGACTTTTAAATTTAGAAACTTGCAAATACGAAAAGTTTGTTTCTTTCATTGTTGTTGTATTGCCTTTAGTTTTTTTTTTTTTTGTTTCACTTTCGAGACCTGGAAAAACTGTATGCATGGTAACTTGGGGACTGCACAGGGACAGCTTTCTAATGGGCGCTACCTTTTTGGCAATGCACTACGGAAATGTTGCGGTTCGTCGTCTTCGTTTCGGTCTCGTCACTTTTATTTGCAGTTTTTTTTTTTTTTAAATTAATTTTTGGCCGTTAGGTGAATTTGTTGCGCCGAGACGAAAAAGCGAAAACGTCGCCTCTGTGATTTGCCAGAACTTTTATTTTTAGTTCTCGATCATGGCTGTTGACGTAATTTGGCAACCTTGATTCCCCCCGAGCGCGAGCGAGCATCTTCTCTCCAACGAGATATATAAACCTGATGCGTTTCGTTTCATTTCATTATTGTTTCTTTTTTCTATTACTTTTTGTTGTAGTTTTTTCTAATTTATGTTTATTATTTGTTACCTTTTCCAATGTGTCGTTATTTGTTTTAGACACATGTTAGGATGTAGTTTTTTTTCGTTTTGGTATTTTTATTGTTAATAAATCTGTTATTATGGGGCACGCATTGAGATCAGCCTGATCCCAGTGTGCACTTCCACGCTTGTGGATGATCATAAATTTCTCAACATTCATATATCAAGTATCATTGTTGGCCTTATATATTTGGACGCGTCCCACGATTGATTACGAATGGACAGTAAATGGAAATAAATGTTGTTTTGTTTAGGAAAGAAATGTAACAGATTGATAAATGAAATGAAATATTATATTGAGTTAAAAGAAAGCTTCCTACGGCTCTTGTAAGAAACAATTATCTTCACAGTTTTTCAGTTTTCTCTGCCTTTTTTTTTTGATAATAATTTCAATTGTTCTCCCATCATAAATTCCGTATTCCAGTTCTTTACTTCTGTGCTCTTTAAAAAAATTGCATTTTATATTTGGCTTCATTTCATTTATCATAATGAAATTTCAAACATTTCTTCTCTAAGTTCTAATTTGATTTGTTTATAAAACCAAAGAACTTGCTCCAATAAACGCCAGTCTCCAGGGCAGAACAAACTCAGTCAGTTGATTAACAAATGTTTCGGGCAATTAGAATCCATTTCAAATCTTTTTTTTCGATCCCCCCAGTGGAAAATCCGAAATTTCCCCATTAAGTCAATGTTTTTCGATTGGTAGTTGGGGCGCTTCTCTCGGGGCGGATAAAACTATGACAGACAAGCGGATACCGAGTGACAGGCAGAACTCAACACAAACAAAGAGACAAATCCGTCGACGGGTACCGACGAAAAGGCCAAAAATAAAATTGTACGCTTATAAATAATTCAACTAGACTGAGGCCAAAGGGAGGGCAGACAGAGAGTAGGAAAAAAAAAAAAAAAAAAATAGAGAAAATATATTTACTCCCGGCGAAGCTTTTGAATAAATCAACAAAATTTACCGTTTTTCTTGAAAGAAATGTGAATAGTTTGAACTTTAGACAGATTTATGATGATCTTTCATTGGTTTTTTTTTTGTGTGTGTTCGTTCTCGCAGTGCAGTTAAAGATCAAAGTGTGACAGTTAAAAAACATTTAAAATGGATAGAACAATGTATGGTAAAATTGATCCTGGAGCGCGACAACCCTATCGCACGGTGCGCAGCAAGGGTATTCAGCCGGGCTGTAAGTATTATGAAGGGAGGAGGGAGAATTAATTTCAAGTTTACTGTGATAATATTTTATTTGCTGAAATTAACGAAGAAATGAATTAAAATAAAATCAAATTGCGTAATAATTTTATGTTATGTTTTTATTATAATTTATTATTGATTAATTCTGTCAAGTTTAGCATTTTTAAATTTGACAAACAAAGAACAATTTAGTCTCGCACTGCACATCGTTCATTTGAAATGAACTAGTTGATCTCCATAGTTCCACACAATGTTCTACGCCTCCAGTATTGTCGGGTTGTCCAGCGGACCAATTAAAATATTCCGCTGTTCGTCCTGTAGCTTGGGAAGTGTAGACACCCTGTTCTCCAAGATCATTCAAGGATATCCAATAGGTGTGTGCAGGATGTAGATGGGAACTTATCTCCTGCAATTGAGTTTGGTTCTTCAGATCCAGTAGAAATCCTTGGAGTTGGCGACACACATTGCTTGCCTGGAACCAGTTGATGCGCAACGATTGTTCTATATAGTAGGATATATCTCCGATGTGCACAAACTTGCCTTCGGTTGGGTGTTCGGTAACTGGAGAATGAATTAAACATTTTTTATTGCAATTTATAGTATTTAATATGTATCTAACCTGTTCCATTAATGGGTTTAGCTGCTATGAAGTAAAATCCGCATAGTAAAATCAGCAAAAATTTCAACATTTTGTTTTCCGTGTGAAGCTTTGGCAAGTGAATTGGTGACTGTCGCTAAAAATGCTTCCTGCTGGCTCAGATAGTTTGCGAGATAAGCGTAGAATCACGATAGTGCCATTGAGGAGTGTGATAATGAACCTTATCACTCAATGATTGCCTATCAGCTGTCTAGGGGGCCGTGCACTCTGCGTTTACCTCATTAGATTTTTGACCAAAATCGGTGCATCCCGTAAAAAGAAAAGCCTAACAAATAAGAAATCTAAAAGTATCTTAGAAATAGTCACATTAGAGGGTATTCTTTTAATTTTTCTTATATTCATTTCTTATTCATATCGAAATATTAACACATTTTAAGTTTTTTTATTGTAAATTTTCATTGAAATTGTTTTTTTCGTGATTCCGAGCGCCATCTAGTGTTTGTTTTGCTCCAAAAACACAAAAACTCTGTTGCATACTTTTGCGCGCACTTGATTTCTGTCTTACAGTGGGCTGTAAAAACGCATTTTTGCCACGCCCACGCCGCGCTGGCGCCCCCGTGGGCGTTTTGCGAACGTTTTTTTCCCTTCAAAAGCGGGCGGAACTGAAAAAACTAGCCGAAACTTTATCGCCTTCCACAGGGCGCGCTGCACGCTTTGAAAAGTTGGAAATTCGCGTACTGGTGAAAGTGGAAAAACAAAACAAATTAGAAAAAACCGCATTGCGCTAGCCGCTTCGGTTTTGGCGCAATTTCGATTTAAAATCGAAAAAAACCGCTTGTTTTTTCGCTTACAGACTCCTGTTAAGTAAGCAGTGCACTGCTTGCACCTCACCCTCCCTGCATCCTGCCCGACAAAAGAGGGAGCCACGTGGCGACGTGTAGGTTTTTTTGTGCACCAAATAAGCTGTGAACCACTGTACGTACTGTGTGTAAATCGATTTCTAAATTCAACAAATAGAAAATGAATTAATAAAGTGTAATATAAATCAAATTTCATTAATCGATTGTTGAGATGATTGAGTTGATTCGATATTTAGTTTTCTTGCTCAATTTTAAACAAAACGTAGAAAATTATTTCCTACTTTTATTTCGTAGTGTCTGTGAGTTGCATACGCAACGTAAACACTTGTCTAGCACAAACAGCAGATTATGACGTAACACGCACACACCCACACACACATACAAATACAGATAAAGTTTATTGCAACTGTGCGTTTGTGGAGAGGGCAAAGTCAAATTTCAGGCCACCGAATCGATTCGGAATCGGAAAAGATCGAAAGATGAGGCATAACAACAAGTTGCCCCAGTGCTGATCTTTTCAGTTTACCCTGCAAATGGTTGCGAGGGCAAAGAGGTATAATTAATTCAATTTCAATATTTAATTGAATTTATAATAAAAGATATAAAAACATATGTTTTTGTTGAATTTTTATTAATTTTTTTATGTTATCAAAATATTTTATATAAGAATACATGTAGTTTCAGTTGAATTTTTGAAATCATATTGTTTTTTTAATGCGAAGAAAAATCTTAAAAAAACAAAAAATTATTATCATAATTTTAAATGATATACCATATTAAAATTTACAGAATTATAATATTTTTGTAAGAAAAGCGTTATCTTAGAATCTATCCATATTTAAAGTTGCATTGAGGTTTTCTTTGATTTTGGTTTAATAGATGTGAAAAAATTTTATTTTCGAAAAATAAATCTAAAAATGATGAAAATAAGCTTAATTCCTTAATAAAAACAAGTACTATATTTACTTTATTTTTGTAGTATAATTAAAGTAAATTTTTACAAATCCACAACCAAATTACAGAGTGTAGAGTAGAGAGTATTATATAGAGTACCTTCTCGTCAAACACTTTCTAGCAAAGCTCTCACTTGTTTTTACTTGTTTTGTTTACACTGCTCTTCGTAATTACACACACACGCACACACACAGAGAGAGATGTGTAAAAAAACAAACACCTCAACAATTGCGAGATTGCATCGAAAATGAAGTCTCCGCGCACTTGTCAGACATCGATTTGAATATGTTTTTTCGAATTCAGTTTGTAATTAGACGCCGCCGCGAGAGTTTCAACGTTGTGCCAGATACAGAAATCGTTGCGGAAAAACTATGAAAATCGGTAAGCTGCAATTTTAGCATTCAGTAGAACCGGCGGGTTTTTTCTACTACTACGTCAACCTCCACGTCGAAAGAGTGAGAGAGAAAAGGAGAGAGAGGGAGAGAGACGTGCTTCATTCATTAGATCATTTCATTCACGCGACGCTCGCAGCGACAACTTGAAAAGTGTTATAAATATTCGCTTCGTGGGCGTCGCACAGTTTGGGGCACTGTACTATAGCATCGATAGATACTATACTATATAGTATGAATATGAGTGAGTGTGTGTGTGTGTATGTTGGGGTGTATTTACCTGTATTGTGTAAGCGCTCTTAATTGGTTGAGTTTTTTTTGTAGTTGATTCAATGTTATGACAATAAGCCTTGGGAAAACAAGTAGGATAGCTAGATCTAGAAATATACATAGATACTGGGGATATACGACGAAGTGCTGCGCTGTGAACAGATTGAGAATGTCTGATAATATTTATAATACATAAATAACTGATAAATGTATAATTGGTGCTCTTAAGCCTTACCTATCAATATTATACATATTAGTTATCTCAAGGTCTTTTGTAACCTAACTGATAACCAAATTCAAAATCTTAAAGTCTTTATAACCTACCTTATAACAAATTTTATAATAATACTTTTAGTAATTCACAATTAGATTCAGAATCTTTGATTATACATAAAAGACCCCTATGATTTATAGGTAACTTAAGGTCTTTTATCATAAAATTAATTTTTAATAATCTGAATTGAGCCCTAACAAATGCCAGAACGTTGACCCCCTCAACAGCTTTGTTTGCAGGGTATTATTAATTCAAATTTGTGTTATTGCAACGCTTTGGGATTAAAATCTACCGAACTGTTGCTGTCAGACCGGAAGTTTGTTTTCAAAATTGAATATTTGTCGTAATCTTTGAAAGAACCAGTTTGTAGAGATTTCTCCTTTACTCTGCGATTGTTTACAATAAAATACGCATTAAAACTATAGTATTTTTGGCATTTTTCTTTTTGGACAATTTTAATTCCCCACTTAAAGTCTGGCCGAAGAAACAAATAATCTGGGCAATCAATTCTGTCGGCATCGGACAATAAAACAAGAGAGAGAAGATGCGATAAAGAGAAGAAACAAACATATTGTGTGTCCAATTAATACGAAATACTCAACATTTAATTCGTTGCCCATTGTTGTTGTTACTTTTGTTGTTGCATACTAATTTTAGTTTTGGTCAAAGTCAAGTGAGTCACCCACTGTGCGGCGGCGGCTGCCCAAACAACAACAACAAAAGTGCTGAAAATGCGACGCAAACAGTGTTTGCGGCTGCTGTGCGACAGGTGGCGCCCCTTGCGACAAACGCCCACAACAGCAAAAGGCAACAAATGGCAACGTTTGCTCAACACTTTATGCTGTTGTTGCCGTTTTGTTGTTGTTGTTGTTGCAGCACAAATGTTGTAATCAACAGCAAAAGCAGCGGCAACAACAACACGGCGTACACCCATTTGAGTTTGAGCGAGTTTTCCCACCCTCTCTTGAGTGAGTTATGTACGAGGCACAGTGGTGTGGTAGAATAAAAATGAACGCAAGAAAATATATCAATGAAAATAAAATGGTAAATATTTAAAGCGGATAATTCACAATAAATAATTTATAAAAATTTCTAAGTAAAGTGTTATATAAAATAATGAAATAACAACTATAAACCATTAGCCATTATCAACAGTGGTTTATAGTTCTTTGCCATCAAACAAATCGACCAAGTGCCACTGTGCGCTGCTGTTGTTTGTCTCGCCGCCGTCGCAGCTTCAGCGACGGTTTCGTGCTCGCGTCTTGTTCAGTTGCTTTTAAGATTTTGCCGAGCGAAAATAATTTTCGGTGCTCTCCTCCGTCGTGTCTGTCTGTCGCCTGTCGATCGCGATTTGTTTGTGTATTTAACGCGTGCGTGCGTGAGTGAGTGTTAGTGTGTGTGGTTGTGCGTGAGCCATAATAATTGTACTTAATTTTGGCTGTTTGTGTGAGTGAAGAATTTAATTAAGGCAACTGAGATTCGATTGAAACAAGCGAAACAACAACAAGAGCAATATCAATAAGAGCAACAATAGCAACAGCAACCACAAAACAACAACAAATGAATCAGTTGAGCTAAAAACGAAAGTGACAGACGCAGCCTGCAAAAATATGTAACAATGTCAACAGCAATTGCGCGAACTAAATGAAAAGGAGAAGAAGAAACACAGAAGAGCAACCGCGGCAGCGCAGCAGCAGCGGCAGCGGCAGCAACTGCGGCGGCAGTAGTCAAGAGCATAACAATAACAACAACACTGGCAATATGCGCGTGTCTTGCTTGACCTGCTCTACACTATGCGTTCACCCACGCTCTCCTCCTCCTCTCTCACTCTCTCTCTCTTCTTTTCGTTGCTCTCTCAGTGCATTGTGCAAACCATTTTGAACAGCTGTCATGTGTTTTTGGTCTTCGACTCTGACTTTAACGTCGACTGCGTCTGCGACTATTGTGAACTGCAGCTGTTTGCGCAGTTGACTCCCTTTCCACCTCCTCTCTCGCTCTCTCTCACACAGATTAACTGCATCACTGGAACTTCAAAGTGTTGTTCACTCAATTGATGCTTGTCACTCTCTGTCTCTCTCCTTCTCTTTGAGTTGTTAAGGCGGCGGCATTTAATTGATTTTAATTGCGCGTTGATGAACGCAACTTGACGAAATAAATATTTACCAATAGTTAAAACTTAAATTGTCATCTTGACTGCATTTTCTACCCCAGTGTCTTTGTTTGATGGCATTTTAATGAATCTCTCACATTGTGGATACACTTTAAAAAAAAACAAGCGCAATTCATTTCAATTTTGCATTCGTTTAGCAAGTTAATGAAGTGAATTGAAAAATTGAGATAAGAAGATTATTGAATATGTCACGTTATAAGTTTATATTCATTGTTTATACATATTAATAGTGAAAAAAAAAACATAAACTGTTTTGCTCATATTATTTACCAAATTTGGTAATTGAACGCATCTTAGCATTGAACTAAATAAAGCTAAGCAGCGGATTAAATTTGATGAATCATAAAGATAATGAATTCTGTTTCATATTTATGTGTGTGATTTTAAAAGGTAGTAAACATATAAAACGGTACTATAAAAAATGATCTTTCTTCATTTCTTCTTTAATAAATTTTGTGTTTATTTTCTTTATTTTCGAAAGACAAAAAACTATAAATTTCACTAATTAATATCCCATTTTCCAAAAAACTTTCTTTCATGCTAGCAGAGGTTTATTTAAGGCGTTCTCAGAAAAAAACTGATGCTCTTTTATCTCGTTCCTAAGAACTTTTAGTTGGGGTATTAAATTTAATTCCGTTACGCCACTCAAAACAAATCATTCACAGCATAAATAATAAATAACCTAGAAGATTTGTCACTTTCCGAGTCATTTCCTACTGTATCCCCCATATATACACACAGATCTCATCATAAGTCTTTTCCCAATCTTGACGTTGACCCACTGAAGCGCGACGCTCTGATAACCCTGCCAGTTCTATTTATAGTTACTCCTCACCCCTCTCCACCATAGCTAGAAGTACACACCATAGCAATTACCATATGGTAGAATACTACACATACCATATATAACATATGTTATATAGACATATATATGTACGTAGACACTCCAAAGAGTCAACGAGTCCAACCACATGTTTCACTGTAGGCTCAAGTTTTATTTGTTTTTGGTTCCTTATGGTTATTTTCGAATAAATTGCGAAACGATTTGCCATTTGCCAACTTGCCTGATGTTTTCCAAAAATCGAAAAAGCCTTTTTAAATATAGATCATGGTTCAGCGATCCATCCGTCGTCGTCGTCGTCCGATCCCGTATACTGTATGTGCTCCCCTTTTTCCTCCTCCACCTCCTTTTCCTACTTTTTGGCGTTTTTATTGTATTTATATTTTTCACTATAAATTGGTTGCCAAAAATTAAAATTGGCGTCACACCTTGTTTTGCACTCATTCTCGCGCCTTATATAACTCAAAGTTCTCACTCAATTTTTTGAGTGATATTCTTGATTTTCCTTTCGCCATTCTCCTCATTCTGGCATTGGCCCAGTTGCAGGTGTTTATGGGGTATGGCACAACTTCTGAATCTACCCCGAGAATGGTTGCCAAGAAATAAGAGCATAGAAACGGAGATTGATTCACTGCAGAATACCCTGTACAAAATAAGAAAAGAAATATCAAAGTACATACGATAATAAATAAATAAAAAGTAATAAAATTAGAGAAAACACAGAAAAAAAATAATAAAAAATAAATAAAAAATTATATTTAAAATTTAAAGTCATAAAATAAATTAAGTGAAATAAAAAAATATTATAATGTGTTAATAAAATTTTATAATGTAGTAGTAAAGAAGTAAAAGACAGAAATAAAAAATAAATGAATAATGATAATAATATCAACGAAAACCCAGAAAAAATAACTGTTATAGAAACAAATATCAAATAATTTAAAATAAATAAATAAAGTAAAATAAATAAATAAAGTAAAATAAATAAATACACTAAAAAAATAATAAAAAATAATAAAAAAAGTTATAAAAAAATAAAATATAATTATATGAAAAAAAGAATAAGAAAGTAAAGAAATAAATTTTCAATATAACACAAACGAAAAATGTAAAGCAAAAAACAATTGTTTTTGTATGAATCGACTTATAAGGGTATTAAAAGTTTTCGCCTGTCTTTATTATTGTAATTATTTTTGGCAAATAAAAAACGATTGTTATCAAACACTGTTTCTTCTTAACGAGTGAACGATATTTGTAAATTTCTGCTACTTGTACTCATCACACCCTCCGTAAAAATTCTATGATTTACAGAGTATACTTGCTGATTTGTTTGATTTATTTCGGGCCTTTCTTTAGTGATGCCTTAATCGCCCGCTGTCATGTTGCGTGTTGTTTGTTGTTGTTGTTGGTTCATCGATTCTATACTTCGGTTTGGATTGAGTGACAGTTCCTATAGATATTCAAATGCCTAAAACCATCTACTAATCTTATGTATTCCCTTTCCCAGCTGTGTTGTCATGTTCTTCCTCAATTAGAGACTGATTTCTGAATTTCATTCGCGCCTTGCCCTGCATATGATGTTGGCATTGTTTGTGTTGCTTTTAGCCAAATTATAGTCAGAAGGCAGAATGCAAACAGCATTAATTTGATCAAATATAAACATTTTCAACTAGCCAAACAGACACACACACACACATGTTAACTTTACTTATATCATCTTATATGCGATATTTCATGGTGTGGTGCGAGATTTTCAACTTGCTCGACTAGTTCGTCCCACGAAAAACATATCAAATATGTTGAGAGAGACCTCGTCTACTGTAGATACCCCTTGCTTAGACCCCTGCACCCCCTTTTGTCTACGTCCCTGCTTTATGACTGCTTTTGGACACGCTTGTGTGGGAGTCCCTTTGACTTTTCATTCAACTTTTTTTTTTCGGTCAGTTGGCAACAAACCTAACCTGAATTGTTGCTGCTCTTGTTGTTGCTGTTGTTGTTTCAATCACTATTTAAAGACTTTAAGAATTGGTAAACTAATCGAAACCATTTCGTATATGTACCTTCGTTCAGCGTCCTCATCGATTTTGGCCTTATTTAGTTCTTGGGGGCTAAGAAATGTCTTCGAAACTGATATCATCGTCGTTCCACAGCACGCCCCTCAACGACTGCTTCAAAGTGGGCGCGTTTGAGCGACGTTTAGGTAAGTCAATGTGGTGGTGTATGACGTGTGAGTGTTGGCTGACAACCTCAAGACGAGACAGACGTCAAGTCTGCGGGAGAATGTCATAAATACCAAGGTCATGTGCAAGTAATAACCTCAAGGCGGGCATGGGGGTGATGTTTTAAAGAAAGGGATCTATTTAATCTATCTATTTAAGAATAAAAAGGTTGATGAAGAAGAAGTGGAATGAAATCACAAATAAAATAATCTGTTATCTTCAGCTTTGATTTTAAAATATTCAATAGTATTTATATTCCATAACTTAATAAGTTGAACTGTTGAATTAAAATAAATTTCAACCTAAACGAGAAAGAAAACTTTATAGAAAAAAAATGGAAGTTCTTAGATTCATAAGCATTTGAAAATTGATTTTAATTATTATATAAGTCCTAATAAAGAATATATAAAATTAAGAAAGTAGAAAGCCTTGGTGAACAAAACCTTTAAATCTATAAGTATCTTCAATTCATGTTGGTTCTATATATCCATAACAAAGAAAGGTTAAGGTTAAGTATTTATAAATCGATTTTCATTTCATTTTTATATGAACCTTAATTAAGAATCTAAGGGTGTCTTAAAAACCTACTTAATCGAAACCTTTAAATCTTATATTTAATCTTCAATTTATTATTAGTTTTACATATAAGCTTGAATCGATGAATTCCAAAACTATCGTATTGATAAGGTACTTCGGGTTTGGTCTTTGTAAAACACTTAAAAGACCTAAAGCTTTCTCATTCTCTATAACTTAAGCACAAGTTAAGACACAAACCCTTGAAAACTATACATAAAAGCCTGCCATGGAAACCCTAAAGTTATCTTCTTAACTTTGTTTTTGATAAAGCCACAGGTGAAATGCAAACAAAATTTGACATACTCACGGGTATTTGTGTTATCTCAAAGTTTTGTCGACACATACCATATATGCAGTAGAAACAATGTGAAACTTTACGGTTGGACGACAGTTATCAGTGGGTTATGCGTCAGTGTAGCTGACTAGCATTTGATTCTCCGCTATAAACTGAGTCGAGACTCTGTGGGCCATGGCTAACTATGGCGATTACGACAATCTGGGTAGCTTCAAGATAAATATTGATCAAGATATATTTTCGGTAGTCAACTAATTCTATCTCTCTCTCGCTTTCTCTGCAGATGCTCTCCTTGCCGATTTGCAGAACAGCGTGCCGGGACAGGCACAACAGCCGCAACCGCAGTACGGCACGGTGCAGCCCAAGCAGCAAGCACAGCAACAGCAACAACAACACTTTGTGGATAACACGCCTGGCTATGGCAGTCTGAGGGGCAAAGCGCAGCCAAAGGTGGTAAGTGGCAAGGTGGAATGTACTAATGGAAAATCTTAGAGAAACACTAAAAATCTTTCACTTACTCCACAGTATCAGGAGCACTACAGCGTAGAGACACGTTCACCAACCACTGCCGCCGGCGACTTTAATGGTGCCATTCCTAGCCAGAGTAATGGTTATGGCACCGGTTCACTGCCACGTACCAACACTGGCTACAAAAATGGTCAGGCTGCTGGTGCTGCTCCAGGTGCGCAGAATACTTCAGGGCTGTCTGAGTTGGATTCGCTGCTGCAGGATCTGCAGAATGCGCGCTATCACAATGGCGAGCGAAAAGGTGAGCAAGCAGCCTCAAATATAACTTCAAATGTGAAATAATAAGTTTTATCCTCATTGCAGATATCGATGTGCCAGTTAACTACAGCACGCCCGTGTCCAAGTACAATACGTACAACAACTATGCAACTGTTGAGGAGCGACCCACTGTGGATAGTCTGTTGAGTGAGCTGGACAATGCGCACATCTATGCTGTGCCAAATGGGTGAGTAAAGCAATGAGAAGTCAATACATAGACAATCTTTTAACGATATTCTATATACCTTTTAGATCTGCACACAAATCTCCAACACCGGGCAGACATGTTACCATAACTGTGCGCGAGACCAAGACCGAAAAACTCTCGGGTCCCGATGGACCAGGTACAAGTTAAACCATATAATCCAAGTTATATTTGTCTAACTGTGTGTTCATTCAATTCGCAGTTGGTTCCATTGAGGAGCGAGTTGTGCAACAAAAGGATTCGTATTCACCAAATCTTGCAGCAGCGCCGCCACAGCATCAGACACATCAGTACACATCACAGGCTACTAAGGAATTGGATGATTTGATGGCTTCACTCTCCGATTTTAAGGTGAGACTAGAATTAATTTAAGACGAGATTTAACTGTAGAGATGGAGGAGACATGACTTTTGTAGAGAAAACAGAATTAAAGCGTAGGAAGACCGTTTTAATATGTACTCAGTATTAGCCCCCAAAAGTATGCAATACAATTTCCTACTAGAAATTCACCTATTCGCAATGAAATTGAGTAAATTCAAAGAAATTAAATGGCATTCTAAGAATTAAAGCTAGTTACAGATAAAGTGAGTTAATGCTTTTGTAAATTTAGTTTCTGATTAAGTTGAAGAATTGTTGCTCTGATATTTGTATAGAACTCGCATTCGAAATTGGTCAAAAAAGGTTCTTCTAACTTTGTCAACCTCTGAACTTGGTCTATACAAAAATATATATGCTATAAACGCATAGCTAACCCGATAAAACTAATGATAAGCACGATGTTCTATTCTAAGTGCAGTCAGAGCTTTTCAAGGTCGATGTAGAACTTGATCTATTGAGTTTTCAGTTTAAGCAAAAGCTTTTAAAGCATTAAAATGTATTTTCTGTGATGTTCTTTGATCTTGCAAGATAATCTTGGCGCAACTGACATTTCTTTTGATTTATTTGTCATATGTTTGTGCTTCATTCATTAAAATAAAATAGTGGGTTGAGTAATTATTAAATCAATAAATAACCTTGCTATAAATTTTTCAATTTAATCGAATGATTAATATAAAACATAATGATTTATGTGCACAATATAAATTAAATTGTTAATTTAAGAAGTCAACAGTGTATGCGCTCTACAGAGAATAATGTTTATTATATGCAAAAACTAAATTGAATATCGAATTTAGATTCGAAATCGTTTCAGCTTTCAGTCATATCAAATGATTATATTTATCTCTCTGTTTGTTATAATGCAAGTTTACTGTAGTTATGTTTGCGTAGAAAGCTAAAAATAGTAAATTTCTCAAGTTCATTTTTATGATGCTTGCACGGCACCAAGTTTTCTGAATTTACCTGTTGTCTATCGCAAATTGGTTAACTAAATTTAGCTTTGTTTCCTTTCTGGTTCCGTTCTTCCCAATTTGCTATTTTGTGCGATGTTTTTGGCAAAAACATTTGTTGTACTCTCTCTCTCTCTGCAAGATGGTAATAAAAACTAAACTATAAAATGAAAATGAACAAATTTATCATGTCAAATCGTTTGACGCATGTCGCTCATTTCATGTCGAACTATTCCCATACCTACATATGTACCTGCCTGGCACGATGTCGGAGACCCGAGACAAGTTCTTGACTTTGACACGTTGAGAGAATTGAAGGTGGTCCATTTTAATGGGTGAATAAATTCGTATAGTTTATGATTGCATTTAGAAACTCATATATGAGTTGATAACTAATGATCACATTTATGCGATTTATTGCACACGGCGCCATAAAATAAAAGATTCTGTGCATATATATTGTTGCTATAAATAGTCAAACTCAAGTTCGTCGTCGTGTGGAACTCTCTAGGTCCATAAAACAATCAATCTATCAGGGCATAAAGTAAACAAAAAAAAAAAAAGTATATACCATATTTGCAAACAATTTTCGAGGATTATATGAGGTATTATTGGATGTACATTGGTGTATAGCTGATTTTTCCGACTCATGCGCGACTTCTGACATTTGTTTTTAGAACTGTTTTCTGACATGCCGTACACAAGACGCATGGATGATGATGATATATCTCGGCAGATGTGTGCTCGGGGCATTTCTTCCTTGTCACTTTTCTGTATTTCACTTGTTTGTTTTTTGCGCCTTCTTCTCTTTCTTTTCTTGTTGTTATTCTTCGCACAGCACGCGCTTCTTTCAATGAATTGGGACTGTGATACGTTTTTTCTTTTTGCTACCCTGTATTTGGGTCAAGGCTGTCAGCTGCATTCCCTTTATAGTTTCCAATCAAGTTGAGTGCAAAGTAGGGGGAATTAATCAATCGATTGGCAAAGTGTTGATAGATTTGTGTTCTGTTTTATTGAGTGTTTAATGTTGGCGAATAAACCTCGAGTATTTGAAACATTCTACACATTATTTTCTTCGAATTCAACGCTAGTTCAGTGTTCTTCAGCATGCGTTTACTCTATAGATTTAAATATGTTTCTTTTTGATCGAGTACCTTTCAAATTGAAGGTCCTTTTATGATATTTTTGTCACTACCAATAACTCAGATGATAATATACTATATATTTAAATATTGCGCCTTGAGACTTTTTACTTATTCAATATGTTTCTTGAGCCTTATAAGAATTAACTGAATACATTTTCTTATTTTCAATTCTCCCAGATTTATCAAAAGATTTTATACTACAAAGAGTAAACTTGGCAGAAATTTTAATTCATATGTTTTGATAATAAAAGTAATCCGTTGCTTGTTATAAGAATAATCCCCTAGATTTGCTTAAGTCGTATCCGAATTGGCCGCAAATGGCCTTGAATATTATATTTATAATCTGTTTATAATACTGTTTGTAAATAAGAGGAAGTCTTCAAGTTGTTATGGAAATTTATGTAGAAAGTTTTCAATATCATTTTAAATTTCTTATATTATAGAAAGTACGATAGGTTGAGTCAGAAAAGTGCATAGAATCGATCATTGGATTGATGGCATTGTTAAGTTTAGATATGAGTTTAATCACCAAGTATTAAAAGGAACGTAAGAGAATTTAAAATTTAAAGAAACTCGATGTCTAACAATATATCCATAGGTATATAAAGGCAGATAGATAGGTTGGTACACTAGACATTAAGGTTATATAGGTACAATCAGTAAAAAATAAAGAAATTCCTACGAAACTTGATAATAAATATACCAAAAACTAAGATCTTTTGAAGGCTACGCTTTTTAGCTGTTTGTCTTATTTTATCGGGTTAAGATTCCGTCAAGGATCCAAGGAAACAGTACAATATAAAGAAATATTGTAATTGATTTTATAAAAGACAAAATGGTATTAAAAGTCAAGTGAATACACATTGTTATAAACATATAAAATTGTAATAAAAATCTTTAGGAAATTTCTCTAGTCAGTCATTAAATTTTTCGATAATTATCGATAAATATGCACAGCCTTAGCTGTGTATAATATTTCAAATTGGCAGCAACATTGCTAAATTCTTGTTAATTAGCCGACATTCCTTGGCTGTCGCTTCGATTACTGAATCCAATTAATTAATAATTAATTACTAAGTGCAGAATAATTTCTTGGCAATTGTCGATGGTCACGAATGAATAAGAAGAAGCAGAGGGAGAGACAGAGCAAGAGAGAGAGAGAGAGAGAGAGAGAAGAAGAAGGGGAAAGAGATTTCCCAGAGATTGCAATTCAATGTCATTGAAAGAAAATGCATATGAATATTGCGTGTGTGTGTCTGTGTGGGTGGGTGTGCTTGACTGTGTGTATAAGTCTGACTATATATACATGTGTGCGTGTGTATGTATGTGTATCAGTGTGCGTGGCCATGTCTGTTAATTATTTAATATCATTTTCAATTTTTCGCCGTCGTGTCCGTGACTTTTGTTGATATGCCGCAAAGAGATGATAAATATGAAAATGAAATTGGCCTGCTCGGCTCGTGTGTGTGAGTGTGTGTGTGGAAAGCGCAAAAAATAAAATACACGAAAAATATATAAACAATATTGCACACGGCACTAACGATTTGGTGGAACGAGGCGCTTTGGGTTCTTCTTTTTTTGGAGGAGGGGGCGCCCACACGAGACAGCCGCACGCCCCCGCCCTGTCTTTCACCTCCCACCCCCTCTCTCGGGTCAACACTGTCAACACTTTTTCACACACACACACACACACAGACATAGAGACACCCGTTATAGTTTTTGTTGCTCGATCGCATTTTCTTTAGCATCTTTTTCTGTTTCATTGCAAATCATTTGCATGTCTATTTTTGAACACGTTTTTTAATATCCGAATCGACTTATTTACACAGATATATTCGATGTATGTATGTATAGATATATCTTTGTGTATACGCTTCATGATTTTTCTATAATTTAAAAAAGAAAATTGGCGGCAATCTGCGGTTTATCTCTGGCAACAGTTGCTTATGCCCATAAACCCCCCTGACCTCCTCCGCTCTCATTGATCGCCATTTCCTCTTTGGCTTCTTCCTGCCTGCCTGGCAGCCTGTCTGCCACGCCCACTGCCCCCGTCGTGTGCCAAGAAAATCGTGTGTATGGTTTCGAATGCGCTTTTTATGGGGAAATCCTGTTGGCCACCCGTTTTGCTTTCGGTTTTATAGCGCCGCAACAAGCTTCGCCGGATCTTTCACTTATAGTAGCATTATCTTTGCTTTCGTATATGAATTAAATCTGAAAATAGCACCCAACAAGCCGCCAACAACAACAACTGCTATAAAAACATAAACCAAACGCCAATTTCAATTTCCAGTAGCGGAGTGCGGGCAGCTTTTCGATTTGGGCCCCTCAAATTGATATTGTTTATATCTTTTTTGTGTACTGTATGTTTTGATTGGATTTCGATGGCAAATTTTGACATTTACGATGGGCTTTTGATTTGATTGTTTGTCTAGGGTAAACCCCAAGGCTGCTTGCCAAGTATATCTAGTAAATCAAAGCAAATATCTCGTAAATAAACCAAGTAATTATTCCCAGAAGTGCTCTACGGGGAATACTCGTTAGGTACAAAAAATTATTGCTCAATTTGTATACAAATCAATCATAAATAAACAGCACTCGTTGAATTGCCTTGAAATTTAAAGCATTTTTGCTTATGTTATAAACTTCTTAATTGATAATTACATTAAGGGAAGTATCAAGCTCTATCGTCATATAGAACAGTTGTAAAAAGTTGTATAAGTCAGTAAAAATTGGCAAACAACATTTTTAAATTGTTGTTTAAGTTTTTACTAAATTTTTATGTCATTTTTAAATTTTGAATATTTTTAAAGATATTTAAAAATTCATTAAAAGCAACTCTGATCATATATATAGCTCTGAAGAGCTGTAGTTTCACATAATAAAGTTATAGAAATCTGTATAGGTTGGGAAAGTCATCAAAAATTTGTAAACATTTTTAAATCTTATGTAATTTTAAAATTTTGAAAAATTTTTAAGTTTTCTATTTAAAATTTCAATTTCATTAAAAGCAACTCTGATAATTTTAAACAGCTCTTTAATTTAACATTTAGAACGCTCAATCTTTCCAGTTCTGTAAGATAACATAGCATAAAGCTGAAAAGTCTTACAGAGTACTGTAAACTAACAAATGTTAAGCTTAACATGGCGCGCCCTTTTCCTTTCGCGGTGTTAAAACGTCACCGTGTGACGTGAGCTACACAGACAAAGCCGAAAAGACGCACACAGATGCAGGCAAAAAAGCAAACAAGAGCGAGAGAGAGAGAGAGCTAAAGACAGTGCCAGAACGAGAGAGGGAGAGCAGAATAAGTAAAGCACTCAATTAGGCGTCTAGGTTAGTTTAGGAAGCTGCGCGCGCAGCAAATGTGATAAAAAACAAAATAAAATGAAATGAAATGAAATGAAAATGCAAAGTTTATGAAAGAAAATTGTATGTTGAAATGGAAACTCGCGCACGACACGCTGCTGAGAACACAAGAAACAGAACGGCAGACAGACAGACAAGACAACAAAAAGAAGGAAAAAAAAAGAAATAAAATAAAAACCCCGACGATTTTTCGTATTTTTGGCAATGAACGAAAACTACGTCAACTAGAAATCGCTGCTCGCAGCGTATTTATGAGGAGAGCGTCGTGCGCAACGAAGCAGCAGCCGCCGCTACAATAAAACCAACAACAACAATAATAATAACAACAACAACAACCACAACGGAATAAGAAAAATCTTTTTTCCACACTGTGTGGAAAAAGGCAAAAAGCAAAAGTTTTGCTTTAGGCGCGCGCATAAAATTAAAATCAGTCGAGCCGAGCAGATCGCGCACGGAACGACGTAAGGCGTGTGAGGATAAAGACAGATAGTCAACAAGACTAACAGATAGATAGACAGAGGAATAAACAGACAGAGAGACTGAGAAATAATTGGACAGATAAACGAACAGAAAGATTGAAAAAATATAGAAAATATTGTGGAAGTAGTGAAGAAAACTTCCTTAAAGTTCTGCGGTGTTTTTCTAGTAAGAGATCACTTAGGTACAGTCAGGAACATTGATAAGCAAACAGAAACATATAGAGAATATAGTAAAAACTTAGTGAAAACTCACTGAAAGTTCTACGATCTTTGTCCAATGAGAATCTTACTTTCAACAGAGAGTTAAAAAAGGGAACTGTAGAAGAAAATTTGTAGAAAACAACCTTTACCTACTACGATCTTTCTCTACGGAAAATGGTCTAAGGAAGACAAACAGACAGACAGAAAAACAGGCAAAAAAAAAAAACAAAAAAAAATAATCATAGAAAATAAAGCAGAAAACTTAAATAGAAAAACCCAAACTAAACCCTGAACAATTGTTCTCTACCCCCTCACAGGTTGAAGGAGTTGGTAACGGACCCGAACAGCAATTGCAACATCATCGTCAGCAACATCAGCAGACAACAACTGTAACGGATTACGCGCAACCGACAAGGGGCACACAGCAAGCGCATCTGACACAGACCATTGAGGAGACAACAATCGTTCACGAGGAGGAGGACGATAATCGCGAAGATCAATTGGATTCTATGCTTGGCAATTTACAGGCCAATATGAGTCGTCAAGGTGTTAACACAGTACAGAAGGGATGCTGCAATGCATGCGAGAAACCGATTGTGGGTCAAGTGATCACTGCATTGGGCAAGACATGGCATCCGGAGCATTTTACATGCAATCATTGCAGTCAGGAGTTGGGCACACGTAACTTCTTTGAACGTGATGGATTCCCGTACTGTGAACCCGATTATCATAATCTCTTTAGTCCACGTTGTGCGTACTGCAATGGTGCCATATTGGATAAGTGTGTGACTGCACTGGACAAGACCTGGCATACGGAGCATTTCTTCTGTGCCCAGTGTGGCCAGCAGTTCGGTGAGGATGGCTTCCATGAGCGTGATGGCAAACCTTATTGCCGTACCGACTACTTCGAGATGTTTGCACCCAAGTGCAATGGCTGCAATCGTGCCATCATGGAGAACTATATCTCGGCACTGAACTCGCAGTGGCATCCCGATTGCTTTGTCTGCAGGGTAAGTAGAGGTCTCCAAGGTCTTCTTTACACTTTTCTACATCCACTATATATCATATATGTCTATATGTATCTATAATCTTAACTGTTTGCGCCCCCTTAGGACTGCAAGAAGGCTGTGCGCGGCAAGTCCTTCTATGCCATGGAGGGCAAGCCCGTTTGTCCGCAGTGTGTGGGCGTTGATGAGGAGGAATAAACACCCTAAAAAGCAACAACAATAACAACAGCAACAACAACAACAGCAACAACTTGTTGAAGTTCAGCAACAGCGGCAGCAACACAGAAATAGCTCAGCCTCAGTTGTGCCACATTTCGTTGTCGCTTTTGTGGCTATTTTTGTCTTTAGTTTGTGTTACTTTTTGTCGGGGACACACAACAACGCGAGGAGCAAACACACCACACTACACCACACTACAACAAATACACCACAGTACACCACAATACACCACTTAGCAAACTCAACTCAACTGAACTCACCCCAAACTCAACTCTGCGTGGCCGCAACAGGCCGCAGCTGACCACCAGTTTCCAACACTGGTCGCGTCTCTGAGGTTCTGGCGCCCCCCGCTCTATGATGCCCCCTGCCCCTCTCTGTCTCTGCTACACCACGCCCCTGTTATACTCAGCCCCCTTTCACACCTGCAGACTTGTTGAACTTTTTTCTATCTATGAAAAAAATGTAGTTATAAGATTTCTTAGGTATTTTTTAAATTTAAAATATTTATGAAGCAATATTGTAATTTGTTTTTGTAAATAAAATTTAATAATTACATATAAAAAAAAAAAAAAAAATCTAAAAAAAACAAAAAAAAACAAAACAAACAACAAAACAAACAACAAAACACAAGAGCAGCAATAGAATTGTGGCTCGTTGGGGTTGTGGTTGCTATCAACTCCCCTTCCTGCCACGCCCCTGCTGGCACTGAGTTCATGATCAGTGTCAAGGCAACTCTGACCTTGAGTCGGGGTCGCTACAATTGTTGCTCTTGTTCTTATTGTTGTTGTACCCTACAAATTACAATATTGCTATCGTATAAGTTCAGTGCCGTGTCCCTGTCCCCACCCCGCCCCCTTTTTTGTTTGCCCCGCCCTTGACCAGCCTGATTAATGAGGTCTGAGGTCGTACCGACGGGGGGTCCTAACTAAATAGAAACTATTTTCGTTGCTGACGTTTCTGTGTTCGCAGCAATAAAACAGAAACAAATTTAGCAAATTATTTTATATATCTTTGTATAGATCGACTGCCCCCATATCATGCATACTATATCAGTGTCTATATATTTGTATATGCCGCTCTGCTTGTACTCACGAGAGTACTTTCGTGTAGACGTCCATAGAGGTCTCTATATATAGTATATTATTCGATTCCCTGTTATGGGCTGGCAAGGAACACGCGATTGTTTTCGTGCGTTCTCGATTTGTTTATGACCGGCATTACTAAGCGCAATTCCTATGTATTTATAGGGTCCAAAAGGGGCGGGAACTTAAGACCAAAGCTTCGAAAAGGTCTTTAAATTATTCATAAAGGTTTTTTAGTTCTACATTTGAAAGTTTTTCTGGTGAAAGGTTCTTTTCTATTTTCATATTGCATGTTTATACATTTTTGATAATTCCGAGTGCTGTTAGTATTGAAAACTTAATTTTTTTTTAATTTAAACTTTTAGCTAAGTTTTCTCTATTTTCTTTTCTGTACCTTCTTGGAATTATTTTTCAATATCTCAAGTTTATAAACTTCTTATATTCCTAAGTAAAAAGACCAAAGTTAAGAGACAGAACTTTGTCCAAAGTTCCCTTTCTTTCCTTTCCCTACTGTACCTTCTTGTGTAGCTCTCTTCTTCCTTTACCGGATCTGCTAACCCAATTTTATAAAATTCAAAATTCCCCACATGAAATTTCTGAAATAATTTTTCAAATACACAAAGTCAAAAGTTTTGACACTCAGCAATGCGAATAGATTCGCGTGATTCGCGTGTTTATTGAATAATATTTTTGGGGGCAACACGTTGCACGATTTTCTGAGTATGTGGAACGAAAACAATTTGAAAAGAATAAAGAGAGCTATGCACCTGTTGTTTCGAGATGATCTATGGCCTAGAAGAGGCAGAACACAGAGAGAATTTGTGTTATTCTTTTGTTACAATGTTTGGAAGTTTGCTTTGAAAATAAACCAAAGATAAAGTGTGGGATTTTCCAGTTCAATGAGTTCAGGGGCAGGCAAACTTTTTGAAATAGAATGAAAGTTGTTTCTCCTATCTATAATCAAAGGAAGCTCTTCCAGGAATATTTCTTAGAGCATACCATATTATTACCTCATGCCTTCGTCAGCTGCTTCTCTGTTATTTAATTGTTGCCAGTTGCATATTTTATATGGATATATAAGTATTAATATCCATTTCTATATCTCTTTCTTTTCTTTGCCTCTCAACTCACTGTCGCACCTTGGAACGCGGCCAAAAGCGTGCGCAAAATGTTATTGTTCAAATGTATCTGTATCTTTGTAGCTGTTTGTTGTTGTTGCTGGCTTAGATATGTTTTTCCAAAAACACAAAATGTGCCAAAAAATTTATCAATTTGAGACTTTTTGTTGACTTTTTTCTATTCAATTAGCCCAAAGCGACTAGGAATTGCCTGTTGCCCTACTGTGCACAGTGGTGCAGAACCCCTTGAAATAAACTTAAAGTGTAATATGATTTTCTTATACATTTTCCTCAAAAAAACAAATTCAACACAATTTGAAATTGAATTTTTGTGCAAATTTTTGAGAAATTCTCATTCAATTCTTTGAGTTTTTGGGGCCTTTCGGTCTGACTATGTATATGACGGTCATGCTATATGGTCGCTAATTTATAGTTGTAATTAGCATTAGTTGGCATAAGTTTTTGGCGAATTCTAAACACATTTGGCTTGAAATAGATCATCCAAAATGTTTTTCGCAAATTTTATTACGTTTTTCGTTGGGGACACTATGGCGCAGTAATACTATATAGAGTGCTGATCTGTGGATTAAGTGGGAAATGACGTGATAAAAGAACCTAAATTATATTTACCGATATTTAACCTTTCAATATTGAAACATATTTCTTCATGAAATCAAGAAACTCCCAAAATTAATATATAATCTCTTAATTTTCAGGACTGTCGACAACCTTTCCAGGGTGGTTCGTTCTTTGATCACGAGGGTCTGCCCTACTGCGAGACGCATTATCATGCCAAGCGTGGATCCCTCTGTGCGGGCTGTTCGAAACCGATAACGGGACGTTGTATTACGGCCATGTTCAAGAAATTCCATCCGGAACATTTCGTATGCGCCTTCTGTCTGAAGCAACTGAACAAGGGCACGTTCAAGGAGCAAAAGGATAAACCCTATTGCCACACCTGTTTCGACAAGATATTCGGTTGAGGAACGCCCTAATATCATCCCCATATAGAAATACATGCATATATGCGAGCAATACCCGATTTGAACTAGCCATGAGCTCCAAACTATATACATATATATTGTAGTAACGATATGTAATGCTGTTTTTTGTACGATTTATGTCTTTTTATCAATTTATTTACTACTACAAATAATAATAATAGATTTGTGCTTTGTATAACCGAGTCAAATTAGTAATATAATTAACACAGACACACACACAAACACACAACAAAAATAATATGTAATTTGATTAATAATGCTATTAATCAGCTAGATGACACTAATACCCAATCGAACGATATTTCTGCCCTATATACAAATAAAAACATTGCAACGATCAATAAATTTTTGAAAATAATTATTTGGTTTTTTATTCAGGCCTAGTCGAGAAATAAATGAATTCTAAATTAATCCTAATAAAAATAACACCTATTCCAATATTTTCTGCTTTTCTAACCACAGTGCACCGTCACGTTCAGTTTAGCCAAGACATCAACCTGCTCGCACACACAGTTTGACCTGCATATGCCTAAGGTAACCTTTGTGAGAGCTTATATGTTTGCTCTCCCACACTCTCTTGCTTGCACACACACACGCAGATTCTTTCAGTGATTATTTTATCACAGCAAAAGATGCCGGCCGGCTGACCATGCCTTCTCTCTCGTTCGCTCGCTCTCACTCGCACATGCCACACTTGACATTGAGTTTCTGCCATCCGCTCTCATGCCTCACCAATTTACTAAGGTATGTGTGTGTGTCCGTGTGCGCCTATTGCAGTAAGAACAGAAGAGTACACCCGCATGTCGCTCTCGCTGTGTGCGTGTGTGTGTGAGAGTCTCTCCTTATAAACGTCGTAGGGTTCGCAGCGAAAAACGTTTGTTATGAATCAGTCGCTCTCATTCGCTGTTCATCCGTTGACCGTTTCGGTTCTTGTTGCCTCTCGGTCCTGTTGCTCTCGTGTCGCTGGCGACATCTCAGTGAAAAAAAAACAGTAGAAAATAAATTTTTTAGTGTTTCAATTGCCTAATTAATTTGCATGCACACGCCTACGCTCTCGGCAACAGCAACAACAACTAAGTGCGCTCATTCACAATTTACTCAGGGCGAATTGAGTTGAGTCAACATTGAAATTAGAGCAAAGTAAAGCCAAGCCGGCAACAGGCGGAGTCAATAAGGAAGCAACGCTACAGGTTGGTGGAAAAAAAAGCAAAAAAAACACACAAACACAAATAATGTACACAAATTCCACACACACCAACACACACACTCACACTCAACGCGTAAACAAGTAGGCGCATTTTGTATCATTTCACTCTCTTCTTGGCATGCAATACTTGTGCTTGTTCTGTTTGTTGTGGTGATGTAATAGGAGCTTACACCCACATCCTTACACAGTGCGTCGCTGTCGCAGTCGCAGTCGCCGTCGCCTTCGCTGTCAGCACAGGGTGTACATGCAACTCGTGATATCATGTGCCGCAAGCAAAGCTTAAAATTGAGAGCCAAAACTCAAAGAGAGCGCAAGAGAGGCTCTCTCTTTCAGCAGGAGACAAAACCAAAACACAATTAAGTTTATTGTTGCCAACACACACACAGGCACAACAGTGTGGGATATGTAAATAAAAGTGAAATTACAGTTGCAGTTCTTGTTATTGTTGTTGTCACTTTAAGTTTAACTCATGTTTAATTCAGTTTCCATTGTAATCTAATCAAAGAGAACAGACAGTGCTATGCAAACTGTATCAAGTTTCGCACGAGTGATTGCCAAACTGTGTCGCCAAAACAAATTGGCCGATTGTGTGAGCTTTACATGTGTATACATATGTGTTTTAGCTACTGTATATTCGTGATTGATATGTTCGTTAATTCCATTTAATGTGCTGCAATTTGTCAATACACGCGAGTAGCCGAAAGGGGTGCGCACTGATAAATTGCCTCTTAATAGCGTCAACAGGCGCATGCGAGCATAGTTGGGCAAGCACAGGCAGCGTACAGTTTGACAGGCGTTCGACAGTAGTCATAAAACTACTGGAGCAATCAGATTGTTTATCAGACTCAGTCAACAATGATTCAATTTGAGTTAGCGAGAATCTTTAAGTACCTTCACACGTGATATGCGAAGTACTGCATACCCTAGAGAGACACATGAGGGGTAACATTGGATTTGTTTAACCTATATAGCCTAGACAGTCTTTAGAGATATTAGCAAAATTTCTTTCTATCATGAAAAGTTAGTATTACATCTGCACTCTATATACCCTGTATACCAGGTATACCCTTTATAATAAACGGGAGTGCTTACTTCCGCTTTGTATAACTTAATATAAATATATACGTACTCTATCTACCCTATCAGAACTAAGTTCTTTCAATTACGTAAAGCACTTATAATCAATATTATCAACTATATAAATATAAATCATATAAATTTCCAGACAGTTTATTATTATCTTAATATTTCGCTGCAATCTAGTCACCCTATACTTTATTCTCTACTAGATCCATTAAGAAGAACTTAGTTCAGTAACCTAACCACCATATATAGTGCAATATTTATAACACGCCACCCTTCCTACCCCAATTTATATCGAATTGACCGAAACGTAATTATCTTGAACTCGAACTTGGGTTGGGCGCGTGCAACTCACCCTCGGGAACTGACCAAAGTTCCATGTCTGGCATGAAGACAATACAATTTACAAAAACAAATTTAAACTAAACCTAAGAGAGATAAAAATAATTGTACCCTATTAAAAACTTAGAGAAATAGGTCGAATTTCAGTTACAAACTTATTTACTCTACACATTTTTATAGAAAAGGAAATCCTTTATTGCTTATATAGGTTTGAATTTCAATTACTAATTGAATTTCAATAGACAAGAGAAAATATATATGCTAAATTCTTACTTCCTGTTAAAAAAAATTTAAAAGCAATTTCCTTTGATAGGCCTAAAATAGCTTTATAAGTGATTTTCATATCAAAAAAAATAATCAAAAGTCTAGCGAATATTTGGTATCACAAAAAGGAAATACTTCCCGTATTATCGCTATATCCAGATAAGATATATGGAAGTAACTTTTTATCCGATCCTAAGTCCACGTGTACCATATCTTATCCTTTCTAGATTAGATACAAAGAATCATTTCTTTGCAAATTCTTTATCATTAGATACGAAGTTCAATTATGTAGAGAGGATATATAACAGACATCGTAAATTGATCTATAATATGGTATCAAGGTACAGCAGACAGTAGTAGGGCATTACAAAGTCGAGGTGGATTATTTTTTAAGCATTTTTTCGATTTTCACTGACGCACGCCCCTTTTTCATTGCATTGCTATTGTTGTGGTTATTTTTTTTATTGTGTGGTTTGTTTGGTCTTCTGGGCAATTGGTTGCTTGGTCGAGTCGGGTCTGCTGTGAGTGCATATATCGTTGTATATGGGTACTCGTCTACTCGCTTTATTCACTTCATAATTATTGCTTGCTCTTCGTTTTGCTCTCACGAGTGCAAGTAAACAATTTATCGGCGCATAAAAGCACTATAAATACTTGTGTAAATATCTCCAACAGTGTTTGAATTTAAATATGAGAGAGAGAGATAGAGAGGAGACATACTGCCCCAGCGAATAAGTGCTAATTAAAAGTTTTAGTTCTGGGAAAAAATATATATAATTTTATTACTTGTCACAGAGTGTAAAAAAATGACGCTCGCTTCCTCGACTTTGTGCTAATTGTTAGCTAAATTTGATCTTGATAAAACTCGGAATATGTTTCAGGGGTACAGTGGAATGAGAAGACGAAATATGAAGTAGTTATTTTATTTCTTAATGAATTAAATCTTCGGATGATATGATAACTTTTTCTTGCAAATAACTCTTGACTTTGAACTGTTCTTAAGTAACCCTAACAAAAGAAAAGAAATTATCTGGAATGAACCAAAATATATAGCATATATGAAGAAAATTGGGTATATACATGGATAGTTAAGTACAGTTTAATTTGTTTATTATATTGTTATATGTTTTTAACTATTCTAACTATTAGATGTAGATAGTTAGAATAGTTAAAAACATATAACAATATAATAAATCCTAAGGTTTATATCACAAACTTTGCCGTCGCGTCCATTAAATTTCGAACTTTCGTAAATTAATCTTTATTGAGGTCATAAACATTTCGTTTCGAGTGCGTGGGATTTTTTTGATTAAAGTCAAGTACCCTAGGCTAGTGACTGATAAATAATAAACAATAAATTCTCAAGTGCTGATTACACCAATTTAAGTTAATCTTAAATAATAATCTAATTTCCCATTGGATCGAAAGGGTATAAAGTAGAATATAAATACTATTAACTTTATTAGGCATAAACAATGCGACACAAGATTTATTTATCTAGCACTCGAGCACTTTTTCGTCACGCTGATTACATTCTGCGCTTATCTTCTATGATTTTGCACTTGACGAAAGCAAAGAAGAAAGATATTGTCGGGGTTCTTAACGTTTGGGTTCTTCTAGGCGTGTGCCGTGCTCTATTTTAATGCGGACTATTTAAGTATTGTGATATGGAGTCTAGATTAGCTTCGTCTTCGTTGCGAGATGGAATTGTGTAGGAGGTGATTTCGTGCTGGCTGTGACTGTAAGGGGATTGGCGAGCTTAGCAGCGCACAGTGCATGTTAAACTGTCAATTAAGAGGTATGTAAAATCGAATGAACAGAGGGCTAATCAGTACGTTTGCAGCTTAACAGCAAAAGAGAGCTGTTGCTGTTATATAGCTGAGCTTCTGTTAGGCTACTAAGTTTCTGTTACTGTTAAGCTGCACATCTGCAACTGCGAGCAATGGCTCAGTGTGCACTAAACTGTAACTTATGCAAATTACTCTAACGTGTCAAAGCAGTTATTAACAGCTGAGCTGCTGTTACTGTAATATGTACTCAGAATCAATTCTTAGCAGTGACTCTGAAACTGTCTACTGCAGCTTATACCTGTCTCAGTTCACTATAAACTGTAGCTTACGTAAAGTACACAAAAAGTGCATATGCAACTGTAACTCAAATTCTCTCAAAGACCTTAGCAGCGCACAGTACGTTCACAACTGTAAGCTGCACTTTGTTCGCACTACAATTGCTCTGCAACTGCACAGTAATTGGTTTTTCCAACTGTCTCGCGACTTTTGTCTCGTGACGTTGCACAAAATGCGAGTGTAGACTGTACTATGGCTTCATCCACTCGTAGCTGAAGTGCTCCACTTTAGTGCAATAAAAACCAAATGCAGACAAATTAAACATTTCATTGCGAGTCGAGAACGTGAAGCTAACACACAACGTTAATATCTTACAATCTTACAATGCTAGAGAGGAAGTACAACATGACGCAGGTGGACACAAGTTTCATACCCGATTTGCCGGCAACGGGACCGCTAACGGTTTATCGCAAACGGGCCAACTTTGACTGGAAAGTGCTGCGTTTGATACTGGAAACGGAGCAGGGATTGCGAATCAAGGTGAGTACAGATTTAATATATGCTTATATTCTATATATATTATGTATTCAAAAAAACAAGATAAATTAAAAAGAGTACAGATTGCATGTGAAAAGACTTTAAGCGCACTCTCTTGATTTAAAGTGGTTTTAAATGCACTGCAAGCAATTATAAAGGTTTTAAGTGCACTGCAAGCACTTGCAATTCACTCAACAGTCTTCTCTTATACTCTTAGCTTGTGTCAATTACTCCCAAACTGTAACTTATGTCCTCTCTGCTGCTAAGAATATTACTAATGTTTTCTCTGTCTCTCTTTGCAGTACAAAGTATGGCGCCGCCTGGAAAGCGATCCTCTCTTCGCACACCCCTCCACCACACTCCCCACCGACGAACAGAAGCACTTGGCCGCCATGCAAATGAATCGCATGAAGCAACTCGATTTGATACCCAAAGAAATCGACAATATGGGTTTTACGGCCAAGATAAAGTATCTGATGCACATCAATGAGGCGATGGCCTCGTACTCTCCCAGTTTATCGGTGAAAATAGCACTCGGTGTGGGCCTGTTCAACAATGCCATACGCGCCATGGGCACCGAGAGGCATCAGAAGTACATTGATGCTGCATGGAATCGTGAGATTATCACATGTCTTGCTGTCACGGAATTATCGCATGGGAGCAATACGAAGCGTATAAGAACTACGGCCACCTACGATCCAAGTACCCAGGAATTTGTCATAAATACACCCGATTTTGAGGCCGCCAAGTGTTGGGTAGGAAATCTGGGCAAGATGGCAACGATAGCAATGACCTTTGCCAATTTGATAACACCAGATGGACAAAGTCATGGACTACACGGGTTTATTATACCCATAAGAGATCCGCAGACACTCATTGCTTATCCCGGCGTACTTGTTGGGGATATTGGTGAGAAGTCTGGCCTGAATGGCATCGATAATGGCTTTGTGGTCTTCACCAATTATCGTATACCACGTGAGAATCTGCTCAATCAAACGGGTGATGTTACCCCCGCGGGTGCCTACGAGAGTGTCTTCACCGATCCCAGTCAATCGTTGGGCGCCGCTCTGGAGAGTTTCTCTGCCGGACGCATTGGCATTATGCAGGAATCGGCGAACACGTTGTGCAGTGCTGCAGTCATTGCTGTCCGTTATGCTGCAGTGAGAAAGCAGTTTGGACCCGAGCGACAAGGAGAGGAGGTCGCCATTCTGGAGTATCAACTGCATGTAAAGGCGGGAGAAAGAGGAAAGGGGAATGCAAGAATGAAGAACGCAAGATTGAGTGCTATTCATGAATATCTGTATAGGAATAGGGAATTTTAATGGATCCATTTCAAAGCTCTGCTTCTATGCGCAACTAAGATATATTTCTGAGTATCCTCAACAGTCTTGTGCTCTTCTTCTGCATAATTAACATGATTATAATTCATTTTTCCTCTCTCTTACGCACTTACCTTAGCAATACCGCATTTTTCCCTACTTGGCTGCTGCTTGTGTGCAGAAGATTGCCGTGGAGGAGCTGACCAACACATATCTGGACATATTGACGCGTTCGCAGGCGGATTCCAATGGATTCGATGTGCTGGTAGGTTGGGGGAAGTGAAAGGAAGCTCTATAGTTAATGGGTAATTTTAGAATTTATATTAGTACACCTGACTTGCAAGTATTGGGTATATATTCGTACTACAAAATTTTCGGAACCAAAAAGTTGAAAGTAAGAAATGAGGCTAAAGGTTTGAAAGTCTTAAGTTGGTTTTAGAACTTTACTACAATGTGAGTCGATAAAAATCGAATTCCAGGCAGTACAGTAAGCTGTTTTTAGGAAATAGATAAGGTCTCAACGCCCTAATGGGCTCTGCTCAAATTTGGTTGCAATTGAATAATTAACATAGAAGATATTTGAAAATTAATTTCAAGAGAGACTGATTTACAACCTGCTCCCTAAAATATGCAACAGAAAATTTTTCGCACAAAGAAGCTATATATTTAAGTTAATGATTTGGTCCGTTGTTTATGCCAGGTAATGCCATCGATGCTTTTGTGCTTGTTTTCTCAAGAGAAGTGAAGATCAGAAGAACAATTAAGTTAATTTTTCTTCAGAATTTTTTGCACGAATTCCAGAAGTATTTTGAATGTAATAAACGTGTATTTAATATAAATTTGATATTAAAGAACCCTCTATTATAGGACGCTCTTTCTATATTCCTTTTATAAATTTTATGTATCAAGTAATTTTGACATCATACGAAGCCTAATTTATGAGGTAGAAATCTACAGAAATTCTGCATAAGATTATCTAAAGTCTATCTATAATGTACTTTAACATTTTCTTCATAACTATTTCCAATGTATGTTATAAATATGTTGCATTTTACAGACATATTGCAGACATTTAACAGACATGTTACAAACATATTAGAGACATGTCTAAATATAAATATAAATAAGCTATCATAATATATTTGTGTTCCTCTGTCAGGTTTATTCATCACTATTTTTCATCCATATATCACCCTTTCTATCCATCGTTGTATAAAATGTAGATGTATATTCAGTACATGTGCAGATATATATTAAATTATATTTTTATCTATTCTAATATATCATATCCCATATGTTACTTATATGTCACCAACTCATCTTCAATAACCTCACTTCCCTTTCAGACACACTACGCCGCCGAAATACATGCGATCATCTCGGCCTCCAAGCCGCGCATCACATGGCTAGCACGTGACGCCATAGTGGAGGCACGTGAGGCATGTGGCGGACATGGATATCTGCAGGCCTCCAAGCTGGGACAGATGCGCAGTGATCACGATCCGTTGTGCACGTACGAGGGCGACAACAATGTGCTGGGCCAGCAAGCGTCCAATTGGTTGCTGCGTCAGTGGAGCGCAAAGGAGCTGGAATCACCCATTGGCAGCGTGAAGTTTCTGGAGCGGCGCAAGCAGCTGCTGCAGTTGCAGTACACGCAGCTGGTGCAGCAGCATCCGCTCGAGAGTTGGGAGTGTAAGTTGGGGTACACCTAAAGTGGATAAACTGTTACTAATTCCCGCCTTTCTCTCCCTCTGCAGTTGCCATCAGCTGCTATGAATGGTTGCTGTGCTACCTGATGAAGCGCACCCAGGATCACATCGACGCAGAGTTGGCAGCGGGAGCGCATAGCTTCGAGGCACGCAATAGGTCGCAGGTGCCGGGAGCTAAGGAACTCACCTTGGCCTATGCGGAATACTTTTCGCTGCGTAGCTTTATTGCGCATGTGCAGCAGTTGAAGGTGGAGCAGCAATATACGCAGGTCCTCCGACTGATGTACGATGTCTACTCGCTGTGGTTGCTGGAGAAGCACATGACTTCCTTCTATGTGGGCAACTTTGCTGTGGGTGGAGACTTTGCGAACGCGGTGCAGAAGCGCCTCCTGCATTGCTGTGGCCTATTGAAGGATGTCGCGGTCAGTGTGGCCGATGCTATTGCTCCGCCAGACTTTGCTCTCAACTCGGTGATCGCAAGAGCCGATGGACTTCTCTATGAGAATCTACGCAATCAATTCATGACCAATGTGGGCGCATTCCAGCGTCCAGCTTGGTGGCGTGACGTCATCATTCCACAGACCCAGGAAAAGTCGAAGCTCTAAGGGAGAAGGAGAAGAAGAATGAGTAGGGGGGAACATGGAAAATGGACAAGTGCCTGGGTCAACTTGATAGATCCCAATAGATTGTTTTTATATCAGATATCACTAAATTCCCTGTATATCGATAGTATTTCGATAGCATTAATATCGGTAATAAGTATTACACTTTTTGGGATAAGATACTTGAAAGAGCTTGTGTATTATCATAAATATTCCGATTAACAGTATACAACATTGTGTTATCGATAGTAATTCGATTGTTTATGCATTTTACTATATATCATGTAAAGCCCGCCATGTTGAATAGACTAAACAGCAAAACAGGGAAGCAGTTATATGTTTTACATTATTTTTAAACATTCAAACGTTTAAATCTATCGACTATCGATAATTTTTTTGTTTGAACCGTTTTATTTTGTTCCTTACATTATTTTTTATTGTAAACTATAAGAAATCGAGGTTTGTTTCAAGAGCAATTTGTTATAAACATGTATTTGTATGTGTATTTTCCATTGTTATCTGTAAGATATTTGTACCATACAAATAAGCAAAATATTATGCACTTTTAATATATATAATCGTATAATATATATTTTTTACACCCATTAAAGCTAATGTGT
The DNA here is from genome assembly GCA_018151435.1 of Zaprionus africanus. Taxonomy (NCBI): domain Eukaryota; kingdom Metazoa; phylum Arthropoda; class Insecta; order Diptera; family Drosophilidae; genus Zaprionus; species Zaprionus africanus. The sequence continues at coordinate 1,694,326 of JAECXB010002306.1, read as the reverse complement.
ACTTTACTTGACTTCATGTTTTATTCAGGATTTATTTATTTAAGAGGAGATTGCAAGTTAGTGTATAATTTAAACCTTAAGCTTAGCCAAAAGTACATACATTGATTTAGGATTATTTTATGTATGATATAATCGGATAAATTCTATTCAAACTTTAAATTCAATAAATGTTCCAAGCCCTCTTTAGTTCGTCTAATATCAGAGTCCTTAGCTTAGAACAAAGTATATTGATTCAGGATTGATTTCCAATATAAAGCGATAAATTCTATTCAAGCTTAATTTTTAATTTCCAAGACTTATTTAGTTCGTCTTATATCAAAACTTTTGCAATATTTATTTTTAACAGAATTTCAAAATTAGTTTACATAATTTTCGTTGCCTTTTTTTGTGTATGATCGAAGGAAGAGGATCTAGAGCTTCCTCATATCCGACTTATATTCTACTTTAAAAGATCTGTAATCCTTCTCTTAATCGTCTCTTTTATTTGGAATTCATTGTTTTTATATAAACAACAAATTATTTACACATAATAATAATACAATTTTAAGTTCTCCTTTTGGTTGAATGATATAAGACTTCAGTTATATTATTTACTCGTATTCTATTTTGAATATACTTTCCTTATGAATGCTATACAATATATTTAAAGTTCTTTTGCTTTTCTTAAAATGAAGTAGCCAAAAATATAAGGATTATAAAAATCAAAAATCTTGAAAAATAGAGAAGCTCCACAAGAAAGTTTCGTGCTATAAATAGAACTCCCGTTTAACTTACAATTCATGCATCATCGTGAAAAAGACTTCAAGTTGAAAACAAAGATATTCTTATTACTCAACTATAGCAAAGCTGTCGGGCAGAAGCTACAAATTACAAGCCAGACCAGACACACACACACTCATACTACATACATTGTATGTATATGTGGGGAGTATATTATAATTTTATAGTATATGCACGCGTGTGTGAATCGAGTAGAGTCATCATCGGCAGCGGCGTCCAAAGGTGTCTGTCATCGTCAGTCTCGGCTCGGCTCTGAGCCGCGTTTATAAGAAGACCCGCGCTTACCTGTTTCGGTTCAGACGTTGCAAAGTTGCCGCACAGCGAAGACGATCAAGTGAGTGTGCGCCGAATTAGGCGAAGTGACGCGAAGAGAGGTAGAGATCGTTGGAGCGAGAGGGTGCCGAGTGGGAGAAGAGAGGTCGCACGAGTAGGGCTACTGAAGAACAAATCAATTAGATTTTGCACGAGCTGGCGTCAAAACAAACCTAGTGTGAAAAGAGAGAGACAATGGGAGATCGGTTGATTGGGACAGAGGAAGATCCAGAGAGTGCGCTCTCAGATCAGAAGAGCGTAGCAAACTGAGAGCGCAATTTGTAAATAGATGAGGCGAGACAGGCAAGTTTGTTCTATAACTTTGTTGGCTTTGCGAATTTGTGGCGCAGTTTCAGTTTGGTTTTGGCCAGTTCGAGTATGTGGAAGGCAACTGGGAAAGGGAATTCTATGTGGATGTTATTGATACGACATAGAATAGGCGTGGCTTATCAGCATCAAAAGAAAAACAATTAAGAAAAAAAAAGGAACAATAACAAAAAGCAAAACGAGCGTTGATTGTCATAATTACGAAACAAAACTAAATAAAAAAAAAAAAAACAGAAACAATTCAATAATATAAAAAAAGCGAATTTAAAAATAAATTGCAATATATTAACAAAAAATATAGTATCTTACATATAGTATAATATCTACATTTCTAAGCCGCAAACCTGTGTGACTTTCGTCAAAAAAAAAGAAATATGCTAATTTTATAGCTGGTTTTTACGAAAGAAAGTGTATCGAAGATGATGACTTAATATGCAAAGCCCGAAACGCGAAATAAATGAAAAACCCACAATAAATGTCGAGTGCAATAATGAAATAATACGAATTATTTCTCAAGTACAAAAACCGAATCTCAACAAGTCCAATGATGATAAAGTAAAATAACAAAATGCGCACCAAAAAGTTAAACGATTAAAGAGAACAACAAAATTTTGTTAATTTGCTGACAGTCGGACAGAGTGAAAAAAAATCAACAAAATAAATGAATAATGAACAAAGATCAACCAATTAGTAGAACCGGTTTAGAAATCTCTATAACACAAACAAAAATATACTTAAATACAAAAAAAAAACTAAACGAAACCGTTTGCGATATTATATAGAAATCCATTAATTTACATTTCGGGGATTTCCGCTGTGAATTCGGTTATTTTCCCCTGCCTCTCCTAGTGCCGCACCCTCACCATCACATTGCGGTTTGCTGCCCCGCCCACTTATCGATAATAATTTTTGCAATTTCATAATTGATAAATCGTGTAAAAACAATTAAACGAAGTCCGCGTAACAATTGCTCTGCTCAACCATTAAAGGGGGCGTGATGGTGCCTTAAAGTATCTCCGGTTTCGGGGGATGTTCCGGGAGAGTAAAAAATAAAGAGAAAGGGAGTGTATTAATCGGTCGGCTTTAGTGGCTTATCTAAGCGTTTAATTGATTCTTCCGTGAGAAGGCGATAGAACAATGAGAACTCTAGGCTAAATTTGTAATTTACATATTTGGAGGATAAATAATACTCGATGCACCCTTTACATAAGAAAAAAATCAACTAATCTACACGAAATCTTGTAATTAATGCGATTTCAAGATGCGCAACTCCCGTTTTGAAACCGGATCGCTTACACTTAATTCGAGACCAGTTTCGTTAAACATTTTAATTAGTTATATCTCTATCAATTCTTATTTTTCAGCAAAAATCAACTGAATTTTGGAATACATAAATGCAAATCTAAATAAGATGTGGAAAGTTTTAATAATCTGTGTAGTAATGAGCGCATTCAATAGCGAAGCTAATGCCGCATCGGGTGAGTACAGAAAGATTTTGTGATCCCAGTTATAGATTTTGATAATCATCAAGATCATCAAAGTTTCAAGATTTTTTAAAGTTCAATAACCTAAACATGTTTTTAAATTGCTAAAACGCTCTTGAAAATTTAAATCACAAAATATTCTTATCAGTTTGGTTGAAATAGAAGGCAAATTAGATGATGCATAACAAATGATTGGAGAATACTGAATACTCTTGTAACAAAATTAAAATAGTAAAGAGAAAAATGTCTAAATATATAAAAATGTTTCATTCACTTTTCTTTAAAATAAGTCTTAAAGGAAATATTTTATTTTATTCGGTTTTCTTTAAAATAAGTCTCAAATAAAAAGGTTCGTTCAGTTAAGAACATATTTTGAACTTAACAATGAAATTCGTTGATTAATATGTATTTCTAAATATATACAAACATATGTTATGTATGTTAACAAAGAGTTTCCCTTATGAATTTCCGGATTTAATTCGAAACAATGAGTTCTCTCTGTTGCTTTAATGATCGAATCGTGTAATACGTCGACTTTGATGGATTTCATGTACGCTTTAAAAATGTAAATACACCACTTAAGATACTTGCTATATTTCATGGGATTAAGCCGCACATTATTCACTCCCTCATTACAAGTGAATTGAATTGGGTGTATTTTTATGCAGGTTCAAATCGACCAAGCAATGCGTTATACAGTTAATGAGCCATCTGAGTGTGAGAATGTTTTACTATAGGTTGTTTTACTATATGTTTGTGTTACTAATATATTTTAATTATATTTTCATATCAAGGTTACTATCATTGAAAAGAGCTATGATAAACTTATTAGTTAAGAATACTCTATGGTTATTAGAATATTCATTCTCATTTTATGACTTAATCAAATTGAATTCGTAATACTTACTCATTCATAAATTTGTTATGATTCAATCAAATCTTAAGTTTATGTATAATATTCTATGATGAAGTTCTCGTGTAAAATATATTGGCACTATAAGAATATTCATTCTCTATTCTGTGACTAATTAAAAATGGTTTTTTTATCAACAATTTGTTACGAAAAGAATTGATAAAATTTTAAGTTGTTAAAGATTAGTTCCGATTAAAAGTATTTAAAGATATTTCGAAGGTTTTGAAGATAGATACCATAATATCATTCTTTATCTGCCTCTCTTACTCAACTCCTTCCCTCATCTTTTTAGGTCAGGCTCAGTCCCGTCGTCGTCGTGGCTACGCAGGTAGCTACGCCAGCAGCGGCGCAGGTGCTGGTGGCTACACTGGCAGCTACACTGGTGGCTACCATGGTGGCTACAGTGACTATGATGACTATGGCGATGGTGGTCACTTCGTGGCAAACTTTGGCATCACGGATCCCTACCTGTTCCATCAGCAATTGACAAACCAAATACTGGCACAGAACTATGCAAACCAACAGTGAGCAACAGATATTATGATACATGCTTATTAAGTTTACTTTTTTGGCATTGGGGGTGCTTTGTTACTTGGTGGTACTGGTTATACATAATGCTTGCGATCTATTCTTGTAGAGCTGTAACGGGTCTGGCCACATCTGGCAATGCTTTTGCGTCCGCGGATGCGACCATAAGCAACGACGACACGTAAATACCCTTTCGCTTCTACTAACTGACTATTTTCCACTACTAACACAAAATTTTACAAGGTATTTCTGGCTTGTACTAAATTGTTTTTTTGTTCTTTCCTTCGCAGTCGCATTCAGCAGCAAATTGCCGCTCAACAGGCCTTCCACGATAATGTTGTACGTCAGAACAGTTATCGCGGTGGTTCAGGAGGAGGTTATAGCGGTGGCTCTAACTCATACAACTCGCATCGCTATGCACCCAGCTATGCTGCAGCTGCGGGATCCATTGGTCCAAATGGATACAGACAGACGGCCTACATCAGTCCAGCTAACCCGGTACGACCTCAGTTATAACTATCTATATACAAAATATACTCTGTATACTCTATGTACTCTATATACTCTATATACTCAATATACCTTATATACTCTTAATACTCTAAGTACATTATATACTCTATATACTCTGTATACTCTATATATATTCTATATACTCTATATACTCTATATATACTATATACTCTATATACTCTATATACTCAATATACTCTAAATACTCTAAGTACTCTAAATACTCTTAATACTCTAAATACTCTAAATACTCTAAATACTCTAAATACTCTAAATACTATTTACTATATACTCTACATACTCTACGTTCTCCGAATACTCTAAACACCCTTAATATCTAAATAGTCTATGTACTCTATACACTCTATAAACTCTATCTAGTCTGTATTATATATATATTATTTTATACTCTATGTACCTTATATACTCTTTTTATTGTAAAAACTCTATAAACTAATACTAATTATTATACCTTCTCCTTTCAGGCCACACCCAACATTGTGAACCGCTTTGGTGGTGGCTCCAGCTCCAGTTCCAGCAGCAGCAGTGGTGGTGGCGGCAGTGGCGGTGGCTACAAGGGCGTCTCTGTCTCCTCGTTCAGCTCCAGCAATGGCGATGGCACCAGTCGACGTGGCGCTCAGACCACCATCAATGATAATGGCAAAGTGACGTCGTATTCCGTTCACTCCTAAGCCGATTTCTCTAGCCTCAACTCAACTGAATTCAAACTTTTTGTCGTGTGCTTAGCATATTGAACACTTTGTAATCAAGCTCTATTTATATATGTTGCAAGCACAAATATATACTTAACATATGTACAATATACTATACCATATATATTTCCATATATGTATACACAAAACCCACCTGACTTTCTTATTTAATGGATCTTCACTGTGCGAGCTTTCGTTTTTATTTAGAAAGTTTTATTTTGTTATTTTTTGCCAAGTTTTGATAATGCAAATCTTTTGCTTTTGACCTTGATATTGGATGCTGTCATGGCACTATGTTTAGCGAGCAATCTGTTCTATATACCGATTAGTATATAGAAGATAGGTGGGTATATGTATGACTTGCAAGACATTGACCGATAGGAACATAGCTTATCTGGTGCCACAGGAAACTGTCTATGTTTAGTTCGTTAAATTTGTCTCATTAAAAATACATTCCGTTCTATATACACTGCGGATCTTATATACCTATAAAGAGGCATCAGGCTAGGTGGAGCGCTGTTAGTCTAGGTTCAAGTTGGAAAGACGGAGAAAGAAGAAGAGCAGTGTATTAAAAAAAAACATATTAAAGTATTAAAAATTCTGTGTACGAATTTCTTAGAACTTTTTTATGGTCCTGCGCATTAAAATTTTTACTAATTTTTGTTCTTAAATAGTTTAATGATTGTTCAGATTAGGAAATATACCTTTATTTATTTCTTAGTAATAAAATTCCTTATTATGTTTCTAGAATTCTTTTCAATACCTTATAGAGCATTCAAAAACCCCGTTAGGTTCCCCTTCATGCTCTAATCATTCAAAGGTTGAGCTCATTAGCATTCGACGGAAGTAATAAAAACCGAAACTTTTGTTTGTAAACATCTTACATTCTATTCATGAATTTATATTGTTGTTGTATTTGTTTTTGCTCTCTGTTCTGTCATTTACAAATCAACAAACATTAATTCCGGGAAGCGTCAGTCAAAGTCAAAATTCAAATCAAAAAAATGAATGCGCAAAAGTTTCCCAGGCGCAATGACTGACAATCGACAACAGGTTCAAGTGATTCCCGATCGTTTTAACCCATTAACTTATGTTAATTGGAATTGGAATGTTTATAAATATTTCGTTTAATTTTTCAGAATTTCATTTTGAGTATAAAGTACGGAATTTTATTGAAATTTGTTCAAATCTTATCAACAATTGAGATGACTTTACTCCATCAAATTTGTTTAATGAAAGTTTATTTACAAATTTTAAATATTTTAATAAACAAACATATATTCTATAATTCTTAAAATTCTTTTGAAAATATCCAATATATTTTAAATATAAAGTTTACTAGAGTTTACACTAGAGAAATTCTGTCTGTCTGATATTTTCTCCACTTTATTCACCAGCCTAAATGTATGCTCTAAATAGACAAATTAACTCTAGTAGTTATACTAACTAACTAATATAAATTAGTAACATAGGTTAAGACTCCTCGAAATCTGAATGATTTTCGTTATCACAAACTAAACATAAATCACAATATTCATAAAGCTTTAAGAACATTGGCGCATCATACTTTTATCAGTGATTTGTTCATGAATATATATGCTCATGAGTGAATATGTATGTACAATATGTTTGCGCCGGACTGTACATGGCAACTATGTACAATGTATTCGGTCTCCAAGGTTTCAACACGAAAACAATTGCTATCAGTTGCCGCTCTATATAGCAGTTCCACGTATTTATATATATGTCGCAATTACTTTCATCATTGATTGTCAAGAATTTCTGCACCAATTCCGAGTTTAATAGTACAGACAAATACATTTAAAATCCGTATACACGTCGACTATCTGCTGCGCCCAATGGCATCCTCTCTAGGTCAAGTAGCGATTGGTTCAAGAACGATGCGAAGCTCTCATCCCTCAATCTCGTTATCAATCGAATTATATTTCGTCTGGGGCGAATCGTTTGGTTTTTAAAGCGGCAACCGATCGCTCCAATTCATTAGTTCAATTTCAAGCGCGAGTCTCGCACGGTTAAATCGGAGCGAGAGTAAATCCAAAGTATAAGGAAATCCTATTTTAAAAGTCTATTCAAAATGAAATCAGTCTTGGTGTTGGCCCTGTGTCTGGGTGTGGTCTGTGCAGGTAATGAGAATCCCCTAGAAGAAGCCATCGAAAGTGCCAGAAAAGTGTTGAAAATAAATAAATGAAAATCAAATTGAAACTACAAAGAACTGAAAAAGAAAATCAAAGCAGCTTGATGAAAATTTAAATTCTTTTTAAAATATATTTATTATTTTTGATGAAAGTGAAGTTGCCTAAACAATATTAAGTAAAAGTCAATTTATCATGATCTATTTTAATTTAAATTGCAATTATAAAAACAGAAAACCTTAGAAATTTCTGTTCTTTGAATATTGAAAATATTCCTCTCTTTTGAAAATGATTTTCCTTTTACCTTATCAATTACATAAGTCATTATATTCAAGCTAATTTCCCGGAATACACACACGCATCTTGATTAGCCCCATTGCTTGTTTTCATCACAAATTTTTTTTCTGAATGAACTTTTTACACAACACAAATTGTGCAATGTCTCGTGGCGCATGTGTCGCGATAAGACAGCAGATTGTTAGTTTCCCAACTATGTAGAATCATTTCAAAAGCCAACAAAAATGCTAATCTTCTTTTCTTTTGTTTGTTTTTTACAGATTTCCAATCCAGGTAAGTGTTGCAATCCCCTCATTCCAATTCTTTTGGCAATTTTCTCTAAGTATACTTCAATATTTTTCTATTCATTTTGGTATATTCGGTTTGATCGAGTAGACATCGTCGATCGGATGATTTTCACAGTCGGTAAGTGCCGTGTGGCAATATTGAAGAGATCATTTTGTAATTAACAAAATCGAAATTTCCAATTGGCATCATGGTACAAAACCGCTACGAAACAAAATTCTTATAATTTGTATAAGTAAAATAACACTATGCAACAAGGTTGTTGGTAAAAAAGTAAACTCATTTACAGAAACTATGAGAGATTAAAAAGGATGAATGATGTTATGTTTTTGGGTTTAAAATAATTATAACGGATATATTTATACAGTTAAAATTCCATCAGGTATATGTATTTTTGTATGTATGACGTCATCAAAAAATTTCAGAACGTTGCTATAAGAAATATTGGATTAAAAGGGTCATTTTTATATTTATTAAAGTAATTTTTTGTATATACCTTGCTATGTTATTAAACCTTGATTAATTTATGTTATAGATTAATTTTCTCCGATTTGTAGCTTGTGAATTTTTGAAAAATTTTTTTTTAATTTATCTTGTAATTTATAAGTTACAAAAGAATAGATTATTTAAAATACAAACATAAAGAATCCAAAAACGTAACCTTATACTGATCATAAATATATAAAAGAACATATTTTTCAAAATTAAAATTAAATATGAGCTAAAATAAAATATGTACAATTTATATATGATCCATAATAAAAATATAAGCATTATATAATTAGTATATCGCTCAAAATATATATGAACTCATAAATATTCTGATATTCATTCTTTTGTTTCCAAACTTTGTAGTATAGTGTAAATCTTAAAGCTTTTTATGCTGACATCTGTGCATCAAATAAACTTTAGACTCTCAAATTTGGTTCTCCAAACTTTGTTGCATAGTGTAAATGTAAAATCTTCTTATAAAGTCATCTGTGCTCAAAATTAACTGTGAACTCTTCTCCTCCTCCTCCCCCTTTAGCCATTACAATGCTCACCAGCAGGCGATAGAGCAGGCACGTCGAAACAGTGGCTACAGTGGCTACAGCTCTGGTGGCTCGAGCAGCGGCTATGGCGCTGGTGGCTCCAACAGCTTGGGCCTTGGTGCTGATCTGTCTTTGGGCGCTGGTCTCGGTGGTGGCCTTAGCGGCGTCTCCGGCTCCTCCCTGGGCAACCTGGAGAGCTCCTACGATTCAGTTGGTGCAGCCGAGGGCAGCGAGAGCAGCGGCTTCGATGCCAACAATGCAGCCTCCTTCGGTGCCAACAGCGGTTCCGCCTTTGGTGCTAACAGTGGTTCCTCCTTCGGTGCCCAGTCTGGCTCCTCCTTCGGTGCCAACAGCGCCTTCTCCTCCAACTTCCAGACCAGCTCCAACTTCAACGCTGCCAGCTCCCACAATGCGGCCAGCAATGTGGAGTTCGCCGACAACAGCAATGCCGGCACTGAGGTGAACTTCGGTGGTGTTGGTGGTGGCGTGGTCAACTCTGAGGCTCTGCTGCAGTCCAGCAACACCCAGCAACAGGTTCCTCTGACCCTCACCCAGCCCGGTGGTGAGAATGTTGAGTACTTGCACCACGAACGCGTTGTGTCCAGTGCCCCACAGCAGATTGTCTACACTGTGCCCGGTGGCTCGCAGCAGTATGTGCAGCATGTGGAGCGCGTGGTGGAGCAGAAGCCAACCGTGCAGGTCGTTCAGGTGCCACAGCCGAGCGGCAGCTCAGAGCAATACTACCAGCGTCGTGTGACAACCACCTCGACTGTGCCACAGCTGATTACACGCCCCGCAGCCAGCTACACCTCCACTTACGGCGCCAACACTGGCTCCACCTTCGGTGCCCAAACCGGCTCCAGCTTCGGCACCAACTCTGCCTTCAAGGTTAACCAGGACTTGCGCAACCAGTTCGCCACCAACTTTGGCAGCAACTTCAATGCCGGTCAACGAGTTGGCTCTCAGGTTCAATGGGGATCTCAGGGCTCCAGCCAATTGGGTCAACTGATCAATCAGGCTCATCAGACGGCGCGTCAGCAGGCCGCCGCTGGTGGTAGTGTCAATACCGGTTCGGGACTAGCCAGCGGCAGTCAGGTGCAGTACGGTGCCAGCAACGGCTTCAACAGCAACTCCAACTTCGGCTTCAACTCGGCCAGCTCACTGAACTCGGGCTCCTCTTTGAACTCTGCCAGTGCCTTGAACGCGGGCAGCTCCTTGAACAGCGCAGCCCTGCTGGGCGGCTCAGGCTCTCTGCTTAGCGGTTCCCTGCTGAATGGTCAGGCCAACGCCGGTCTGGGTTTGGGTCTGGGTCTCTCCGGTAATCAGCAAGTCCAGAGCGCTGGCAACCTTGCTGGAGCCGGCGGTGCAGGCAGCAACTTCCAGACCAAGTCTTGGGAGAAGCAGTCCAAGTGGTCATCCCAGCAGGAGGTGAGTTACGAGTGGTTGCAACTGCTTTAGCAGTTAAGTAATTCTGCTTTCCCCCTCCACTTTCAGTTCGACTCCAACGGTCAGGTGAAGACCTACAAGGATCTGGCCACCGGTGAGAGCGAGAACCACAATGTGAACGGCAAGCAGTTCGGCTACAACGCAGCCACCGCTTCCGTCGACGACAACGGCAAATTCAGCACATACAGTGTGCACTCCTAAGCGGCGCCCATAGTCCTCCAGCCAACACAAATTTAGTTCTTAAACATTTTCATAGCTGCCGCATTTTGTAGACCACTCAATACGATCGACATAATAAAACGATTCTAGAAATATTAAACTACCTTAGCTTCATTCTTGATATGAAAATTGGAATCCTTACGGGGATCCGAGTTGGATCAATTCTTGAAATCTTGAAATATTACACAAGCTTAGCTGTATTTTTGATATGAAAACTTAAAGCTTTACAGTGATCATTTCTGGATCAATTCATAATAAAGCGAATCTTGAAATATTACACAATCTTAGCTTCGTTCTTTATATGATGATTTGAATCTTTGTATCGATCTGTGCTGGATAAGTTCAAAATAAAGCAAAGCTTGAAATATTATTCAACTTTAGAACGATTCATTATAGAGCTGTTATAAATTTATATCTTAGAAAAGACTTTACCATAGGTAAAAAAATATACAAAGAGAACAAAAATCAGATACTCAGTAAATCAAATTTTCAGGAATCGTTTCCTGCCTAAGAGACTTTCACCTTGTTCCCTAACATATATGGAAAACTTAAAAACTAAATCAAAATATTTTACTTCTCTGATTTTAAATGTGTATGAAGAGAGGGACTAAAGTACACAAAGATTACAGAAGCTTGTCTTAAAGCGGCATCAAAAGACGATTCAAATATACTTTTACAAATATTAGTATACATACATAGGCAGTTGAAGTTCTTTAGCAATGTCAAGGGAGATGCAATTATAGAAATGGTCATAGACATTATAGATATCAAATAGACTCATTTTATTATAGACCCAATCAAATTGTTTCAATCTGATTCGAAAACGTATAAAAAATCTTCTCAGCTTTCTTAAAGTATAAATATTTTCGAGAATAGCAAAATGCGCTTGATTATAGAATGTTCTTTTATTATATATCTGCAACTGACGTATGGATAGCAACTGAAGGCTTTATACTGTCAGGTACTTTACAGACTTCACATTCTACTTATATAAACCTTGTAAGCACACTCGAAACCCGTGTGATTCTTGTCAGTCACTTCACTCAATTAATCAATTAGTTTCAAATTGAGAAAATTCCCCAATTAACCGGAGGTTAACTAATGGGAAATTCTGGATCTGATTTAGGATAGAAATAATTAAACGACTCACCTCAATTTTTATTGACTTCAAAGTACATGAATCATTTTTCGCAGCAAATGAATTTCAGCAGCGTCATCTTTAATTTCAACAGATAGTCAGTCAGGTATAAAACCGAAATTTCGATATGAATATAAGAAAAGATCCCCAAAATATTCAATCAATTACTTCCTATACTAAATAATCGTTATATTTTTGCTATTTCAGCAACAATCAAAGTCAGTTTACATCAATTACAGAATGGAAGTTTAGTTTTTCAGGAAAATGGTTGATCCAGTTTTCCATTCACGTGCACTGTGTTGCCCCGGACCACGCCCTTGTGACCCGCCTTGTTGTCACGCCGTCGCCTGTAGTCGGTGCCGTAGGAGGACATGCAGTAGCAGGGCTTCCAGCTGGGCTGTCTCTGTAGCTGGCTCTGCTCATGCGGTGCCCGCTCCGTGGTCCACACGGGCACGTAGTGTGTCCAGGTCTCGCCATTGCGATAAATGCTGCCCGTATCGGCGCCACTGGAACTGGTGTACACATGCTCGGGATAATATTGTGGATAGTAGACATCCGATCCGGCACCAGATCGTGGACTATAGCGTATACCACCGCCATGCTCGCTGGGGAAATTGGGATTCCACTGGGACTTGGGATCGTAGGGTTGGCGGGATTTGTGTCGCGTGTCGCTGCCACTGCTGCTACCTCCTCTGCTGCTACTGCGACCCTTGTAGATGGGTACACTGGCGTCCTCTGGATGGTGGAAAGAGGGAAGGGGGTGTATTTGATTGTTGTCAAATCGGTATGCAATAAGAAGCCTTAGTAGTGGGAATTCTCTGGTTGATGTTATGTTTATATTATTTCCAGCATATTAATTTGTAAATGAAATTTAACTTATCAAATTTGTAATTTTTTAAAATCTTCTTCGCTTAATTGTTCATGAATTGAAGCACCTTAGCTCTTCTACACAAACTGTATATATTCTGAATAAGCATCAACAGCCGAGTCGCTAAAGCTATGTCCATATGTCCGTATGTCCATCTGTCCGTCTGTCTGTCCATCTCTATGTAAGTTCGCATGTATTCCAAGGTCTCAGTGACTATAAAAGCTAGAGCTAGCAAATTGATTCCAATATGTATTATTATTGCACATAGATAAAACTTATTTTTGTTTTTAGCCACGCCCACTTCTACCGCTGTTAGCCGATTAAAACTGATTTTTTTACTGCTAAACAGTTCTGTTTCGGAAAACACAATAACAACTAACCTCCAAATGATTTCTCGAAATTTGGTTGCAATCGAATAATTGACATAAAAGTTATTTAAAAAATAATTTATTTGAATTGATTTCGAAGCCGCTTCCTGAAAGTATGCAGCACAAAATACGCGAAAGAAGTAGCGGGGATATCACAGTCGGGCGCGAGCGTTTGTAGCTTGTTTTAAATTATTAAATTAAATTGTTTTAACTATTTATTTACATGGTCTTGTAAAACGTTTTTATACCGTTTTTTTGTAACTCTTTTTATTGACGCTCAGAATTTTTTAGCTCCTACCTGGCAAGTTAGTACCTTTACAATTTTTTGAAATACCATTTGGCTATACTAATTCATTTCTGTACTATTCCCTTATTCTCTTTTTTCCTTTTCTTCAAAATCCAATAGAAAGAATTTCTATTAACATTTAAGTAACTTTCCTTTGTTTACCCGAACTGATTACTCAGTTCCCTTCGCAATTAGCTTCCACCTCCCCCTCAATGCGAATATAATCCGAAATAGTAATGATTTTTGCAAGACCTTGATTACTTACCCTTCTCCCCCTGCTGCTGGGCGGAACTGGTCTCATTGCCTTCCCCCTCGGCGGTTATTTCGAACGTGATGTCCGTGTGGATGCCCACGCGCTTCTTGTGCTTGCCCAGGTCGGTGATTTCGACGCTCTCCTTTGACTCTGCTTGCGAGATGCAGTTGGCTTTTAGTTTGAGGTCGAGCATCTTTCCCCTTCCACCACTTCTCTGGGAGTACTCATTTAATTACCTTTCGTTTGGTGTTGTCCATCGCCCGTGTCGACTGTGACACGCACGCCGTGTATCTTGGGTCGATTACCAGTTCCGGTGCCAGTTCCTCCACTGCCAGAGCCGCTACCCTGTGCTCCTCCACCGGCACGTCCTGTGCCCTGATCATAGCCAGCACCCCCGCTAGTGCCTTGCTGTCCCTGTCCCTGCTGTCCCTGTTGTCCCTGGCCAATGAGTACGGGCACTCCTGTCTGGTTGTTGTTGTTGCTGTTCTCCGTGTCATCGAAATCCAACTTGCCCGACACTTTATTCGCCTGACCTGGTTACGTCCGACAGCGACCACGTTCGGGTTGTTTGTTTTTGGTTTAGCATAGAAATTAGATTCAAGCATTGAAATTTCATTTAAGTTATGCAAACACTTCGAGCTGCCCTCGGCACCCTCCCCCCCCTCCTCCCAGCAAAGCAGCCTCGCACGAATTGGAGCGTGTCGAATCTGAAGCCTCTGAAAGTGGCGCAATTAGCGCACGTTGACTTATTTATGGATACGTCTCTTCATCTCCCCCTCTCTCTCTATCTCTCTTTCCCCCTTTCTCGTTCTCAGTTTGCCTCTCTAATCCCTTGCCACATACAGTCGACTGCCTTCAGAGTGGACTCTGACCAATTTTAATTGCATCTCGCTATGCAAAGTTTGCATTAGCAAACCCACTGAGTGCTTTATAAGCCTCAACGAATACTTCTCAGTGGTCTCAATTGCTGCTCTATATTCGTGAAGAACGTAGAACGGAGAGTGCAAGTGACGGGATTAACCAGTAGGAAAATATCTTATTAATTAAATTGCGAAATGTGCAGGAAAGTGGTGGAGATTATAACACCAAAATGGGGGATTATCAGGCGGGCAGACTATTTTGTAGACTTTGACATAAATCCGCTATACAAAGAAAGAATCTGTCGAAATTAGAACTGAGATTCGGTAGAGCATGGGGATTAAGCTTTGTTCATACTTTGTATGTCTTTATGTATTTATTCTCATGGGTGTTGTTATATAATTTTGATATTGTTCAAATGGTATAATATTAATCTGTCTATTATAAGGGATACTGAAAAGAAAAATTTTACTTGTATTCTGGTTCTTAGGGAAAATGCAGAATTGAAAGAGCTTAGGTTCTATATAATATGAATTATTAAATATTTAAAAGGGAGAGCTATCAGATCTATTGTACTTTTGCTGAGCTTATAACTTCATTATAAGTCTAGTGTTTTTTATAAATTCTACAATAATACTTTGACTGGACTGATAGAGTTTACTTCTGACTTAACTTCGAGAAGTTGCCCCACTAGAGTTGCACATCTCAAGCGGACTTAGTTATTGTAAGTATGTGTTTAAATGTGTGTATTCCATTTCATCTGATATTATTATTTATTTATTTAAAAAAAAAAAAAAAAAAAAAACAAATAAAAAAATAATTTAAAAAAAATACATGAATAAATATAAAATGCATATTCCTATTCTTCATAATTTACATTGGATCTTTTGGAAGAAGGCTTGCTATACTTTATTTCACCCAAAAGTGAAGTAATTCTCAGAGCCTTCTTTAACTTGACAGTGTTGATAGAATTTCCTTATATGATATTTAGGTTATTCATGAGAAGATCAAATATGCACACTTATTATTATTATTTCACAATTCGTCTTCAAGTTTCCACTTTCTCACTATATATAAAATTATTAATAACTCATCTTCCTCCCACAAGCTCTTCACTTTTTGCCCAACGGAAGTTTCTTCAACTCTCTTCATGTGTTTAGGGGATTTCTCTATTTTTTCTCAAACTGAAATATTCCCTAATGATGGGAAAGCCCGCACACACTTCTCGTGCGTGGGCAGTGAACAGAAAAAGTAATTCAAAATTGGAAATTGGCAGCTGTCTCTGATCAGTCAATCGAGTATTGAGTATTCATCCAATTTGTGGAACAACCTTGTGCGCCATGATGAGTCAGCAGAAAGCAGCATAACAACAACAAATAGAACGAAGATGTTATCGCGTACATGATCACAAGGAAAGGAAAGCACAAAAAAATTGTTTATCGATTTGTAATTGAAATTTGATTTCTTCTTCTACACGATTTCGATAATTTTAGAACACTTTGATTAATTGGGATTTTTCGGTGTTGAGTTGAGGATCGAAGCGCGTTTGAGGTGCGCACTTGAAAACCGCCGTCAAACGACTGCAAAAAAAACAAAACGAAGCTGACTACGACTTCGAATATCCGACGCGATTCATTAAAAATTAACTAACTTGTAGAGAAGTGAGAATTGAGAAACGTTAGAAGGGGAGGTGGAGGAGGGCTGCTTGTTCAGTTTCTCAATTGTTCAGTTTCTCTGTTTAGGTTTCAGTTTCTATTTCAGATTCTGTTTCAGTTTCTGTTCTTGATGTGGATAAGATCTCGACTGGGTCCATAGGTGAGTCGTCGTCGCCGTCGTCGTCGTCGTTGCTGGACTGCACTTGCAGTAGCTAATGCGTATAACGAGCTACCCTTCGTGTTCTTCCCCCTCTTCTGCTCAATCTCTCAGTAAATTGGCCGTAATCGGCTGGCTAGCATCTTTTGTTATTGTTTTTACTGAAGTTTCCGCTGTACTGCGAGTGTGTGTGCGTGTGTATCTCGCAGATTCTATTGTGTCTGATGAAGTTTTTAATGCCAAGCAGTTATAAACTGAGTAGTTAAAGGTAGCCGACAGTTTTTAGGGGAGTTATGACTATGAATGATATTGGGAAATTTAAAAAAAAAATTTTTCATATAAGGTTGTCAAATATCCTTCTTCCGCAATAAATATATCGACAAATAAATCTTAAATTTCTGAAAGAAATATTTTAGAAAAGTTATAGATTGTAAATGAATTATATTATGCGTTTTGTCTAAAAGATACTGTATTATATTAAAAATATATTTAATTTTATATAATTCAAATTTATATTTTACTTCTTTTTTTCTTTAAAATACTCTATTATTTTCTTATTATGAAAATATAGTATTATTTATATATGGTATCTTAACCTTTAATAATTTCCAACTAAATATATTGAAAATGTCATAATAATTCCTTTAATTTTAATTAATATTATCAAGAACTTTTTGCACTCAGAACTTTATTATTAAAATATCAAAATATATGATATGAAGTCAAATGTTACTCAACCTTTTTCCAGGGTAACTGGCAGTCATTGTTCTCAGTTTTTTCTTCTTTTTAAAATTTCTGAAATCGGAAACTTTTTTGTTTTTTTAGTCTTTTCCATAACGCTCTCATCGTTAATCATTGGACGGCGATTCCCGCAACGATCGCAATTATAATTTGCGGCAATTTTGACAGCGTCAACGATTATCTTCATTAGTCCGACGAATCAAGTTGGATTCAAGTTCAAGTTTAGCTCGAGCTAGAGGTCTATTGCGTTGGCGATTAGAGGGCAGAACCAAAGAGCTGATCCCCCCTGCAAGAACATTAATGAACCAGGCGAACCGCAGACATTTGTCCAAGTACGCCCAATTCACGAGGAGGATGGGCAAAGTTTGCACATGCTGGAATAATAATGTCAAGCCAAACAAATGTGAGGACCATAAATTCTTTCTTTCTTTTGTGCCCGGGCCAAGGGTGCTCCAGAGTTCTTCCATTCTGTGGCCTTCTGCAGGGCAATTAATTAGCAATTGCATTTGCCGCTGTCATTACGTGTGATAATTAAAAGGGCGCACGACTCACTTCCTCTCTCCTTCTCTTTCTCGGTCTCGAGTGGGCGGGCAGGAAGAAATTCTGGCAAATGTATTGCCATAAATTTGATGACCCGAGCCGAGTTCGGTTCTGTTTGATTCAGTTTTGGATTGGCTCGGCTGGGCTTGGTTCGTTTCTGCTTACCCTCACCCCCCCTGTCAGGGGCTCAACTGCAAATGCACTTTAATCTCGAATTTATCAAGTGTAATAGTTCTGCGCCCGGGCCTGGGGCTGGGCCTGGGCAGGGTCTCTCATCTAATGGGGTTGAGATTATTGCTGCCCGGGGCAGGCAGCCACATGCCACAGCTCCAACACTTGCACACACTTTTGTAATCTGGCGGATTAGAGGCGGGCACACACCCACATCTCAGTCAGAGTTGGGCTTGGGCCTGTCTTGGGCTACGTGCGGACCCATTAAACAGATGGATTCCGATGTCAACATTTTTAATATACTTTTGCCAGTCTGCCTGCCCTGCCAGCCTGACTGACTTCAAGTCTCATTTGCCTGTCTTTCCGTCTGTCTGTCTGTCCTGCTGCTGGTCTTGTGCGTCTTCTGCTTCTGTTATTTACATAAACTTTTGTTTGCAACAACTTAATTTTCATTGTTTCTATGCATTTATGTTGCACTTGGACAGCAAGACAGAGTGGACTCACTCAACTGTGGCTGGTAAGTTCAAGTGCGGCGTCGTCGTCGTCGTCGTTGTCTTCCACTCAACTTACTTACAGCATCATCATCAGCTCTTTTCATTTTCAACTCACTCTCAGTTGGCTCTTCAAATATTTTGTAGCATACTTTTGTGGTTGTGCAGTAAATGAGCTGTATTAAGCCGCCTGCCTGACTGATGGATGGCTGGGAAATATGGAAAGTTATGTCTAAAACTGAATAAAATGTGAGTGCAATCAAGAAGAGAATGATGGGTCAGCTTTGAATAAATGCTTAGTCGCCTGAGTGCTTGTGCAGCTCTTCAGGCAACTGCGTTGCCTACTTTTTGGGGCAAGCAATAAATAATACGTATGAATGGAGATGATTCGATAGTCATGTTTGTGAAATTTGCACCTTCCGCAGCAATGACGAATTGATTAGAGATTAAATCAAAAAACATTGCCTCTCAGCTCGTTTTTTTTAGCACTTAGTAAGCATGGCTAAGCGATATTTACTTGTTCGGCGCAACGAGTCAGCTCAAAATTTGTGTAGCGAATATGCTTGCACATTAATGACTTTTATTTACTTTAGATGAACAAACAAATTGAATAAACATGATAGACAATATATATTAATAAATAATCTGCAAGTATAAAATGTTATCTGTTACAAGTATAATATGATTGTATTTGCAAATGTTGCGGCTCAGCCTGCTGTCAGAATTTATTCATAGCATACTTTTGTGCTTAACCACAAAAAGAAATACAACAAATTGATTGAAAAGAAGACAGTTTCCAGTTAATATTTTATTAATCAATTACACTTTTTCGTGGTTCTCTCCAATCAAATCAATATCAATATCATTTAGCAAAAAATAGTGGCAAAAATATTCATAGCAAAATTTTGTGTGTGAAACAAAATTGATTACATGAAAAGAAACGATTCTGGTAAATATTTTATTAAATAATAAATAAGTGCGTATGTCATTTTTGTGGCTCAACATCAACTACATTTACTTAAATATTTTATCAGATTCTAATTGCGGTGTCGACATAAATTTTTTATGCAAATTCAAGGCCTTGTCGAAGCGATGCACAGTTTGCAATGATGGCTCGGGTATCTTGAGTTTGTGGCCATAAATGTTAATTACACACAGACACACACACATACGCACAGAGAGGCCTTTCTATTGTCGAAGGGCTGCACACACATACAGATGCAAAGATACAACATGTTTGGCCAACAAAAGACAATGCAGACAGAAAGAGAGAGAGAGAGGGAGAGAGAGACAGACGGGGCAGACAAAGGAGCAACTGGGTGAGCTGGCTGAGCATGTGGCCAGTTTGCCGAACAATTAAAATGGCAAAATCAAAATCGAAATACACAAATTTATGCGTCTAGCTGCCAGTGCCATTTTACAAATATTACAATACTGTAAATAAATTGCACAAATTTTGAGAAGGCCGTCGGGAAGGGGAAGGGGGATGGGCAGTGGCAGGTCGGGCGAGCTGCTAATGAAATAATGGGCCAGCTGAATTAAATTATGGTCGAACAAGTCCCTGGAGTGCGTTGCCAAAGAACTCGCAGCAGCTCCCCCTCCTCCACACCCTCCACTACACCGTCCCCTCTCTCCTACCCCCCTCTGCCCACCCTAGTCTAGACAATAACTAAATTTGCAGGCGAAAAGGTGAAGGAAAAGTAAAATTTTGATTGCATTGTTGCCGTTTGATTTCCATCCCCCGTAACCGCAGTCGCAAGTAGCGCTCACCCCCGCACCATGCACCCTGCAACCTGTACCTCCCCCTCTCCCTGCTCTGCTCCCTGGAGAGAGCACACTCATTGACTATTCACACTCGTGTTATTCATATTCACACTACACCCAACTACAACTGGCGCATTATATCGCATTGCTGCCATTATTATTATATTTTAGATTATTTTTTCCACCCCCCCTACACCCCTCCCCCACTGCTCTGCTCATATAAAATTTTTATTATTTGCTCGTTTACTCTGCTGCGCTTCGCAATCGCCGCTCGCTTGTTCCGCTTTATCGTTTCTCGTTTCTCGTTCGCCTCTTGCAAAATCCTCTGTAGTGAACGCATTGAATTTGCTTTTATTGTTGTCGCACTTCCACCCTCGGTGTCGTTTCCCCGCCCCTCCTCACTTCCTCTTTGCTAGCAAGCGGCCTTGCTGCAAATGC
This sequence comes from Zaprionus africanus, assembly GCA_018151435.1. Lineage (NCBI taxonomy): Eukaryota > Metazoa > Arthropoda > Insecta > Diptera > Drosophilidae > Zaprionus > Zaprionus africanus. Next base: position 1,673,597 of record JAECXB010002306.1, on the reverse strand, counting down.
AGCGGAAGCAAATGTGAAGCCAACGGCTGCTCGCCTGCCCCGTTTCCCCCCCCTCCCCCTCCTCCACAGCGTCTGCTTCGTCTTATCGTTTCCTTTGTTGAGTGTGCCCAACCTCGCCACCGCTGCTGCCGACGCCGAAGCTCTTGTTGCTGCGGTTGCTGCGTAGCGGGTGGCGCAGACACATGCACAGTGGGCGCAGGTCGATTGAAAAAGGAGTGTAAGAAATATTTGATGTGCAGGATGATTAAATTATTACCTATTGGGATATAAATATTATTTCCCTTCATAATTATATATTTTTGTGGAACACACTTGATCTAGTTCAAATAAGCAAAATAAAATAAATATATAATAAAAAAATAAATATGATAAATAAAAAGTTCTGATAGAAAGTTAGAGCAAACATTGCTGATCCTTAAATAAACAAGTTATTAAGGTTATTCTACGATAGTCAAAGACTTTATGGCCTTTTGTATCTTGTTTTTAGTTTTAATAGATTGTTCCTTTGCTAATTTAATATTGTGGTTTAATACTATAAGAACTCTAAGTGCTTTATACATCAAATATATTGTGGTTTAATACTATAGGAACTCTAAGTGCTTTATACATCAAATATTGTGGTTTAGTACTGTAGGAACTCTAAGTGCTTTTTACATATAATATGTTCACAAAAGGCTTTTTTCTGAAAATTTTTATTTTGAACTGATTATTTCTATGGAAGTTTTTGGAATTATTGTCAGATCTCAAACTTATATACACAGTATTTATAGGCTACTGAACAGCTTCAATTGGTACTGATAAGTAGAAGTACTTCTTGTAAAACCACTTTAAAACTTTACTACGAATAAATTGTGCCTAGCAGATAAGAAATTCAGTTCTGCGAACAAATAAATAAATAAAAATAGGTCGAATTCATAATTTGCAATAGGTCAATGAGCTTTCATAAAGTTGCAATATTTTATAAAAGAACAAGAAACTCAGATGATAAGGTCAGTGCAAGCCATAAATATAAAAATGTGATTTGCTTTGTTCTGACTAATTTTCAATATATAGCAATAGGAAGTATGTGTGCCCAGTCTTATCAAAATAGTTCTAGGAATAATAAAATAGGTTGCGATGGAAAAGATTAACAGACGAACAGGCTCGTTTACGTTCTCTGATTGGTGCTGATTTGCAATATATAAACCATATAGATTATAGAAAATAAATAGACACAAAGTACAAATAGCTTCTGCTTACCTTGCCCCACTGTGCATGCGGGGTTTCTTTTTGCCACCTTTTCCCATCGCGTCAAGCAGGTTGCGTTAAGAGCAAAAAATTTGTTTTAGGGCCCTTGAAAATGAAAATGGGCTCTGCCGACGTCGGACGTCGCCGTCGCTGCGGCTTGTTGACCGTAGCCAGGGCAGCCAGGGGAACATCCGAATGAGCAAACTGTCGACGTGGCTCTCTTCACCCTCCCCCTCACACTCTTGCTTGCCTCGTTGCAGCTATCAGCCCCGCCCACAGTTGTGCCCGGCACTTAGCTGACAATGAGCAGTGACAGCTTCGAGATGGTCGGGGTGTCGCTCCATTCGTACTCCCCTTCTCCTGCGTCCAGTGCGTCCTTTCAAGAGCCGCTTGTGGTTTCGTTTGTCCTGCCATGTCCGACCAGGCCGGGCCGGGGCTGCACGTCTGTTGCATCTGTCGCATGCCGGAACTAAACAACAACAGTGGCACCCACGAGACACCGTACCCCCTCCCCTCCTTGCAGGCACTGCCAATCCTCCCCTGCCTTGGCTGGAAAAACTCCGAGCTCTTTTGCCGATAATGATGCGTACGCGTTGGCGATTATGATGGGTTTGATAGAGACGACAACTACTCGACTTGACATGCATGATTTAGTGCGTCCTCCTCCCCCTCTCCCTACTCCTACTGCTGCTGCTGCTGCAGCTTCAACCTGCTGCCTGCTTGCCTCGGGGTTACAAGCCAACACCCGCCAGGCATCCCCTGCGCCCTCTCTCTCTCTCTTCTCGCCTCTCCTCGTGTCGTTTTTCATTTCGCAAATTGCAAATAAGTCGACGGGGCAGTCGCCGTATACGCCGTGTGACATTTCTCGCAAATTATGTTTTTGCCCGCGACCCCGACTCCTTCCCCTGCCCCTTCTTTCCCCTCTTGTGCCCAGAGTTGCTAACCTAATCCGATTATTGTCTGGCTAGCACCGCAGATCCGCAGTTGGTACTGCACTTTGGTAGCGAAGCAAACATATGGCACACACACACGAACACACACATGCACACACACAGTTGCATTGATGTATGTGCTCAGCATTTAGCCAAAGCATTGTCCTGTGCCCTGAACTCGGGGTTACACTCACTCTCACACACACGTTCCATAATTGGATTCCGATGACTGCAAATTGGTGATAATTTCGATTCGCTTCCGCACGTGATTCGAGGCGGCTTCGCGAAATTCGAGCATCTGCGTCCGAAACAGAAGCCGTACCCGGATCGAGGCCGGACTAGGAACAATACTCTTTATGTCCGCTCGTGACTGGATGAACAGGGATTCACATATTGACAGTAAACGAGGCCGCAAATGCAGGCAAAGCCAGAAACGGAAGAAATTGGAAGAAACTAAAAGAGAGGGAATAGGAAAGGAAGGGAGAGAGGGAGAGAGAAGGAGAGGAAGGGAGACAGAAGGAAAGAGTGGGATATTTAAAGCGAGAGAGAGAGCAGGAAATAGAGAGAATAGGAGAGAGAAATTAAGACAGGTAGAGAGAGAAAAGAAGAGTCTATGAATTCTTTTGAGAGAGACAGAGGTGAAGAGGGAAGCTCTGAGGGCTAACAGTAAGTATACAGAACTTACTATACATACATATATCACTATATTATATATTACTTTATATTTATATATATATAAGTCTAGCAATAACGGTATGTTATATTCTATTCGACAATTCAAAAAAAAGAACAATAAGTTCATTGAATTCCTAGACTGTTTTGTCAACAATAAAAAGATTTTACTGGTTGGGTTCGAAAAACTTTAGTAACTATTGGAAAATGAGGCCTAAACTTTATTATATATCATATGTTTAATTTAAAAATAGTTTTACTGAAGAAAAAATTCGACAAGAAGATATAGTTTATGTACTTTATGTAAATCAGAAAAAAGACACTAAATGTAGACGAAATGACAGCGAACTGACGGCAACTTCTTTAATAACTTAACCTAGTTAAATGTTTAATCTGAATCTACTGAATATTTTACTACTTGTGACATTAAAAAACAATCTTGTGGTGATCTAGATTCATTCAAAGGAATTATACATGCTTGCTCAGTTAGAGAGGAAAACAACTTGGGAATAAAAGCAATTTATTAATTCGAAGAACTTAAATTTTGAAGACGGTAAAAAAGTACTTATATTAAAACTAACTTAAATAAATGCCGTGATTTGGTAGTTAACAACTCTAGTTAAATCTTAAGATTGAAATTGTTTTATGGTTTTTCCTAGACACACAAAATATGCCATAAATTAAAATCTTAATCACAATTCTAATACAATTCAATAAATTCTTAGCGAAAGTTAGCTTTGATGAGATTTGTCGTAATCCAGGACTGCACCATTGGCACATTGATGTACACGGCAGGCGCGTTCCTTGTGCTGCATTCGGAAGTTGAGGAAAGAACTCCAACCAGCTCATAGCGATTCGGAGAGCCAACAACGGGACACATCAAGGGGGCACCAGCGTCACCATCGCAGGGGTTTTCAACGTCACCAGCAGCGCAAATGAAGCTCGAGTGCAGCTCAAAGTAGGAGAGATTCAAAAACTCTTGCATTTGATTCTGGCAAGTCTCTCTCTGCACAACGGACACGTCTAGCTTCTTGAGAATGGCAGAGTTATCTTCATCAGCTGCCTGTCTTTTACCCCAACCTGCAACTATACAGCGCGAATAATCGAAGTTCATGTCTGCACTGGGCAAGTTGATGGTGCTAATTAGGGGACCCAGCTCAAAGGATCTATTCAATATAAGTAAAGCAATGTCAAACTGCTTTGAGCTGTTATCATAGTTGTCGTGAATAACTATGCTCTTCACGTAGCGTTCGACATGTGGCTCTGGCTCCGATCCTATTTGCATATTCCATTCGCCAGCTCTTACCAGAAGATCTGTCTCATTTAACTCTTCGACATTGTGGGCAGCAATCAAAACTAAATTGGGCGCTACTAGACTGCCGACACATACGTATGAAAATTCGTATGAGACTTCATTATAAATCTTTTCTAAAATATGCATCACCCATGGAAATTCGCCGTATTTCGCTTGGCCTTTTACTTCCTGAAATATAAAAAAATAAATTAAAATATATTAAGAAATTACTTCATTTCCAAACTTAAAGTTAAATTTAATAGTTAATCTCTTCTTACCTCTCCACCATATTGGCAGCAGACCTCATTCTGCTCGCATTTGCTTGTAGAATTCGATCGAGAGAACTCAGTACTAGCACTTGTGTCTATATTGCCATTGACACAGGTTTCTTTGGGCACACAGTATTTAGGAGGTCCAGTACAGTTTACTCCATTATCGACAGGAACAGCAGGCTCCTAAAAGGCAAGAATTGTTTGTGTAGACGTCATAAATTAAAGAAAATGTTAAGTGAATGTTAAATAACATCTGTTAAATTACATTTATTTTACCTCTTTCTCTTGGCAGCAAACATGAGTCGCATTGCATCTTTCTACACTTTGGACACTCTCCTCTGGTTTAAAAAAGGGTACTATGAGACCTCCGGCACTTATGTCTATCGTTCCATTTATACAGGTTTCTTCAGGCACACAGAACCTTCCTATGGCTGTACATTTCTCAGCCGTGGGAGCTTGTGTGGTTTGTGGCTGAAAGATGAACGTGGTTTATAAATTATATATTGAATATTGAAAGGCTATAATTGTTTGTGTAAAGTTATAAATTGAATAAAATATAAATTGAATACTTACCTCTTCTTCTTGGCAGCAAACGTGAGTCGCATTGCATCTTTCTGCACTTTGGACACTCCCCTCTCCTCTAAAATAGGGTTCTATGAGACCTCCAGGAGTTGTATCTATCGTTCCATTTATACAGGTTGCTTCAGGCACACAGAACCTCCCTGTGCCAGTACATTCCACTGCCGGGGGAGCTTGTGTTGTTTGCGGCTGAAAGATGATAAACATTTTAAATGAATAATAAAAATATAAAAGTATATTTTATTTTGAAATTGAAAGATCTTAATTACTTCTGGTCTAGCGATTCGACGAATGGAGCAACAGATTTTAGGCGAAAAGCATGTTTTGTCTGGAAAAACAACATGTGATGCCTCTATAACACCATCGATACAGTTTTTTGTAGGCACACAGTACATATCATGATCACACTCATCTACATTTCTCTTTGCCACGTGTCTCTCCGAATCATTAGATAATTCACCACCAGCAGCAAGTATGTGCAACAAAGAAGATCCCTCAGGAGTTTGATTGGCTTCGTTGCCAGGAATCAATACAAAACAAACACATATTAAACCGAATATATTAAGTTCTCTTATCATCTTCAATTCTCGAGATGTGCTCAATGGCAACGAGAAATGCAAACTGTCGTGACTTTAAACATTTCTTTCTTATACCGTAAGAGGAATGTTGATGTTGATAAGCTTGGAATTTCCCACTGAGCTGACTCGCAGTTCTGTTTTTTCCCAAAATTTAATTTTTGAATTCTCAAAACAATAAAAATGTCTTAAAAAAAATGTCATGACATCATAGCTTTGGCGATTTTGGCATCAATATGTATTTTATAGCTCCTTTCAAGAAAACGTGGCTGAGCTCAGAGCATAGACATACTTTCTGAGAATAACTAGTCGATTATCGAGTGACTCATCCAGGTGTCCGGATGACAAGATAAACACACAGATCTCAGCTATTATAAAAGCAAGAGACACCAAATTTTTCATGAAGGTTTCTGTTCACCAGGCGCAGATCAAGTTAATTTCTTATCTGAGGTGCCACGCCCACCACCCCTGTAAATCAACAATTTAATTTTTAAATCGAATTTCAAGCGCGGTGTACAAGATACAACTTTCTGACTTAAACATAAACAAAGCTGAATGATTTATCTACGTATTCTCAAAGTTGCAATCCGATCGAATAACAAATGAACGAAGTTCGAGCGCCGTCTGTCCAGTCTGCGTTTAACAAATAAAATTATACAGAAATATAGCTTGAAGATTATCCCACTGTCGCGTGCCTCTGAGCTGTTGCTCTCGTTTTCAACTTCGAGTATTATAAACAATAAACTATCTTAATTTGATATTTACTCGGACAATAAATACTGATGTTATTCAATGAACCTTTATTGTGCCTTCAATTGTAAATTTTTTTATACTATATTTAAATTATGAATTCTTTGTCCGTGTGTCAATCGCTGACGCAAGTTTCTTCTTATAAACTCAGTTTGTTAATATTTTTAAACGATGACCGTTGCTTTTAATACTAAAAGTTGAACTAAATTATCGCTTATAGTAGACGTTCATTCGACCGCAGAGCTCGTCTTATCATTAAAGCTCTGAGCTCACTTGTGTTAATCATTGTTATTGTTTTTGCAAGCTGTGTGATTAAGCTTGTATGCGATAGTAAGTGAGGTCACTGGCTTATTTAAACTGGACAAAGGGTATTTCAAAGTTCAGTTTGGTTTTCAAAGAGTTCAAAAACATTGTATTATAATAGTGCGATCAAAGCTTCTGTTTCCTTCTCTTCAAGATGACACTGCTCTCTTTTTATCGTTCTCTTCTATTCCTTGCTCTTAGTATCACTCGCGCCCCCATCGAATACCCAATGAAATGCACCCCACACACGCATCCACTCTCTCACACACATACACAGTGGCAACACTTTCGTTTTCCTCTTTGGCCACATTGATGTCTGGGCCTCATTACATTGGATTGCGCCCACGGGGCGTTTCGTGTCAATTTATGCAACTCTCCTGCAATTTCCGGTGTATTAAAGCAATTTCCAGTCCAGCAGATCTCTGGACACGGTCATGACTTAATGCATATGAATATGTGTATGTGGGAGTAAGTGAGTGAGAGTGTGTGTGTGTAGCGAAAATGCTCCCCTGAGTATTAGGGTAAACCCACGCGTGGCTCCTCATAGCGATGATTTCCAGATTCAATTTCATGCAGCGTTGCGTGCGTGACACGAACAGGTTGAGAATGTGCAGATATAAAATATTATGAATATTATATATAAAATATACTCGTATGTATGTCTGTTAATAACGATCTACGCATTCATATGGATGTAGTAAAAATTTATATTGATATTTGCTCTATATACTTGTATTTGTTTACTAAGAAAAATGATAAAAAATATTGATTGCATATAAAAAAAAAAAAACAATTTATAAAGTTTCAATATTATTTTCATAAAAGTATACTATTATAATTTTATTATTTTACAAATATTTATAATTATTTTCATTATTTTAACCATTTACTATATTTAACTTTTATCGAATGATCAAGAATAGTGTAAAAATTTAAAACATTTTGTACTTTTCCGAACTTGAATGTTTTGAAAATCAAAATAAAAATGAATATAACATAAACAAAATAAAATTATTTTTATTTTATTAAACTCTGAAAATTTAAAATAGAACAAAAATAAAACAAAAACTTAAAACATATAACAAAGATGCTACTTCAACCTAAAACAAAAAAATACCTGTAAATGTTTTCAGAAAAATCTAACTAAAGAATCTTTAAATAACCTAAAAAAAAAAGATTGAATTTGGTTTCTCTATAACTTCTATATTTATTCATTAGGCTTACATTGTTTTCTATATTTTTGATATTCTCCTTTGTTATAAATATATTTTTTGCCTTCTATTCACACTTCAAATTTCCTTCCACTCTCAAAGTGACAAATAATGTGTTTTATGTACTCTCTCAAATAAAATTTCAATCGTTTTCAACAATTTGCGGGCCAAATCAAAGTTCGGCGCCCCGCGGTGAATCCTTTTACCCTTTGCCCTCCCGCCGGCAATGAGATCGAACTTGGCAAGATGAGAAGATGAGACGCAGTAAAGGAAAGATAGAGAGAGGGAGAAAGAAAGGGGAAAAAAGAAAACTGCGTAAAAATGTCAAAACGTTTTTGAGAGCACAATAAAAATGAAAATGAAAATGAGAATTCGCCAAGCAGCAGCCAAATGCAATTTATCTGCCTTAAGGAGGGGGTTGAGCTGGAGGTGGAAGAGGGCAGGGTTGGGCCCTGGGCTGGGGGTGTCTCTCGTCAAGTGACGCTGCACCCAGGGGGACTGTTTGATTTACCGTCAACAGGAGATTAAAAAAAATCATGAGAGAGAGAGGGAGAGAGGGGGAGAGAGTGGGAGAGAGGTGGAAATTTGAACGTTATATCCAAAAAGTGAATTAAGAACTTGTGTGGTGGAACGAAGCAACCAATCGAAGGGTGGTTCATTGCCCAGGGCCGGGGTGGGGCTTTGGGTTTACCAAATTGAGTTGCAACACTTGGCAGGTTTTTATCTACGCACCACAATCAGAGAGCCACAGAGAGGAAGTCTAATGGGAGGAGAAGAAAGGGATGGGGTAGACCACTAGCTGGTCGGGTGGGTTGACTGGACCCTCAACGGGGGCTCGCACAGTGCGTTGGCTCGCGTTGATAACAAGATTTGTTTTTGAAAATTATGCTGGGTCGCTGCTTAATTACGCTGAAAAGCGCAATGCAAGAAAGAGAGAGAGAGCGAAAATGAGAGAGAGAAGGAGAGAGAGCCCGTTCGAAGTCTGCGGCAATTTAGCTAAATTAATTTTAGAGCGTGCTCCTGCTTCGATTACTGTAAAATGCCAGCGGCAGCAAGTTCAGGAGTCAACGCTTGATTTTGCCCAGAAACAGGGCGCGTAGACAGCGAAAGAGACAGAAAACAGACAGAGAGAAAGAGAGAGATAGAAGCAAGGGCAGTTACCCAGATCGCACACACCCCTCGCTGTACACGCATCCTTAGACAAATGTGTCTGTCTGGCGGACTGACAGCGCCTGTTAGCGGCGTAGAGTCCCGTTACAGTCCCTGCCAGACCCTGCCAGACCCTGTTCTGGGCACTGCCTCAGAGCACTCTACATGCATATTCCATTAAACCAGGCGGCGAATTGAACAATTTTCACTTTATGATTTATCGTAACGAGCTTTTTATTTACGTAACGCGCTCGTCTGCATTGTTCAAGTCGAAGTTTGTGTTTTGAAAATTAAAAATTAATTAGGCATTTATCATTGGCCAACCTTCCCTCTGCTCGCCCCTTGTCTACCCTCTGCAAGTGATAAAAATCGAATATAGCCAACAGATGGCCCAACTTGACGGGGAGTTGAAATATAACAATTGCATGTTGAAAGGAAGGAGGAGAGACAGAGAGGTGGGGGTAGGTAATATAGAAAAAAATGTCGGAATATTTGTTTCAAAGTGTGCTTGACAATTCCTGGATGTAGTTCCTTCTTGAAGTAATAAATTAAAAAAAATACTATGCTAAATTACTTTTGAAACCAAATAAAAATATTTTAATATTTTAAGAAAAGTTTGAATCCAATCAATAATGATTAAATTCTTTCCTTTCTATTTTTTATATATTTAATCAGGGACGTCACAACGAAATTTTTCATGGGGGGGGGCAAACCTAAAAAAAAAATTTAGAGTTTCTAAAAAAAAAAGATTTTTACGAACATAATGTAGCATAATCACTTTTAGGATACTTTTTACCAACTAAAAGAAAAATAAATAAATAAATAGAATTCCTAATAAAATCAAAAATGGCAGTACTTTAATATATTCGTATTTATTATTTTACCTTTCCTGAAATACTTTATTAAAAAAGTCTAAATCTGACTATCATTAAAAACTGTGTTTTCTTAAATTCAACCTATTTTGACCTATTTCTAACCAAACACTTTGGGTTAACTTGCTTACTTGAACTTCTCTGTTGAGAATTTGAACTAATGATAAAATCCCTCATAGAATTCAAGACTATTAATACTAAAAAAAAACATGCATGGTACAATATTATACCCATCACTGAATTATTAGAAATGGAGGTTTTCCAATAATCAAAATTTCACTTCAGACAAGCTAGTTCCCTTAAAAACCTTTATCAATTTGATTTTACATACTTAACCTATTTTAAAGAATTTGAATAGTATTAAATATTGCTTTTCCTTAAGAAATTGCGTTTTTGGACTAGTTTTCTTTCAGATTCACAAGAAATCTACGTTTCATATAATGCACATACCGTTAGGATTGTTTAATTTCGAAACAAACTAATTTGAATTTGTTGTTAAATACAGCACAGAACTAAACATGCTTTCAAGTAACTTCAAACTGTGTTTAATGCTTGGGTGGCGCCTCGTCGGTCGACTGGCAGCGTGGGAAGACGGCACTCTCGTAAGTGGGCACCATGTACTTGATGTTAATGAAGGCATTGGGACCGCCACAGAACTCCAGCAGTTTCAGAGTGTCCTCGATGACGTCGCCAATGCGCTTGCTGCGATCCGGATCGACACCCTCGCCCAGATTTACATTGACGTTTTTGTAGAGGTTGCAAACGGCCAACAGTTGGCGATAGAATGGTACCAGAGCCTGTCCCACACAAGGTCCTAATGAAGATTGTGGTTAATGTACAGTCTGGTAGATAGAATGCTGAAGTTTAACTAACCCAATCGAACCATAAGTTGCAGGACCTGCAAAGCCGAAATGATTATGCGCTTGTCGCGCGTCTGGAAGGCGCGTTTGAGTGGCAGTACCATTTTGGGCAGTACCGGAAGCACCTTGTGTGGCTGCCGTATAATAAGATCGACAGCAGCATTCAATGCCAGCATACGTGTATCGCTATCAATGTCCGCCAGTCCGTCAAGAAAGATGGGCAGATAATAACAATAATCGAGATCCTCCGGAGTGCAGTGCCAGCGCAATGGACGATCCTTGGTGGGGTCCTGCTTGTTGCTGCGACCGGAGAGGGCAACCGGTATATCGCCACGCAAAAAGTAAATCTTGAACACGGTCTCCTTCACCGGACAGCGCTTGAATATGTTGATTCTGTAGAATATTTGGAGGATTGAGTTGAGAATATATCTTGAAGGTGTTGAGGTGGTACCCTATTCAGGTTGCTTGGTACAGTTATTAATGCTATGTTGCTTTAAGCAACGCAGTTTCTCAAGAAGCAGATATCTTAATTCACCTTGGCTGTGGAGCTTTTTACTTGTAAACAATATACTTTTCATTGAGAGGGTACTCTATTGTGTATGGTAAGGGTTATTTGGCACTGTGTAGGTATTCTTTTTAGATACTGATATAAAATAAAACACCTATTGAGAGAGGTATCACGGAACTAGTTTAAATTGTTTTTTTGAGCAGAGCACCCTCTCAACAAGAGGTACCTTAAGATTCCGTTTGTCTAGAGATCTATTTACTCTTTGATAAAAACTTTTCATTGAGAGGGTACTCTATTGTGTATGGTATGAGCTAGTTGTCACTGGTTAGGTATTCTTTATAGATACTGATATAAAATGAAGCCGAACACCCTCTCAAGAAGAGGTACCTTATGATTCAGGTGGGAGGGTACTCAATTGGGTATGGCATATAACTTTAGGAATTACAATACAAGTTCATTAAATCAATTTCTCACTGTCTTTTACTTACTTTTTTGGGGGCTTGACAATAGTTCCCTTTTGCAGTGCTTGATAGGTGAACGCTGGGACCTCACGTAGGGCCTGTAGAATCAATAGATACTTTCATTTTTCTTCTACTTGTAACTGAAGACACTGCTTACTTTAACACTGTTGATGTAGAGGGTCTCACGACAGACTCGGCCCGGTTCGTGTCTACGCTTGGCACGCTCGTGCAAATCGGGGCAATGGGGGAGGCTAGGCGCCATTATCGATGATCGATTATCGATATGTGGATATGTGGAGAGGTATTAAAACATAAATATTGATTTCTTTTACAAAACTGGGGACTTTCACAGACTATTCACACTGAACGAGAGACGTTTGCGAGACAGAGACCGAAATGTAGTATGAATGGGCTGCTTTTGGGATATGCCAGTGGGAAATTTATCTCAAGGTGTTTGCTCCAGGCCTGCTTTGATAAGAAATAAACCTAAAACCTACCCCCAAATTGGTTAGGTAAATAAATTAAACGTGAAAACAGACAAAAAATATTTATGTTTTCTCAAATAATATTTGCTTATCATGGCGTCGACATGCCGACACCGAGAGTAGAGTGTGAAAAGCCGCAGGAAAATCGCATTAGGGGGGCACTCAGGGGGAACTCAGTGGGGGAGGGTGCTGTCGGTAGTGTCGTCTCTAAAGAGTCATAAAGGGAAAGTGCAAACATTTTGCGCACTTTATCATCTTTTTCCATTTCCATGTTACGGTAACTGTAAATATTTTGTAACGCCAGCAATTACGGTGTCTGCCGGAGTTTCCCCCCAAGTTTCTCCCCACATAACGCCCTCCCCACCCTCCTCTCTCCTTCCTCTCTCTCGCACTTCTCACACATTTTGCAGTCGCATTAACCTACTTTGGTCTCTGGGCACAAACGAGACACGTGACTTACCCAACTGTCTATGACTTCCTTCTCTCCTTTGCTCCCCCTCACTCCCTCCTCCCCCTCTGTGTACACTCTTAATTAATTAAAATTCAAGATGCGAGTTAGGTTTTCATCCGTGTGCGCGTGTGGGCGTGGCTCCACCCTGCCGCGTCGCGTTGACTTTTTAATTACCCACGCACAGCTTTTCACTTTCATTCCACGTCGCGATTTATCCGTTTTAATAATCCAGCACTACCGTTCGTGCGCCGCCCTCTCCCACCTCAACCACGCCCCACGCCTCTTGCTATGTAAATTGAGTTAAAAGCATTTAAGATAATGCCGCACATAAGCCGTAGGCAACAAAGATCTGAGCCGTGTGATGCGCCAAGCTTGTTAATTGCCCAAATTGGTGCGATAATATGACAAAAAGGTCCAAAAAGGTATTTTAGTTTAGTTTTGTTCATGGGAAAAATTTGAAAGAGATGGTTTGGTATTTGCTACTTTGCTGGCAAAACGTTGAATTATATAAAAGAATTAAAAAACCTAAAAGCAACAAGAGAGAAATGTGTAAAATTTTCACGAAAAAACAAAACAAAATACAAAATAAACGGGGAGAAGAAATTGGTCTATGATTGTATCTACTTTAGGAGATGATACGTAAAAAAGGTCGACAAAACATGAAAACAAAATAAATAAATAAACAACAACCTTAATTGCTTTAATTTTTAAGTTTAAGCTTTGTATTAATTTTACTGTTCACTTTCTTGTGTACAAATGAAAAAAAAAAACAAAACAAAGTTTTGAGCAAGTTTGAAAGGTAATAGAAATTGAAACAAAGAAGATGATACGTAAAAAAAGTCGCCAAAACATAAAAAAATATAAATAAAAAATTTGACTTTAAGTTTAGTCTTCGCACTTAATTTACTTTTCACCTTTTGGTGTTAAAATAAAAAAGGGAAAATAAAAATGAAAAGAAATCTAAACAAAATTTTGAGCAAGTTTGAAAGGTAATAGAAATTAAAACAAAGAGGTTAAAATACTTTATTTCTGTCTGTATGACCACACAGATCTCAGCTTTTGTACAAGCCAAGGCAACAAATATGGCAATAATGTTTCTATAATTTCGGAAGGAATAAAGTTCATATTAAATAAAGGGACTATGCAACCTCAAATAAATTATTTTAGTTTTTTGATTCGATGCATACAAAAAGAACTTTTTAAATTTGATATATGTTTAGCTGACTTAAATGTCAACTTTTCTTTCAAGTTTAATGTATTATATATTTTATATATTTTCATCTGCGCACAAACCTCAAAGTCCCCAATGGACCTCACCCAAATCGCATTAAATCAGTTCGCTTAGGTGAACCGAAATTTCGAATTGAAAAAAGCTTTCTGTTTGAAATCACATCATGGTTAGTTGACCCGGAATGGCGTTTGGCATGCGAAATACCTGTGGATTACCGCACAATCAGTTCGCCAATTCGAGGCATTTTATCAACAGAGCCGAACAGGGCAGAAAGTTAAACAAAAGGACCGCATGCAGAGAGCCGAGAGAGAGTTGGAAATCAGCCTGATCATAATTTATTGGCCAAAATGGAAAGCATTTACACAGCCAGCAATGGCAAAAAAAACAAAACAAAAGCAAAAAGGCTAAACAAAGCGCATGTTGGTTAAGGGTTAAGTAAGAGCAGGACGGGGAGGGGAGGGGAGGGGAAGTTAGCCTGGTTTGGGTGCGTTTGCCTAGCTGACACTTTCATTAACAAAAAGTCAGAGAGCGATGACAATCGGCTTTGTTGTTGCTCTCGTGTTGGTTTTGCATTGTTGCAAAGTGCATTTAAAAGGGAGGCAGCTTGAGGGGGGTGGGGAGAGGAGGGGAAGGAGCAGCGGGGGTTGCTGTCACACCTCTTGATGCGCTGTCTGTGTGACATTGCTGCACTGCGGCACGTAAATCTAAACAGGCTCTGACAGCAGCCCCCACACTCTCAACCAGGCACGCCCTCGTTTCAGTTTCGGCCACACACCGTAAGCGGCTTTTTATGTAGCTGACAATCGCTGGGCGGTTGTCACATCTTGAGCACCCTCCCCCCCCCCCCCAAACACACATACACACACAGCAACACACTCACTCAGTCTGTATCTATATCCGGCACATATATCAATATATAAACTCGTAAACGAGAGAGTTTTGCATATATAGTCGTCGGGTTGTTTGTCTGAAATTGACATCGCTTGTTGCTGGTCATCAGCATCAACTACCGTCCCTCCCTCCCTCCTTCCCTTACACTCTCCTCCTATCATCCTCTACTGTTTGTTGTGCCTTTGTTTTGTCGCCATCCTCGTCTGGCCGAGATTTTATGTATTCTCGCATACATTTTGAGCGCTTTATTGTTTGCTCAAACACAGACAACAGCAACAACAGCGACAACAACAACAATGACATATAGATAGGATACTCCCTAACTAAACGAGTAATCGAGTAGTCGACTATCCCGTGGAGCATCCCGATGAGGACGTGTAGGTGTTAATCTAATAACTGTCAAATGCAGGATGTGGATACTTCACACTGTAAAGGTCTGGCAAGGATACATATTGCTCGGATGGCCTTTGTATTACGACCAAATTGCTCTGCAAATTGATCGGGGTGTGTCAATCTGTGTGTGCATGTCTGTGTGTGTCCCTACCTACTAGAAAAGGGTTAGTCAACAGGAAGAGAGGCGGACTAAGTAGGAACGGAAAATATTTAAAATGTTTTATTACTGTCTTTAAGCCGTGTATATTTATTGCTTAGCTCCATATAATTTAAGAATAAAATAAAAACAATATTGTAGAATATTTTAAAAGGCAATATAATTTTTTTTTATTATTTTTTTAAATTATTTGGGTATTTAATTGAATTTAATTATTTTAGTATTTTCTTGAATTGTATTTAATACTTTTAGAGTCAATATTAAACAGTTTATTCATCTTAGCCTCACCTTCTTTATCATTAAAAATCATGTAGATTTTTACAGTATTTTATCTTAGCTAAATAATGTATATGTATTGATTAAAATAATATTCGATGGTATTTACTTATAATAATGTTTTATATTTAGTACATTATTATATTTTGTATTTTTTTTATTATTTTTTATATTATCAAATATCAAATCTGTTTGACATCAATAACTTTCTTTGAACACGAAATACTATTTAAGTATCTAATCAATTGATTAACTTTATGTTTTCTTAAATCTATAGCTCAACAAAAAATTTAAAAAAAAAAAATTTTTTTTGTTTTCAATCTTTTTAATTCCCACTCCATTATAATTTGATTGCTCATTATTATTATTATGTTCTTCTATAGTTATTTCCTCAACCATTGTCATGGCTCCATTTTAATGTTAAGCAATTTGATTTATTTATTGAATACAATAAACTCTTTGTATTAATTTTGTGCAGAGATAATTAAAATATATGCAAAAAATCAACAATAGATTTATTTCTCAGTATTTTTTTGATGCAAGCACAACCTGAATAAAGAGAGATATACATACATATCTACATATATGTATTCTATATATATGTTTATGTGTGTTATATGTTTATGAACCGTATTCTGTTTTTAGCACAGTTCGCAGGATATTTCATTAAGATTTGGGTCGTAAATCACAGTTCAGTTTCGATTTCCACAACCTTTTCACACATTTTCGTTTTGTTTATTTTGTTCGAATAATTTCTGCATCAGTAAGTGCCCATAAAAATCAACTATAAATATGTATGAACGAGTATGGCATATATATGAATGTATTCGTGTATAAAGACATTCATGCAACAAACTACTCTGCAGACAGAATGACACTGGTAAAGGCAGGGGAGAGGGGGAAAAGAGGGGGAAGCAAGGTTGACGGGGGACAGAGGCCAAAAAGGCATTCGAGCATAAAATCGCAAAAACAGCACTGAGAATGTCAGCATAGACACAAAAGCCCCACAGAACGCAAACCAGACAGGAAGAACAGAGGATTGAGAAATAGAGACAACTAGACAGAGAGAGAAAGAGAGAGAGAGAGAATAGAAAAGAGCGTGTTTGTAGGTGAAGAGTGTTACGGAATAGATACTCTAGAAAGTTTAGTTAAAATTGAAGATGGAAAACATTCAATTTAGAGAAGGATAAAAAAGAGAGAAATTGGGAATAAGAAAGGAATGTAAAGATGAACGGAATTAGTCGATAGACTTGATAGGATAAGATCTTAATGAAGTATTATTCTTAATATCTTGATATTCTTCTCTTTCAGTTTCTTCATTGCTTTTTTGTATATCTTTTTCTATGTTGAATTGCAGAATAATGGTGACAAAAAAAAGAGACACCTTTTATAAAAGACTATCTATAAGAATTTTTGTGCAAGATAGTATAGCAGGTATGAGAATGAAAAGAAATAAATATTTATAATAAAAGATGAAAAAAAATAAATCTTTAAATAAAAGAAAAAGAAAAAAAGAAACATTGTGTGTAAAAGAATATTCTTAAAAACTTTGATAACATTAAAAGAAATAAAAAAAATATGTGAATGAGAAAAAGAAATTTACAAAATAAAATAAATAGACACGATCATTTCTTCTCTTATACAATTCTAATAACTTTCCGAATCTGAAAGACTTAAAACTTATTGATATTGATCTCTAATAAAAAGAGTTCCTTTTTTTGGTTCTTGAACTTAACCTAAAGCAACAAATAACTTTTATCTTCGGCTTCAGCTCATCTGTCTAAATATCATACCCGCTCCTTCTCAGCTCCCACTTTACAGGGTATGCGAAAAAAACAGTTACGATGCTTGGCGCATATATGTATCTAGAATATATAGTATAAAGTCGCTAGCATTTTTATGAGTCGTAAATCGAAGCGATAAAATCACACGACCAAAACAGAGCCCAGCCGTCTGCACCAGTCTGGACAGATTAGAGAACAGAGACAGATGCAAAGAGAGTGAAGGAGAAAGAGAGAGAGAGAGAGAGAGAGAGACTGTGGGAATGGAGAGGAAGCGTGTGTCCAAGCTGTTCGTCTCATAAGTCACACGATAAATTTTGCAACATTGCGCTAATGACAGCAAGCAGAGGGGCATACCCCACAGTGGAAAGGGGAGAGAGAAGGATGAGGAATGAAAGCAAGGGGGGAACAACAGTTGCAATCGCAGTTTAGCTCGAAATTCGAATCCAAAGTCGGCGCCATTTTGCTGCAACTACAAATGACGGAAGTTCATTATTGTCGGTGATTAATGACAAAACAGACAGTGAAGGGTGGAGAGAGAGGGAGGAGGCAGGGGCAGGGGTAGGTGTGCGAAGGGTTGTTGTTGTTGTTGTTGCTGCCACTGCGGATGCCACATAAGTTAGCCAAGCAAATACGCTGACAACGTAGCAAAATTTGCCTTGCCTGCTTCTGCTTCTCCATCTCTTTGTCTCTTCTTCCTCTTTCTCCTTTGCCACTTGCGACATTTATGGGTTTCCTAGTTCCGGCAAAAAATATCTGCTACTGCTGCTGCTGCTGTTGAAGCATCCTTGACATCCGCCATGGCCAGGCCAGGCCAGGACAGGCCAGGACAGGCCTGCTGCATTGCCTACTCTCGACTGTTGGCCAAGTGATTAGCGCGTTGATTTGCCCAGCATCAGCTCGGGCAATTGGGCTAAGTCAGGCCTGGCGAACCTGGCGCAGCACAAGTACACCAGAAGAGAAGCTGGAAGAGGTAGTGAGGGGGTTAGGGGGGACTCTTCACTCCCTGGGACACTCAACTGAAGTCGACTTGCTGCCAACTTTGTCCTTGGCTTCGGCGTTTCAACTATGCAGCGCTGAGCGCCATTGACAACGGCACGCACAACGACTGTTTAAGAGCACAGAGGGGGGAGGGGAGCGAAGAGTAGCGCCTGCTGACGAGGCGCACGTCGCCGGGACTGAGGTAGGTCTGCGGTGCACTGTGCGCAAATTGGTGAACGAAGTCAAGAAATAAATTTAAATGCATTTATTCAATTTTATAATTTTATTTTATTTTTACTTTTTAATATTACAAAAAAAATGAATACATTGTTTAGTTATTAATAAAATAGCAAAAATAAATATTTGCATTTATTTTAAATATCGAAAAATTGCATTTCATTTCTAATTTTTAATATATAAAAAAACAATACATTCTGTTAAGTAATTAATAAAATAGCAAAAAAATAAATATATGTTAAATATGGAAAATACTAATAAATTTAAAATAAACTATAAATGTGTAATATAAGCTGTTATCTAAGGTCAATTTTCCTCTTAAAAAAAAAATACGAATACAAAATAAATTCAATTTAATAGATCAAAATATATAAAAATTATATTCTCCTGTTTTTTTTTTTTAAATACTGCACCTTTTTTAAAAATATAAAAAGAAATTTTCACGATAATATAAATATTAAAATATTTCAAGTGTTTATATAATATAAAATAGGTCGAAAACACATAAAAAAAAATAAATAAAGTAAATAAATAATAAAAAGACATATACAATTTTTTATATAAATTATAAATAATAAACGAAATTTGTAAAAAAAAAAAAAATAATAAAATAAAATTTTATAATAAATAATAAAAACAATTAAATGCTTAAAAACATTTTTAAAACAATTACCAAAAATGATAAGCAATTTCAAAATGTGAATACAATCATACCTTTTTTCTTTGGTCTTCTTTGAGTAGTTTCCCTTTGCAATTATTTCTCTCAGTGCATGATAGGGTTTCCTGATGGTTCCCGATGGTTTCCAACGACAAGTGAAATTAATTTCGAACAATGCAGCAAACAGAAGACAACAGACGGCAGACAGAAAGCAACAGCAGACA
The DNA here is from genome assembly GCA_018151435.1 of Zaprionus africanus. Taxonomy (NCBI): domain Eukaryota; kingdom Metazoa; phylum Arthropoda; class Insecta; order Diptera; family Drosophilidae; genus Zaprionus; species Zaprionus africanus. The sequence goes on along the minus strand of JAECXB010002306.1, from coordinate 1,654,167 downwards.
GAGCGACAGACAGACGAGTGAGGAAGAGAAGAGCAGACAGAGGAGGAAAGGAAGAGAAGGGAAGACAGTAGAGAAAGACAACAGCAGCGGCAGCAGCAGCGGCAGCGATGACAGGCAGGCAGGCAAATTAAATAAAAATTCCGACACGCCGAGCACACACACACAGGCACACACACACACTCAGGCACACTCGCACACACCCACACAGACTGAGAGCAGACAGTGAGCAGGAGCTGCCAGAGCTGAACTTGCCCCCAAAGTTTCCATCATATGGCAGACCGTCTAACTGCCGTTACGTGCCACAAGGAAATTGGTGGAAAGCGACGAGCAACGACAACGTTCGATGCAAATAGCTGGCGAAAAGCTGTTAAGATCCAAGCTTCCCCCCCTCCTTCCCCCCTCTCCCTCTCCCCTCTCGCTCCTTTTGCTGTGAAAACAAGAGGCAACTTGTCGAAAATTATTTCATTTTAATTATGCCAAAGGGCGCACACACAAACAACTTCGAACCCGAAGTGAACCTCTCCTGCCTGTCACTACCTCCGCGCCCCTCCCACGCACTGCGTGTGTATGTGTGTGTGTGTGTTGTATAATGCTGCAGGACGTGCCGAAATGTGGCGCCATTTTGTATGCACAAATGAAATCACGTCACAGCCAGCAGGCGCCTTTTTACTTCATCACTCACCCCCCTCGCACTTACTCCTCTCCCTCCTCCATTCGCACTCTCACATCCCCTGTCCCCCTAGGCCACGCCCACTCTGGCAGTCACCTACAACTTAAGTTGTCATTATCAATTCGACTTAATTGTCGACACCTTGTCACCTTTCATTGTGAATGGCTCGTGAGTTTCTCACGCACCTCCTTGAGTCGTGTCACGCCGATTAGGAGCGAACTTTGAATTATTAGATTAGGCACTTCTTAAATTTTATCATCAAGTGCGAAATGAAGGTGTCAAGTTCTAATGCAATAAATGGCATTTTTGTGGTAAATACTTATGTGGGATTGGTGTTTGGCTGTTTAACTTGGGTGGAATTTGTTCCACTAGTATGAAACAGCTGATCCCTAGTCAACGATAACGATGATGACAACGATAACGATGAGCAACGATTACAGTTAGAAAAGGTGACGAATTCGCCAAGACGACGATAAACGAAGAGCAAGAATGCAACGCTGAGAGAGCGAAGTGCTGCACGACGGTAGAAATTTGTTCTTTGCTGGTTAAAGAAGAAGGTTGTGCGTTCTGCCTATGTGGCTAAGAGTGCGAAATTTGAGTTCAGTCACCTTCCTTTTTGAACACACCTACCTGTAGTATATATATATATACATATATATTATATGCGAAATGCTATATGGCGAGAATGTGCCTCAAGGGGAACAACCCGGGAATTATATTATACAAGTGTTTTCCCTTTGTCTGACTGCAAGCGATATTGTGCAATCATGTCAAATGACTTTAATGTTGATAAGAAATAAACCGTATATAACTGATAGATTGAAAATTGTGTAAATACGTGAACTTGTAAAACCAATAGACTGTAAAATTCTAGTAAATAAGGTATTGCACCATAGAACACCATTATTAAAATATAACTATCCTAGATCGGTCGGAAAAATCACAAGAATTAACTACTTTGGAATTTATACATGACATTACGCAAAAGAATTTATTTCTTATCACGAATGAACTTTTCAGGAAATGAACCATCGAGTGATGCATGCAATGAAATAGGTTGAGGTCTGAGGTTGTTGGCGATAAGTAAAAGTATGAGTATACATTTTAAAGAGTCTTAACTGAAGAGATCCTTGTCGATTCTGAAACGCAATTCACTAAATTGAGGGTGATAATGATTATGAATTTATAGCCAAACGTCAACAGTGTAATCAAATCATTCATCGTATCAACCTTAATAAGTACATTTCTTTGTATATTTATTTTTTATACCTATTGACCTTGAGAAATTATAAAAAAGGGGTATATTAACTTTGTGGAAATGTATGTAATAGGTAGAAGGCGGCTTAACGTTCTCAGTATCACTAGCCCAGTCGATTGAGCCATGTCTGTCCGGATGTCCGGATGACCAGATGAACACACAGAACTCAGCTATTTCAAAAGCTCGAGAAACCAAATTGCACATGAAGGTTTCTGTTTACCAGACGCAGATCAAGTTTAATTTAAATGTTGGGTGCCACGCCCACCCCCGCCGCAAATCAGTAATTTAGTTTTTAAAGTCGATTTGTGAGCTAAATATAAAATATGCAACTTTCTCATTCAGACCAATACTATGCTGACTACAATATCTACATATCACCGAGTCCGAAATATGTGCATAAAATTTTATTCTTTTTTCAGAGCTAGATCATTCAAATTTTACACAAAAATGTGAAATATTAATATAGAATCAAACCACACTTTCAACTTCTTCGCCCACACCTGATAAATATTTGTAGGGAATTTAGTTTGAGTTGGTCTCTAAATCGTTTTGGTCAGCTAAATATGGAGGCAAAAGGTTGCAGCCACGAGCTTTATTAAGTAGTGCATAATGGGGTATCTCTGTTCCCAAATACTCGTAAGTCCATTTTCCAATAAAAACGCCAATACTTCTTCAGGGGTAAGGGGAATAATCAGCGAAAATTTTTGGACTGTCTGATATCAATTTAACGCGTTAAATTATTCATCGTTCTGCAAAATAAATTTTAAACATTTTAATTTTTAAATTTATAAAATTTTTAAGATTTTAAAAATTTATTTTTTTTGCTGGATTTCCGCTGTAAAAATATTCGAAAAACATTTGACGATACACGACAAAATATACAAAACATATATGTATTATATAAACCAACCTGTATCGTTAAGTCCACATATTTGTACTATTATTTTTCATTTTCCAAATTATCTTCATTATAAAAAAAAAAAAAACAAAATAATAACGGTTTAATTTCGCTAGGTCAAGCCATGGCTTGGTTAGCTGACTTCCTTTCGCGCGGCAACCTCAAACCGCAAACTTTAAAAATTTTATCGAAACATTTTTACTTTGTCTTGATTGTGTATAAATAGAAAAAAATCAATTTTACGTTTATCTATTATATTATAATATAATAATTATTATATTAGAAGTACTTATTGTGGCCGGCTCGAGGTCAAGGTTCAAAAATAAAAACAATTTGTTTTTAATTTATATTTTTCTTTGCGATATATTTGCCTTAACTTGCGGCCGCAAAGTTCCTAAATCCTATTATAAGTATAAAAAAATATATATACATATTATACAAATTGTATCATTTTATCAATCATCAATAACACAATGCAAATGCTATGGCATAATTAAATATTTAGCACATTCTAAATCCTTTGTCTGCTTCTTTTTTTTAGTTGGCAGAAGAAGAATGATTAAACACAAGAGAAGCATACCGAATACGAACACAGCGGGTTGACAAAAGAAGATCCAGAGAACCCGCCAAAATGTTCTATATTCACATATATAGTATCGATCATAATCCATTGTTCGGATCATGTACAGCTCACCATCTATTAATTGTAGACTTAAATTACATTCCGTTGGCGGCTCGTGACCTGGCAGCCACTTGCTGTAGGTCAAAGGTTGTCCCAGCGTTGACCAGTGAAACGCACTGATCGAGTTGTAACTGTGCCCCGACGTGGCGAAGACGCTGCCATTCGCATAGCCCTTCTCCAGTATATACCTCTCCAGATTCGTAATCTTTTCAGCGGTCAGTCCATAGACCAATTCTCCATTATTATCCGAGCAACTTTGGCTTTGCTCGAACCAGTCAAACAATTGAGAATCCTAAACAAGACAGGAACTTAATTGAATTCCACTCAATTTTTGTTATGCTTGACTTACATTAAATCCCTTGCCAATAAAGTAATACGAATCGCCTACTTTGTCGTATGTGAAGTCTACACCCTGAGCAAAGGACATCATTTCAAATATGATGAAGGATATTGCGCAAATTCTTAAAATCATTTTTTTGCTAGCTGCAATAACTGCTCGGGTGGACTGAGGTCGCGTTGAGCTCAATAGTCACTTTAAAAGAGGGAGAAATCCCTCTGTTCAACTGTTATCAGTGACACGAAGTGCCTTCGTGTTTTTTTTATATTACACACGAGTGATAACAGCGCACAACGACTCATTTCGCTGATTAGCATAATTTTTTCCCAGTGCAATTGTTTCGACTATGCATGCACAATGAATCCATGTGTGCCGCGATCTTATGAGGCTTTGGAACATCTTAAGTGAATTTTTTGGGTTGCTCGAAGAGGAAAAACCGTCGACGGGCGAAAGTTGAAGAAGTTTTGTCACTGTTGGTTGAAGTCGGTTTAGCAAAACATCAATATTCATCGATTCCTACTACTTTAATTTATATTCTTTTAAAAATCCGAAATACAAACGATATTCTTGCTCAAGATCACTAGCCGAGTCGATTAAGCCATGTCTGTCTGTCTGTCTGTCTGTCCGGATGTCCGGGATGAACACTTAGATTTCAGCTATTATAAAAGCTAGAGACACCGAATTTGGCATGAAGGTTTCTGTTTAACCGGCGCAGATAAAGTTTATTTCAAATGTTGGGTGACATGACCACCCTAACCGCAAATCAGTAATTTTATTATAAATATAAATGATACAACATTTGCCCTTCTATTTTTCCTATGCAGTCTCTCTATCTACACCCCCTTTTTTTATGAGAGGCCACTTGCAGTACTTCCCCTATCAAACAATATAATCTTATCGAGTTTTCATTTATTGTGTCAAGTTGTCTGGAAATAACGTTTGATTAAAAATAGATACGAGCGCGTAGCGCTTTGTACATAGCTGCAAAATTCAAACGACAACCTTATAGCTTGCGATAACTTTGCGCGAGAGAGACAAAGAGAGAGAGAGAGGGAAAGAGAGATAGATGGGGAGAGGGAGATAACGAGAGAGCGACTGAATATCTGACCGACAAACCTCGACTTCCGTTCAGTGCATGATAGTCGGCTCGTTTGTCAACGTCTGTTCGCATATGTCCACAGCGCGAGTACGGCACGAGGCGGTCTCCATGTAGAGCTGACCGCGCTGCAGTCGCAGCAGCATGCAGTTCCTGCCCATGCCCGGCGTGGGCTCATCCGCCAGCCAGTTGGTATAGTTGATCGCCCTCGCGCGTCCAAAGTAGTTCCAATAGAATCGCATATCGCCCGGCCAGCGATGACCAGCGCTCCAGAACTGTGTGCCATTGCGGTAGCCGAGGGCATAGAGATGATCGGCCAGGATGTGCATCTCCTCAGCGCTGTCGAGGCACACACGCGATGTGCGCTTGTCCTGGTAGCACAGGTTGCTGAACGAGGTCGCCTGTCGAAGGCAGTAGGGAGAAGGCATCACAGAAAATTCCCATTCAAATGCTTGGCAAGCTTGACTCACCTGTTCCTGCTTCACATCGGATATGTAGTAGCAATAGTTCTGTTGCACCTTCTCGTAGGGTACCCTGCAACGCATTGCCGCCGCCAACTGGGCTAGCAGCCCCAGGCAGAGCAGTGGCAACAAGCGTTCTACCAATTTACAACTTGCCATGTCTAGCTGTGTCTCCCTCAGCACAAACTATAGTTGGGTCTAGTGGGTTTTGTGCCTGATAAGGCTGTGGGACAAGCACAACAAAAAAAGAGAGAGTCCGAACTGTTCTAGACTCTCCAAAACAACTAACCATTTGCAGTGCAGGGTAGACTGTTGCATACCCTGCAATTAATTTTACTCCACTTAGCTAGTCGACAAACTATTTCTTTCTACCTTCAACTCATTACTTATTAATTACTTGATAATTACTTATTAATTACTTATTAATTACTTGTTAATTACTTATTAATTACTTGGTAATTACTTAGTAATTAAACCAGTTTTATGTGGGCGGTGGGAGTGGCAGTGACAGTTTCCAATATATACTCTAGCTGTATTTGTAATCGAGGCTTCTTCACACAAAATTTAATGTCTTTAGCTCTCTCAGAACTTAAGATCTCTGCATTTATACATTGTAGGAATATACAAATTTGGTAATATTTAATATAATAAGCTGATCAACCTTACTGAAGTGTAGACTCAATGGAATCTTTCCAAGTTCCCTGTAAGAGTCCAACAACAAAACGAATTCTAATCAGTTTTTCACTCGCTTTTCGTGTTAAGGTTTTGTTTACAAAAGCAAGTCGCAAAAGCTTGGCATCGATTGAGCTCTCTCTTTCTCTTCCTCTCACTCTATCGCTCTTTCTCTCTCTGGCTGTCTATCACACTTCATCTTTCCCTCTCAACTGTCTCGCACACTTACTAAAACAACTGACAACTGATAAGGCACCTGACATTGATTTGATTCTGAGTAAAAACAGTTGAAGGTTAATTCGATAGTTGAATGCATCGATAACGGTTCATGGAATAATTAGAATATATAACAAGTGTATTATATAAGCAGGTATAATCTGTTATACGTCAATACAAACACAGATGAAGCTGGTAATGATCTATGTAAGCGGATCTTGTTCGTATATCTGTTGTTCAAAATGTAAATTAAAGGTATTTTAAATTTGGTATTCGATATAACCTCTATATCATATGATACGATATATATTGTATATATGAACTGCATATAATCTTTATGATCTTTAAATGATAAGTACAAGATGTGAGCTTAAAGAAATCTAAGCTTATCAATGATCTACCCCACATTCAACTGGTTTCTTCTGTACTTCCACCTTTTAGACCCCATCAAAGGTCGCGTTGTGAGCCCGTTCACAGATCTGATAGGCCTGGGAGTAGCAATTGGCAGTGACCATGTAGAGTTCTCCTCGCACGAGTCGCAGTTGCAGGCAATTCTTCTCCTCACCCCCCGTCAAGCTCGTCATATTGCTCGGCTCCCAAGGCAACCAACGGGTGTAAGTGAGATTCGAAGCGACACTGGTGAAGGGATAAGCCCAGGTGAAGTCCACCTGCTGAGGATGTGGCAAGGCGTGCAGGCGATTCGCCGCTGTCCATAGGGAGCTGCCCTCGGGTAGACCCAGCGCCATAATCAACTTCGTCAGGCCCTGCAGCTCTTCGGCACTTTCGATGCTCACACGATCCGCGGTGGGTCGCAGATACACGCAGGGTATTTGGAAGAAGTTGTTCTGCATAGGAGATCGTATAAGGTATGGTATGGTGATATGCTCTGTTAGCTCACCTTCTCCAGGTAGATGTAGTAGCAATGTCCATTCACATAGGACATGGGCGCCTGGCACTGCTTGGGACACTTTCTTGTGAATAAGAGTATTGAAAGAATCAACAAACACGGAATGATTACGATCGGGAATATGATCATTAGCTTTTGGTGAATACTTTTGCGTTTCGTTGCGATTTTGCGCGTTTCTAAGGTGAGTCTTACGTTCTCCATGATTATTTATTCTCTGATCTTGTGCTTACGTTGGAGAATCGAGTCTTTATTTGCATTACAGTGATCTCTCGAGAAATGGGAATGTATTAAGAAGTGAAAAAGCTGAGAGAATCATATTATTTTCTTTAGATTAATTATTTCCCGATAATTGGCTCCTATAACGAGTGCATACTGTACTGTGCTAATTCCGTACACATGTGTAGTACTATAACAAAACTTATATAGTATTGAAATCTGGTTATTGTAAACAGATATGCAAATTCATATGCAATGTGAATAAATCAAAAACCAATCAATTCCATTTGAAGAACAAATGAATGAAAGACCAATTTCCCCTCGCGATCTTCAATAAAACCCACAATCCACAACAATTCCCCTATGCAAGCAAACTGTGATACGGCGCTTGGATGATTGTCTGTTTACACGCCGCCAGGTGGCGCATACAACATTTATCCACTTCGTCTTTTACATAGGCATAACAGCGCTGTAAAGCTAACAGCTGGAGAATGAGAAGTTGCTGTAAGCGCTTAACAGAGGCGTGTCTCTTTGCACAGCATATATGAACATATTTTCAATATATAAATAATCAAACATATTATAATTGAAAAAAGTTCAAGAATAACTTAATTTTATCAATTTTCTATCAACACTATAAGCGCGTTTTATATGTAATTTCCCAACACTCTGTTCAAACGCAGCGCGCCAAATGAGCGCGAACAGCTGTTTGAACAGCCGCTTAGCAGTGTAATAACATTTTGAGTACGCGCCGCTGTTAGCTAATAAATTATGCGTTAACAGGCCTGTTATTCATGAATTTTCTGCTGAAGAGTGTGGTTGTTGCGGCCGGTGGTAAATGCGATGAAAAAGACGAAAATAGACAAAACTCGCGTTGAAAATTGTGTTTAATACAATCGGTTAACAATTAAATTACTAGTGCCAAGTGTATCGAATGTTTTACGCCGCGCGATTGTTCAGAACTTAGCACTTTTTCGGTTTTGTTTATTGCGAGACGCCACTGTTATTGCTCTGCGCTCTCTACGCTGTGTTTTCTCTGCGCGTGTGCTTTGCCTTCATATTCGTCGCTACGTCGATTGTTTACGAATTTGTGTGTGTGCTAATAAATGTGCAAAAACTAGCGGAAAATTACATTTGCTGAATGAAAATGTCAATCAAGGAAGGCAAATCGAAAAGAAATATGTTTAATAATAGTAAAGGAGTCTTGACTGCGCTGCTGACGCTGGCAGCGCTGTTGCTGCGCGAGGGCAGCGGCGTCGCAGCGCATTTGAATGTTTTTCTAAACTCCGAGGAGGTGATGCGTTTGCTGGGTAAGTTTCTTTTCCCCTTCTTCTTCGGCATTCCCTTTGTTATTGATTTCTCCCAACAACAATAACAACAATAGTTATAGTAAAGCAATTGAACAATTAGCGACGTTCCATTTGTGTCAATTTTAAATGAATGAATGAACTGAAAAATGCTTTTATTCAAAATTCAAAATAATGTTGATTTGTTTGCTTTAGCTTAATTTTAGACGCGCTCACTCTCCCTCTCTCTTTCGCACGCACACGCTGTTGCTGCAGGTGTTGTTAAACAGTTAAACAAATAAACAAACAACAAGCTAAAGCAAGAACAACAACAACAACAAAGTGTTTCTTCTATGTACATAACTTTCGGTTGCTTCGTTATGAAATTTTACGCTTCGTCAAGAAGCAGCAGAAGCAGCAGCAACAACAACAATAACAAGAAAAAACAACAACAGAGAAATTTACAAGCAGCATTAAATTTATTTCACTGCCAGGGAATATTTTTGAATATTTCTTGGAATTGAAATTCCTCTACCAAAAAATAAAAGACCAAAAACAACAACAACAAGTAGAAAACACACAAGAGACACGCAAACGAGATGACAACGCAAAGGAGGAAGCAGCAGCAGCAACAACAACTGCAACTAAGGCAAAGGCAAAGGCGAAACGTGACTTGGAGCAGCCGCAAAGAGAAGAAAAGAGGGGGAAGTCGAGAGTAAAGAGAATCTGCCAGAGCAGCGCAACAAGGCAGGGCTAAGAGAACAAGAGTATGAGGGGTGTGGGGAGAAGCAGGAGGGAGCGCCAACGTCAGCTGTGCGTGTGTGTGTGTGTATGTGCGTGTTTGTGTCTTTGCATTGTTGTTGTCAGTGTAGGGTGCAACACAGTGCACAGTGGGCGTCAAAGGACATGCACAAGATAAAATAAATTGAATCAGTTTTTATTTTAGGTAGGCAAAGAAAATATTAAGAATATAATAAGAATAAAAAAAAGGTAAAGGTTAAATAGCTGCCTACATCTCCGATTTTTTTTTAAATTTTTTCACTGATAGGACTATATTTATCATGAATTTAGGTGATCGAATTATTTGGCGGTCGCTTCTAGTTTTTTTTAATTGAATTTTGAAAATAATTAAATTTACATGTATTTTGTTGTTGCCTTTTTGTGCAAGGCGCCAGTCTGCCTGCAACATTTTGTGACGGTACAGTGTCCTACAAACCGATTCATTTGGAATGAAAACTAAGTGTTTAGAAAAAGTGCGCTGCAGGCGAACAATTTTTGAAAAAATAAAATCGCGCGCGCGATTTTATTTTTTCAAAAAATTTTTCGCCTGCGGCGCTCTTTTCCAGAACCGTTACAAAATTTCTTTGCCTCACAAAAGTGATTATCTGAAAGTATATGAGCTATTAAACATCTTCGTTGAAGCCAGTTTTCCGACCAACGACTTCTCGTTTCATGCTCCGAAATTCTCACCCAGTAGGGAACTCATAAAATAATATATTTTTGTGTATGAACAACATTTCGTTTGAATTAAATCGCTTGTGGGACACAGTGCGCATCGTTGTGACGTTTTACTCAGAATTAGCCAACAACAAAATACATGTAAAATTAATTATTTTCAAAATTCAATTAAAAAAAAAAACTAGAAGCGACCGCCAAATAATTCGATCACCTAAATTCATGATAAATATAGTCCTATCAGTGAAAAAATTAAAAAAAAATCGGAGATGTAGGCAGCTATTTAACCTTTACCAAAAAAAATAAGAATGTAAGAGACTATAAAAGAAAATTAATAAAAAAAAATACTTAAATAATGCGAAAACATTAATTACATTAAAGTAAATAAAAGTAAACCTTTTAGTATTAGTTTAACTATCAATTAATTGTTGTTCTTTATATTTCAAATACTCTTTTGTTAGGCCTATAAATATTTCCTTCTATAGCCTTTTTCCACGCTACCTGAGTGTCTTAGAAATTCAGAACTCCGCACCTGCCTTAACCTTTCCCTAGGGTCACTTAATTTTCTCAAGAAAAATCTCAGAAAACCGTTTTTATTGCTGTGACACCTTAGAAATATTTAGGAACAAGTCAACAATGGTTGAAAGAACATTTTCAACTTTCTAAATATGTAGTCAGATTTTAAGGAATTATGACAGTTTACAATTTCAGTTTAACGTTTATATTCCTATCTTCCAAAGATTTTTGTGTTATTTCTGTGTGTGCAAATGAAATTACTTTTTGGAATAAATAACTTTTCAGCTTAAATTGTTTAAATTTTTACAATTTTCCCACTGTATTTCCCACTTCCCACTCTACACGACGCCTGCCGCTTGGCTTGGCAGCTCTGTTATTTTTGGCAAGTCTGAAACTTTTCGCCTCCCACTGCATTTGCTTAGGCCCTGCTGTAGTTGTTGTTATTGTTGTTGTTTTGGCATGTTGCCTGCTTGTTAAGTTTAGCTAGAGTTTTTTTTCTTTTGCCTCCACTGTTTTGTGTGGGTGCAGAAGCATTTTTTTGTCGCCGCCAACGACGATGCGCATAATTTGCGTATGCATTTTGAATTTTGGGGCGTGAAATCAAATATGCAAAATATCGTATGTTTGAATTTGGATACGTCTACGGATTTTGATTCTTTGGGGGCGTTCTTCGTGAGTACAGTGGTCGCACTCGAGCGAATTTTTCTTTGCTTGAAACCTGGCGACTAATTAAGACTAAGCTGAAAAGTTTTACGCAGTTTTTTCCCGCTTCTCTCTTGGTTTGTTCCTTTTTTTGCTGTTTCTTTTACGGGTTTTTGATATATGCGTGCAATAAAGAAATGCGCTATACCATAAATCAATTAGGCAGCATAATTTGCATTTGATTTGTGTGACTTTTGGCGAACTGAGGGAAAAAGGGGTTGCTTTATCCAAGCTGAAGTTCATCCGAGAGAGGGACTTGAATAAATTTATATTTGCGTTGCATTTTTATTAGCAACGGGAGAGCAACAACATGAAAAATAACCCATCCCAACGGGGAGCCGCCTCGCAGCCTTCTGGGTATCATTTTTAAGCCTTTAGTCATAAAAACCGGCATATGAAATATAATCGGGCGAGAACTCTGCACCCCGTACGGACTCGACTGAGAACTGGGCTGGGCCGAGAGGCAGAAGGAGGAGGAGGAGGAGCGAGGGCCTACACGATCAATCGGTTCTGTCACTTGAGAAATATTTCATTTTCCCCTGCACCGGACTCCTGAAATTTTATGTTGTATGTTTCTCGTTTGACACGCGCTGTGCATTTTATTTAAATTGAATTTTAATGTCATTTTATTTTCATACAATTTTCGTAGTTTCCCAACGTTCTTTTACGACTTTGACGCTTTGGAATTTTCTTTTTGTCTATTTCAAATGATTATTTTTATTGTCCCATTGTGCGCTGTTAAATTTCGTTGTCTCTGTGTGTGCTTTGCTTTAATTTTATTGCTCATTTGCTGCATTTAAAGAAAAGTTCCACTGTAAAAGTTCAACTGCATATGAGCACAAAGGCGAAAGGGAGATAGAGCGAACTGCACTGACATTCTGTTAATTTACAGTTTTTGGCACTGCACTTGCATTATGTTAAGCAAGCTTAGCAGTTTGCTGTTAAGCAACTGTATTTGCTAATTAACACTTACGCGTGCTCATGTTAAATTTCACATTATGTTAAAAGCAGAGAGAGAGAGAGAGAGAGAAGAGTCGAGCCTGTAATTGTTTTTGTTAATTAATATCGGGAGAGCCGCTCTCCCCTTATTTGCTCTCCCTCTCTGGCAACTGCTGCTGTAGAACGGCATCTACACGTTTCTCTGCTTTGGAATGCGGCTGCGCGGCTGCTGGTGGTGCTAAAAGCGACACGCCCACTGAGCTACGCCTCCTGCTTACAGTGATCGATTGGCGCAGATGTTAAGCAGGCATGACTACAACAAAAGCAACAACAACAAGAGCAGCACGAATGTGTTAAATTTACCACCAACTGCGTGAAATAAATTAAGCTCAGCTCGAACGAGGCTTGAAATATGTTTAACCATCGTTGTATATTCCCTATTATTCTATTCTTTCTCTTCCCTTCTTCTTCATCACTTCTTCAATTTCTATACGAGCTGCGAAATTTGCATAAATATTGAAATTGTTTTGAACTAAGCCGCTGCAAACAAGCTTAAAGTATCTGCAAGATACACAAAGCAGCAGCAGCAGGCACAACAACAACAACAACACCAGCAGCAGCAGCTGCTACCACATTTAGCACCTAAGTATCTTGGATATCTCGCTATTCGTATCCGTATCTTTTCATCGCTATCTGCCGTTTTTGACCATAACAAGCACAACAATATTATCGTCTCAGGTTTATGGCTTGTTTCTTTTCGCGCAGCTTCTTCTGCCTCCTCTTCTGCTTCTTCTTTCTTCTCGACTTGCCCCGAACCGTGTCTGGCTAAATGCCTTCCACGAACTGACTGCCTGCCACAATCTCTTGGGGGCCAAAGTTGTATTAACGGTTTGTGCATTGCCCACACGATCGCAATCTCTCTCCCCCTTTCTCTCGCTCTGTCTCTGTCTACTCTTCTTGCCTGGCATGATCTATATTTTAATTGGTCTGTGCCTCTTCTGCTGGCTGTACTGGCTGCTCTCCTCTTCGGGCCTAATGAAGTGGCCATTAACTAATGAAGCTATATGGGCGATAAGAGTGTGCTACGAACACGGAATTTACGATCATCTCGTGACACTCGGCAGTCATGTCTCTCATGTTCTCTCGCCAGCTAGATGTGAGATAATTAACAGCTCATGCAGTTGCTTTATAGCGAAGGTGTTGCCAAAAGCAGCTCATCAAACTCGAACTTTCTTTTTATGCTTCAGCTATAAGGAACTCGCCTTATCTTGGGCGTAAAGCTGAACTCTTCAAGTCTTCTTTCGTAGTACAAAGTATAACTTTATTTAAAAGAACTTGCATTCAACTTCAGAGTTAAGCTGTGGGTTGAAGTACTTAACATCAACTTTACTAGTCTTCAATCTTAAGATCTGGATAGAAATCCTTTAATTCGATCTATTGGTTATAGAACTTGCTAGGTCTTGGTAGTACCCCTTTAGGAATAAAGCAATAAACTTTGACTCTTTTAGTCCTCAATCTTTAGGTCTTTAAAGTATAACTTCATTTATTTAGAACCTGAAAATCTTCTTCGAAGTCTTCTATCAAATTCTTCAAACAGAATTCTTATCGCTCGAGTTCCAACTAATTATGTTAATGAGCTCCAACATCCGCACACTTTTTGTGCTTCCTAATTAATTCTAATTGAGATCTCGTTTTACCACCTTGACCAAAGATCGATCGACGATTGGAATCGAATCGTTATCGGCTTTACGCTTATTATATTCATTCAGGAACGTGACTTATTGAGGTTGTCTAAACACACACGCACCGCAGATTGTCATCCCATTTGAGCTTCATTATGATTATTTTATAATATTTCCCCCTCATTGTCAGCTCGCATCGTTTGCGGCCTCGAATAGGTTATCGATTACAGTTTGATGGGCAACTGACAGGTCATAAAAAGAGTGTCGCGGCTATTTCGAGTAGTCTCCGATTACACTTGGATTTTGTAATGAGGCGAGGGCCATTTCGTGTATTGCGGGTCCCATGTGCCCGCAGCGGATCCCAGACTCAGTCTGTCTCCCTCTCTCTGTCTCTCTTTGTCTGTCTGGCCATAAACCGTCATAAACTTGACTAAGCCCGAGCTTAAACTGATTCTGTATATTGTTTGCCGCATACAAAAACTATTAATGGCAAAGGCTGCAGGGTAGTTAGGCTAAGCTGCACTTGCAGATACCCTAAAGTGATGATGTTGTAGATATGATGATGATAACTTGTTTAAAACTTAAATGACTTTGCTGAAATTTGGGGAATATGAAAATAATAGAAAAAACTATAAACCTACTCAGTTTCATTATAAAAATCTTATGCATAACAAATTTATATTATCTTAGGCAAATTTCAACCGTAATATCTCTATATTTTTTTCTGAAATTTACAAGATTGCAATATAACGGCAACAGCTGTACACATGTCAAGAATCAGCCCAATAGCTCAAGGTCTAAGGAAACTACACTATTTTTAGTAAATTTAAACCTCATTTTTCCAGAGAACTAAGCACATACCGAGCATGAAAGCTATAGCTCCACAAATAAGGAGTCTAAGCTATTATAAAGAAATTTAAACTTCATCTCTCTATCGATTTTGCTGAAATTTACAGAATATGCAAATCTTGACAAGAACTAAACACATAACGAAAATCAAAACTGGAGTGCCAGTAACAACGAAACTATTCACATTTTTAGTGAGGGGACTTTTAACATTTTGGTGCATTTAAATAAATGAAAATCGCATAAACCGCTTGGCGGCCATTGGCGACAGCCAATGTGATGATGAAACAAATCGAATCAAATAAACGCGAAATTTCACTGTCAAAGGCTTAAAGCGAGAGAGAAGCGTCTGCTTTACTTGTAAAAGAGGCTTATAATAGGGAGAGAAGGAGAGAGAGAGGGAGAGAGGGGGGAGTGGGAGGGCAGCTGTGGTTATCAGTGCGCACAGAGGCAACTTTTACTACTGTCAACTGATAACCCCGGCGGGCAGAGGCTGCCCCCGCTGCACGTTGCACGTTGTTCATTGCACGGCGCGTTGCTGCATGTCAATAATAAATAAATTCCATTGTTTGCCAGCCACGCACAGTGTGCTACATAAACCGTTATACGCACACACACCACAGATGCATTTGTGTGTGTGTGTGTATAGTGCAAAAAGGAATAATCATATTTACATTAAACAACAACAATGACAGTGTGCAATGAATGAAATTGCAACGTGGCACAGTGGGGCAAATACAGAAAAAATATGAAAATGTAATTAATGAAAAATAAACTGAAGAAAAATAAATAAAATGTGAATAAAAATTAAGTAAATATAAATAATAAAAAAAAATAAAAAATAAAATAAAAAAATAAAAATAAAATAAAAATAAGTAAAATAAAAAAAATAAGTATAATAAAAAAAATAAATAAAAAACAAGAGGAAAGAACGAGAGAGTGAGAATGAAGAAGAGCGAAATCGGCAAAAAAGGAGAGACAAAAATAAAATAAACAGAGGGAGGCGAACGGATAGGTATAGTAGGATTGAGGGAGAAAAAGGAGAAAACTATAGACAGAGAGACAAGCAATTGTAGAGGAATGTAGAAAGAGGAAAAATGTGAAACAAAGAAAATTATAGAGCGAGAGTGAGAGAGAAGAGAGAGAAATATAGACATATATAAAAAATAAAGAGAGAGAAGTGTGAGGGAGAAAGAGTGACAAAAAACCCTTTGAATTCCTTTACAATGCATTGCTATGCTTGCCCCACTGTGCGCTGTCATTCGCTGTCGAGTTTATTTCCATCACACTGGCATGCCTTGGAGGTGGCAGGGGCGTATCGAGGGGCGGGCTAGGCGTGGCAAGGCGGCTGGCTGACAAGAGCGAATCCGCTCGTAAGTAACAACTGCAACAGCAACTGCAACTGTAAAGGGGGGCATAAAAGTCGCGAGTTGCCTTCCTCCCTCCCCTCTTCCCTCTCCATTCCCCCCTCCCTGTGGCAGCTGCATCTCTCTGTTGTTATGTTTATTGAGCTGTGCGAGCAGCGAGAGAGATGTTTATTTGGGCCATGCACTGTGGGAATTTGCCAAGCAAAGCGAAACAAGTACAATGAATACACTCACAGTGTGTGCAAGTGAGTGCAGTGAGTGAGTATGAAGTGAATAAATTAAGTCAAAATGAAGTCAAAATTTAAACCAGAAACCCAAAAATAAAAAAAAAATGAAGCTCAGCTTGCTTAATGATTTCGTTGGCAGCTCAAAATCTCAACTTGCCTTCGATTAAGGTTAATTACTATTGATTTTTGTTGAGTGCCCCCTTTTGTCTGCAAAATTTGAATGATTAATTTGAGGCGATTTATGTAGCTGGAAAAAGCCAAAATGAAATCTGTGCCAAATGGCTGAAGAGGAGGCTTCGACCCTACAAAAAAAAAAACATGGCTAATTTTGTCTGGCACAAATTTGTAACAATCAAATTTGGTAAACGGGAAACGAGAGAGAGAGAGAGGGGGGAGAGACGTTGCGCCCTGAGGCAGAGAACAAAGATGAAAACATGGAAAAATATTAGGCGAAAACAACAAGCAGCAACAAGAACAACAATAACAAGCAACAACAAGAAGAAGGCGCATCATTTATCATAACGAAGACGTGAGGCAAGCAGAGGCTGAGCACTTACAAAAGGCGCAGATACAAAGATACAAAACTGCAAAGATACAAAAAGACAGAGAGACGTGAGACGTGGTCGAAAGCTCAAAAACATGTTAAATGTTGACATGTGGTAGGCGTGGCAGTGTTAAGCGAGTGTGGCTGTGTGTGTGTAAGCTGTGTGTAAGCGGGATTGTTGTTCTGCTGCGTGATAAGAAGCGAAGAAGGAACATTAGAAGCAGAAGGAGGGCAGTGAAAGAAGTTAAGCTGGGATGTGAAGCAGAAGTGGAGGCTGAAGAGAGAAGAGAAGAGATGGAGCTGCAGGGGGGGAGGTTGAGCTGGGAGTAGAGTGGAAGTTGGGGGTAACTGGGCGGGGTGCCAAGCAGCTGCCTGGCGATCATTTGTTGTATTTATTTTTCGATTTGCCGGCATAAAAATGCAACAAATGCAGCCTAAAGTGACAGTTAGGCCATTAGATGCCCTGTAAACAGTAAAAGACGGGTATATTGGACTAAAGTTGAAGTATATGCAATGAAAAAGTACAGCAAATGCAGTTCAAAGTTTAAATACCCTGTAAACAGTGAAAAGAGGATTTGAGAAGGCAGTAAAATAAAAAATATGTTATAATATGTGCTATTTATACCCTGTAAATGCTGTACGTTCTACGTTCTATATACCCTGCAAGTGCTATAAAGTCATTTTTAATATGTAAACTTTTGGGAACTTTTAGTGCACTATACCAGCTAAGGTACTCTCTCATCTGTCTCTCCACTATACAGGGTATCTGTCAATCAAACACCCTCGCCCGCTCGACTCACTCTTATCACAATATTTCTGCTTATTTCGTTGGGGGTGTTCACACGAAGCGTGCGCATCATTTATCATCGATTGCAATTTGATGTGGTTCATGCAGGACAGTGTAAGAGGGGGCGGGGCGGGGGTTAATC
Organism: Zaprionus africanus; assembly: GCA_018151435.1. NCBI lineage: Eukaryota > Metazoa > Arthropoda > Insecta > Diptera > Drosophilidae > Zaprionus > Zaprionus africanus. Next base: position 1,636,261 of record JAECXB010002306.1, on the reverse strand, counting down.
CCTGCCTTGATTAGAGTCTTTGCACGTTGACAAATGAATCGGTTATATAAGCAGCAGCGACAGTATATAGTACATATGCCGCAATACTTAAGGGTTCCAAAGTTCCAACTTTGACCTAAGCAGAGAGGGAGAGAAAGAAAGAGAGCAGAAGAGGAGTGGAGAGAGGAGAGACAATGTGGAGAACTTCACGAACTGCAACGCTAATTACAAGGCAAATGGAAACCAAAGCCAAAGCCGAACAACATTTTTGAGTGTCTCTAAAACGAGTTGGCAGTTTGGCAGTTGTCTAGTTTTCCACGCCCCCTCCCCCACTCCCTGCCTCACTGTGCAACCAACAATGGTCACGACTCGTTGTGTTCGGTAGCAAGCTATTAAAAAATACTGCCAAAACAACAGCAACAGCAACAACAAGAGCAACAACGGGAACAGGGACAGCAACAGCAACACAAGCAAACTTGCAATAACAACAACAATTGCAATAACAATAACATCAGCAACAGCAACGACAACGACAACAACGTCATGACTGCACGCTCTGCAAATTCGACATACGATATGGATACGGATACCACGCCATGGGGACTGAGACTGTGGACTGGGGACTGTGCCTGGAACCCACATGCACCTATGGGTCCTGCCAGCTGCCTGCTCTCCTGCCAACAATTGCACCTCCAGGCACGCCCCACCAAAAATACAGCAAAGAGCTAAGCCAAGTTTAGATTAGCAAGTCGAGGAGGCAATACTCTTTTCCTCTAACACACTCTCTCTCGCTTTCTCTCCCTCTCTCTCTTTGTTCTTCTTGTAGCTAACTGAATTAATCAAGATATTGAATTGCAGCTGATAAAGTTGAGTCTACTTGAAGCATGGCAACTTAGTTAGAAGATGTTTAAGAACAAGAAAGAAAAAACAAGGAAATTAGCATTGAAATACTTTCATTAGAATAAAAACATTTTTTGCTATTTAAATTAAAATTCCTTATCAAGTATAAAACAAATAACAAGAGAAAATAATATATTTATTTATTTATTTTTATATAAGATAGGTTTTTGTTATGTTTTTATTATGGCTGTTTGATTCAAAATTCAGAAACTACAATTTATGCACTCATTTCGATAACTAATTTTATTATTATTACACACTTTACTATCGATAACTCAAAGGCAACTTTAATCGAGTGGGTAACCTTTTAAAACTTACTCAATCATCGATAGTCAATGCGTAAAGAAGTCGAAAGTCGCAGGCTATTTAATTGTTAAATTGAAATGAAAATTATATTGAAATATATGCAAAATCTATATAATAAATAAAAAATATATAAAAAATCGATTGAAATAAAATTAAATATAAGAAAAGCATTAAAAATCGTATATAGACAAAGATAAATCTCTCTTAAATATATCAATTCCTGGCACTCCAAACTAAATTGCTCAATTAGCTGCATTTCGTCTTACAGAACCAGCACAACCCCCTTGCCAGTAGTGTAGTGTAATGCCAAAGGTTGCTCGGGGGAGGTAAAAAAATTGCAGGCAGTTATGAACATGGCACACACAAAGGTTAAAAAAGTTCAAGAACCGTCGAGCGAGGCAGGCGCATGCGAGTGACATTTGCTCGTGACATGAAGGTAGACGAGGCAATGGCGACGCCACTTCAAGAGCGCCTGCATGCCTCTCATGCACCCCACTTCCCCTCCGTACTCCCTTCTGCTGCCACGTCGCGACGTTGCTCTTGAGAAAGACGCCGCTGGGTACCGCTCCCCCCTCTTCCCCCCTTTGGCTTGTCTCGTGCAAAGTGCAATAATGCGGCAACTTTCACATGAACCTGTGAACTGCGCCTGCCACTAACCAAGCTGCCCCTTGGCACTCCCTGCCTGCCCCTCTTGGCAGGGCAATCGAATGAGTCGCTGCCTCAAAGGGTCAATGGAAGCGTGCGGGCTGCGCTGCCTCCGTCTCTGCCTCTGTCTCCGTCTCTGCGCGTTGCATTTGATTAAGTCATGGGCGCTATTTTTAAAAATGTTAGCTAAGGCATTTGTCGCGCACACTCGCGCACACACAACGTGCAACATGTTGCACATATTCGAGAGGAAGTCGCGACGCGACGTGGCCTCCTCTGTCTCTGTCTCTGTCGCTGTCGCAGTCTCTGTTGCTGCCTACAGTCTCCAGCGTGTCTCTGACTGACACAATTTATACGCGATTTTGTCGCCGCCAAGTTGAGACATTCGATGGGGCAACACACAGACACAAGACAAGCAGAGGCAGGGAATGAATGGAGGGGGGGGGGGAGCCTGCTGCCACTGCTGCATGCCCCCAAGTTGTGTGTGTTCTATGTCAACCTACATGCTCACTGATTTTTATTGTTATTGCCAGTTGTCAAAGGAAGTGCGCCTTCTCTCGCTCTTCCCCTCTCCTCCTTTCTCTTCCTTGTTCTCTCTTTCTTTTGCTGGTTTACCATTTTTCCTAAATTATTTCCTGTGCTGTTTTTTTTTTGCGTCGCGGTCTCCTACTGAGTCTGAGTGCAGCAGGCGGTTCCGATAGGCGAACAACGAGTTGAATGCACCGCAGACAGTGAAGGCTTTTAGGCATTTTTTAGGGCTCCCTGCTCATATTAGCCAAGAGCTGAAAGCAATGTGGAACAGTTAGATGGACTAAAAAAAGAAAGAAGAAAGAAAACTGAGGCAAGATTTAAAGATTCTAAAAGAAAAATAGACTTTTACAAGTTAATGTAGTGTAAGAACTATTAGGAGTGCTTTTAGATATACTCGTAAGAAGCGAGGTTTGCATATTAATAATTATAGTAACAATAAAAATATTATTATATAATTTCTAAAAAAAAAAAAAAAAAATAAAAAAAAAATTAAATTCTAGATAGATATACTAAACAACTGCTAACGGAAATCTAACTTGACTAACTTGAATTAAGAAAAGCAAAGGAACTCTCTTAATATTGAAATAAAATAATGCTTAAATTCAATATACAAAATTATTAAATGTAATTTAATAAGTACCTAAAACAAAGAGTATTATTACACTACTATATAAATTTAGCAGACAAATAAATAAAAATTAAAACTGCCCTAAAACTTCTTTATAAACTACATAAAATTGTCTGACCTTAAAATAAACTCAACAAGATCTTTATCAAAACGCAACAAAATGATGTTCAACTGCAATAAAATGCTGTAAAAATGATCCACAATTTAGCTAAACTATATAAAGTAAATATATCCAATAGCATGAACCTACTAAAGTCTGTAAATATGTTAGCTAAAAGAACATAAAATAAATGATGTTGTTTCAACAAAGTCTCAGCTCAAGCAACAAAAGATTCTACAGCATATCGCATTAATATTCCGCATAATCATAAGAAAAACACACCCAGCATGGTGTGTGCCTGTGTGTGTGGTCCTGTGCTGCACTACATTGGGAAAAACTACCTGCACTTTTCACAATATCTCAATATCATTAACATAAAGAGCACAAACAATGCATAACGAAACCCGAATTCAAATCGCAGCCAGACATCTTTCACTGTCTCTCGGTCGCTTCATTAACTCTGAATTTGGTCAAACCGCAAATAAACCCGAGAATGAACAAGCAGGCAGAGCAGAACAACAAAAGGAGAGGGAGGGAGAGAGAGAGGTGGATAACCCATCAAGAACAAATCTCGGACATGGCTCATTTCTGTTTGTTTTTCGATTCGAACCTTTTTCTCTTGTTTTTTTTTTTGCTACCAAATCGTGGCAAGGCGAGACGAGAATTTTGTACTCTTGGCTCCGTTCTTGGCTCTTCTGTTTTGTTACACATAGATCTAGCCAGCAGATAAAGATACAAATGCAGTTGCAGACTCGGATGCAGAAGAACAACAACATGCAAAGATGGAGAGAAAGAAAGAGAAGGCAGCAAATATCTCTTCTGATATAAACTCGAGAACAGTTTCGAGGAATTCCCTTAACTCGGTCGTAGCATGTTTATTTATACACAGAGCACCTTCCCTCACTCTTCCTCTTCTCCCCTCTCAGTGCAGCGTGCTCACCTCACTTTGAATGGAAATTTCATCTATAATCTAGATAAATTTCCATGTTAGCTGCTCATGTTTTTGTTGTTGTAGATGGATTTCTTCACGTTGATACGAACTAGTTCGCATATCGCGTGAGTTGAGCAAGTATTCGCCAGGTTACTGAATAGGTTAATAAACTTGTTGAACTCATACGATGGCGATAAGGCCACGATACGACGATACCAAGGAGCAGCCCTAATAGAGTCATGTGCACAGCACTCGAAGAAAGTGGGCACTCACTGGGGGTAAATTGCCAAACAGATTGTAGATTAAACAAGAACAGTAACTGTTTTCTAAAGGTTATTATAAAAACGATTAGTGCTAAACTGGAGAAAGGGGTGTACATTAATTATGTAGTATTTGAAGTTGAAGTTTCGTTAATGTTAGAAATAAGAATGAAAGAAAGAATCTAAAAAAAAATTGGAATATTTTGGAGTAGAGAAAGTAAAGAAAATAATGCATATATCGGGTGTATCGGGTGTATTAAGATCATACTTATCAAAAATATGCTCATTCCGTTTTCTAAATTATTATACTATATTGAAACAATGAATTAAATTGGAAAATTTAAGAGTTTGATACGATGAATGATGAAGTTGCTGAACTTTGATGAAGTTTGTCATATACATTCTATTATATTATATATATTCCCTTAAACTACATATTCTATTATTAATTTCAATCTTGCACATTACCAATCTAAAATACCCTTTTCCCCCCTGCTCCTTCCAGGTGTCTCTGCAGAGGTTTACTATGTGCGCGAGGGACACATCAACAACTACGCGCTGAACTTCATAGTGCCCGTGCCGGCGAATGTGCGAGATGTGAGCTTCACATGGCAATCGCTGGCAAGTCGTGGCCTGCAGTACAGTTTGAATGTGGTCAGTTCGGATCAGGAGGTGCTGCCACGTCCGGCAGTGAATGTGTCGCAGATCGGAGAGATTCCCACACACATACAGACCTGGGCCGTGGCACTGAGATGCAGTGGAACTCGTGCCGCCGAAGTGGACATCACGATCAGCCTGGAGGTGATACTGAATCGTGCACTGAATAATGTGACTCACTTGGTGTTCAGGCGCAAAAAGATTTGTCTGCTCAGCGAGGGAGATGAGGAACAGCGAGAGCAAACAGCATTGGGCAATGATCTGGATGATCCGCTGCTGCTCGAGACGGCACTGCCACCGCCCACGGGACTGATTACACTCGTTGTGGGCGTGACTGTGGCCATGAGTGCCGTGTGCATCCTGCTGGTGATTGCTTACTGTGTCCGGGGAGCGGCGGCAAAGCGACAACATCATCAACATGGCGGTCAACCCATGCGCACCTCGAGCTTCCAACGACTGAATACACAACCTCCTTGCCAATCCTCGTTGGGATCTGCGGCATATATGACTCCTTCGTTGATTGCACCTGTGCATGGATCGTCGTTGCCGCGTAAAGTGGCATCTGTCTCTGTGGAGCAGCAACAGCAACCAGAGGAACTGCATCGTCGCATCTCCGAGTTGACTGTGGAACGTTGTCGGGTGCGTCTGTCCAGTCTGCTGCAGGAGGGCACCTTCGGGCGTGTCTATCGCGGCACCTACAACGACAATCAGGATGTGCTGGTGAAGACAGTGGCTCAACATGCCAGCCAGATGCAGGTGCTGCTCTTGCTGCAGGAGGGTATGCTGCTCTACGGTGCCTCACATCCGGGCATACTCTCGGTGCTGGGTGTCTCCATTGAGGATCACACAACACCCTTCGTGCTCTATCCCGCCGTGAACAACACACGCAATCTCAAGCTCTTCCTACTCGATCCTGCCTGCGCACGCACTGTGACCACCATTCAGATTGTCATGATGGCCTCACAGCTCTCCATGGCGCTGGATCATCTGCACACACATGGCGTGGTGCACAAGGACATTGCCACAAGGAACTGCGTGTAAGTACATTTAGAGGGAGATTAGAGAGGAATTAGAATGAGTAATTGATTATATATACGATTGCAATTTTTGTTCGGCTGGAGAGTCTTGTGATACTCTATACTTGATTTTAAACACTCAAAATCCAGAAAGAATCCATAGTATGGTATATATATTCATATTGCTACCCTAGATATACTTCTATATACTCAGAATCTAGAAAAGAGTCCATCATATTCATGTGCAACTCAACTTTTGAAATAATTTTGATATTTGAACCATTCACCTCATTATTTTATTTCTGGTTTAGTTAGGTTATGTAACATGGATCGTATAAATTCATATTCCGAATCAAAAAAAGACTTTTCTAACCTCAAAAAGAATCCTATCATTCAAAGAAATCCATATACTTGTATCGCGTTAATTTATTAACTCATTTCAAAATAAAATCTTCACTTTTTAATTGTTTCTTTCCAATCTTAAAAACGGTGAGATATATATTCATATTCCGAATCCAACACAGACTTTACCAACAAGGAAAAGACTCCTAATCTTTAAAAGAATTCCATATATAGTTTTATAGAGTTACTTACTTCAGAGAAAAATCTTCACTTTCTCATATTTTCTTGTCAATCTTTGATATGGTAAAATATATATTCATATTCCAAATCAAAAACCGACTTACCTGAACTCAGTAGCATTTTACGTTTAACTGAGCTTAAGACCTAACCATTGCTCTATATTTATTAGCTCCACCAATTTGTATACATAGTATATATTCCTGTTTACTATCATAAATATTTCAGATTATAAAGTAAACTGTTTTAACAGCACGTGTAGTAAACTTTATCATCTCAAACTACCGATATAAACTTCTCTTAGTAAAACTCTTGCTATAACGTCTCCCCTTTCCCTCTCTCTCTCTCTTCTCTACAGCATTGACGATCAACTGCGCGTCAAGCTCTCCGATAGTTCGCTCTCGCGTGATCTCTTCCCCGCCGACTACAACTGTCTGGGCGACAGTGAGAATCGCCCTATTAAGTGGATGTCACTGGAGGCGCTGCAGCACAAGCAATTCTCCGAAGCCAGTGATTCTTGGGCTTTCGGTGTGCTCATGTGGGAACTCTGCACCTCAGCCAAGCAACCCTATGCCGAGGTGGATCCCTTTGAGATGGAGCACTACCTGAAGGACGGCTATCGTCTGGCGCAGCCCTTCAATTGTCCCGATGAGCTGTAAGTATGAAGAATAAGAATAAGAAGCTTTAAGATTTGTATTGCTCTCTTGACTTACACTCTCCTTTCCCTCTCTTTCCCCCCTCTCTCTCTTTCTCTCTCTTTACAGCTTCACCATCATGGCCTATTGCTGGGCTCTGCTGCCCGGAGAGCGTCCCACCTTCGCACAGCTGCAATCGTGTCTCTCGGACTTCTATTCACAGATCACGCGCTATGTCTAGAAGAAGGAGAAGAGTCTTCCGAGCAGGGGGGGGCGCGCACTTGTAAAGGGCGTGTCTAGTCCATTTTTACTCATTCGCAAGCCGCACAACACACTCGTCTATAGCATAGTTAGTTGAAGGTCCCATTAGGTTTATGTACGGATTGTTATATTGCCAAATCTAATATTTAGAGTCTCATCATTGGGGGCAGTTATCGATAGTTATCGAATGTTAACCACAACTATCGCATGCTGCTCTCTAAGGGTAGCTATCTATATAAATCTATATGAACTTATAACTAGGAGCGTCGTCGATTGTTATCGATAGTTACCCAAAACTATCGCACCCTTAGCATCCTTGGGCTTTCTTGTATACATATATACTAAACTGATTTATATTCTAAGCTGAAAGACTCAAATACACATCTACTAATACATATACATACATTACACACACACACACACACACGAATACATTTGCCGAGATAAGCATCTTTAGCGCGAAATTGCAGCGATTTTTCTGCAATTTGGTAACCTTGAACCGAAATCAAATATAGTGATATTTATCTATACAACAATTATACATATTATAGCTAATACTTAAGCATTTTAACACACACTCACACACACACACATGTATTTATAAAGAATAACCTTAAGAACTTTATAGAGATTTTTTAAAGCAGAAGAACGAAGAAAATAAAAACAATGAAAGAGAAAATTCCAATGAAAATTGTGTTGTAATTTGTTTAATTTTTTCTTACATTCAACTATCGGCGATGGCCACAGCGTGATACGTGCCATAAACAAGCCATAAAACGGGTCTTGTATTGTAGATTTATGGCAAGGTTTTTCTTAGAGAGAAAAGGCGTAACCTTGAGCTGAGAAAGAATAAGAAAAGGAAGAGAAGAAGCAGAAGAGGCTGAACTGGGCTACGGTCACAGAAATTAGCCATAAATTTTAATTTTACATGACAATGTGGCCAAGGGAGGGAGAGGCAGAGAGAGGATAATGTTGTCGGTATATGCAGAAGGGAGAGAAAGAGGGAGAGAGGATAATATTGTCGGGATAATGTTGGTTGGGTCGCGCCTACGAAGGCAGCGAAGACAAATCAATTTTGTGGCTTGTGCCGTGTCCTTGGCCGAAGGATAATGGCCGGATGAGCACAGCAGACGCACACATGTGAGGAGAGTGTGTGAGAGGCGTGTGTGTGTGTTAGAGGCGTGTGTGGGAGTGACTGCGTAAGGGAGTGTGCCCTCTCTCTCTCCCTCTCTCTGTGTATCTGCAGCCATTCTCGCAGCCATATCGTAAATATTTTGACAGCATCGCTTTTGCCATTGCCTTTCATGTTGGCCATTGTGTTCCACACACACACACACACACACACACATGCTCCCTCCCTCCCTCTCTCTCTCTCTGTCCTGCCTCGGCACCTGCTTCCTGTGGTAATCCTTGTGTTTGTGACTTGACCTGCTTCGTTTGCCTTGGCATTTGGTTATATAGCCTTAAGCGGCTTTAAACTTACATTTACCTTTACCCCCACCCCCCGGCTGCCCGCTGCCTGTTGCTTGGGGCGCCACAAGATCTTGCCTCTTGGTGATATATGAGCCAAGCTGCCATTGTAAACAGTGTGCCCGAGCACATAGTTTGTTTATACTTATTACTTGCTAATGCTCCCTGAAATACGGCCAGGCCAGGCCAGAAGCAGGCAGGGAGAAAGGAAGGAAGGGAGGTAGGGAGTGATGGAGACCCCCTTGTGTGTCTGCTCGAGAGCTGCAAATCTCGCATTATATTGATATCTATCTGCCGCACACACACATGTATAGACTGGTATAAATAGCTGTGTTTATGTTTGCAGCATTTTGCAATTGCAACTCGTGTCCGGGCGCCTTTTGCTTGCTTGGCCTGCTCAGTTATCAAAAAGCCAACAAAAGTTGCCTTTTTTTGGCAGATTAAATGTGCTCAGGATTTGTATTTGTTTGTGCAGATATAGCTGTAGTTGTAGCTGTAGCTGTAGATGAGGTATGTTGATGCTAAAACAATTATGCAGTGTCTAATTTGATTGCTGTATTTGATATGCAACTGGGGTATGAGCAAACTTAGCTGCAATGCGATATTGAAATTTATGACTGAGGCACTTATGACTTACTGCTCAGGCTGATGGAGGCAGAATGTTTATGTAACAGTTCTAATGTTTGATGAAGAAACTGATATTAAAAAGCAAGTGTAACATTTGTTTTTCTACACTCTCTTGAGGGTTGAACAGTCCTTTGGACATAATAGGGAGAGGTATCTGGAAGTAGTTGGTAAGGCACTCTGTAGTATCATCGATATACTGAAGTATACATATATGCTATATCGTACATTTATCATTGGCTCTTAAGAGATGTATGTGTCTTGCAAAGCACCTTACTGAAGTTAATGAGATAAGGGGGACAAGTTCAGGCAAAATTAAGAACTTTCTTAGGGAGCTCTTAGTCCAATGGGAGGAACAAAAAATCTACAAGGCTAAAATACACATTTCTCTATGAAATAAAAAATTGGGAGAGGCAGTAGAAGGCGTGGCAGATTTTACAAATAGCACACACTAACAAATACTATCACATACGTTAGCATTAACAGGAAATTCAATTTATTTAGGTGAATATGTTCGTATGAGCGCATTAATCTCTATAACTAGAAGAGCTAAGACCATCAAATTCGGCATGAAGATAGTCTTGAACTATGTGTATATAAAGCTGAATTCAAAAGTAAACTGCCACGCATAGCTGATGAGAAAAAAAGATAAGTTAACTGTTCTCCCGTGGATTCTAGCTATAGTATGAGACCATTGCTTAAAAAAAGTGCAATCTGTCCATATACTATTATGGAACTATCGCTTTAAAACTGCGCATTTATTAGAGCAGAGTTTATAAATAGGTGTTATAAGATGATATTCCACTTACTTAATTAATAAAACTTGTGCATTTGATTTAAATTTGTTTTTCTTAGTCAACTTAACTGAAGTTCTCTATCAAAAATAAAACAAGTTCGTACACAGAAGTTATAAGAAAGTCTCCGCTTTTCTCCACTTAACAAATCTCTACATTTAAAATCAAGTTGTCTGATATATTCATCTGATATTCAGTGCACATATCTGTCAAACATATATCGAGCAATATGCATGAAACAAATCTGCTTGGATATTTATGAAAATATTTATTTGTGTGTATTGTGAAGTTATCAGCTTGATCAACTATAAATTTGTATAGCTTATTATTCCTGCAATCCATTGCAGATATTGCTTGCTTGCTTGCCTCTCCCTGACTCCTCTCCCCTCGCTTTCGTTTAGCTGCTGCAGCGCGCATATTTTTTGCAAGAATTTCCCAAGCATTTTCAATAAACAGTTCAATTCGTTAAGCAAAATACTGTCTTGTATTTCCGGCTGCTTGGGCGCCGTTCCTTATGCGCACTGTCTGTGTGAGTGTGTCTATATGTGTGTGAGTGTGTGTGTGTGTTTGTGTGTGTCTGTGTACATATCCGTGCAACATGCAGCGCACGCTGACGACACACTGACGAGCTGAGAGCCAATGCCAGTGGTAGGCCAGGGCGGGGAGGGCAGTGCAGTGTTGAAGGGGGTACAGAAGAGGGGCTAGGGAAGAGAAGGGTAGGGGTGAGGAGGGTATACTCGTAGGGGGGGCAGCGCTGCCGCATTTCCATTTCACATGGCCGTGCGATTTCCACGTATGCCGCGAGCTTCTCAAGTGGCAGACGGTTGAACGCGCCCCCAATGGGCCAGCAGCAGCGCCAGCTCCCTCCCTCCTGCCCCACCCCTTCGCTGTGCGCCCCTGCACAGAGCCCTCACACACACACACACACCCATGCAGTGCGCCTGGGTGATAATTTAAAAAGTTTATATGCCCTCGACTGAAGTTGTAGCTGCAACTCGAACTGCAGAGGGAGTTGGAGTCGGAGCGGAGTCGGGGCGAGTCTGGGCCGGCGTCGGGGGCCGTCAATGGAGCTGACGCAGTTCCATTCTAATGACAACTTAAATAAACAATCGACGAGAATGCAGAGCAAGCAGCAGAGCGAGCAGAAACGTTCTCGAGTTGTTTTCCCAGCCTTCCTGTTGTGTGGAAATATTTATTTTCTATAAATTATTTTCGATTATCGCGCGAGGCCAGTCGAAGATTTTTCCAAAGAGACTTAAGAAAATACACAGCGTGCTGTGTGGAGCTGCAATTAAAGCGCAAGAAAATGCATAATTTTCCGCGCACAGTGGTACACCCCTTTCCCCTCCTCCCACTCCTCTTCAACTCGCTGCGTACATCCGCTAATGGAATTTTAATGTTTAATTCGAAATATTCGTTCGACTCAAATATCGCATACAGCACGAGTACATCACCTCCCCCTCCTTCACCTCTCCTCCCTCTCCAACTCTCTTTCCCCTCTCCCCTCCCCCCACTCATTCGCCCTCGTTTTTTATGTGGGGACTCTGTTAATAAGTGAAAATGTTCGTCGATTTCATGCCGAGAATAAAAAAGGTTCGCCTGCATTCTGTTGCACCTGGCGCCACAGTTACGCGGAAATAAAAAAGAAAATACGTGGAAATTCTCAGGAAAAAGTCAACTTGTTACGGGTGTAAATCGACAAGGTGCAGAGAGAGAGAGAGAGAGGGAGGGGAAAGCTGGGGGAAATGGGGCAACTTATTGAGAAAAAAATGCATTTGGAATGCAAATGGAAAAAGAAACTGTTGAAATTGTAGAAATTGACTTGACTATCGTAAGTTTGGCGTGTTATTGGCGCAACGATAGTAATCGTTGCAAAGCACTTAGGCGATATATTCATTTACAGCAAGTAATTGCTTATGGAGAGGGGTATGATTTTAATGATATTTGCACTGATTTTTTATAGACTTAATGGGAAGGTTGAATATACAAGAAAATATGAGTTAGCTCATTTGGAGAGAGGGTATAAATATCGTAGGTAATATCGTATAAAGTATTATTTGAATGTTTCTTGTTGATTTTCATATCGTATACTCCAAGTGTTTATGGCACAACGATACATATTGTTGGGATACTTAAGGGCAGAAGTTGTTTATGTACTAAGGTAATATTTGAGGGAGGCTGAATGGAAATATCAGTGGATATTTTTGTGAACTAATGGGAACGTATGTTAGGTAGTGATGTAAGTAATATAAGATGTGGTTATACTATATAACCCTTTGAAGTATGTTAGTAAATATTGGCTATGAAAGATTATATTGTTGTATCTATAATGATTTAGAGCAAATTGCTGGAAACTAACTAATGGAAAGTAAAAAACATTCTATCTTAGGTGAAATATTTATAAGCGAGATGTGTTTAAAAAGTAAGGTGACTTTTTAAATCAAATCCGATTATTTTGTTTTTGTTTTGTTATGTTGGTACACTCTTCCCGAACATCTGTACCAAGTTTCAAGTGTATGGCATTTTTTGTTTGGTTGTGAGAGGCGTAAAGGTTAAATGCCCAGATTTACTCAACAGGATCTTAACTGGTAATATTTATTTAAATAATATTTATTGTGAACAGACTAAAAAATGTTCTGAAAGATTCAAATCTCTTTTTGTGTGTTAATTGATGCAATAGAAAAATAAATATTATATTGGGAAACAGTTGCAAAAATCTTGACTATTTATTTTTGTATTGATTATATTTTATTGATTTTAATGACATTGTTGACTTAGGAAGTTAAATTTAAGACTCATTAATATCTACCTGCACCAGTTTCCACATTTAAGAGAGCACAGTTAGTTCTTCGTCTTTAATTAAACGACAACTAAATATGCTTCCTCAAAATGAACGCTTAAGTTGTCTAATCCAGCAGCGAGTATAATCAAGATTGCACGAGATTCCTAAGTCGAGGATTATTAATGCACTCAACTCAACGCTGGCTGAGTCAGGACACAGTATTACTTGCAGGTCATAATCTGCCCGGACTGGCAGGAAAAGTTGGCCAACTCCTGCAGGTTGCAACCTTGGCAACTATCCAGTGCGAGGCAGTGAGCCCAGCTCTGTTGCTGGTGCTGGTGCAGGCAAATCCCTTAATGCCATTTATCATGGAAGGTGCGGGCACATCTGAAATGCATGCAGAATATAACGCAAGCTGGCTGATCTCTGGGCAAAACAACATTAAATTGAAACAAATTGAACATAAAAAGCATTCGAGAATAAGGCAAACACCTCAGTGAGGAGCAGAGCGAAGAGAGAGAGAGGACAGAGGAGGAAGAAGGAGCAGGAGCAGCATGTGGATGAGAATGAGCAAAAGCTGGCAAGGTAAACAGACTGAGTGAGAGAAGTCTGAAGGAAGAAGGGCAACCTGTCGGATGGGTTAGCTGGGCGCCTTTCAAAAATAGTACGCAAAGAGAGAAGCAGAGATAGAGAGAGGGGGGAGGGTAGCCAGAGCAGACACTGACAGACTGGCAGGAAAGGAAACGGAAGTATTTTCTGTTGATACTGAACTCAATTTAGACGAAATCAAGTCAAACATGGCAGCCGAAAAGGGGGAGGGAATCGCACAGGCGAAAATGTTGTAGTAAATCATGTGGGAGCATAAAGGTAAATGGGCAAAGTGTGAGAAGGAGGGAGGAACAGGAAGAGAGAGAGAGGGAGAGAGAGGTGGCAGAACAGCATTGCACTTGGCGTGTGTCCAAAGAGAAAAGAATGCTCAAGACACGCTGCCGAAAGTCGCAAAAAACTTGAGGCCTGATTGATGTTTGTGCTCTTAGTTGTTGTTTGCCAACAGCCAGCGAGGCACACAGAGTGACAGAGACAGAAAGAGAGGGAGAGGGAGATAGACAGCTAGACATTGGTAGAGACAGTCAAGCAGGACAGTCGAACAAGCCATTCAATTTTCGATTAAGGCTTCACGACTCGCTGGCAAATTGGTTTGGTTTGCTTGGGTTGGGTTTACTTCGATTGGGTTGCGTTTGCTTTGCTACGCTTGGGTTTCCTTTTCACTAATCAGTCGCATGTCCAAATATTTAGCCCCCCCCCCTCTCTGGTTCCCTTTCAGCCCCGCAGGGGGTGTCAAGTGTCCTGTGGCATAGGAAAGTGAAAGTCAGCGCAAAGAATACTGCAAGACTAGCAAATACTAACAACATTGTCTGCTCTTAGGGTACAAGAGGGGGTGGGGGTGGAGTGTGTGTAGTGTGTGTGCTGTACAGGGTATGCCTTGGGTTAAGTGTATTTCCTGGGATTGACTTCTTAAAATAGCCACAACAAATGCAGTTAACTGCCAAAAAAAAGCGGATGTGCCTCTTGAAAAGGAACCTCTTGAGTTTGCAGTGGGTTTTAGCGGGTATTACAGGGTATTAGAAAACTGCTACAGAGCTGAAATTTTGTAGAAATGTAATAAAATTTATAATTTGGTATTTTTTAATGTGAGAAAAATATCTTTACTTAGTATTTCTCCAGTTTTTCCTTCCCAGTTCAGTTTTCGGGTTGATCTAGAGTTTTTAGTATGTTTTAACAATTGCTGGGTATCATATAGTCAAGTTGGAGTGGTTCTATCGTATTGAAATTTTGTAGAAACATAATAAAAACCATAAATTTTTTTTTTCATTTACCAGAAATATATATTAGTTTAGTATTTTCTTGAATTGCCCTTGACAGTTCAGTTCACAGAGCGCTCTAGAGTTTTTAGTATGAACTTAATATTACAGGGTACCATATAGTCGTGTTAGAGTGTTAAGACAGTTCTGAAATTTTGTAGAAATATAATAAAAACTATAAAGTTTATTTCCTCATACCAGAAATATATATTAGCTTAGTATTTTTCTGATTTTCGCTTCTCAGTTGAATTGCCCGAGCGCTCTAGAATTTTTAATATGCATTAAATATTACAGGGTACCATAAAGTCGAGTTGGAGTGTTAACACAGCTGTGAAATTTTTGGAAATATAATAAAAACTATAAAGTTTAATTTCCTAAGCCCAAACAATATATTAAGTTAGTATTTCCCTCAGTTTATACCAACCCAATTTCATTTTCCGGGATATCCCTGGGCTGATCAAACTGCCACGCAAGAAATAACATTCTCACTTCTGTTTTGCTTGTTGCCCGCCCTTTCCCTCTCCCTCTCTCTCTCTCTTCCTCTCTCTCCCTCTTTCTCTCTGTGTATCCCTCTTTTTGCCCAGTCACATTTAATGGGTTTAGCAATAGAATTTTTTCGTTCATTTTTTTGGTTTCGCCTGCGAACAAAACGTTTTCCTTGCGGGCGGGGAACAGAACAATACAGAGACAGAGAGAGAGGGAGAGAGAATACGAGGCGCAAGGGATCGCTCTCAGCATGTGGTGTAAGGATTTGTGTCCTTGCATGTGGCTCTGCCTCCGTTTCTCTCTCCCTCCTGCTTGCGCTGTCCGCACTTTCACTGGCCCATGCTATTTACAGTTTAGGATATTTTGCTAGGCGGGCGCAGGCTTTGCTGGGAATTGTGTTTGGTAAACATTTCTCGACTCTGTTGTTTTTAATAAGAAAATTGGCCAAAGGCCACACACACACATAGAAAGAGAGAGAGAGGGTACAGAGAGAGAGGGAGAGAGGGATAGAGCACACTGGCAGATTGCTTTTAAATTTAAGACCCGCTTGCTTTCGGTTTTTATGCCATGATTCTCTGCCTCTCTCTCTCTTTTTCTCTCTCTTTCTGTGTATGTTTTTCGGGTGATTTATGCTTGTTTGCTCTGGACTCGAGCCGAGTTCCAGTTCGGGGATTTGTGGGTCAAGAATTAGTTCGAAGCTGTTTCCCATTCCGAGGATGCTTGCTGAATAAATAAAACCAAAAAACGAATTCCAGTTGACATTCGTATACACTCCGGCATTATAGATAGGAAATCTTTTAATAAACTGCGATAAGATCACGAAACTAATTCCCCAGACGAAATGCAAATACGCTTACATATGCATTGAATATGCTTAAATAAATATGAGTGAAGGGGAAAGATGAGAAATATGTTAAAAAAGAACAAAGAACAGAACGAGATATGAATCTGAAACTGAAGCTGAATGTGAATCTCAATCGAAACAGGCCCCAGGGGACAAGCAGAGAAGGAGTAGGAGAAGGGAGGGAGAGAAAGAGAAGGAGAGGGAGCCCCTTGCCGAGCGCTGCCTTGTTGCCTCTTTGACTTTGGGGCGCAATCAATTAGGCGCCTTCGACGGTAGGTAAACTGCCGCCGACAGCGCGCCGAGCGAGGCCTAAACACACTTATCGATAAGCTGCCCCTCCTCACTAACTGATTAATGTCGATTATTAAACGGCAGCAGAGCAGGAGAAGCAGGAGAAACAGAGGAAGAAGGAGAGACAGCAGCAGAGTCTCTAATTAATGAGTCAAGCAAGCGCGCTCTGTGCTCTGCGAGTTTAAACTTTCATTTGTTCATTTGGTTAATTTGATAAATGATGCAATTATAGGAAAGCACTTACCCCCTCACACTCACCAGTTTAACCCTCTTAAGCCTCTCAAAAGCGAAGATCGACATCCTCAGCTGGGGTTGACACTTTTTGGGCAGCGAATTCGCTGGAAATGATATATGAAATTGTTGATTTCACCTTAATAGAAAGAAATGATAAATGAATACGGCAAATCTTGATTACTTCGATTAAAATGTACTCAAGGCTGAAGTGCAGGAAACAGTGACAAGAAGAAGAGTTTTGCAAGCGCAGGAAGTGACTTTAACCTTAAACAGCAACAACAGAGAGGTTCTATAAAGGTTTGCCTGTCTGTGCGTCTGTATGAACGCTTTTAACTCAGTTATCAAACGAGCTAGATTCATCAAATTTGATAACAACACTCTTGTTCAATGCAGTTGCAAAGAGTGTGGTCTAAAATTTGACCACGCCCACTTGCGGACCTGTAAATCGATATAAATCAAATTTGAAGCGTTATTTTTAAGTAAGAATGTTCTTTTTTTGTTTGTGCCTTTATTTTTATCATATAAATAAGTTCTTAAAATTTGAACGCAATCGCTTTATGAATATAGAAGTTATTTATGAAATTTACTTAAGAGAATATGATATTCTAAGTCCCGCTAAGTATGCAATAGTTTTTTTAGCAGTGTCGAACACACTTGGCTGTAACTTGCGTACTCTCTTTCTTACTTATTCTCACACTATTCCTCTCTTACTACCTCATACCTTCTTTTCAAAAACCTATGTATCTTATACCTAAGCTTCACTGTTGTTGTGTTTACTTACATTATCAGTGTCCAACACACTGGGCTGTAACTTGAGTACTTGCTACTCTACTAACTCTTACTCTGTACTAAGTCTTACTCCTTCTTACATCCTCTTACTCCCTCTTACTGCCTCTTACACCCTCTTACTCCCTCTTACCTTTCCCTACAGCAACTTAATTACCTTCTACCCTAGCTTCACTGTACTCGTGCTTACTTATTATGTCTCCTTTCGCCGTTACTCACACTTCAGCTGTATCAATTAAAAGCACTTTTGTTCCTGGCTATAAAATCGACTGTAATCTTAAATCGCCTCTCCCATCTTCCTTCAGTCGAGGCAGTGGCGAGTGAAATGCCCAACTACGTAAGTCGACTAGTGTCTGTACTTGTTTAGTTGCTAACTAAGCTATATATATGCGATTTATATGGAGAGAGAGAGACACGGATATGGAGAAGCCTGTCAGACATCGGCGTCGAAAGTGTTGACAAAGGCAGTCGACAACATCAGATGTCAGCAGCTGTGGTCCGCACCCCCCTCCACGCTCTTCGAAGGGGCTGCTGCCTTAGACAGCAACTACTCTACTCTAACTACCCAACCCCCTTACCTCCTCAATTCCTCACCTCTCCCTCTGCCTGCGCTGACAAATCCAAGGTATTTGCAACGGAAATAAACTGCGCACATTGCACAAACTTTTGAGTTTTTATGGCAGCGCGGAAAATTGTCTGCGCCAGGACTCTCGCGACTTGCACAGGAGATTGGCAGCAGCAGAGAGCAGAAGAGAGTAGAGGAGAAGAGGAAGAGTAGGGGGGAAGCTAACTTAACATGAAGTTTACTAAACATATTAAAAAAAGCAAGTGAAGTCGAAGATAGTCAAAGAAACTGTTGGAAAAATTGGCTGAAGTGAAACAAAATAAATACGAGAAAAATACCGAGAATACACTGAGAATACACTGAGAATATATTTGCTGTACCATAAAAAAAAGTGCAGTTCAAGTTGTCTATCCCCCGTTCCCTTCCCCTCCTTTCTCCTCTACGCAGTTGGTTTTATGGCCGCAAAAGTTTCTCAACATTTGCAGCTGCTGCTCAGCTGGAAATCTCTTCAACTGCGGGCATTGTGGGAGCGGGAGGGGGCGTGGCACTGGCTTATTTAGCATAAACTTGGCTAGGCAGGCAGACTTGCAACTGCAGCAAATGCAGAACTGCAACTGCAACAAGCAAGCCAGCGAGCGCCCCAAACATGGCGCAACTAATTCTGTATGCAAACTTGGCCCCCAAAAAGCCATTGGAAATTGTGCACACAACGAAAACGAGTGGCCGGAGTAGAGAGAGGGGAAGAGTGCGGGAGAGAGCTGGGGGTAGAGTGAGAGGCTATGCTGAGTGTGTGCTCTATCCCTCTCTCTCGAGAGCTAACTGAATTTTATGGCAAAATAATCATTGGCACTCGTGTGGCCTATTGATTAGCATGTCGCTTAGAGAACACTAGAGACACTTACTACCCACCTCCCTCTTGCCACGCTCCCCCCTCTCTGCATTGGCATTGATATCCATAGGTTCTGCTTATGCTAATGCTGCAGGTGCAACGCGTTTTGGCATTTGCATGCAAATTAGTTGCATCACTCCACGTTCCAACTTTGCTTCGCTCCTGTCTCCGTATTTGGACTCAGATTTGGATTTGGATGTGGGTTTGGGTTTAAGTCTAACTCTGCCTGTCTACCCCCCTGCAAGAGGTCACTTTAGCCACTATAAATAGGCTAATATATGTACATTCATTGCCTGAGTGTCTATGGTATCGCCCTGCATGCAGCTTGGGCCCACATCAAAATCAAAGTGCTTAGTTCAATTGCCCAACTGGAGGGGGAACTGATTTATAGATATTGGTAAATTGTTTATAGATTATTTATAGGTTTATGGACTGTAAGAAAACTGCAACTTAAACACTTAAATGCAAAATTCAGCATATTAATAAATATAAAGTAAGCATAAAGACTTTTTTAATTGAGGTCAATTTTAAGGGGATAAGCAAAGTATTTTCAAGATGCAATCTACTCATGATACGAGTACTTAAGTTTAAAGTATAATTTGCCACACCTTTATTTCCTTTGGGTACAGCTCCACATACTAAACTTGAATCAAAAGTATAATTAGTTGATCTACTCTACTAGCCAAGACAGTAAAGTCTTTTTACTCAATTTAATACGAGGGTCGTTTGATAAGTCCGTGACTTTTTGTATTTGCCGCGCACCTGCTCTAAATACAACACTGCTCCTGTCAGCAGTTATCGATTAACAGCTGACTGTAAAATTTTAAGAAAGCTGCGTTTTTTGGTTTTCGTTTTATAGGCATTGAAAGCAGACGATCTCGATCTCCATTTTCGTTAAAATTCACGAGATCGTCTGCTTTCAATGCCTATAAAACGCAAACCAAAAAACGCAGCTTTCTCAAAATTTTACAGTCAGCTGTTAATCGATAACTGCTGACAGGAGCAGTGTTGTATTTAGAGCAGGTGCGCGGCAAATACAAAAAGTCACGGACTTATCAAACGACCCTCGTAGCTAAATAGTCTAAAATTACCTTTAAGGTATCGCCAAGAAGATTCCATGTTGCCATGAAGGTTCCTCTTTGCCATTAAGGTTTCTTTTACCTTGAATGATGCTCAATACCATGAAGGATCTTCTATCTTAAGACAATCCTATCTACCAATTGCATCTTTCCACAAAGTAGTCAGTATTAAAGTGCATGTAAAGCTTAAGAAGGTAAATCAAAACGCAAAGAGATAATAACTAAAGCTAGATCAATACTCTGTGTCAAGTTTTGTCTGTATGAACGCGCTGATCTCAGCAACTGTGCAAACTAGAGACATCAAACTTGTGTCACAGGTTTCCTCATATTATACAAAAAAAACAATTGAATTTAACATACTCCATGCCTTGTTATTTCTTATTTAAAAGTTGCACAAACGTAAATTGAATTTCTGCAAAACCTTCAAAATTGTGCAACCTTTTTTTGCCTTGCC
The DNA here is from genome assembly GCA_018151435.1 of Zaprionus africanus. Taxonomy (NCBI): domain Eukaryota; kingdom Metazoa; phylum Arthropoda; class Insecta; order Diptera; family Drosophilidae; genus Zaprionus; species Zaprionus africanus. The sequence goes on along the minus strand of JAECXB010002306.1, from coordinate 1,615,673 downwards.
TTTTTGGGCACGACAATCACGAGCATCTCCCGCATGTGCTGTGTCCATCTCTAATGGAAATCTTGCCCAGGCCCATGCAAATGGACGTCCCACGCAGTGGCAGTGGCACCAACATTCATTTGCATTGGAAAACTCTGGAGGAAAAGCTCTGCATGCTGCACTCTCGCATTTGTATTCTTCTTTCGACCAGATTTGTCGGCCTACAACATGAGGCATGAGGCATCAGGCATGCGGCATGAGGCATGAACGCCTTGCAATGGTTTTTTAATCAATTTCTGTCAGTCGCCTGTCAGGGCGAATCAGGCGAGTTGTCTCGGCCAAATTATGCGCATAGATTTACAAAGATTTCTAAGGTCCACAAGGGAGACAATAAAGGGAGCAAGGCAGGAAGAGGGGGAGCTGAGCTTAGTTGCAAACCCAGTCCCTGACACTGTCCTTCGAGTGTACACTGCACAACATGAACTTGGCTGATTTTTAATTATGATAAGTCGCCAAGTGCAGCACAAAATTTCATTGCTCATTGACAGCGGGGAAGAGAGAAAGGGGACGGAAAAGGGAAGGGGAAAACTTCCTCTGACAGCTGAAGAACATTTCCGCCAGCGCGATTAAAATCTAAAGCAAATTGTTGTCCATGTGGCAAACGCTTTTCCGTATTTGTCTGCGCCACATTGAAGCGCATTTGATTGCAACGGGATCTCCCGGTTGTGAGTTGCAAGTTGATGCCACTGACCCAATGAGTCAGTTTCGGGTTTGTTCAACCCAAGGAATCCTTGACGCAGAAAAAAAAGGGGAACATGAGAAATGTGCGAGTCAATTGAGAATGCTGTGACAGATTTCTGGGGTTACTTTAGAAGTGTGGAGACGCGAGTTGAGGATGTTTTCTCAATATTGAGGAATGTGTGTTGTTTTTGAGTATTTGTTTTTTGTATAGTATAAGTTAAAGTTCTTTAGATGGATCAGTGAATATTAGTTTTCTTTATGTTTAGAAATGAGTGTAAAAATGTTGTTCAACTTTTACAGCAAAAGAATGAAACGCAGACTTTTTTATTTAATTGTAGAAAAGCTTTAAATTGTTAAATTTATATATAGTAAGGATATTTGATTAGTTAAATATTTTTCTATATAATACTAAAGACTCATCAAATTTGATAAGTTCTTTCATTCATCAATTAAATTTGCTAAAATGCTGAACAACTTTTTTGAGAAGAAAAAAATGTAAAATTATTTTTAATTAAGATTGAAATTTGAAATATGTAGATGGATATATAGATGAATATCTTCTTTACGATTTTACAAGGCTTTAAACATACTTTAAATCCCCCATATAGATGATCTTACAAATTATGAAATGACTTAAGCCCGCTACCTTCAACTTGCTTTGTCATTTCATCATCTCCCTTTAAACAGGCATATCAAGTATTTAGACTTCTCAAAATGTTTTTACATATTTAATCATTAACTGCCTTATGTTCCACCTTCCACTTACAGTCAGGACCCCACAGAGGCTACAAAGAGGAGGGGGTGGGGAGAGGGGTGCCTTGAATGCTGTCAGAAATGATGACTGCCGCGTCCAGTCGCACGGATCAGTCAAAGTTTGCCGTTGCTGTGCCGGCTGAGTGGGCTGTAACTGCTCCTCCTACTAATCCCCCAGACTGCAGCCCTCTCTTCACCTTCCTTCCCCTGTTCTCCCTCGCAACGGATGTCATGTGGCATGCTGTGCGTGCATGACGCATTGCCTCGTTGGCTATAATGGCCATAATGGCTCAGGCGATCGTGTTTGGGAGGCATCATCATCATCGTCGTCTCCGTCGGGGAACTGAGGCCAGACTCGATCCGCAGCGAGGCAAAGCCAACGAGTCGTGGCTTGTACAGGCGGTGGGTTGTTGTTGTAGCTGTTGTTGCTGCTTTGCGTATCGCGTTACTTATGCAAATAATTTCAGTGGAAATGAGGAGTCAAGAAATCTGTTGCTTCGCCCCTTGCTCTCCTGCAGTTTCCTTCATCTTCTCTCCTCCTCTTGTTGTCCCCTCCCGCTGTTCTCTTGCGCCCGCCTCGACTGCTTCTTCAGTAATATAATTTTGTGTCTTTTTCACTTTTGTGCGCCTGTTGTTGTAATTTAATAACCAAGCAAGTCATATTTTGCCTCCTGCTGCTAACCCCGCGAAGGCAGCGCAGCGCAGCCCCGGCCTGGCAGTGGGTGTGGCAGCCAGCCGACTGCAGCTAGGCGTGGGCTGAGTGTGTGTGTTGTTCTTCGTGTTGTTGCTGTTGTTGTCGCTGTGGCTTTTAAAGCACTTGTGCAATAAATTAAAAAGGCGATTTCGTGTCGCCGTTGCAGTTGTAGCTGCCGTCGTTGTTGTTGTTCCTGTTGCTGTTGTTGTTGCTGCTGCCGCTGGTGGTGCTGCAAGTGGTGGCAGACATGCAGATTTTTGACATACTTGTTTGCATTTTGCTGCCGTGGCGGCTGCTGCTGCTGCATCAGCATCAGCTTGTCGCATTCGCAGTCGCCGTCGCCGTCGCAGTTGCTGCTTCAACCTCGAGCAGCAGCAACAGCAGCAACAGAAATGTTGCAGTTTTGCTGTGTTGTTGCCGTTGGCGTCGGAAATGTGCTACGTCATTTCTGTTGTGTTGAATGTGCACTGGCAGAAATTACTGCAGGCGAATTAAGATATGTAAATATGCGTATAAATATGTATTAATATATGTATGTATGTGTGTAGCGTGCTTATGCATTTATGTAATTCAATATTTTTGTTTAATTACCGAAATTAAACTTCACTTTATTCTGATAAATTCATTTTAAATTGCTGTCATTCTAAATTGACAACTGCAGCATCAGTATGCATAGAGCAGCCATTTTGTTTTTCTTTCTAATGCGCTCTCCTTGTAATATGCCAATTAAATACGAGCTCAGACTTCACTTGTGCTCTCGTTCTCCTGCTCTCCCGCTCTCTGCCTGTGCGCACTGATCGTTGTTGTTGCCAACACGCATGCGACGCCAGCCCTGTGAATCCTCTCTCAATTAATTCGCTCTCAGTAAAATTGTCTAATGCAAATACTGTGGCTATCTCCTTCTGTTCAATGCATTTCCATATAGAGCGCCATCTGCCGTAAATTATGAACTTTGGCAACAACAGCAATGCCATTCTCACGCACATTGCATGCTATCACTGTCACTCTTACGCTCAGCTAATCTAATGAGAGTGCTCTAATGAGAGACTGTGATTGCCTGCAATAGAGGAACGAAAACAAAAACAAAACACTTGTGATTTATTTTAAATGCGCATTTTAATCAATAAATAGCATAAGTAAATTAAAATTATCTATTCAAAACATAAATTAAATAAATAAATTTATTATTTTTGTTATTGTATTTCTGAATTTCAATAATTAAATAATTATTTAATTGTAAAACTAATATTGAAATTGTAATTAAAAGTTGTTGTTTTCTGTTTTCTTGCAGTGCACTGAAGATGTGCCTCGCCCAGCATCACATAGCGTACATGTCGTTGCTCTGGGTTTTTGGCTGAGTCGTCTCGCTGAATCTGGACGGACACTTGCTTGCCTGCCAGCGGGGTGGAGCGGGGCGGGGAAGGAAAGGGAAGGACTACCAAAGAGATGCTGAGAATGGTCGCCGTGTTGGAGTTGTGCTTTCGGGTGTCGTTGTCAGCTCATGTCCCCAACGAGATGTTTAACATACCCGTAGAAAATTGTTTTTCAGCTGCAGCGTCAGGATTTATGTCCAGGAAGCGTGCAGCGAACCGGACAATGAACGGGAGCGAGACAGAGAGAGAGAGGGGGAGAGGAGGCCGTGGCAATGGCTATTTAGTGGATGCTGCAGCTGCCACGCTATGATTTGACCCACATTTCAATGGGCTATCAAGGCAGGCAAAGGAGATAGAGTAAAGAAGGGGGGAGGGGGGATTTACTGATGGAGTTTTAAGCTGGCACGTAATGCGCTGAGGTTCAGGTTCGGCAGTGGCACCTGCTGCTGCTTCTCTCGCTCTGTCTCTGAACTGGTCGCCTGTCGGGCGGCAATAACTTGCCTGAATTTCTGCATTTACTCAGAACAACAAAAGCCAAACAACTTGGCACAAGTCACAGCAGGCCGCCGTCGGCCGTACAAATTGTCCCGGGCGAGCGAGAGCACACAGAGAGTCTGCGGCCTGGTCCAGCCGGAGCAGCAGGCCGGGGCCACCAGCAGGCAAATGCAAAATTATGACAACTGCATTTGCAGTAAGCCAAACGCAGCGTAGCCTCGGCAGCAGCCTCGCCTTGACAGCAGTTCCCCTACCCCCACTGTATGCCTGTGTTCTGCCTCTCGACTGCACCTCATCCGCATCTCCTCTACCCCTCAACTGTACCTCATCTACCCCTCTTCTGCCCCTCTTCTACAACTCTTCTGCACCTCTTCTTCACCTCTCTTGCACCCCCATACACCCCACTCTGCCTGCTGTCTGTCTCTACGCCTGTTGCCTGCCCCGTTTTGCAAGTGTCAAAGTTAACTCGAAATTATTGTTGGCTAAACTTTTGTGGCGCTTAGTTGCCACTCTGCCCTGCCTCTTCTCTCCCCCTCAGCCCCCTCTGTGCCAACGCCCCCTGCTGAGCAGCAGAATTTATTGTTTGTGGTGTGTGTGCATTCCGCACGTTGCAGACCCGCCTCAGCTCCGGCCTCAGCGTCGGCTTAATCAACTGCAATTGGTGCAATTTTGTGGCCAGCATTTTTGCACTCTCATTCAGCTGGATTTCTTTCTGTTTCGGCCATGTCTGCAGTTGTAGTTTCTCGTTTGCCGCCGCTGCCCCGCATTGCATTGTTTTGCCTTCAATTTCAAGCCTGACTGCAGTTACATTAAAACTTTTGATTGCATGGGAAAAAGGGAACAGGCCAGAGACAAGATTAGAGCAGAGGTCAACAGGCCGTTGCATATAAATACGGCAATAAAAACCTGGCATATCCGTGTAACTGTAATTGTGCTCAGGCAATAAGCTTTAATTATGCCAGTTAATTATTTAAATCTTTCCTTTCGAAATCCTTCTTCGACTCACACTTCATTTAATTATTTCTGTGCATTATTTGTTTAATCTCATAAGCGAGAAAGACAGCCTCCTCTGGCTCCTTAAATATTAATCAATTTTACCCACATCATTTCGAGGCAGCCTCGCTTGACGCTCGCTTGACCTCAATTAGAGCTCAACTAATCCATTTCCCACACGCTTTGTTGCTGACCTAATCAACCCGGCAACTACCTGGTGTAATGCAGAGTTTCCAATCGCGGTGAAGAAGGTCGCAACCTTCGTGAAGTCAGCGTGACATTTTCCCCTAAAATGTGGCATTTGTTTTTCGGTTTAAACAGCCACGACAGCCACGGGCTAATTCCAGAGAGGTAATAATTAAGTGGGTTACGCCTTGAGGAATGCTATTATTTGTTGCTGCTTGTGCTGACAGACATTGACAGCGAGAGAAGGACATAGTTAGAGAGATAGAATGGAGATAGAGAGATATTAAGTGAGATTAAGAGAGAGAGAGAGAGAGAGAAGGGACTTACGTGGGCTTCCTTCGGATTTCGAAAGAGTTTAATCCTTTATTTGGTTTGTCTTTTCAATGTTTGTTTTGGGCAACTTTCACAGGAAATTTTTGCAACACTGAGATTTACTTTGAGCCCCTTTTGAGCTCAAAAGAGACTTAGAAATTTTAAAGTTTCTTTCTGAGAATTTATGTGGATAATCTTTGCACAGTTGCATAAATATTTTTGTAGCTTAAGCAGATCAGAGATTAGAGTTCTTAATGCAAAAACCTTTTGGCATTGAAAGAGAGAAGTTAGAATATATTATATACTGTTTTGGTATATATACAGTCTTACATAGTTTCCTATATGATATGCATATGTTCTAATGAGTGTAAATATCTCTAACAATATCTCTCTCTCACGCACCTTTTAATTTCTGTAGACAAAAGATTAAATAAATTTATGCATACAAAGAAAGAGTTTATTGGCAAAGAATTCATGCAAATTCAATGATCATTTCCTCTATATTCAATCCGTAAATCTGCCTGCATATACATATCTCCAGCCATTTCTCGCGCCTTTCAATCTTAAGTCGCTCAGTTTTCCATTGAACTTGAGACAATACGTCATTAAATGAAATGCGAGCGTCGTTAAAGTCAGGCAAAGATCGACGCATCGAGGCTGCAATCTGCAATCTGCAATCTCTTCGCCGATGGCAAACCACCAAAGCCGCAGCGTAAAAATCCACATTGTTGCATGTTGCACAGACAGTCAGGCAGGTGGTAGGAGAGGGGGGGGGGCGTAGCTTGCAACCTCGACTCGAACGTCAACAGAGTCTGATAATAATGACGCTGCATAAATTGCGTTTTAATGTCAACAAACAGACAAATATTATAATATCCCAACTCGACTCGACGGGCTCCCACTCCAGTCTCCCTGCCCCCCTCTCTCTCTTCTCCTCCCCAACTTCCCTTGCCTGTCTTAGTCAGCTCCTCCACCTCCCGGCCAGATGTCAAAGTGCGAGCGCAAACGTGGAGAATTATTTGCGGCTGCCGAAAGATATTTCCTGCGGCTGCTTTTTCATGCCACATGCAACTTGCCGCTGCCGCTGCCGCAATCTAATGGAAATTTATGTTGAAAGCATGCTCCGTCTTCTCTCGTGCCACCATCATCATTGGCATCGGCTAAAAGTCCACAGCACTTACCCACTCCCCCCTTGTCTTGGCAGGCTACGGCCTGGCTAGCCTGACCAGCTAGTTGACCACGGCAACAACAATTTGTAGACATTTTCATATTGAACTGCCCCCAAATGGCGACCTCATAAATTACACTAGACAACAGGGAATTTGAACAAGCAATTTGCAATGAATTAAATTTATATTTTATGCACATTAAACAATAACAGTGCAATGAATAAATAATAATGAATAAATGATTATGTACAGTATACACTAATGGGCAACATTTTAATTACAGTTTAATTTAATAGGTATTGACAAGTTTTTTACTAGGTATCGATTCTTCCTATAGAAACTATATGTTATAGTTGTAAGATTTCATTGAATTCCGTAGATATAATATATATATTGCAAGTAGTCTGTATCGTAAATTAATTGAGAAATCTATAAAAATAACAAAAATTGGGCGATAGGTTGCATAGCAGCGATATGACCTATAGGTCTGAACCTGCTCGTTGTGATTTACAATATTTACAGCGTTCAGGAAAAAGATGCATTTGTGCCAGGTAAAGAAAATTAAATGTTCTTAAAAAAGGCTATAAAATTTGTAATTTGTAAAATTTAAAAAGAAAATTAAGAAGGTTATTAATTAACAATATATTTTAAAACTGTAGGAAATATAAAACTTTCTTAAGTTTCGATATAAAATTGTTTTTCAAATTATATATAAATAATTACTTAATTTTGTTTCCTCATGTTAATACTAATACAAATTATATTTTACTTAAATTTTATATTCTCTTATTTGATATATGATCAACAGTGTTATAAGTCTCCAATTTAAAAGATTATTATTTGATAAATTCAAATATTTAATAACTATGGAAGTTTTTAAAATTTTTTCAAGAATCTACATATATCAAAAATATAATATAAAACAAATTTTAATTTAATTTAATTTTATATTATATCAGTAATATAATACATAACAAATATTAATTTAACTTAATATATTAATTTTAACAAAGTTTCCTCACCTTCACACAAAATAATTTACATTTCATTTTAATTTTATTAATCGTTTCTTCGATTTATGATCTACAGTGTTGTGAGTCTGCAATTGGGGGCGAAACAGTGTTGCAATACGACTCAGAGACGCAGTTGGAAGAAAGGTGGGGGAATAAGAAGGTAGGGGAAGGGGGGAGGACAGTTGCGACTGGGTTGTAATTTTGCAATTATTTGCTCGCCGCGGTCATAACTCACAGCGAACGTGGGTGCTATCACCTCCGCCCCCGATAGAGCAGCTCCCTCCCTCTTTGCAGCTCCCCTCTTCACATTTCCCTCCTTCTCACTCGCCCCTTTCCTGCTTGTTAACCCCTCAGCTGTAGGCTGTAGATGTCCGTTTTCCTTTCACGTTTCCAATGCTTGAACTTTGACACACATTTTGCATTGGACTCGCAATTCCGCCGACTCTCTGTGATAATCGCATGCCAGACTAAAATATGCTCTATGTTTGCGCCTTTGGGGCGTCGGCCGGGCCAGGCCAGACTCTAGAGCGGGGCAGGAGGAGAGGGTGCAGGGGCTGCAGGCCAAGCGAGGGCAGGCCAAGTTTGCTGTGAAAGTTTTTCATGGCTTTTGAAAGGTTTTCCGCCATTTGCGATCGAAATTAGTTGGACAAGGTAGCAGGAAGGGAACCGAATGGAAGAGGAGGGGGGACAGCAGCCGCTGTACCTGCCTAGCTTGGACCCTTCCCCTTCTTCACTGAGCACACATGATCAGAGCACGCAGATAAGGATTATAAATCATTTGTGTAATATTTTCCACACAAGCCAAGATAATAAATCAACTACAAAGTGTCACTTGGCGCCAGCAAGACAAACATTTTCCTTCATTTCAGTCTTCTCTTCTTCTCTCCTCTCCTTCTCCTCTCCTTCTTCTCTTCTTCTTCTCGTATTTTAAACATTTTCTTACATATGCATGACGTTGTAACCATTCTAATAGATGATTAATGTAAATGCGACGCGTTCCTGATAAACGCCCTGAAGCTAATTTGCATAATTCGTGTCGCATTTTTTGTTTCACAAAATTTTTCATATTTTTTTGTTCGTTCTCAGATAGCAATCGACCTTGTCGCCCCTTGTGACGTTCCCACGTTCAGTTCGTTGACAGTTCCGGCCAAGCCGAAGAGTGTCAAATGACTTTCGGTGCGCACTATGATCGCTTTGCGAATATTAACGATGCCTTAACTTTTGTTTATGACATTTCCCGCGGGAGGAAAGGAACTGAAGAACTTTCTAAAAAGTTGTTAAATATTAAACTGGTACATACTTATCGATAAACGGGCATCGATAACATGCAGTGAACAATTGTTGCATTGGCCATAAATCACAGTCGAAGAAGGGCCTTATCAGCAGCGGAGGCAGCGGCGGCAGCTGCCCCAAGCTGTTTGCACTCGCCTGTGCCCTACAAGAGGCGATAACACCAAACGATTTATAAGACATACAAAGCGCACACACACTTGCACACACATACAGAGAGACGGGCACTCTTGTAATCGCTGCGTTGAAATCTCACGTAAAAATTGCTTCATTACAGTTCGACGAGGATTCCAGAGAAGTTTTTGCCATATAGCCTGGGACAACTCCCTTTAGAGAAAGAGGGAGAGAGGTAGAGAGAGAGGGAGAGAAGGTGCTGCTGCTGCTGCCTTTTTAATTGATTGCTCTCTCTCTTTGCTCGCCCGGCCAGTTGTCTCGCATTATCACAACAAGGCAATCGCAGCCTGCACACACACACACACACACACACACACACACACACACACACACACACACGCATACAGCTGCAATAAATAACAACACGCAGCGGGCACACTCGACTTGGGTCCACTACGTGCGCTGCCTGTTTAAGGTTCGGTCATAAAGGCCCATAATGAACCCTTTCTTTGGGCCATCCTGCCCTCCCTTTGCCCCTCTGCTTGCCTCTGCTTCTTTGCCTTTACCTTTGCTTTGCCTTTGCCTTCGTCTGCCTCGATAAACATCGCTGCCCAACCTGTGCCCATCGTTAGTCTTCTTCTTGTGCGCGCGCCTTTTTGTTCTGCAGTGTTTTGTGTCTTGGTATACCCTGTAAATGGACACAGGTGGCATGAGGGGTAGACACATGATGAAACTGGTGGAATAGAGTGAGAGAGAGGAAAAATAGTAATAAAAGAAGAGAGAGAGAGAGATAGAGAGAGACAGAGAGAGATAGAGAGATAGGCATATGTTATATTAAGCGAAAGAGAAACATGGAGAAAGACATATGTAAAGAAAAAGAAGAAAGACATAGAGAGACATATAGATAGAGAGAGAGAAAAAGACAGACATGGAGAGTCACATAGAGAGAGAGAGAAATAGATGGAGAAAGAGACATAAGAAGGGACATATATAGAAAGATAGAGAGGACATAGAGAAAGACAAAGAGAGAGAGAGCGTGAAAGCCAAAGAGGAGGTGCCAATTTTAAATCGATTCGATCTCTGAATCGAAGAGAAGAAAGCCTTATTCGATGTGTTATCGAAAATTTCAAAGTTATCATGAGAAACAATACCATCTCTGACAAACTTGCCGAAAGACAAAGAAAGGCAAACAAAATATTATAAATGTTGATATATTAATATTATGTTAAAGTTTATTTCTGACAGACTTTATTCTCGAAAGATCTTTTTTGTCGGAAATTTTAAAATGCTCATACTGAAAATAGAGACCATAAAATGTAACTTGTTATCGATAATTTCAAAGTTGTCAAGCTCATCTCTGACAGACTAAGTTACTGATCTTCTTAAAATTCTAAGAAATGCATGATGATCTTAAGGCAAACTAAATATCAAATCATTTAAGAAGGGTCTTGGCCCATTACTTATTGGACGATCATGAAGTAAACTTAAAGTAACGCGCAGCAAAGTAGAAGTCACCTTAAAATGTTAATAATATAATGATCACAATGAAAGAGGAAAGTAAAATAATACTTAGTTCCTTTTTAATTGAATCACTTAGCTTAGCTGCTTTACAGGGTATCTGCTGGACTGCCCCACAGCCCTCATACGCTATCTCTTGTTTTGACTGCCGTTTTGCTTTGCTCTCGTATTTAGTTTCGGCTGCGCCTAACGAGCTTCTACCTGAGCAGCCGCCTCTTCCTTAGCCTCAGCCTCAGTCTCAGTCTTAACTCTGTGTCTCAGCTCTCTGCCTCTATTGCTGCCCACTGCAGTTATCGATTGAGCGATGCCAATCGGCGTGTTGAGCACTTGGCGAACTTCTCTGATTGCGTCCGATCTGTAGCGAGGCGGGGAGGAAGCAACGTGTAATTAACTGTTCTTGTAATTTGACTTAGTTCTGACCAAGTTCAAAGTTAACTGCGCTGCAATTTGCTTGTGGTTGAAGAAGGAGGGGGGATAAGGAACAAGGGACAATTGTAACTGACAGTGGGCCGCACCCAGTGGCACATGTGTGTAGAGTATGTTGTGTGTGTTGTGTTCTCTGTTGTGGTTCGCGTCGTCACTTGCATTTTATTTTGACAGTTCATTTGTCACTACTCTTGATTTGCCTGCCCTCGTTGCATTACTATATGTATATGTGGGTCTCTCGCATATGGTGGCCACCCTGGCGCAGATGTGTTGACAGCCCAACCCACACAATTCAGCTGACAGTTCGGTTTCAAAGAGATCTCTCAATTGGGTTGGCTGCATAAAAAACGATCTACTCAATTGCCGCTGAATGCATAGGGTAGCTAATGAATGAGCAGGCCACGTTGCAGGAGTTGTCGCTATATTAAGTCAACTCTTATTTATTCTTGTAGTAGTCTGTTATGTATAATGTGACAAGTCAGGTTATAATTGATATATGGTTATTGGTCTAAATTGAACCTTATGCCATGAAACTATATGTAGAATATACATAAGGCTTTATGAAAATTATAAGGCTCAATTAAGTCGAAATATATCAATTTTAATAAGTCACTAATGGCTTACGAATGTATTTTAATACAGCTATAATATAAGGTTAGACTTTATCTTGTACCATAATTATATAAGTACTCTCTTCTAATTATTTATTTATTTTGTTTAAATTGCGATAAACTAAAGATTTGATAAATTTAGCTAAGCAATTTGCTTAACAACGAATAATTTGGTAAGTTTATTATAGTCAGAATATAAGTCGATAGATTCTATGCAACCTGGACTAATATATCATTCTTTCTCTACTTACTTTATATACCAAGTTTGATAAAGAATAACTTCATAAGTAGTGTCCCTCGAGCCCAACTCGGGAAGTGCTTAGGTGCCTCTGCTAGTATCTATGCTCTATTTCAATATCTTCTTCAAAGTTGCGAAGCAAAGAGACCTTTTTGAGTTCTCAATCATAAACTAATCCTAACTGATATATCAAATAATTGTTGCCTTTATTCTCCACTGTCAGCAGTTACCTTTCTGATGTTCTAACTAAGCATATTCCGTCTGACTTTTAAATTGTTTAACGTACCCAGCTCAACTGTGTTGTCTCCCGTGTAGCCGCCTCACAATACATATTTCCATATATACGTATCTTAGCTTACATATTTATATGCATGCAGATGGGATACGCAGCCAAATTTATTAGTCTGTAATATTTGTTTTCCCCTCTTTTGTGTGGCATCGTTGGCATCGGACCCCGACAATGACCTCAGCTTGCTTTTGGTTAGCAGAATCACCTGCAGTGCGGCCGGAGTCAGCCAAGCGGAGGTTTCAATAATGCAGACATGCCCCTCTCTCTCTTTCTTTCTCTCTCTCTTTCTTTCTCTCTTCTCTGCTGGTGCCTCCTCAATATGTCGAACTGATTTTGAATGATGCATTTGCTTTGTTACTTGGGGCCCTTTGGGCTTGCCGAGTGCATATGATGTATGGCACGAGTGTCAGAGTTAACTCAAGTTATGGCGGCTACCAGTATTGGCTTATTCTCTTCTTCCATTACCTCTTCAAGCAGCTGCAGAAATAATTAAGAACACGTCAAAACAAACTGTAAGTAATGCACATTAAAGAAACTCTGTGAACAGGAATCTTGGAACAAAATGAAGTGAAAGAAAAGTTTATGAAAAATACTTTTTAATGTTAAATTGGCGAATTTAAAACTGAGAACTTATTGTAAATTTCAATCATTTATTAATATAAAAGTAAAAGCTATTTGATTTCAAGTATTTCCTGAATCTTTTGTTATAATGAATACATAAACTCAACTATTTAATAACGGAATATTTTTTTTTGGATTGTCTTATTCTTAACTCAGTTTAAACTAAAGATTATAATGCCTCTAATATCATCAATGTAATGCCAAAATAAACTGGAATTACTGTTGAAACATTTATCGATTGCAACTCGACAGTTCCAGTTTCCATAGAGAATCGCCCATCCACAGTGGGAACAAGTTCACTTTATGTCAGAGCAATAAACACAACATGTGATTTGGATTCTCAACGCATGGAGAATTATGTAGATTTGTGCTTTCGACAATGGGGAAAACTGTAAACATGTCGCATAAATTTAATTAATTACAATTTCTTTATCCAATCGACCCAGTTCGAAGGGGTCCATGGTAATCGTTTTACGATCGCACAGCAGCCGCCTACAGATCTACGAGATTAGGAGAAAGAGGCCCCCAAATCCCCACGAATCTTCATTGGAATCACTTGATCACAGTTCGCTGCGATTCGATTTGGATTCTGTTTTCTTTATGTTACGACGCGTTGGGCCATTTCTTATTCAAATTTGATTTAGTTTGTGAGGGTCTAGAGAAGCAGGGAGGGGGTTGACCGCCTTTGGCAGCTCATTAAGAAAGTTGTTCCGCATTCATTTTTTATCGCCGCTTGTCGCCCCGCCATTGTTGTCCGCTGATTATCTTGAGCTTTTCCCCGACTTCTTTCCCGTTTTTCTTTTTTTTATGGCCTCGCGTTTATTTTACCTAAATGTTTTGATAAGTTTCTTCCCGAAAAGTCAGCCCTCTTTTCTTCGGCTGTTGTTCTGGCCATGTTCTGCTTTGGTAGTTGTGAAATTTATGGGGCATCGTTTGTCATTTGGTTTATGGCTTGTTTAAGCCAGCGGAGAGATCAAGCTAACAGCTAGATCTGGCTAGATGTGGCTAGATCGTTGGGTTAGAGTTTGGATTGAGAGAATCTGAAGACCAATGAAGATCGTTTTCACTAAGAAAAGCAATATGTGAGGTACTTAAATGGGTAATAACTGTAGGAGGCGTGTTTTAGTTCGATTTTCAGAGATTTAAAGAATAATTTAGCAGAAAATGACTGTTTATCTTATCAATGTTGGTTGCACAATGCGCATTAGATGTTTAATTAAGCTAAACTAAGTTGAATAGAGCAAGAAGAATGTGATCTCCTCCTTTTTTAACACTCTTAAGTTCTTTGAAACTTATCTAATGCAGATCTTCCAGTCTTTAAAAACCCTTATCAATCGATAAACCAAAGCAGACCTCTTTAGCCTTATCGCGCCTTTCACTTTCGAATCTTTTTTCTATCTGCCTGATTCTCAGCTACTTGTAGACAGCGCTCTCTAAGAAGGGGAACTAGACGACATCGAGATGCATTGGTAATATATACTATAAACCATAATTTTTTTATGGCTTCCAAGTTGCCCCCACCCTTGGCTAGACAGAGTGGGGGATATTGTATTTATGTGAGCCATAATTTCAACATTAGGGCATCATAAAAACGTCATGATTATTTTAAAACTCATTTTCCTTTCCTGCGTTTGTTATTTTTCTCTCGCTCTCTCTCTCTCGCTTTTTTAAGCACAAATTACGAAAAAAATTCATTGAGAAAGCAACGAAAAGAGCAGCGCAAAAGAAAATATTTTATTAACACTTTGTTCCAATGAAGATCAATATTATTTTTTTAAACGCAGAGCGCCGGGCGAACTTCCTCGAACGAGTTGAGGTTGGGAAATGAACAGAGCAATGGAAGGGGGTTCGGTGGAAGGGGGCACGGCGTGTTGGCCTCTGGGGGCTGCTGGCATATATCAAACAACGAGAGGGAAATTAATTTAAAATTCTCTTCCCTTTTTCCCATTTCCCACTTTCCCATTTCCACGCGCTTTAATTGTACAATAAAAACATCAACGCCCTGTCGATAAGTTGGAGCGGCTCCTTCGAAACTATTCTGCGGTAATTTGTTTATTTTAAATTATATTCGTTGAAGTTTTTATATATTCCGCTTCGATCATAAAGTCGGCTGAGTTACGAGTTCAGTTTTATAAACAAATAAATCGCTCGTCGCTTGCAGAATCGAATGAAGGAACTTCTAAACCTTCTTCAATGGAGCACAGCGCCGCCTAGCGTTGATTTGTTGCATTTCTCTGGGGTTTCCTCACAGTCTCCATTTCATTCACTCTACTTCTCTCTCTCTCTCTCTTTCTCGTGCTAGGTAATTACCGGTCATTAATAATATGCAGATGTGCTCAAGCTAAACGAGCCTCAAATTTCATTTCGGTGTTTCTGTTCCTGAACATTTCCCGTTGATGTTGTGTTTATGTTTTTATGGGATGCCCAAACCGAAACCAAGTACAAGTATTTTTCAAGTGCCAGCTAAAATAATGTATAAGGGAAAAAATAAAAAATAATAATATTTTTTTCCCCATTCGCCACCCTTGACCCCAAGGGAGTTTTTACCGTAACATTTTTACGATGGGAATTCTCCTGCATGGGCACTTATTACCTGAGTGTGCTCTCGAGAATAGGCGGGGAACGGATGAAGCTGAGCAATGCACTGGGGGGAAGGTCTTGGAATTTAAGCGGGGAAATATGTGCAGAGGAAGAAATATTACGAGGAATTCCAGCTCATATCAGTATACTTTAATTATAGCAGCGCTGCAAAAAATTTATTTACTTTATTTTGCCTAAAGAATGATTAGTCACCGAGAGAACCATACTACGACCCGGGAGGGTCTTATCATGAGACCAGTCTCCGTTTTTTTTTTTTTGGGAATTAGGCTTATGACTCAATCTCTTGATAACACCTAATCTGGTTTCAAATGCCGAAAACTTGCTTTATTTTTAGGTTAGCTAATATATATTTAGTTGTATTGAAAATACATTTCGATTTATTCGGTCACAAGTTATTATAATTATTATTTTTAACATAGTTTTTATTTCCAGGCATATCAAAGAACTTATTATAAGAATTGTTCAGTTTTTTAAGAACTCAACAGAAGTGCCAAACTATATACGAGCAACAGAGTCATTGTGCCAAGCGCATTAAACAGATTAAAATTTGAAATTCTCAGCTCGGATATGGACTTTGTTGTTATATCCAGTAATCTGAATGACGTTGGGTTGGTTTATACTAGTTTTCAATATGTTTGTGTTCTTTATTATGTGAATGAATACTGTTGAATTCTAGTAATCCAAGCAATAACACGTGGTATCTTAAAGTCAAGCGAGCTTTTATAGAATATTCTCTTTATTTCCTCTTCTCCGGATTCCAAACTAACCAACTGACAATTTAAATCAACTGTTGACACTAATCAAGAATACTTCTGCGAAAATTAATTTAAGAATGTGTTTTATAAAACTTAATCACATGTTTTGTATCTCATGTTAAATTTGACGTTTTGCATTCTTCTTGGCATCATTTAAAAGATATATATTTTTATAATATATAAACACTTTTTAAACATGCGTTGAATGAAAAGAGACGTCGAAGTCTGGGAGATAAGAAAATAAACATTTCAATATTGATTTCATGAGAGCCCGCGAGCAGTACGCAAATGTATTTCAATCGGAGCACATCGTATTCAGACTTTATTATGATTAACTTACTTAGTATATTTGGTTTATTTTTATGCGTCTGGCTGAGTTCAGCTCAAGCAGGAGAGATATGTACTGGCAATGGAAAGTACTGTGTGTATAAAGACATGTGTTTAAACGGCAAAATAGAAAAATCTGCTGTGCGTGTCTTACTTCGTCTTTCTAAATCACACGAAAAATGCTCTAAGTACGAGGTCTGCTGTTCCGTTGAGCCAAGGAAGCCACGCTCTCTACTTCAACAATATGGAGTGATCTGTAACAGGCCTGGAGATCATTGTGTGCCTCAGGAGGCATGTATTGATGGCTTTATAGATAAAACCGCCGGCGTAATAATAAAGCCTTTTATGAAACAAGACAGATGTGGTTTGAATGAGGTCTGCTGCCAGGAAAGTAAACAGGTAAGCAAGAAAATGTGGAGAAATTAAATCATTTTAATTTTATATTTTGCTAATTTTATTTAATTTTTCGCAAAAGAAAAACATTTGCACTGGCGCTGATAAGCACTGTGTGCCTGAGAAGACGTGTACAAACGGCACTATTGATACAAGTGGTGGAGGAATCTTAAATCCTATGTCCAATGGACCAGTGGAGTGCTCCGAGAGTGAGGTCTGCTGCTCATATCCTGTACAGGTGAGGCATAACTTTATGGCTGTGGCACAAAATCCTTACAAGATTATTAATCCAATTATTATCTTACAGCCCAAAAAGGAAGTCGACTGTAGCGGTGTTGGAAAAGTCTGTGTTGCTGAAAACATATGTGTAAACGGCATTATAGATAAAGGTGGTCGCAATGTCCTAATTCGTCGTATGAGTGGACCAGAGAAATGCGCTGAGAGTCAGGTCTGCTGCTCACTTCCAGCACGGGTGAGTGATCTTTTAGTACTGATGCTTAAAATTCGATTAAAACCCTTGCTAAAGATATTATAATTTAAAACACAAGTTTGCGGCGTACCTTGGGAGCCTTCTTTGAGTCCATGAAGTACATTTATTCTGTCCGTGTGTCCCCCTGTCCGTATATCTGTCTTTTGAAAAAAACTCACCTAATCAGTGCCAAATGACGATCGTAGAATATAGAACTACTCGCATGCCTAAGGAAATCTTTCGCTCACATCTTCTTTATCGATTATTTTCTTGCAGATGCCGAGAAAAAAGATGTGTACTGGTGGAAAGACATGTGTGCTTAAGCATCTATGTGTTAAAGGCACGGTAAATACAAGCGGTATTGATGTAATAAATATACGTACTCCAAATCAACAAATATGCTCTGAGGAACAGGTCTGCTGTAAACTTCCTGCGCGGGTGAGTAATCTTGTAGTACTTATACTTATTATATATTAAGTTCTTGTTCTAGATCTAGTTTTTATTTATCGATTCTCATCTTTTAGAAGCCGAAAAAAGAGACGTGTACTGACATTGGAAAGACATGTGTGCTTAAGCATCTATGTCTGAACGGCACTGTAAATACAAGGGGTATCGGCGTCATAAATGAACGTACTACAGAGCAAAATATATGCTCTGAGGATCAGGTCTGCTGCACACTGCCTGTGCGGGTGAGTCATCTCTCCTTAAACTCAGCGTATGATTTATATGATATTAAGTTTATAATACTCTTGAGGAAGGTATATAAACTTTGACCAATAGCTTGCACCACACCTTAGAAGACATCTCTTAGCCTATAAAGTATATTTATTCTGTCTGGGTGTCCGTCTGTCCGTATGCCAGTCTGTCCGTCCGTTCCAACGCAAATAGTTGCTCAGTTTTTAAGACACCTTGATGAAACTTGGTACACATGTTTCTAATTGCTACATGCTGTATATAAGTCAGAATGAGCCGGATGGGACTGATATATCGTAAAGCTGCCATACAAACTATCGGCCTATTTTTGTTATTTGTCAAGATATTGCAACCGAATTCACTTCATTGAACCTCTTATAAAATTTCATAGAATAAAATATAGCTGATGGGAAAATATAAAACTATCGGATGCCAAAGTAAAACTTTCGTGCTCCTTTTTTTTATCGATTATTTCCTTGCAGAAGCCGAAACAAGAGACTTGTACTGATAATGGAAAGACGTGTGTGCTTAAGCATCTATGTGTGAACGGCACTGTGAATACAAGTGGTATCGATATCATAAATGAACGTACTTCAGAGCAAAATATATGCACTGAGGATCAGGTGTGCTGCGCATTTCCTGCACAGGTAAGGGAAACATATTGACCAATATACGGAAGGTATTATTTATATTACATTGCATTATTTATCAAACAGAGATATACATCGCCAGAAGCCAATCCAGCCCAGGAATGTGGTGAAGGAAATCCAGAGGGACTAGAGACCAAGTCCGAAAACGCCATTGTGGGAGAGGCGAAGTTGGGCGAGTTCCCATGGATGGTGCAAATCTTGGAAAGGATTATATCAGAGGATTCGTTCGAAGAAGACATACAGTGTGTCGGCAGTCTAATAGCTGCCAACAAAGTTGTGACTGCTGCCCACTGTATCGTGAACTTGACAGAGTCTGAGCTTTATGTCAGAGCTGGCGAATGGAATCCGAATGCATTGACGGAGCCATTTCCACACACGGATCGGCTCGTAGAGAAAAGGGTTATTCACGAAGAGTTCGATTATTGGCATCCACACTCCGACATTGCCATACTCACGCTGGAAGCTAACTTTCTACTGAGCAAACACATTAACACCATCTGCTTGCCCCAACCAGACACTAAGTTCGATAATTCACGCTGCATTGTTGCGGGCTGGGGAAAAAGAAGTAGGTCTGACCCGGAAATTTGGATTACGCTGAAGAAGCTCGAAGTGCCTGTTGTGAATAGCGTGACTTGTCAGAGGCAACTACAAGTGCCTTTCTCACGCCATTTCAAATTGCACAGTAACTTCATTTGCGCCGGTGGTGAGAGCCAAAGCACCTGCGATGGCGATGGTGGAGCTCCATTGATGTGTCCCATAGCTGGCTCGAATCGCTATGAGCTGGCGGGCGTGCTCTCCTACGGCTTCGAGTGCAATGTTAAGGACGTGCCAGACTTGTATGTCAATGTGCCAGCAAAGCAAGCCTGGATTTTAGAACACATGAACGATTAATGTGATCGAATATAAAGAAAGAAGGAACAGCCTTGAATTACGTTCGATTTTCTTTAGAAAGAAGTTTTTAAATTTATAATTTTAATAAATTATTTTAATTATAATTTATTATTAAAGTAAATGTTAAATTAAATATAAAATGAATCACTAGAACTTCATTGGATCGTTTGTAGCTTTATTTAATGAAAGTCCGTTCCGAGAACAAATTGCTTGCGTAATTTCAACTATGATATCGGCCACGCAAACTGGCAATTGCAACATTTTGTTGCACGTTAAACAGGCTGTGCGAGTCCATTGCGATGTGCAATACGCGTAAACTGGACGACAGAAGCAGCTGTGTCGCTGCACCATAGTGGCAATTTTGTGCGGCATCCTTGGGTTAATGAATTGTGTGTCCGCTTAATAAAATAAAATTTTATTACGGCTGCAGCTGTTGCACGTTGCAACTAATGAATAAGTGTAAATTCTAATGAAAAAGCGTTAAGGCAGCGACAATAAAAAGCGTAAGCGAGTAAAACGATGGCAGAGGAGACAGCGTGAGAGAGAGAGGGGGAGAAGGGAAAGAGAGAGAGGGGGAATGTTAAAGAATGCCAACTATGGCGAAAATTCAATTAAAAATGTAAAACAACTCTAAAGCGCGATGGACACAGTGAAAGAGGGTGAGAGAAAGAGAGGAGAAGGGGGAGTGGGGAGAGATGGTGGACAAGGGGAAGGCGTGGAAGCACTGGCAGCTGATGGAGCGCAAGAACGCAGGAGACAACGCAAACGAGCAACACAACATGCAATTAGAGTAGGATGAAACAAGCCAGGCAAAGAGTGATAAAGGGGGCGTAAAGAGGGAGCAGGAGAGGAGGTAAGTGCAGGAATTGCGCATGGGCACAGTTGGCTTTGATTGCTCAATGCACACCCCACACCCACACACACGCACCCTTTGCCCACCGCATATTTATTGTATCGTGGCTTTAGTGCGAATAGTTCCCGTTCGCATAACGCCTATGGAACGGCTCTGCTCCGTCCAGCGAAATTGACAAAGAACCTGGTTAAGCCCCAAACAGCATCTGCCGCAGCTGCATTGTTGTGCCCACCTCCTCCCCCCTCCCTGGCACACGCACACACAATGTCATGGGGGGATTTGCATTGAATGGCCGTGGTAAAAAAAAGAAACACGCGAAGGCTACGCAGCAAAAAATAAACACTGCGAGTTGAGGTTATGTGCCGCATAAAGGTAAATATTGTGAATGCCGTAATCCACTCTAAACTATCCGACAGTCCGGCGCATAACAATTAAAACTCAGCCAGCGCGTATAACAATGCACTCTATAAAGAAACTGCGCGTTACACAACACTATTAAGGTTTTTATTTGCAAACTGTGTTTATAGGTATATCATATACATAGTTCTTAATAGGTTGGTGGATTGAGAATTCATGAGGTCCATTTCGTTTTGTAACTCTTTTGATAAGTGAAGTTGATAAATATGTATGTATAGCATTACACAGTGTATCTGAAGAATTGTATGGTCAGAAAACAATTTTTGAAATCTCTCTATACTTTTTAATGATATTAAATAAAATTTATCTTAATTAACAAGCACTTCAAGTTTAATCGAGCGCGATTAATTGTGATACATCTTTGTCACATAAATTTTTCATGATTTATTTTCTGTTGCATACTTTGCAGGCAAGCAACTAAGCACTGAAAAAATGGGTTGCGGTACAAATGTATCTTAAAGATACAAATGTACCTTTCGCATACAAATTTCTCAAAAACTAAAAATCGGGTTGCGGTAGATATGTATCTTATAGATACAAATGTATCTTTCGCATGCAAATTTCTCAAAAACTAAAAATCGTGTTGCGGTACAAAAGTATCTTAAAGATACAAATGTATCTTTAGCATACAAATTTCTCAAAAACTAAAAATCGGGTTGCGGTACAAAAGTATCTTAAAGATACAAATGTATCTCTCGCATACAAATTTCTTCAAAACAAAAAATCGGGTTGCGGTACAAATGTATCTTAAAGATACAATTGTATCTTTAGCATGTAAATTTCTTCAAAACTAAAAATCGGGTTGCGGTACAAAAGTATCTTAAAGATACAAATGTATCTTTAACATGCAAATTTCTTCAAAACTAAAAATCGGGTTGCGGTACAAATGTATCTTAAAGATACAAATGTATCTTTAGCATACAAATTTTTCAAAAACTAAAAATCGGGTTGCGGTACAAATGTATCTTAAAGATACAATTGTATCTTTAGCATGTAAATTTCTTCAAAACAAAAAATCGGGTTGCGGTAAAAATGTATCTTAAAGATAGAAATGTATCTTTAGCATACAAATTTCTCAAAAACTTAAAATCGGGTTGCGGTACAAATGTATCTTAAAGATACAAATGTATCTTTAGCATACAAATTTCGCAAAAACTTAAAATTGGGTTGCGGTACAAAAGTATCTTAATGATACAAGTGTATCTTTTGCACACAAACTTCCCGAAAACTAAAAATCGGGTTGCGGTTAAAATTTATCTGAAATATACAGATGTATCTTAAGCATACAAATTTCTCAAAAATTAAATATCGGGTTACGGTACAAATGTATCCTAAAGATTCAAATGTATCTTTAGCATACAAATTTCTCAAAAACTTTAAATCGGATTGCGGCACAAAAGTATCTTAAAGCTTCATTAATAGGTTTCATTTCAATTAAATCATTTGCAAGGTTCCAGTTACTCTGTTTACCAGAAATGAACTATCTAGCAACAGAATTACGCTAGCAATTAGGGCGGAAGCGGGCGTGGACAAAATTTAAAACAAACCTAATTCATAGCCAGCTTCTGTTCAAGTATTATATATTAATAATCTTAACATATACCTTTAACAGTTATTATTAATTGTTAATTAAGTAAATCTTTTCATACACTTGTGCTCAAATTCCGGACTTTAATTTATGTGGAAAGTTAATTGTCTGTTTTCTATCTTCCCATTCGTGCATTCAAGCTGACTTCTTTCTCTCCTCCTCTCTCCACCTCGCTCTCACTTTCAGTAGCTATAATTTTTAAAGTACTTTTTCTTATCTCTCACATCCTTCTTATTATCCTCCTCTTCTGCACCCCTTTCTTAGACTCTTCTGCGCGTCTGCTACCCTCAAGTCTTGCTCGTCGAGATTTATTTGCCGAGATTTTGAAAGAGTTGTTGCCGTTTTGCCGGCGCCTCGCGATTATACAGTGCATTGAACGCGGCCGTCCATTAATTACCAGCAGCTGTTCCGAATACTCCACTGTCTTCCCCCTTCCCCTTTCTGTTAATTTAACCCCCAATTCCCTATTCTATCTTATACAAACCGCATTTTTGCCTATGCATGAAATATTATTTTCGAGCTAAAAAGGAAAATTGGAAAGAATTTTTCCATGTCATATTATTGGGGGGAAAAAAATACGCGTAGGTGTACGGCACGCCTCGGATTTCCATAATTGTGGTTCTCTACCCGTTTATGAGGTGACAGAGGGAGAGGTTGCTGTAGTTTTTATGGCGGTAAAGACATTAAAACTGTCAAAGCGGCGGCGCACTTAATTTGATACTCGAGTGCGGCATAATTGGAACAGAGCCCCACAACATGTGTCCAAATGGGTATACACGACTACGAACATACGAACATCCGAACATGGGTGGCCCCACAAACAAATCAAGGGGGGCGTGGGAGTGACTCCTTCCTGAAAACAAAAACACAATTCGAAATGGGGAGACTGTTCTATTTATATGCCCTGCATTGTGTTGGCCTTAGCCTAAACCTGAATAAACATTTGACATGTCTCGCCGTGTCACGGAAATCTTTGTTAATTTGTGGTTTCGATTTCTCATCATAAATTGTTTATTTTTAAATGATGTGACAGCGCGCGGCGCCCAGAGCCAAAGGGAGAGAAGATCGATGTTACAATTACCTTATTATACCCCTTACCAAAATGGTCAAAATAGGGTATACTAACTTTGTGCAAATGTATGTAACAGGCAGAAGGAGGCGTGGGAGACCCCACAAAGTGTATATATTCTTGCTCAGCATCACTAGCCGATTCGATAAAGCCATGTCTGTCTGTCTGTCTGTGTGTCCGGATGACCAGATTAACACACAGATCTCAGCTATTATAAAAGCTAGAGGCACCAAATTTGGCATAAAGAATTTTGTTGATCCGGGACAGGTGAAGTTTATTTCAAATGTTGGGTGCCACGCCCACCGCCCCCAGAAACCAATAATTTGATCTTTTAAGCTGATTTGTGAGCGACATATATCGATACAACATTCTGAGTAAGACCATACTTGGCTAATTATAATACCTACATAACGTCTCTCTCTCTCTTTCTCTCTCTCTCTCTCTTTCTCTCACTCTCTCTCTCCTTCTACCCCTTTCTCTCTCCTTCTCTTTCTTTCTAAGTGCACTATTACAATTTGACTGCCAAGCTGTTTGGGAAAATCCCTTCCATGCCTCGCCTACTTCTATTCCCCAGACTTGTTCTACTGCCTGTGACTTTTGCTATTTCCCTCTTCTACTCCCCACTTCTTCTACTGCCTCTTCCCCCTCACCACCCTCTACTGCTCCTAGTTTTTGCGCTGTCCTCGCTGTTGCTGCCAACTTTGGCACATTCTTATCGAAATCTCGCGCATAAATCAGAATCACAATTCGCACTCGCCATGCCACATGTGGAGGAGCCTCGCCTCGTGTAGCAGCCGCGGGCCACAGTGGCGACTATTCCCACGCTTTTTGTGCGCGCACACACACTCACCCAACACACACACCCGACACACGCACAGTCATAAAATTTGCCACCCAAGGGCAGCCAGTAAGGAGGAGACGAGGCTGGTCATAAAGCAAGCGACGCCAATGTCCTCTTGAAGTGAAGAGAGCGAGCGCACATAAAAAAGTTCTTCAACGATATAATAAACAATTTCCTGATAAATTGACAAAAGGCTGGGCATGCCACACCCCTCTCCACTGCCCCTGCGTACGTGTCGAACTCATTGGCATGCAAAGAGAGTGACGAGTTAAGTTGCAAAATTTATGGATTTTAAAATGTAAGCGAAATATTTAAAAGCCAAATGCGACGGAGACGGACGTGTCTAATGTGCGAATGCAGCTGGGGAGGGCTGCTAATGAGACGCCTGCCTGACTGGCTGACTGCCACGCCCCCGTCTCTACTACTGCCTCTATTCATGCCTCTAACTCTAGCCCAGTCCCTGCCTCTATATCTACCTCTGCCTCTTCTCCTCTTTCCCAGCCTCCCTCTCTTTCTTCTCCGCCCCGTCGATTGCTTTGCTGCACGCTGCATTGTTGCACAAATAACTCAAGTTGCAACTAATTACGACGCATTTCGTACTTTACAACTACAGCAATAAATTTCAAGCGTGTCCCCTGACACGACGCGTCGCCCATGTTGCAAGTTCGCTGCCAGTCAGTGCCTGCCTCTGTTGCTGATTTGTTTTTTTTACAGCATTTAACACGCCTCGTCATCATATTCGGAAGCAATGCATCATTCAGCCAAGAGGCCGCTAGGGTAGAGGGGGAAGGTGGAGACGGTGCATGCGTCATGGCAACGCAGGCACTTGCCGCAAATTGGTTCGCCTTGGGGGGACGACGACGACTTCGTGTTCGTTAGAGTTGCATGTGCAAATTTTGTGCATGTTGCGACGTTTACAAGCGATGTCCAAGGGCGCAAGGGAGGCAGAGGAAGGGGAGGGGGGCTGTTGTTGGACACTGCAGGTCAGGTAGCTGAGCAAGTTGAGGCGGAAGATGTCATCGTCAGCGGGCTGACAGCGCGCTTATATGAAGTGTAATTGGGGCTAATGCAATGTGAGAAGGGGGGCGGAAAGGGGGAGGTAGTGAGTGGACATAAATGTAGCATAATTAAGGTAGAATTTTCTGGAACGTTGTACAACACATAAAAACAGTTAACATCTGTTAATCCCGCAGTTTAAATCTGCTTTTTACCTCTGCCAGTTAATCAATATGCATTGCACTGCACGAGCAAACACGCATAGAACAACATTTTTCACACCTGTAGACAAAACCGCAGTTGTCGCCCTGCTACCCCCCCCACGTGACCCCATGGCGACAAATTGGCGACAAATTTGATAATGAGTTGTAGGTTGTAGTTAGTGCAATCCAGTCTGTCTCCATTTATATATTCGATTTTAATTGTAAGTCAAACATCGCAACAACTGCCGGTCACGCACGCCAGACCCCGTGAGAATGGGAAGCGGGAGGAACCCAGTCTAAAACCAAAACTAAGACTCGCTGTAAAGCCCCTAGATACCCCCGGATTGGTGGGCGACGTGCTCCCGTTGCTCGTGCATTGCATGGCCGTTGCATACAAATCGCAGCGGCGACCGACAGACCGACGGACTGACCACGCCCACCTATCGCCTAATCAGGCAAACACATGTGCGCTACATAATTACATTGGAGCTGACTACGTGACCGCCAGTGAAACCCGAAATTAAGAGCACTGACAACAACTACAACACAACAGCAACAATAACATAACAACAACAACTCAAATGTAACAACAACAACAAGTTGAACAAGAGAAAAGTCCGCGTATTATTTTGTCCAAAATGAGGCACTCTGTAATACAGCGGAGTTGCCAGCGCGGCACATGCAACAACACGCAACAGAGGTGTTGCATAGCTGAATAGATGCGGTGCGTGTGCCAGTTTGGTAGCTAGGGATGGACAACACTAATGTGATATGTCAAAAATATAATAATAAGAAATGAAAATTATAAATAAGTTTAACTAAAAAGAAATTTGTAAATTTCTAAAAAAATTAAATTTGATCCCAAGTTTGCAAAGCTAATTCCACTGTGCCTAGTTTTTGCAAGCAAGATAACGGCGGTTCTTTGCTCTCTGAGTGATATTCCTTAACTGCAAGTACAGCAACAACTACTCAGTTTGCTCTCTCAAAATGCTGCTCCAACAACAACAAAGCTTCTGCTCTCTCTGAACTAATGGTGCTTGCTCTCTGAGATGCTCCTTATCTGCTAGAAGAGCAAAACTAACACAGCTGCTGCTCTCCACGTGATGCTCTTGCATACATGCAAAATAATAACAACACAGCCCGTGCTCTCTCTGAACGCAGCTTAGATCAAACGCACACTGTTGCTTACTCGCTCTGATGCATTGCTGCTGTGCCTTGCTTTTGCATGCAATATAACGGCAGCTCTCAGCGCTCTCACAGATGTTACTTATCTGCACTCTTTAATTGACACTTCTCCACGCAAAGCAACAACAAATGTGTGGCGCATCAAATTCACACTACTGCTGGCTCGCTCTTACACATAAACTGTTAATGAGCAGTGAAATAAAGGCAAAAAAAAGGAGTCAGCTAATCATAATTGCTGCTCTAACCTTGCACACATTTAATATGTTTGAATTTAATAATTTACAATTAATTAAAAATATTAATTAAGTGTCAATGTTCTAATGTTCCAAATACATGTGTTAAATAACACTTTTTCATATGTTGCCCATCCCTGGCACGCATTGCACTCATCACGTGCGCGACTGGGGCAGCAACACAAGTTACAACAGTCACAAGAACAACAAGAGCAACAAGAACAACAGCAGAAGAATCACCAGCAAGAACAGCAGCAACAACAATGTCAACAATTGTTACAACAACCGCACAATCAGTTGGCACCCGTCGAGCCCTGTTCTTTCTCTTTTCCTCCCCCCCTGCTCTTACCCCTTGAACTACTTCCTATAATTCGGCTGCGTAAAAATCAGTCACATTGGGGATTCTCGGGTCGCCGAGGCTATTGAAGTTTTATTGGGCTCCGGCGGCAATGTTGCCGTCGCCGAGTTTCCGTTTGACATTTTGTTAACAATTTCGACCACAATGCGTTTTCATTGCATCGCGAATGGCAGTAAGGGAGGGGGAGGTGCAGGGGCCAAGGCAGTCGGAGCATGCGTGTGAATGTGAATGAATGCATGAATGAGCTCGGCAAGCTGCAACGGGACACACTGTTCGAACAATTCGGACGGTCAAAGGGGCCAATCGGTGCCAAGCAGGGGACGGGGAGTGGGGAGGGAACTCAGTGACGAGTGTCGACTGACAGAGAGGGGGAACTGTGGGGCGGTTAAGTTATTGCCCGAATGAAATCAAACGACAAATGTCACGAAGCTAATGAATTGAAACGTGCCAAAGATTTGCCTCGACTGGCTGCAACTGCAACCGCCACACGCGGATGATGATAATGAAGATGACGACAAAGATGATGATGGAGTTGAGAATGATGATGTTGATGTGGCAGCCATGTGGGCGCGTGAGTGTGTGTGAAAGTGGAGCGGGATGCGGCAAAGGAAATCAGAGTGTTGCCGAGTGTGTTGATTAGCGGAGTGAAAAGCTTGTGGAAAAAACAGCTCCAAATTCAGTTGAATTATTTATTTAAAATGAATTAAATTAAAAAAAATAGTATTTTATATGTAAACTACAAAAGAACATGAAGTAAATAATGTTAATTTCTGTAGATTTAATGACAAATTTAAGTTTAATAATGAATTACGAGGGTCGTTTGATAAGTCCATGACTTTTTGTATTTGCCGCGCACCTGCTCTAAATACAACACTGCTCCTGTCAGCAGTTATCGATTAACAGCTGACTGTAAAATTTTGAGAAAGCTGCGTTTTTTGGTTTGCGTTTTATAGGCATTGAAAGCAGACGATCTCGTGAATTTTAACGAAAATGGAGATCGACAGGAGCAGTGTTGTATTTAGAGCAGGTGCGCGGCAAATACAAAAAGTCACGGACTTATCAAACGACCCTCGTATTCAAAAGTGCAAAGATAATTGAAACAGTTCGAATATTTTCTGCAGAGTTCAAAATAATTTGATTTAAATTATTATATAATTACTCATTGTACTATATATATAATCATATAATTATTCATTGTACTATATATGTATATTATCATATAAATTATAAATGCATAAGTATTTGACAAACGAATAAAACATACAGAATATCAGAAAAGTATTTAATTATTAACTACAAAAGGCAGAGTCAAAATGAAACTTAAAGAACTTTTTTATACATGTTATATATTTAAATATATTATATTAATATTAATATATTTATTCCTCAATTTTAAACTTTAAATACACAAAGTAATTAGTTATAATTTCCTAATTATCTCTTATAAGATACCATATTTAGTCCCTTCTTAAAGAAAACTCACTAAGATGCTCAGCTTGTGTCGCTTGCTAATTCAAGGGGCCGCAAAACTAGATGTCTTGCTCGGGCACGGGGGACCCTTGAGCCTCGTCTGGTGGCCCATCAAGGTAATATGTTGATCCGCGGAAGCCTTTTGGCTTAATGCTTATCTCAGGGCAAATCTTCAAAGTGAGTGACATCGCGACGGCGCTGCCTGCCTCAGTTTGCTCCAGCTGGTTGAGCAAGGACAAGGACACGCAGCACCCCCTTTTCCCTCCTCCCCCTCTGCCTGCTCCCAATGGGCAGCAGCAGCACGAAGTGGGCAGAATGCAACGTGGCTTCCTTTCTCTCGCACTCGAGAATGCCATTGCAATTCCGCTGCCATTCTTTAGCGAATGCTTCAAGCACTTTCCATTGTGGATCCTTGCCAGCAAAGCAGCCAAGCAGTTGGGGCAGCAGCCGGCACTTGTAAGCAGCAGCAGCAGCAGCAGTAGCAGCAGCACGAGGCAGCCAGCTTGAGGGGGCGTGCTCGGGTTGTCGCCCATTGTCAGTGCAACTTTTGTTGCAAGACTCGCGTCGCTTTAATCTTAAACATGCCAGCGGAACACTTGAGCATTGTCAAGTGGTTGCCAGCTGCCAGCTGCCAGGTCGACAGAGTACACACTCCCCTGTCCCCTCTCCTTCTCTCATCCTTTTCTCTCAGCCCCCACCCACGCAGATAGCAGCAGCAGCAGCCTCCCGTTGCCACCTACTACCCTGCTTGTCTTCCCTCTTGCCTTGCTGACTTGAGCTGCAGCTTGAGCTGCTCGTTCCCCTCTTGGCTTTCGCTTTAAGACTCTGCTTAATTTCCATTTCATGCCACGCCCATCTCCGCCTCAAGCTCAACTAAATCCTTTAGTCATTTCAAGTGTTTATCTATATCGTTTACCACAAGCTCCGATGTTGCCTCGTCGAATTCGCTTGCTCCGATTCCCATTCAGTTTTCCCCCATTTTCCATTTCCTTTTCGCGCCTGCACTCAATTTGTTGTGGTAACCCTGAAAAGAGGGTATATTTATTTTGGCCAGCAGTTTGCAATGCATCTTAGGAGAGATCTCTGACCTTATATAGCATACATTTTAAATCAGCACCAAACAATCCATGGCTGACTTTGATGAAACTTGGCACAAATGCTTCTTATTGCTGCATGCTGTAAATAGGTCGGAAGACCATACAACCTAAAGGTCGTTTTTTGTTAATTGTTAAGATATTGGGACCAATTTAGTACATGGAACTCTTTCTACAATACGAGGTGTTATGTTTGTTATGTTGAACATCTGTACCAAGTTTCATGAGTATTGCATTTTTTGTTTGGTTGTGAGAGGCGTAAAGGTTAATTTTGACCAAACGAACCGTCGCATGAACACCGCTCAAGAACTGTTGAATGAAGTCAACGATGAACTAGATTTACTCAAAACAGTCATAGCTGGTGACGTATCATAAGTATATCGTTATACCCATGGTTATGGTTATATTTATAACATAAAGCTGCCATAGGAAAAATCAGAAAAATTAAAATTTTTTTTTAAAAGGTGTGTATTTGTATCAATGAATACTCAAACAATTTTATTAAGTTCTGCAATTTAATGTATAATTGCATAGAAAGCAACCAATGAGTTAAGAACTGGCAAGAGTATAAGACCTTCGTCATTATGTAGGTTACTTCTCATTCCGCCTTGTTGTTGTTTTGGTTTTTCGGTTTTCGAGTTTCGGCTTTGGGTTTTCCCTTTTTTGGCATGTGCGCATTTAATTGAAATTTCCCAACACGCCCAACGTTTACTAGCTAGTACAGTAGCCACGCCCACTTTTTACGCACTACGCGCGGCTCTCTCGACTTGAGCGAAAATTTTAATTAAAATTTTCGCAGCGCTTTGTCGTTTCTTCTTTCTCGGCGCGGATTCTTTTTCCGAGAGCTTTAAAGTGTGAAGTTCCAAGACACTTCCAGCGGGGGAGGGGGGGGAGGTGAGAAAGAGGGGGGACTTGCTGTTTGCCTACCCTCTCAGCCAACCCTTTGGGGCGCCGCTGCTTGACAGCCGCTGGTAAAATATTTAACATGCAAATGAGTTTGGCTCTGCATAAAGTTTCGCTTTAAATGTGTTTATTTTAGTTGCCACGCCCACCAGCACCCGCGCCCCGTTGCGGATTCCTCGATGCCTCGTTAAAAAGAGTTACAAAGTTAGTGAATATTTTAACACTTCTTCGTTGCGTTTAACATTTATTTAGCCGGGGCCACTTTCGCGGCTGCCACGCGGCGCCTTTGCCTAGTTCCTTCAGCTCCTCACTGATCTCTCTCGCATCGACCACTGCCCTTTGCCCTTTTGCCTGGCCACGCCCCTTGACTTTTTACATGTTAATGAGTTTTTAAATTCCAATGAGTTGCGTCCTGTTGGCCTAAGCAAGCATGGCAAGCTTTGATTTTCAGTTTGCCTTTTCATTTCAGGTAAAGGAAATTTCCCTTTTTCCCGAAACTCCAACATGAGTATCCATGTTCCCGAAAGTTTCTTTGTTTAAACTTTGACTAAGATGGGCAAATGAAACTAGGTAGAAGACGAAACACTTTCCATCAATTAAGTAAAGGAAACTACACCCAAAGTTTGAATGTAATAACAGTGTGTAGGGCGAAATAGTTTCAGATTGTGTGGCGTTAATCAAAGTTAGTTGGGAAATTGAAGAATATTTCTTATATATTCATGAAGTAGAAGGGTTTTGTAACTGCGAGACAGTTGAAAATATAAGGAATTGATATCTGTGATTCGTTCTATACTTCATAAGCTTCAATATATGAAAGTTTGCAGCTTTTTTCGTGAATTTGTTCGTATGAACACTTATATCTCAGCAACTACTCTAGTTAGGACCTTCAATTTTGTTGCCAATGCGTCTTAGTATTGCCCGCAGCTAAAGATGATATTAGCTTTTAGCCACGCCCACTGCCGCCCATGTAAATCGAAAAAAATCAAAATTGCAAGCGTACTTTAGATGATTTTGGAGCTTGTGCTGTACTGAACACCCTTTATTGTAGTGCACTTATACCTCTTGCTAACATTCTTTCTAGCATATTTGAGTTTTTACTCCTTAGTCACTCAAGCTCTGCTCAATCTCATTTTTCTTGCACTTGACTCTGTAATTTGAATTGTTAGCAATATTTTAAGTGTAGCCCGTTGATTAATAGACGACACCCTGACACATGCACAACAACAGTGCTTCACACACACACGCTTAACTCTTCGATCTGCCCTCGTCCCACACGCCTGGCAAGTTTACAACTAGGCGCCAACATTCCGCTTAGCTAAGAGCAAAAAACTTTTTGCATTAGCAGCTGGTTGGGTTGCATGCAACGTTGGCCAACTCAGCAGTCTGCAGCAGCAAGTGTTCACCTTGCTCTACCCTCCCTCTCTCTCTCTGTCTCCCTCTTTCTCTCTCTTTCTCCTGTGTCTTTCGCTTGCTGCCTCTTGCTCTGTCTACTGCTCTGTAAGCTGCTGATGGCAACTGGTGTCTGCAGCATAATTGATTCAGCAGCAGCCAATGCCCAGTTAGGTGTGCGTGTGTATGAGTGTGCGTGTCTGTGTGTGTGTGTTGCCACTAAACGTTTTGCTGACAAGCAGTCACTGCAGCTGTCCCCATCTTCAGCTCCAGCTCCATCTCCATCTCCAACTTCAACTGCAACTCCCACTTAAGTTGCAACTTCTTTGCTTGCCTTGTTCCATCGGCAACTTTTGCCTCACTGTGCCCATCATCATCGTCGTCGGTCCTGTTAGTCAATCAGTGAGTTTTCTTTAGCAACAAATTTTCTAAATGAAAATGCAACATCATTTATCAACATCAAACGGCAAACGGCAGCACATTGGCCGCATCAAGTGGGGCTGCCTGTTGGACGCCTTTGAAGAGCGGGTCCAGTGTGGATGCAGCATGGGACTTAATGGAGTAGAAGCTGCTGCCACAAAAGTTGCTATGCTGCAACAGTGTCGAGTGGTGCCACACCTACCCAGGCCACAAGGCGAACTCATTAGCCGAAAATCAAAGCCAAGTCAAGTCGAAGAAGACTGAAGCGGGATTTGCATGCACTTCATTAGCCACAGCCGCAGCCACAGATGGAGTCGCCTCGCCTCGCCTCGGCCGCCTTGGGGCAAGTGTCCGTTCTTGCAGCGACATCAATGACAAAATTGCCAGTTGTCGTGGGGCGTCTGTTTGTCTTGCAGACAGTCTAGTGGGGGAAGGGGAGGAAATAAATTACAACCGACTCTGTCATTTTGTTTTCCCGCCTCGAGTAGAACAGGAGGAGGGGGGAGAAAGGGGAGCCGGGGGCAACTGGTCGCCCACTTGTTCAGCGCACATTTTGGCTAAATAATTGCAATTTTTATCAGGCGAGCACAATAAATGCCAGGCCAGCAGTCACTTTAGGACTGTCTGGCAACTACAAGTTGTGCACTGCAAGAAATTGGGGGCAGCACTCTGCCAGGAAATATTTAATGCAATGTTAGAAAGCATATAGGGTTATATTTCTATAGATATAAATGTAGAAGATATTTTAGAAACTAGCTAAAGTATATTTATAATTTTATTGCTGTTCTTACGAGACTTATACAACACTGGAAAACTCCAAAACTTCAGCGAAGGTTGAATTATTGAAGTTTAAATCATTTAATAGTATTTACAACTTCTGAAGAGCATTGGTAAAGTATTTATTTATATTTAAACTTTAAAAATCATATGAAGTTGGAAACTGATCTTACAACACTGTTTTTCCTCTATATAAAACTAAAGTTGCATTTCTTGCTAAAACCTGAATTTGTTTATATTTTATAGTATGAAAATAAACAGTTCCTCGCGATAAAATTAAGATTGTTATTTTTTTAAGATCTTTCACAACACTGGAAACAGATTTAGGTTTCTCAAACATCAAATCTTGTTCGCTGCGTTTATTTTTTAGTTTTATTGGGTGTTCGTTTATTTTTAGAATATCAATAAGAAAGTTGGAATAATCACTATATATAATGCCTTTTGCAACACTGATTTTATTAGTAGCTATTATTTCCAGTCACTTTAGTCATATCGACTTTAACTCTATGATTTAAAAATTGTTTTCAGTACATTTGCTGTTTATGATACTGTTTCTATGCTCGCTTCCCAACACTACAAATTAAGTGTGCACTGAAACCTGCTTAGTTTTAATATAAATATGTAGGAAATTTCTCTGAGTGCAGCTGAATCTCCAGCTGGTTATCATCCTCATAGACATCGATGATGTTGTCGGCGAAAGTTGTCGTTGTGGTTTAATGTTTTATTTGCAACAAATTTCTTGAGTGCCGCCGTGTGGCGACGCTGGACGCTCTCCACAGCTCCAACGCTCTCCAGAGCTCCATAGCTCGGGGCATTTAATTGGATTTCTGCCCAAATTGCGTTTATTATTGTGGTCTTTATGAGGTGCGAAGGGGCCAATCATGAGCTCGATTCGACTTGGCTCGCCTTGTCTGAGGCTTTCGGCTTTGACCAGAGTGTAATT
The DNA here is from genome assembly GCA_018151435.1 of Zaprionus africanus. Taxonomy (NCBI): domain Eukaryota; kingdom Metazoa; phylum Arthropoda; class Insecta; order Diptera; family Drosophilidae; genus Zaprionus; species Zaprionus africanus. Next base: position 1,581,340 of record JAECXB010002306.1, on the reverse strand, counting down.
AAGTTTTTGTACGCCATCAAAGTGAGTGTGTGGGCGGGCGAGTGTGTGTGAATGTATGTGAATCTGTGTGAGTGTGTGTGAGTGACTGACTGTGTGCGTTTGTGTGGTTTATCTGCGCGCATAATGCTCGACTGCTTAAAGTCAGCTTTGTCAGACTTAAAGCGACTCTCGCACAAGGTAAACTGTCAGTTCATCAGGCTGACAGGCGAAAAATTTCGTGTCAATTGCAGGACATAAATCAGAAAGCTTCGAAATGTAAATGTAAATGTAAAATGTGCTCCGGCAAATCCAACCAAGCATGTTCTCTCCATACACTTCAGCCTTGGCATGCAGGAGGAGGCTGGAGAGGGGGAAACGGAGGTCGTAAGTACTCGACTTCCACGTAGCAAATGGCGACAATTTGTGAAAAAGAGTCGAGTGTGAAAAAATACATAGTAGAAGAGGCAAGAGGGGGTAGCAAAGGGAGAGTGAGGGGAGCCAAAGTAAACTTCAATGGAAAAACTGCGTTTGCTAAGTCAAATACTTTCATGTTCGTGTCATGTGAAGACGCTGCAAAAGTAGAAGAGAAGGATGTAGAAGAAGATGAGGGGGAGGAGAGGGAGGAGGAAGAGGAGGAGCAGAGGTAGTAGCATGTCTCTCTCGGCAGCCCCCCGCCGGCTCAGCTTTATTTGCCTGACCCACTTGGCGATGCCAACGACTTGATTACAGTCTCTCTCTATGCACTGCAAGAGACTTGAATGGCGTTTTGATAGCCTCTAATGCAGCTATCTGGCAACGCGATGCAGTCCACTTAAAGAAGACACCACCCCTCCCTCCCCCTTCCTCTACATTCTCCTCTCCCTCTCTGAAAGTTGCTTAAACAAGCCGCAAGGCACTTTCACTGCCAGCTTGAATTACATTTCACTTATCTCCGGCTACAAATTCGCTCGGCTCTTGTATGCAAATCTGTACAAGTCCTTGAAGCGACGACCCCCCTACTCCCTACCCCCTACTGCACCCCTTTCGGCCTGCTGCTGCTGGGGCTGCCATAATGTACCCGTACTTGAAATATATTTTTGCATCTCCGCTCTCGACGTTGTTTCATTTGTGACAAAGTGTCAGTGCAAACTGTCCAGATCTGTAGCCCATGCAGCTGTCATATTCCTCCGCATATCTCTGAGTTATATATTAAAAACTGCCGACGACTCTCTCTCGAGTAGCAGCAGCAAGAGCACTTTGAATTTATGGCCCTGTGATTATTGCTTCACTTGTCTACGGATATCTGTCTCGGTGTCTCTGCACATAAATCCCCGAAACACGCTTGCTTTGGAGTAATTCTACACAGTGAGAAATATGTGTGAAGGAAACTTTTACAATTAATCACAATATGCTCAACTATTCTCTGGTAAATTCTCTAAACTGTGCTCTGTAAAATTCTCTAAATAAATGTCATAATATAGAATTGTAATTTAAGTTTTTATCTGCAAAGGAAGTTCGAAATTTGTAGCTATAATTTTGTCTGATTTATCGCTTCGAGTTGGATTAGAATTGCTCAAATTAAAGCCAAGTGCGAGTACTTCCGGTGAAGAGCCCTTACTCTCCTCTCTCTCCCCTCTCTTCTCTCTCTTTCTCTGTCGTTCTCACTTCTTTCTATGCACACCACGTGGCCGTGCATTCATGCAATTAGGCGCTTAATTGTCTGACAAGCAAATTGCTTTGTCAATATTTTCACCAAGTCATCCCGTTCCGCTCTATGTAGAGCGCTCTCTGCTGCCCCCTCTCTCTGCCCCTCTCGCTCTCCTTTTCTCTCTCTCTGTCTCCATCTCTCTCTTTTCCCCCTCGTCTAACGCCTACGACACGCACTTACTTCTCTCTTCTGACAGTTTCAAGTAGCGGACTTTATTACCCAACCCTCCTACGGCAGCTCGGCAACCCTCCAGCTCTACAGTGCTCTCTTCCTACCCCTCCCCCTCTCCCTGCCTTCTCTATCTCTCTCTGTCTGTCATGAGGTAACCATCAAGTAGGCTTTCAACTTTGACCGCAAGTGTTGTTGTTGTTGTTGTTTCTATTGCTGTTGCTTCCTCTTTTTTGGGGCGTGCCTCGTGTCACTTATAAACTTCACTTTAAGTTGTCAATATTTATAAATGTTTACACGCCCAGTGAAGGTTTCTTCTCTGCTTTCCATCAGTCGGCAACTGTAGCTGCTGTTGAAGTGAACTGTGGCAGGCAGCAAAATTAAACTGATGCGGCCTTATTCTAAGGTAGATTAAAGGCTGCTGTCACTTTGAGGTTAGACGGCATTGGGTTGGAAGTGAGGTTAGAATGAAAGAAGAAATCTTTATGTTCGAAATGAAATTGGGAATTTAAATCCATTATTTTATCAATTTTAAATAAGTTTAAGTTCCTTTCCTTTTCTTTTTCAGAGTTAAACCCAAAAACTCTACTTTTAATTACCCTACAATTTAACCTATGCTAGACATTGAGTGTAGACTCGAACATGAATTATTGCAGAAGTTTGTAGTTGGGAATTTTGGCAAATTTAGAGATTATTTTGTTAATTAGTTACAACTTAACTAACTACTGCACCTTTAACTCATTATTTAATCGCCTTAGGGTCTTAAGAGCTGCACGTTTGCCGGATGTTAGACAGGAATTATTATCATTGCATATGTCAGTAATTGTTTGTTTTGACTTTTATAGAACTTATTTTATTAATCAGTTACAACTAAAACATATTTACTCTTCTCTTAAAGGCCAACTGCACCTTGAAGTGTTTCTATAATCAACTTTAGGGTCTTAAGAGCTGTCGTTTTACCGAAAATTGAGGTTAGAATGAAACTAGAATCGTTATATATATATTTCTCATGGTGAATTCTTGCCAATTTACCAGGTATTTCTGCAAACTACAACAAATTGTAGCTCTCTTCTTTATAGTTTACCCACAGCTGCCCTTGGAAAACCAGAAAATCTTCGTTTTTAATTTCATACAACTAGATTTTGAGGTTAGAATCAATTAAGAACTATTGTATATGCTTGAAATTATATATTCTTTTCAATTCAGCAGATATATCATCAATATGTGTCAAGTTGAAGATCTTTTCTCTTCCTTTTCAAGAGCTTAACCAGAATTTCTTGCTCAACCCCTTCGAACCCTTCTCTACACTTCCTAGCCACATAAAGGCTTATCTCAAGCCTCTTGTCGAGCCATCATTAGGCGCAATAAATATTCTCGGTCACCTATGCTAAGTCTCCCCTCTTGATCTCTCCTCTATCTCTCTCCCTCTCTTTTGTGCTTGCACCCCAAATAAACCATTTTGAATTACAAAAGAGGCCATAAACGGCAACATTTCACTTCCTTTAAACCCGAATCAATGGCCATAAAAACCGAACATAATTTCCCGGCGACTCTCAAACGATGATTTCATGCAAATCGTAATCAGGACAGCAAAGGCCACACACACACTCACACACTGACACACACACATATGGCCAGGCAATTGGGTTCAATAAAAGGCAACAAAATACGCCGCCTTGATAAGTGTAAAATTTACAATTCCAATTTTTACAACAGTTGTGCGGTTCAGTTTGGTTGAGCCTTACCAAAAGGAATTGCAATGAAAAGCAGAGGCAAATTCAATAAAAGAGAGGCACAAAGAGGAAAGAAAGAAGGGGGGGATTGGGCTTAAGTTGCAGGCGCAGCTGTTGCATGAACATATTTCTCAATTGTCTGCTGAGCTGTTGCTTTTGACGCCTCGACGCGGCAAATCAAATCAAATTAAAAATTTAGTGAGCTCACTTTTTGCTCGGGGCTGCTGCCAGGGGCGGTTCAGGCGAGCATAAGAGAAGGGATGGGAGGGGGAAAAGACTTGAAGATAGTCGAGTTGATTGCGCGCTCATTTGGCAAAGGGGTTGAGGCGCGCTCTCTCTTTCTCCTTCTCTCGCGCTCCCTTCCTTTCTAATGAAGTCATTAAGGGTGGTCGTCTATCTACATCTGTAAGCACACATGTTTGCTTAAGTGTGTGTGTTTATGTGTGTGTGAGAGTGTGTGTGTGAGTGTGTGTGTGTGTGTGTTTGCCTGTGTGTGGTTAACTTTGAGCATCTGAGGTCTAGCGCGCTACCCGTTGTTGTCGTCGGCAAATGAATAAATTATCAACTAGTGAAGGTACTTACCCCCCTTCCTCACTGCACACCACCCATGTATGAGTGCGAATGAGTGTAGGAGTAGCAGGAGTAGGGGGTGCAGGGTGTGCAGTAATTGCTGCGCCTTGTCGTCTAGGCCATTAGAAGGCAGCACTAATGGGCCTTCAAGTTGGCCAAGTTGGCTTTAAGTTGCCCCTGCCTCTGAGTCTACTTCTACCTCTGCTACTGCCGCTACCTCTGCGCTTGCTTCTACCTCTGCCTCTACCTCTGCCCTTGCTCCTTCCTCCACCTCCACCTCTGCTCCTGCTCCTTCTACCTCTCCTCCTCTTCCTTTCCCTAAGCCACAGCCGCATTTGGGGCGGCATAAAAAAGGCATTTGCTCGACATGAAAGGCACTCAGTCAATGGCGCCCAGGCCTGAGCTGAGGGACACACAACAACGAAGACAAATCAATGCAGGTGTCACAAATGTCAGACGACAGCTTTGGACCTTCCCATCCCCACAGCTGCCCCGCGCTGCCTTCCCCCCTTGGTGGATATTAATGTCGCTGACTGAATTGATGATGACGATTCCTGTTCCTGTACTTGTACTTGTTGTTGTTGTTACTGTTGCTCCCTTTGCTGTCTTCTTCCGCAGAGGGAAGGTAAGGTGGGAGGGGGAGGTGAGTTGCGCGGGTACCTGGTCTTAAGCCGATTTGCCATCTTATCACAGGCCACGGCGCACGGCGAAAGCGATGCTGATGCCGATTCTGATGCCGATTTCAATCTCAGCCTCAAGCGCCGCAGTCAGCTTTCATAATGTGCTTTTCCTGCCACGCCCCCTTCCCCACAGCCCCCTCGGGCTCACTTGGCTGCTCAGGCTGCCTGCCTTCGATTGACAGGCATAATAAATCATGTGTTATAGTATTAATCAAGTTGAAGCCTTGCTACAGCTCCTCTTCCTTCTTGTGCTCCTTCTCCTGCCTCTGCACATGCTGTGCATAGTTGCTGTTGTTGTTGCGGTAATCGCATGACATTTATTACAGTTACCGTTGCGCCTGTCGCTCAAAGGGAGGCTTCACTTTAAAACCAACTTTAAGTTGACTTACGCGCTACGAAAGTGTCCTTTAATTGCGACTTATTTTTAATGCTCTGTGGGGATGAAGGGTTGGGGAAAGGGTGCCGTGGATGAGGTGAAGCCCATATAGGAGCTAAAGTGCGAGAGAGTGAGAGAGAAGGAGTGAGAAAGTATATATCAATAATATCGTATATGTTATAAGCTACAGATGATCAAGTTAAAGAGAGAGGCAGAGAAGGAAAGAATATAATTAAAGGTTTTATAAATACCGCTGAAAATGAATAGAATGAATATATTTAGCTAAAGAAAAGGAAAAAGCGATCAATAGAGAAAGAGAGAGAGAGAGAGAGAGAAAGAGAAGAGAGAGTGAGAGAGAGAGTAAAACAGTATATTGACAAATATCAAGGCAATATATCGTATATGTTATTAGCCAAAGATGACCAAGTTAAACAGTGAAAGAGAAGAAAGGAACATGAATAAAGGTGTAATGCTCAAAATTAACAGAAGAAGAATACTAAGTTAAGAAAAGAAAAGAGAGATAATTGAATGGAAATGATAAATATAATAAAGGTAAAATAATAAATAAATAAAATAAGAAGAAAATAAAATATATAAATAAAGTATTTCTTCATGTAGTTAATCTTATAATGATCCTACTTATTTTATTTACAAGACTACAAGTTCTTTACTTACTATTCTACCTAAATTTATTTAAACTATTGAACTGTATAGACGTCCATCTATCTTGCTAACTATAAATCTATAAACTTTTATCTTATCATCCATCTGTTCATATTTAATCATATTCATATATAACCTCTATCATTATATAACACTCCCAGTTGGCACAGCTGATTTCCCCCCAAGAGCAAAAGCTAAGTGTTGCTCCAGGCTATCTGCCTATCGAGCACAACCCAACAAAGCCTTTTCTCGTCTCGTCTTTCATTGTCCTACGACTGCCAGTCGAGCCTTACAATTGCTTTGAATTGTTTCTCTAATTGCCATTTGTTGCTCCTCCCCCTCCCCACTGCTCCCACTTCCCCACTGCTCCCACTTAAGTCCCCCGACTCCAGCACTACCTACCCTTCTCCACTCTGTCCGGACTTTCCCCAACCTCTGCTGTCTGGACGGCACATTAAGAACTTGTAAAGTTAAATTAAGTGTTTCGTCTACTATGCAAAAAATGAAAAGGAAACCGATTCGTGTGTGGCCAGAAAAGTTTCACTGGCTACTTATTAGACGACTTTGGGCTATTAGTATATTTCCCTTGAGGGAACAAGGAGAAGAAGCAGCCGGAGAAGCTAACGGAAGCCGTCTGCTTTGGCACGATAAAGAGTTTTATGGCTTTTCTTCGCTTGGGGAAAATTAACGCAAATAATGTTCTAAAATAGGCAGCAATGCGATAATGTTGCTATTCTCTGATTAGTTGGCAACTCTTGGAGGGTTATTTAAGGTACTTGACTTATGGCATTTGATAGGAAAAAAAGTTCAAGCTGGAGAGAATACGAACTTAGCACATTTTAGTATAGAATATCAGATTCTTGCGATAATTTAATGGGTTTTTATTCGCATTAGAAGAAACTTGGAGATTATCCATTGATTACTTGAACTTATGGTTAATAAATAAATAAATAAATATAACTTACTTCTATCTCATGCCAAGAAACTCTTTTCTTATTTTAATAGGTTTTAATTAACATTAAAGAAACCTTAAATTGATTTCTTAAGTACCTTATCTCTTAGTACCTTTCATCTATATACAGCAAACTCTTTGTATAGTCCCCAACTTTCTTGGCAACCCGCGCTAACTGCTCATTCGCGTTGCCAACTACAATGAAATGAAATGCAGCTTATTATAGAATTTGCAGACTGTGAAATGTAATGCAATTAAAGGATTAAACGGAAATGCCATTAGGCTTTGTTGTCATCAGATCGCGAAGAGTAGAAGAGACATTTACTGGGTGTGTCACCTTCAATTCAATCCGACAATTGATACACTTTCAATTATTTAAATGACAGGCAACAAAACTTAAGTGCTCGAACAACAAAAAGGCGAAACTATCCCCGAGTCCTAATGTAATTGCAGGCTGGCTACGCAGCTCCAGCTCCAGCCCCTTTATGGGTGACATTTGAATAGAGCACGCTGTACCTCCCTCTCTCTTTCCTTTTCTCCCTCTCTCTCTCTTTGCAACTTCTTTTTTCGTTGAAGAAAAATAAATTTCTTTGCATTTTATTTGATTTGGTTTTTAGGCTCCTCCTTAGCCTTCTTGTGCTTCCTCTCGACTTATTTTTCCAGCTGATATCGGCAAAAGTCGCAAATCAAATAAAGTAAATTGAATAAAGACAAACGACACGCCCCTTGTTCCTCTGTATCCACAACGACGGAAGTTCTGGGCAAGTGGGCGTGGCAGTTGCGTCATGAAATTAGTTGCTAGTTCGAGGACTTACTTCGTTTATCTCTGCAACTCTCTTTCTATCTGTCTCGCTGTTGCAAATGCGACTCTAGAAATCGAAATCAAAATGTTCGCATAAAAGAATTATCTGCGCTTAAGTTAGATTATCTCTGGCCATAGAATCCAATTGCCAATTGAGTGGAAAGAGATTCGAAAGATTCGATTTGCACAGCCTCGTTGCCGCACCCACTTGAGAACTTGTCCAAATTCTTTGCATGTTGTGTCTGTGTGTGCGCGCATTTGATTTTATTTTATTTTCATCTTTCTTTCCCTTTCCTCAACATGTTTCATTTGATTTGCTGAAGGGTATTAGGCTGAAATTTACGAGACCCGAACATATGTTAGGGTTACTTAAGGGTTAGTCAAATCAAGGCATTGCAAATGTAATCTCGAGAAGGGGCAAGTGGAGGGAGAAGCTGCTGGAGAGGGTATAACCCCTTATGGAGTGTAAACCTTATGCGATCACAAGCTTTATTCGATTCTCAAGCTAACTTCAACATTCCCAACCTACAACTCAGTTACAGTAGCCTCCTTCCTGGGCCGCAGACTTGCCGCCCTCATTGTACTTTTCCACTTCGTGCACAACCATGGTGAGCAACTCCATCTCACGTTTGATGAAGTCCATGGACCTCTCCACATCACGGCGATTGAAGTCGGCATTGATACCTAAAGGAAAATCAGGTGAGCTTTAAAGTTTACATGTGATGATCGAAGCTTTTACTGACCGCGTCGCCTGCACAACATGCGATAGAGAATCTGTATGCTGTCGAGTGCACGATCCTTGTCCAGTTCATTGATGGAAATGGCATCCTTGCACGTAGCCAATGTCTTCTCCCACTTGAGGCCGAGAGCACGTGACTGATTGTAAGAACGTTCAAGCTTGGCCAGATCGTTCTTCAGGCCCAGCACGGTGAGGGCGGCCTCGTTGGTGATCTTAACCATAAGCTTGCGCATCTCCTCGATCTCCTGCAGTCTGGCATTCTTCAGAGCATTGATCTCTACCTGGGCGAGCACTAAGGAAGAGAAAGAGTGAAACATGGATAGAAGCAACCTTCCCCCTTACTCAGTGCATCACAGCGATCTATGCAGTCCTTGGGTGACACGTATATGTCGGAGACCTTAACGACCTCCTCCAGCACTCGCTCGTACGGTTCGAACTCACGCACAGTCTGCTTCAGTTCCATACGAAAATTGTCCAGCACACCGAGAGATCTCTTGTACTCATCGATGTTCTTGGTTAGCTCCTCGTGCATGGCCTCCTCCAGTTGTATGATCTTCTCGGCGGCGCGCTTCTTGTCTGCGCAATCTTTAATGAAGCCGTTCACCTCGATAAAGCGACGGCGCAGTCGCTCCTGCATGCGATACATTTGTTTGATCCTCTGCTGGTTGGACTCAGCCTGATGCTGTGCATCCACCAGCAGCTGGCGCTGCAGCACCGCCATGGCATCGCGTTCCCGCTGATTGGCTATGTACAGCATCTCCACTGAGTCCCCAGCCGAGTCCCAGTTGGGCGGCTTACTGAGGGGTTAATTGAGGATCTTTTATCTCTGTTTCTATTTGTATACTCACACAAAGTATTGATCTTGCTGTTTGGAGAGCAGATACTCGCCCACCGAATTCTCGGGAGGCAGATCCAGCACGCCGATGACATCGGTCTTCAACGTGGGCGTACGACGCGGCATTTTGACAGAGTTTGTCTCTTATCAGTAAGTTCAGTAAGAAATATAATTTTTATTTGTTGAATCTTTCGTTGGCAGTGAGGCAGTCACTGGATCTAGTTGTGTATGAATATATTGAGTATGATTGAAGAAAAGGGGTGAGGGAAGCTTAAGTGAGACGCAAAGATTACTAAGGTTATGAATACATTTACAATAATAAATTACTCTTGCGATACTGGCGCCATCAGACGATGAGGCTAAGTACCTAACGGACTACACTCGTAGAAGCTACAGGCAAGTGAGACAGACATCTTAAATTTCTTCTATGTTAAATAAGAGTTCGCATTAAATATTTATGAACATTCGAATTTGAGTTTTATTGATGTACGTGCTAAGCAGTAGGCGTGGCTATGTTTTTAAATTATTTGTAGCCACTTGTTATATTATAAAATATTTTCACAAAGTTTGGTTTTAAAATATTTTCCTAACTCTTATGGTTTCTGATATATTAGTGTTCATCGAAGACGCTGGAACGGAGAAGGTGCTAATAACTCATTGTGGGATCACTGCACTAAGACAAATTAACCTCCATTCCCATATGTAGCGGGTATATGAACGTAAGCAGTGCATAAGCAAATGAAAAGAATGGAAGAACAAGAAAATTTGGAGCCCAATCTATTAATTCTAATTATTATTAGTTTTATGTTCATTACATTAAGGCTGCCTGAATTCAAATTGACATTTTTCCAATTAAATAATTAGTACAAATAAATTTTTGCCTACAATAAAGTGTGAATAAAGTTAAAATATGCAACAATTTTTTTTTTTTTTTTTTTTTATTTATAATTTGCCAATATTTATTATTAATTATTATCATTATTATGCCAATATTTAATAAGAAGAAATTTACTTTCTTTAGTTAGCGTATCAATAACCGTTGCCATGGGCACCCTGTTGATTGCCCTGGCAACCCGTTTTATGTTTTGTTTCTTTTTCCCTTCTCAGTTACAAACACAAATTGTCAGGGAAATTGACAGGAAATTGTTATTGTTGTTGCCTTTGTTGTTCTGTGTTTCTTCTTTAATCAACACATTTTAAACAATATTTATTATTTATTTTTTTGATTCTTCTTCTAAACACCCCCAATGCCTCGCATAAAGCCGACCACGAAGCTTGATGTGCTCGGCAATTTGGATCTGCGGCCTGAGGAGGCGGTGGGCCATTACATAGAGTCCAAGCAGCAGGAGAAGTTCTTCATGTAAGTGTGCAGATGAAGGGCAACCCTAAACCCTTTTACTCATCTACTTCCACAGCAAACCGCCCGTTGTAGACCTGGCTGGGGACTCCATTGAGCTGATGTACTTACAGAACGCGCGGGAACATGAGAAGATGCTGGAACTGCAGCAGGAGATGCTGCACAACTCCAAGCAGCAGGCGGAGATCAACAAGGAGCGCGTGAAGGAGATGTACGAGACGCAGGAGAAGCTGCGACAGCGCTTCATCGATGTGAACACCTTCATGAAGGACTGTGCCGACAAGAAAAGGCTCGCCGAGAAGGCAATCGCAGCTGAGACGCAGCTGCATGAGGAGCTCAACGAGGACATCGATAGGTTCAAGACATCGATCAAGGAGTTAACCGCATTTCGTGAGGCACTCAAGGGCACCGTCGAAGAGTTTCAGCCGTACGAGAAGGTGCTCGATGAGGTCGTTAAGATCTCCGACATTTATGTTTCCCCCAAGGATTGCATGGATCGTTGTGATGCACTGAGTGAGTGGATTAGAGTAGGATAATCTCATTCTTGACGCCTGCTATATCTCTTGTCTGTCTCTCTGTCAGTGCTCGCTCAGTGTGAGATTGCCAAGCTGGAGAGCCAGAAGATGAACGAAATCGAAGAGATGCGACAGCGCATGGTGAAGATTACCAACGAGGCAGCACTGACTGTGCTGGGCCTGAAGAACGATTTGGCACGAGTGGAGCGCAACTATTTGGACTCTGTGGCAAAGTGCCACAAGTGGGAGAAGATTTTGGCCAAGACTAAAGACGCGCTGGCCGCACACAGCTTGGAGAAGGAGCGCAATCTGGATGTAGTGCAGTATCTTTACACTTTGCTGTGCAGGCGACGAGGTGGGACCTTTTCTTCTTTACTCTCTTTCTCCTCTTTCTCTCTAATTTCCTCTCTTTAATTTCTTCTCTTTCACTTTAGGAGTTTCACCGAAACTCAGACGTCACAATGTCGTGGGCCGCTTGGACTTCATTAAGAGCGAGATGGAGCTGCTGCAGGAGATACTGAAGGAGTTCCACTTGGAGCAGCGCTCTCTGCCGGGCATGGAGATGGGTTCCAATGAGGCTTATTGCTGAGGCAGTGCACAAATTGTCCGTGTATCAAATATATATTTTATTAATGTCCTAAAGACTTTTTTAAACTTAAAAAAAATGTGCTCTTGTAACTGAATCAGGCGCAGTGCCGCGGAACTGGCACTGCTTTTTCTCTTTAGTTCTCTCTCTCTCTCTATTCCCTCCTTCTCTCTCCCTCCTCTCTCTCGCTTAAATGTTATTAATGTTGCCCCACTGGAATCGCTTGTTGATGCCACTTTCTAATTGCTTTTACCTCATAAATCTTCGGACAACTCGCCCGTTCAGCTGCAACTTAAGATGAATGCGACGCTGGACTACAACTTTTGTCGCGCACTGCCTTGCTCTCTATTTCCCCCCCCCCTCTCTTTTTCTCTCGTTCTCCTTCTACCTCTCTCTCTCTGCTTCTCTTTCTCTCTCTCTCTCTCTGTAGCTACTGCAGTCGTCATAAGTCACAAAATTGTCGGACACTCGAGACAAATGTGACGCTGCATTGGCCTTTAGCTCATTTAATTAGAAAACTGAAGACAGTGCGAGCAGTTCTTTCTCTCCCCCCCTCTCTCTCTGTCTCTCTCTCTCTCTCTCTCTCTCTCTCTTTCACTCTCTCTCTCTCTCTGCCCCTCCCATTCTTTGTGCTCTGTCTGGGGCATGCAGTTAACTGCCTGTCGCATCAATTGCACATTACGAGCTCTACACAAAACTCCGAAACTTTGCTGACGGCTTTTTAATTACGTCACTCAAGGAATTCCTCCCTGCAGTTTGTCGAGTCTCTCTAGCACCTCCTCCCTCTCTCCCTCCCTCTCTCTCTTTCTCTGTCACACTGTGCTGCACAGTCTTGCTTCCCACAATTAGCGGCCTGCTTGACAATAGCTAGAAAAAAGCATTGTCAATTGCACGACTTGACACTCTGCTGCACAAGCAGAGTGCGAGGAAGGGACCGCATCCACGTCCACGTCCAGGTCCAGGCCCAGCCAGCGTCGGGTGTATATTGAAAAAGTTTTTTAATTACCTCGCAGCGGGGCGGGAACGAAAAAAACGCGCTTGCTGATTTTCAATTATTCATTGACAGGCCGCCGTTGCGCCGTTTAACCTGTCGACCACTTGACACTCTGTCCCCAAAATCAGACTGCAAAATGAAGAAAAACGGTTGAATGCGAAGAGAATGAGCGACTAAGGGATACTCTGTAATAAAAGGAGTAGAGAGTTGGGGATAATAGTTAATTATTTTTTGTTTTTAATAGATATTACATATAATTATATATTGTTGTTATATTCTGAGAAACTTGAAGTGAGTTAAAAGGTTAAAATCAAAATGCAATATTCAATCATTCAAAAATTGATAAACAAAAAAAAAAAATAATCTTAAAATATTAGTATATAATAAAATATTATATTTTAATTATTTTTATTGATTTTTTAATTATTGAAGTATAAATTGTTAGTACATATATTTATTTTTAAAATATATTGAATATATTACATACGAGGGTCGTTTGATAAGTCCGTGACTTTTTGTATTTGCCGCGCACCTGCTCTAAATACAACACTGCTCCTGTCAGCAGTTATCGATTAACAGCTGACTGTAAAATTTTGAGAAAGCTGCGTTTTTGGTTTGCGTTTTATAGGCATTGAAAGCAGACGATCTCGATCTCCATTTTCGTTAAAATTCACGAGATCGTCTGCTTTCAATGCCTATAAAACGCAAACCAAAAACGCAGCTTTCAAAATTTTACAGTCAGCTGTTAATCGATAACTGCTGACAGGAGCAGTGTTGTATTTAGAGCAGGTGCGCGGCAAATACAAAAAGTCACGGACTTATCAAACGACCCTCGTATAAATATATTGAATTGTGACGACTTTGACTTTGAATGGAAACTAAGTAAATAAAGGCTTTAGTTAGCTAAGCTCTTGATTGGTATATTGATCAATATATTTTATGTGTAATTAATATAAATATACTGGCTTTAGTTAGTATAAGTAATATATTAATATTATATATTTTAGGAAGAGTAAAATGTTGTGTAAATTTATTTTTAAGAGTTTAAAATTAATTTATTTCAATGGCGATTGAAGTAAAACAAAATAAGTGATAAAAATAATGTAAATATTTATTTGAAAAGTAAAATAAATTAAGATAATTAATAAGTAAATTAATATTAGGTAAATAAATATTTAAAAGTAACTTTTTAATGAATATAAACCTTTTCATAAGGCTCTTCAATGACAAGAAGGAAATCTCCTTGATAACCCCAATATTTTAGGAATTGAAGTAAGAATGTCTTTGACTCCATCACACCCCACTCTGCCCATCACTAGAAAGCCCAATCGACCTCACAGTGATGTGCAAAAGTCAACGCTCTAAGCCTCTTATTGACACCACTCCTCCCTCGTCCCCCCCTCCATTCTCATTCAACAAAGTTTACTGCACTTTGTGTGCACGCAAATTGGCAGCTTTTGTTGCCGATATTGTTGTTAATTAATTATGAAATCGCTAATTTCGCTAACTAACCAATTGATTGCGTTTTAATTAGGCGCGAAAAATGCCAAATGAAGCGACAGCAGGCGCGGAGACAGGAGGCGGGACAGGGCAGAACAACAACACAATAGAACCGAATTCGATAAAGCATTTTGAATAATTCAAATGTTGCCGCTGTCAATGGAGCAGCAAAGTGTAAGAATTGAGAAATTATCTCCATGGCTGGCGAGACATGCCGACAAATTCAATGGCCAAAAATAAATTTCAAACTCTTTCGCGGGGGCTTTGACATTTTGATGCCATGTCTTCGTGAGTCTTCTCGTGTTTTGATTCCAATTCCCCAAGACATTTCCGCCCCGAAAAGGTGTTCGTTCGTTCGTTTGTCGTTCGGCCTGTTGATATATGAAAACATTTTAATTAATGCTGACAGCTGGAAAACTCTCTCGCGGTTGCTTTTGTTGTGTAAATTTCGCCTCCACTTGAAAACTGTCTGGGTAGCCCTTTCTTTTTCCCCTTCTTCCTCCCACTCTTCGATAATTATTATTGGATTTCATTCGTTCTGCATTTACGACTGGTTTTCAGTTGCTTTTGTTCCCCACTTGCCCCTGCATTGACCAAACACGTCAACAAATTAATCCGCTTAACCTCGCCTTGCCTTACCTTACGTACTGCTCCCGCTGGGGTTGCCAGACTAGACAACTGCCAGACCCAGACCCAGACCCAGACACCAGAGGCACGTCTAGACCCAGACGCATAACCAGACAGCTAAGCTTTAATCCTTAATAGTTTAGCCAAGTTGGGTTTCCTAAGGTTTCCCCCCTGTTTGTTGTTGGTGTCAAGGTGAATGATTAAGCCACTTGGGAATGTCCTAAGCAGAGCGTTCGTTGGTTAATTAATGGTTTTATTTGTTGTGCGAAGGGAAAATCATAAATAAATGAGAAGCTGCTTTCATTGAATTACGCAAAATATGCTCGAATTTCCAGCGTCTTCGCCTTTTGTATTCCTTCCTAATCGTTCTCTTCTTCTTCTGCCAAATCTCGCATTCAATTATTAAACCAAATCGCCTTGAAGGTATTTAAATTGAGAAAGCTAAACAACATCGGGCTGAGCACACTCAATAATTAAAGCTTGTATGTTGTAAAAATACTTGTTAATTTGCTTGAGGAAAATATTGATAAATTTGCTAAGAAAATGTCTGTCAGAAATAAGCGCAATTAAGTTAAATAATTGCCAAAAATGTCGAATATTATTGAATTGAAAGAGGCAAGTTGACAAGAAAGGGGGAAAGAAGAGGCTAGAAGAGGCAAGTGAAGGCAAGAAGAGATGGTTGAGGAGGAGGAGAGCTCTGTCATGTCACAACTACAACAACTGCCCATGGGCCAATGCACTCTCCAAGTGCAACAGCCACAGAGCAACAGCAACAACAGCAACAACAACGGCAACATTAGCAGCAACAACAATTTTCATGGTAATAACAATATATAACACACAAATTTGAATAACAAATTAACTCGCACACACACACACGCACACACACACGTAGTCAGACTGTGCGACATCTGAGACTGTGTGGCGTGAGCCTCGAAATTGCCATTCAGTCAGTCGGGCTTCGACATAATTGAATGCCTGCAGGACACACACGACAAAGCTGAGCCCAGCACAGGAGCAGCAACAGCAACACTAACAGCAACAGCAACAACAGTTGCAGCTACAACGACCAGCAGCAATAGCCACAAAATATTTGCTTATGTCGCTGCCTGCCTGGCAAAAGGCAGTGCCACAGGGCGAACCACGAAACACCCGAGTCAGACCCCAGACCAGACCAGGCCAGAGCCAGGCAGACCATCCGATTACCGTGCCACGTCTACGTTCACGTCCAGCACGTCCATCAAGCATCGAGCAAGCCATCGACCAATGCGACTTTGCCACAGCGTCAACGTCAACGTTGCATAAATCAACACGACAACGGCGACGGCAACGGCGACGGCAACGGCGACGGCGCTGCCAATTTCCAAATGCAGTCGCTACCGGACCCAAAGTTGATTGAATATTTCAAACTATGCATCTTTAATAATGTGCAACAGCAACCGGCGGCTATTTGTGGGCGCAAATGCAAAGCAGCAGCAACAGCAACACAGCAGCAACAACAACAACAGCAACCGCCCTTAGTCGTTGTAATTCTGACTTTTGACTAACTGACCGTGGCCATGAAGAGAACTGAGGAACTGGAACTGGTCTAAGCCATGGAATTGCGTCTGGCATTCAAGACGGTCAGGCTAATCAAATGCCCAACTCAAAAAGTTGCCCACAGGAAACAGGGTCGCACTAGACGAATAACAGATGCACTAAAAGAATTTTGAAAGCTACAGCTGTGGGTGCTGGAAGAGAACTGGAGTGAAATCAAGTTTAGGTTTCATTCTTAAGGAATTTTCTGGTGTAGATTTGTTTCTTCTGCAGCTAAAATGCAGCCAATAACATTGTGTCTTGAATATCTGATTTCTAAATTTTTAAAAAAAAATTATTGCATACCTACAGGCGGAGTATTATGTGCAACCACTGAAATTGTTTTCTACATAACTTCTTTATTAATTATCCGTTTGCAACTAAATTTACAGAATATATTAAGCGAATGATAATAATTATTTAAAAATAAAAAAAAAATGCTAGCACTAAAATAAAGCTTTAAAATCGATTTTTTAAAGTATACTGCATCGCAAAATTGTAAAACCTTTGCTGTGCGTACAATTTGAAGATATCCTTAGCTGAGCTACCCCGTTGCAGTTAGTTAAGAACAGGAAAAACTTCCTGGTATCACATTCTGTCACATTTCGTGACAGTATTATAATACCCTGTTCGCTCTGCTCCCCTTGCTGCGGCGAGGGTATAAAAAAGTTACTTCAGGGGACGAAGCTGAACATCTAATTGAATCCGACCGCATCAAGCTGAAGTTTGTGTCGTCTTTGGCGACAGTTTTGTTTGGGGTTGGCAAGCCAAGTCGCAGGTCGAGACTCAAGCGAACGGTTCGTCTTTTAGCACTTTGTGTATGTTTAGTTGACCGCAGTCAAAAATAGCTTTGAAAAACTTTTGAATCTCTGGCAAAGTCAAAAGTTTTGCTCGCCTCCCATAGTTCAAGTTAATGTTGTGTAACTTTTGTGCGCTCTTAGCCACACACAGTCACTGGTGGCTAGTGGCAGCAATGAGCCATGCTTGCTGCATTGATGTATTGAACGAAACAAGTTTCTAATAACTTGGCCAATTGCAAAGTTAAATGGAAGTTGAATTTAAGCTGCGCACATCCGCGCAATTAAAATGCACACACAGCACAGCATTTAAATTAACTACTGCGGTCTACTGCTGTCTGCTGCTTAGCATAATGCCGGACGCGTATACGCAACGTGTGGCCCAAAGTTGCAGTGCGGCAAGTCTTAAGCCACAGCGCGAATCAGCTTAATGCGGCTCAGCTGGCTACCTGAGCTGCCTGAGCTCGTCTACCCTGACTGACGACCGGCGGGGGCCATTTGCCTCTGGCGCCCGCAATGCGAAAATTTAATTTAGCTCTAGCTTTTGCTTTTGCTGCTTTTTTTGCTATGCACGGGAGACGCATTACACATACGCAGCGTTGGCCACAGGAGATTAATTTCGTGTCTGTGCATTCTTTTCACGAACGACAGACAACAATGGACAGCGCAGAAGGCACACAACATGCTCAACTAGAAATATATTTCTTTGCTACTTCACCTTTAATCTCTCTTTCTATTTCTCTCCCTGTCTATCTGTCTGTCTTTCGTCAGCTTTAAGCCGAGTTTAACAATTACGGCATAATTATAATTATTTGCAAATGTCCGCCTGCCTTGCTGGCCGCAAATGCTGGCGCTGACAGACTAATAACCCCGACAGATATTACGCCCCTCAAGGACACAGCAGGTGTCCATTAAGTAGCAATTAGTCGCACGTCTGTTTAGTGGCTGCCTTGATTACGCTAGGTGCTTGCTGCGTGGGCGTGGCCAGGAGGCTCAATCAAAATTACACGCTTTCCAATACACATCAACACCCCAATCTCCCTCTCACGACTGCCTGCTGTGGCAGCAACTGCTGCTGCTGCTGCTATTGCTGTTGATGACATCCTGCTGACACTTTTGTCTGCCGCAACCTCACCTGCCCGACTTTGATGTGGGCCGTCAGAAGGGGTGTCCACTGCAGTGGAAGCTGTGCATAATTGGCAAATAGTTGACCAAAATCTCCAACTGCTTGGCGTTAAGTGGCTTACTGATTCGCCTGCGGTTGTGGTAGATGCATTATATGAGGTGTAGTGTGGTAAGTCCGTTATAAGGTATGGGTTAGGCCCAGAAGTAGTAGACTGTAAAGGCAACAGTAGTAGCAATGTTCCAAGCGGAGTCAAAGATATACTAGCAATAGTATTCATGGTAGTAGTCGTGGTAGTGATACAAGGTATAGTACGAGCAGTCGTAGTATAATTATAGGCGTCAGTTTTAGTATAAAAGCCCCTGTCGAAGTACATATAAGGTTAAGTTGAGGTAATCGTACTATAAGTATAAGGTAAAGTAGAAGATGGAGAACTTGTCAAAGTAGTGGAAGTGATAATAGTGGAAGTAATTTAAGTAGAAGTACAATTAGAATTAGAAATTTTGTATGGTAGTAGTAGTATAAGTAGTAGAGGTATAAGTAGTAGGAGTATAAGTGTAAGTAGTAGTAGGAGGAGTTTCAGTAGTAATTGAAGGAGTAGTAGTAGGAGTAGTGGTACAATAGAAGAAGTAGTAGTATTAGTAGTAGTAGTAGTAGTAGTAGTAGTAGTAGTAGTAGTAGTGGTAGTAGTAGTAGTAGTAGAAGTAGTAGAAGTAATAGAAGTAGTAGTAGTGGTAGTAGAACGAGTGGTAGTAGTACTAGAAGTAGTAGTAGTAATAGAAGTAGTAGAAGAGGTAGTAGAACGAGTAGTAGTAGTAATAGAAGTAGTAGTAGTGGTGGAAGAAGTAGTATTAGAAGAAGCTGAAGAAGTAGAAGTAGTACTGGTAATAGGAGGAGTAGATTGGTAAGTGGGAGTAGTGTAATGCACAGTAGTATTATTATAAGATAAGTATTGTATAAGCGTGCTACAATATAAGACTAAGCATTTTAGATATATTATAAGCATAGTATAAGGCAACGTGGAAGTATTATTTCAAGCTGTTCGCATCTTATCTGCAGCACCTTAAAGTTTTCTATCTCACTTTGAGCCACCTTTAAGTTCTTCATCTCCCTTTAGGCCACCTTTCAGCTAATTGCCGCAGTGCACACACACACTCGCCACACCACGCAGCCTGCCAAACTTTTGCCACACTTTTGCTGCCCCCCTCTCCCACTTAGTTTTGCTCTTGGCAAATTTATCCAAATAACTTTTATGGCGTCGGCTCATAAATTTCCGATTTTCGGCATAGACATAAGTTCCGAATTTCCAAGTGGCGCAGATTTTAAGCAGCCTTTTCAGCCCCGGCCTAACAGATCTAAAAACTCATTACGGTAATTAGGCATTGTCCGGATAGGGGGTAAAGAGGCCACTGCAGTGGCAAGGGGTGGTCCGAATTTATTTGGAACACAAGTACTGGGACAGCCGAAAATGCCAATATACCTAATTGATTCTTGCCCAAAAACTGGCCGAAACTCGCCTAATGCGCGCTTCTATTTGGGCCAATTGGTGGGCAGCCGATAAGAGGAACATGGTTTATTGTGGCACTTAGTCTGTGGCATACATGCAGATTATGCAACTTGCTCTTAATGTTAATAAAATAAACGCGGAATGCAAATAATTCAATAAAATAAATAATAGTGGGAGCTAATTACGTAAATTAAAGTCGAATTGCAATTAAATATTTGAATAAAAATATGAAATAATTTTATCAAATTTAATTGCGTGATTCATTATGCAAATATTTGTTGCTCTTTATTGTTTGTATTTTTATACTTTAATTAACATTTTGCACCATGTGCTCACTCAGCTTGGAAGGTTTGCTCATTCGAGTGAAGTTTTTGTGAAGGGAAAAAGTATATAAGAAGCTTTGGGAAATCCAGTTAATGTTGATTTATTTTATATATATTCAATTTGTGATTATAAGAAAAAAATAATAATCTTGCAATACAAAGAACCTCCATAACTAACTCCAGATTAATTTACAGCGATTGGATAAGGGAAACAGAGTTTTGCTAGCGACGTTATGGATTTAAAGAGTTCTTTAATTTATTAACGAATGTTTTGTAAAATCCACGATTGCACGCCTTTCACATCGACATACCCTCCAGGAGCGTCCCTGTCGTTGCAACCTGAATTAAAGGCAAGGACGCCAGCCAGCTGATATTGATTGCCACTCACAGGACACATCAAGGGAGCTCCAATGTCACCAATGCAGGTATTTCCCGTTACACCACCAGCACATGTGAGGCTCGAGTGCAGCTCGAAGTAAGGATGGTTGAAGGCCTTACGTAGTTTGCTCGCACAAGTATCTCTATCCAGAGCCCTCACTTGGATCTTCTTGAGTATGGGAGAGTTGTCTTTATCAGCTTCTAGTCGCTTACCCCATGCCGCAGCCACACAGTTGGCACCAACAAAATTCGTGTTTGGCTGTGGCAAGCAGATGGTGTTGATGTGGAGGTTAAGCTCAAATGGTTCCTTCAATATCAGTATGGCAATGTCATAGTACGATGTAAAACGATCGAAGTCATCGTGGATAATCATGTTCTTTACATAGCGATCTACATGTGGTGCCGACTCCGTTGTAACTCGTGTATCCCATTCACCACCTCGTACGACAAGATCTGTCTCGGAAATATTTGAGACTTTGTAGGCAGCAGTTAAAACTGCTTTGGGGTTCACGAGGCTTCCAGCCCCCAAGCTTAAAAGTTCGAACGAGTTTTCCGTCAAAATCTTTTCATAGACTTTCACAACCCATGGAAACTCGTCGAATCTGGCCAGTCCTGTGATGTCTCTTCCTTTTGGGTAACTGTACCCACAGATGGTGGGCGTAGATTTAGTCGCCGGCTGTACAGGATATATCCTGTGCAGCTGTGCAGGCCGTGTAGGCTGTGGAGAAAGTGCAGGTCGTGTAGGCTGTGTAGACAGTGCAGGTCGTGTAGGCTGTGGAGATAGTGCAGGTCGTGTAGGCTGTGGAGACAATGCAGGTCGAGTAGGTTGTGAAGGTTGTGTAGGCTGTGTAGGCTGTGAAGGCTGTGCCGGTCGTGCAGGCGGTGAAGGCTGTGTAGGCTGTGTAGGCTGTGAAGGCTGTAAGATATATAAAAAATATCATATCAAACATTTTACTTTAACATTTGTTCTATTTGGTTAGAGAACAAAACATATTCCATTCATCTTTTGCAGAGAATATTTTAATATATTTCCCTCACCTGTGTTTCAATTGAGCAGCAGACCTGATCCCAGTGGCATTCCATGTCTTGGCCAGGATGACGACTTATGACATTAAGTATAATGCCATTAATGCATTTGTCTCTGGGCACACAATAATGTCTACTGCCCGTACACAACGATCTAGTTCTAGTTTCAGTGTATAAAGGTCTTTCCGGCTGTACTACTGCCTGTGAGATGAGAGACAATTTTTAAAACTTTCTATATAAGTATTAAATATTATAATATTATATTTCTTACATTTCTTTTTAGGACACAGCATCTCTCAGTGTATTGACACGCGCTGTGATAGCTTCGGTAATCGAAACCGGAAGCTGCGTTGCTGTAACTCTCACAAAGTTCAGGTCGAGCACACTCCATTCCATCTCCACACGATAATCCAGCTGAACTTAGAGTGCCACTCGCACAGACACATAGGAATATTCCCAATATTTTAGTTATCTTTATCATTTTTAAACCGCAGGAACAAGAGATGTTCTCTTTTCCAAACGAAATTGTGAACTGATCGCGGACTGTTTAGAAGATTTTGTTTTGTTCCACAGCTCGGACGATGATAAGACGGGAATTTACCAACAAGCAGATTAAATCTCCCATTAAAGCAGGGAAAAATAAACTTTCTATAATAAAATATGAATGGTGATAACGAATATAATTAAAATTGCCTTTCTTTATATACATTAACATTTATATACCTTTCGAGCTTCGGTCAAAAAAAGAATTAGAACTCTTACAGTATATACACGAGTATACTCATGCTCAGTCCTGTTTAATCACCCAGTTTTCAGCTTATATAAAAGCTAAAGACATTAAGAGAGAGCGCTGCTCTAGTTTATTTCAAATATTCCCACTTAAAAGTAGAAATAATCTATTATTATAAAAATTCCCATCATAAAAGTTTGGAATTTATTTATAAATGATTACTTAAAAAAACGAATTTCGTTGAGGTCATGTTGATAAGTTTCGATTCAATTATTTTGAATATAATATTTTGTGAAACGGGAATGAAATACGTATTATTTTCGTACGTTAATTGTACCAGCTACCCATAGTGTAGAAGACTCTTCTTTCTTTCCGACTGTCCATATTTACGTCTTAATCTCAATGAATATAGAAGATATAGTCACCAAACTATATCTATGTATGTGCAATTCCAAACGTTACTTTAACATCCTTTTATAGTGAGTAAAAAATAAGGATTGTCCAAAAGATTTCTAAAAATCTGACTACAAAAGCAACCACAGAAGGGTTAAAGAAAACCTTACGAAGTGAAGTGGTTCAAGAAATATATTTTGTTTGCTATAAAAAGGTTTCAAAAATGGAATGAAAATCAGCAATGATTGGTTAAGCGATTTAATATAATTATTTATTAATTTTTAGTAAATTCAAAAATTTTACAAATGTAGGCGATTAATATGATAATGGAAAACAATCAGGAAAAAATATAATAATACAAAAAATTTTGAATGAGATATACATTGAAAAATAAGTGAAGTAAAAAAGACAAAACTGTTAAGGATACAAGACGTTCGGCGAGTTAAAAATTACATTCTTTTGTTGATTTCTATCATATTTTATAGACGAACATATTTCGAAATCCAGGGCATTACCCCCGACACATTGACATACCCTCCAGGAGCGTCCCTGTCGTTGCAACCTGAATTATAGGCAAGGATGCCAGCTAGCTCATAATGGTTTGATCCTCTAACGGGGCACATCAAGGGAGCTCCAATGTCGCCAACGCAGGTATTTCCAGTTACACCACCAGCACATGTGAGGCTCGAGTGCAGCTCGTAGTAAGGATGTTTGTAAGCCCTACGTAGTTTGCTCACACAAGTATCTCTATCCAGAACCCTCACTTGGATCTTCTTGAGTATGGCAGAGTTGTGTTCGTCAGTTTTGTAGCGCTTACCCCATGCCGCAGCCACACAGTTGGCACCAACAAAGTCCGTGTTTGGCTGTGGCAAGCAGATGGTGTTGATGTGGAAGTTCAGTTCGAATGGATCCTTCAATATCAGTATGGCAATGTCGTAGTACGATGTTGAGTAATCGAAATTATCATGGATAATCTTGTTCTCTACATAGCGATCTACATAACTGGCTACATTTTCTCTCCTATCCCATTCGCCTGCTCTCACGACAATATCTGCCGCAGAAGAATTGTAAATTTTAAAGGCAGTAGTCAAGACAGCTTTGCGGCTCACAAGGGCTCCGGCACTGAGGGGTTCATATGATATCGATAGATTTTCGCCATACCACCTTTCGTTGACTTGCACCACCCAAGGAAACTCGTTAAATCTCGCCAGACCACGGAACTCAGCTCCCACTGGCCTGCTCTCACTGCAGCTGACGGAATTAAATATATTCCGAGTTTCCACAGTCTAAGAGATGAACAATATTGAAATGTTATGATTAGACATTAAAACATCTATCGTTGATATTCATTAGATATTTTTCTCTTACCGGCGTAACGGAGCAGCAGACCATATCCTCAGAGCAGTCTTCTGGTCTAGCCGATTGACGAATTATGACATTTTTGCCTCCTCTTTCTAAGACGCCGTGCTCACAAAGCTCTTGCCGTACACAGACATGTTGGGGATCCAGACATTTTCTCTGTAAATTGATTAATTATATATGAATTAATTATATAAAAGAACAAATGATTGAAAGAGATTTCCCGCAAATTTCGGCCACCTTAATGGCAATTCAAGCATATGTTTCAATATACTTTGCTCACCTCTTTAGCATGTGCGCAGCAGACCTCATCGCTGGGGCATGGTCCATTAGAACGACGATCTATACCATTGCCAGCACTTTTATCAATAACGCCGTCTATACAATATTGCTCAGGCACACAGGAATTTCCAGCAGTACAAGACGCTGCCTTTGGCTTCTGTAAAGTTAAGTTAAGGTGTTCAAAATATTAGCAAAGAAAATTCACTTAGCAACAAAAGTTTAATTTCATTTTTAAATACTTTCAGTACACCTTACTCACCACTGTGCAACAGGTCTCGCCGCTAGGGCATTTTCCTCCTGATTGGCGATTAATGACTTTGGTGCCACCGATGTCAATAAATCCATCTTTACATACGTTCTCAGCAACACAGACCTTACTGGCACCTACACAGTCCTCCTCACTTGCCGATTGAATTGTGTTCTAAATATAAAAATTGGGCATACAAATGTTCAATTGCATCAAATGCTGTGGCAATTTTCTCTCTCTCTCTCTCTCTCTCTCTTACCTGTGTGCCAGTGAAACAACATTCCTCTTTGGGTGTGCATGATTTTGGTGCATTGGAGCGACGATCTATGTAACCGCTACCACCTATCTCTAACTTGCCATTTTTACAAAAACTTTTTTCCACACATGTGTAGCCTGGACGACTACAGTCCTCAGCATAAGTACCGCTCAAGCATAAGAATAGCAATAAACCAAAAATACTAAGTACGCTATTCATTATCAAACCGAAGAAACGAGTGATGTTCTCTCTTCCAAACGAATTTGTGAACTGATCGCAGACTGCAGGGAATTTGTTGTTTTGCTTCGCAGCTCGGGTGATGATAAGCGGGAATTAACCACCAGGCAGACTCACAGGAAACATAAAAAGAAATTTTAATTTAGTATGATTCGTTCCCATTACGTTTTTGCCCAGTGATAACGAAATAAATAAACATTCTTCTCTTCTTTTAATACTCATTTAATTTATTAAAATTCCCATATTAATAGCTTGGAAATTTGAATGATTTTAAAGAAACTGCAAACTGTTAATGCCATGTTTGATTCCAGTGTTCTTTAATACTTTTGCTCTCTCTCTCTCTCTCTCTCTTAATTGTATAACAGTTTCTATTAGCACACAGTGGCAAACTACTTCGAACCTATTTGGTAAGTTCAATCCATAAATTGTCTTTAACGAACCAGATCTCGGATTAACAATAAGAAAAAAGTTTGCTAAGGCATATTTAAAGAAGGCTATCTCGACTGAACTGTTGCTACGATAACGCATATATTTTTATGAACATAATGTAATTTTTATACTGTTATAATCTTAGAAAGCCTTTGTCAGCAACTGAAGGGTAACCTAAAAAGTTAAGGCACATGGAAGTTGTTATACAGAATATTACACTCATTGTACCAGCTGCCCATAAGGAAGAAGCATCCTCGACATCGAAAATTTATTATATAAATATATTCAGTTATTATATAACAGTCGAAATGATAAGGTTCAAAGATCTCATACACTAAATCTCTTGACTTTTTTTTTTTGTGGCAATATTATTGCACACTGAAATAGTTCGTTGAATAAAATAGATAAGCTCCCTGTCACCTCCTTAAATCTATAAAAGTCGATTTGCAGCGTAAATTTAAAGTTAAACTATTTAATTTTGTTAAGGATAATAAGGATTGTTCTCCAAATGATTTCTATAAACTTGGTTACAAACGAATAACAAACATAGAAGTTATATAACAAATAAGTTTAGTGAAAGGTGGCGCCTGTAAGTATGCAATACATAATGCACTCAACATTGAAGTTACATAGTGGCTAGGTTGTATACAATAGTCGGCCACATACAACTGCAGATTTCTTGTTTCAATGTTGTCACACATGAAATGTCAACTAGAATTGGTTAATGAATAATTTGCTGATTTCTGTGGCGAATGCACTTCTTTTTATTGACGTTGTTGCTGCTATTGTTGTTGTTGTAGTTATTACTGATGTTGCTGTTGTTTAAATTCATGACAATCGCTTTATAATTATGAATTAACATCGATAAAAGCGGCATTTAAGTTCGTTTCATATTCACTTTTATCGGGCTCATAAAAATCAACCCATTTATGGTGCATTATTATAGCAGTAATTGTTGTAAAGTTGTTGTTCTTGTTGTTGTTGTTGGCTGCTATAATTGTTGTTGCTGTAGTTGTTGCAGTTGTCGGTTTTAATTCGTGTTAAAACTAAAGTGACATTTACAGGCAATTATTTAACGGTTTTAATTGCACAACAGGCCATTGAACTGCGAGTGCTGCAAGTCGATATGGGATGAAGAGAGTGCCCTCAGTCTCCAGAAAATATATATATATATACATATATATATTTTGTGGCCCAAGTACTTAGCAGCTGACGTACTCGAGCAGTAGCTGCAGCCTTGTCATCTTTCTCATAGCTGGGAGCTACAGTGTAGCCAGCTTTTGTTTGCCTGTCTCTGCCTGCCTGGCTCTGTGTGGCTGCCCGCCATTATGTTGTTAATATCAGTGCGTGCGGACACACACATTGCCACGGGCACGCCCACAATTGGAGGAGGCAGCGAGGATGGTCAGCACGCGCTTTATGGAGTTGCCGCTTTTGTTTGCCGCTGCGCTGCGGCGAAGCGACCGCATTGAAATTAACTTTAGTGCCATTTAAAGTTATGCGCTTCATAAATTGCAAAAACAGTTTCAATTAAAATGCGGCCATCATAAAAAGGAAATGCGCCGTCGACTCGCACAGTGCCTGCAAATGTTATTGTAGTCACACCGAGCTGCTTGTTGCCGTGCAGAAACAAAAGGCAACACCAACAACAGCAGCAGCAGCAGGCGCCGCTCAAAGCGCTGGCCAATAATGCAGCACAGCCAGGGGCGTAGCTGAGTAGGTGCCTAAGGGGGGCAAGTCAAAAATATTTGTACAGATTTGCAAAACAAATATTTCTTTTTCTCCTTTCAAACTCTTATCAAATTTAGCTTAAATTAATGAACCCCCTTGCGTTCTACGCTACTGCTGAAGCTTGCTGTAGAGTTGCCGCCTTTGTGCAGTCTGTTGTGTGTTTGTGTGTGTGTACGTGTGTCCGTCAGAGCCATCAACATAATTTGAATTCAACGCATTTAATTGCAAACTTGCATTAATTATTATTGAACAATTTTTTGCATTGTATTCTTGCCACAGACACAAAGGCCGCACTGGCTGTTAACTTTTTGCACCACCTGTTATCTCACACTTTGTTCATTCATTGTACCCCCTTTCCCCACTCTCCCTTTCTTCGTCTTTCGGCTCTTTCGTTTTCCATTGTCTGCTTATCGGCGCTTCGCAAGTAATTCAAAGCGCCCTCGGCGACGCGCACAATTTTTGAGTTTCCGCTTTCCCGCTTATCGCCCATGAAATTGTGTAGGCTTTCCCATGTACTTCTTCCCCTTCACCTCTTTCTCTTTTCTCTCCTTCTCTGCCCTTCTTCCTTGTCGCCGCGGGCCTTACAAGTCGCATAGATACGACGGTTAGCTCGTGCTATTTAAGATGTGCGCAAAATTTATTGAGTTCGATTAACGTGAAAAAGGGGGAAAACTTTGTGCCGGAAAATTGAGTGCCTCACGCAATGCGGCAACAACAGCTCCCCCCTCTCCACTTCCTCCCTTGTGTTGTCCCTGTTAAAGTGCGCCAATTTAGCTTAACCCATTATGAAAACTGCCTTAAACCGGTTTAAGTTGGGCGCGCAATCGAAATTGCCTTTCCCTTCCTCCCCTCTTTGCCAGGCCCGAAAAGCGTACGAAAAGTATTCAATTAACTTTGATAAAGCTCTCAATATTCATGGATTTTCCTGCTAATGAAATTATGCGTGCCCACATGGCTCCCCAACTTCCATATCCTTCACCCCGCTGTCCCCTTGCTACAGACGCAACCCGTTATGCGTTGATGCAGGTCCAATTTGAACAACACATGAGCGGACACAGTGAAGGGGAATCTCTTCTTTTTGGGGAGTTTTAGTTAGGGAAGGAATATGTGGAATATATATGCAAATTATTTATGGGTGTTACTGGTAAACATAACAAATTTCTTTAAAATATTCCACGCTTCACTCAGCTAATGATCTTTTATATTACTTGAACATATATGGAGGTTGTTTTGATTTAAAATAAACTCCCAATCGAGTGATACAGTATCATTATATTATAAATATATATATTACATATAGCTTATTAATGAATGAACCTAATTAAACTCTAACCTTTTTTTCTCGCATATAGTCAAGGGTTCAACTGATTTCCACGAAAATAAACAAATTTCCTAGGCAAACTCCACAATTCAACGACCTCATTGCATTCAAATCCGATCATTAAAATGCTTTAAAATTAATTAAAGAAAAATACTTTTATTACTTTGTTTTTGAGTTGTGCAAATTTTGAAGCTCATTGGATTTACCCGAGTGAATATAAGAATGAATTTCAAAGGTATTTTCCATGATTAACTTCACAAAATATCTATTAATTTTGATAATTGAACGATGCTTTATAAAAAAAATGTCTTATTAGGAAGCTCATTAAAAAATAAAAAAATGTTGTTTCGATTTTTAAATGTAAATTAAAGTTAGGTTTTTACCTTCTGTTTTTTTTTTTTTATATAAAATTTCTTCTTGAATATTATATATAAAATTCTTACAAAATATACTTCATGCCAAGGCAGCAAAAAAAACATGAGTAAGTTCAACTAATTTTGGCTTTTAGTGTTGGAGTTTGCCCAGAAATATGACAGATTTTTTTTAGGTTTGACTCAACTTTTAGTAAGCTTACGATCTCATAATCATATTGAGCATATTTAAATTTATGCTAATAAACAACAAGCACTTTTTTGCTTGTATTCTTCACATATATACATTACAGGGTATTCTCTAGTCGACAACACTATACACCACACACACGCATCTTCTGCGCCTTGTGGAAAAAGTGCAAGAATTAAATTTATAGTTAATCAGACATGGCCACAAATGCGCTATAAACAAACAGCAAAAAACGGAATAAAAATCGGCTAACGATGTGGGCGTAAATACCCCTTCCCCAAAGGGAATAAAAAGAGAGAGGGAGAAGGAGTAAAAGGGGTGTAAAGCCATTGATAGAACGCGCTGCGCACTTTTTTGCAACGCAGCTGCCAGTCTGGCTACAGTATCCATTGGCGTTCACATCCGTTGCCACACTGCCCCTCCTTAACCCCCCTTTTGATACGCCACTGCCTGTAGAATGCACACTGAAAGTCATAATTGTGGAATTTGCCATGAGGAGGCCGCCTATAAAATAAATCAAGGATAATGCTGCGCGGAATTAAAAATTAAACGAAGTGCGCCATTTACTTTTGCACACGGCATCGATCCCTCGAACAGGAACAGGAGCAGGAGTAGGGAAAGGAACTGGAGTCGGAGTTGGAGCTGTAGCTGGAGCTGTTGCGCAGGATGCGGGCTCACTCATATTGCACATACGTGTGCATATGTATCCTCTTCCTCGGTGTGTGCATAGCCAATTTTTATAGACGCTTTTTATTGCGCATTTCCATTGATGTTGAAATTTTCGCCCATTTTGTATACCCTGTAAAGGGGAAGAGTGACAGAGGAGGGTAGTTTGTTGTGCAAGAATGTATGGATATCTTTAAATATAAATATACACGTATGATATATGTCTTAGTCAAACTACAATACTTATGAATAATTATATACCCCGTAAAATAGGAATAAGATTTAAAGGTAGTTTTTATCAAAAGGCAATAAATTTTAATATATAAACAAATCAGATGGAAAATTGATTAGCTAAGAATAAAAAATTAATTTAATACCATGTACATTTTCATTTATTTATTTTTTTATTTATTTTATTTTATAAATTTTTTATATATTTTAATTTCTTATTTTTTATTTCTTTAATCCATTTTTTCTTTCTTAATTTTTCTTCATTCTTTTATTTCCTCATATATTTTTTTCTTTATTTATTTCTATATATATTTATTTTTCTACATTTTTTATTTCGTTTTTCTTTCTTTCTTTTTTCTTCATTCTCTAATTTATTCATTTATTTTTTTTTATTACTCTATTTATTTATTTATTTATTTATTTCTTTATATTTATATTGATCGACTGATTATGAGTAAAATGAAAACTTTTACAGCATAAAATTTAAAATGTAATTTTATATTATTTGTCAATTTAAATTATCAAAATTGTATAAACTTTAAAATACTACAATATACCCTATTATTTAATTAATTTTTCGATTAACCATTTCTAGTTTAAATATATATTTCTTTATTTTTTACAGCACAGGGTATCAGCCAGTTCATCACTTGCTTACTTCTCTTGATACTTCACGCGTGTGCAACGTAAAAATTCTTTTCAATGCGCGCTGATTTTATTTGAATGAAAATTGGCGAATTGTATGATAGACATGCCTGGGTATGGGCGTGCCCAATGGGGGCGTGGCACAGCGTATGCGTAATATTTTACAGACCGATAGCAAAGACAACGAGGCAGCAGCAGCGAATGAAGCTCAGCGACGGTGCTGGCTGCGAGGGCAGCCGATAAGCAGACGGAGAGAAGGAGCAGCAGATAAGGGAAAAGAGAGGTGGAAAGAGAGGGGGAAAGAGAGAGGGAAAGGTGGGGCAAGGAGAGTGGGCTGGAGTGTGTGTGCGAGCGCGTGGTGGAGAT
The DNA here is from genome assembly GCA_018151435.1 of Zaprionus africanus. Taxonomy (NCBI): domain Eukaryota; kingdom Metazoa; phylum Arthropoda; class Insecta; order Diptera; family Drosophilidae; genus Zaprionus; species Zaprionus africanus. The sequence continues at coordinate 1,550,394 of JAECXB010002306.1, read as the reverse complement.
AAACATTTGCTTCGATGCGCAGCTGTTCAAGTGCCTGATTATGTTTAAACTGTTGGATTGCCGGCAGCTTATGGATGTGAAGCACATATAACATACGAGGCAAATGAATAAGCTTAGTTGAATCAGCATACCCCATTCGCATTCGAGGGAATTCCCAAACTGCTGTCACAGCTCAAAAAAAAATTGGACCCGAGTTGGACCCGCATCTCTCAGTTTATAAGGCGGCAGTTTTTGCGGCAAAGGCAAATTTGTCAAAGCGAGGCAAACAAATAACTTAAAGGACACACAACATACACTCACACACACACACATGTGCAAACTGGCACACTACTGCGCTGCCTATGGGTACAGGGGCGTGGCCACATTCCACTTGCAAGTCGCCTGTATCATTTATGCCAAATGACCCTCATTATTTTGTCTTATTACCAAAATAAATTGAGTTTGGCTTAAAAATGAAGACAGGAAGAAGAAGCAGAAAAGTAGCAAAGCAATTGCAGAGGGTACTGTGGGGTACAGTGGGGTACAGTGGGGTACAGTGGGGTACAGTGGGGTACAGTGGGGTACAGTGGGGTCAGTGTGCACAGTGGGCAGCTCACATAGAGACCGATGCTTGGATCAACTTGTGCACCAAAAATTAAATATTAAATTTCTTGTACATTTTGTTTGTAAATTGAAAATGAAATTCAATTTACCTGAGTGTGCAGGCGAAACCTTCCCCGCTACCCTTTTCCCCACGACAGGGCAGCCATTGTAAATCCATCAGTGAAACTGTCAAAATGGCGCCCCGCCCCTTTGAATTAATTGCCGCTGCGTAAAAGTGGCAGAAATGCTAAATCAAATATTGACAAAAGTAAGTAATATTTTGTGCCAGCACTTCCTCTCGTTCTGTCCCACTCCCATGCACACTCCCCCCTCCCCCTTCTTGCTACTGCTGTAAGCAAATTCGATTAGGCGCCACGCCTCTAGGCCATTTGGCGAAGGCCTTGTGCGAAATTGAATTAAAAATGCATCAAGCGAAGGCCGAAGATTTGATTAATGGCGCCTACGCAATGAAGGACAGCAAGAAGAGAGGGTGAATGGGGAAAGGGGGGCAGCATCAAATGAAAAGTGGAAAGCGAAAAGTGAAAAGTGTCAGTGGGAAAAAGGTTCTCGAAATAAATGGCCCGGCAGGCAGTGCCAACTCGACAGTCTAACTAATCATAAAGTGGGCGCCAAAAGAGACTCTTCTTCTGCTTCTTCTTCCCTTCTGCCTCCTTCACATGCGACACAAACTGACAAATGGCGACGTTATCTCTGCCACCCTCCACCCACTTGTGCCATCCCTCGTTGAGCTAATGAAGCCATTTTCAAGTGAAAAACTTTGCTGCAGTAACTGGAGAGCCCCTTGAACATCGTAAAAATCCAGCCAGACCATATGGCAAGGTAACAAAAAATAACAAGCCCAAAACGAGCACATAACGGGTTCCTCGAATTGCCCAAGGACTACCCCTAACATACCAGGCCTTACCCCTTAACCATTGCCTAAAAGTATAAAAAGAAAAAGAGGGAGCGAGAGGGAGGGAGTGAGCAGTATCATAATATATTTCAATTAGTTCTTTGCTTGTTGTTTTTTATTTCGACCGTAAAATGTTTTCCGAGTGGTTTCTAGTTCATTCGACGTTCGGAGTCGCTCGTAAATTATGCCGAGGCGATCGTAAATAATTTTGACTTGTTATGGCCCCGTCGAAGCAGATGTTGCCGTGTGCGACTCGTAAATAGCAACGTCATCGAGAAGTTGAGGCTAGCACTTTCTTAGAAGTTGTGCAATTCGTTGATTACTTTGGTGTTAACTGGAGGATTGTGCTGAAATTTTGTATAAAGTTTAAGAACATATTAAGCTATTCATATATTGGAGGTCTAATCTATATCTTCAATAGTTGAGATTTTACACGTTTTCTTTTCCAGACGTAAATTCTAAAAAATAAGACATTAAATCTTACCTAATTATTGTTACTCAAATTTAAATTTATACATACTAAAACTCACTAAAATTTTTATTTATATTTATTCATATCATCATTTTTCATATTAGGCCAACCAACCTACCTGCTTTACCTACCTTACTACAGGGTATACACTCAATTGCGCTCATACGGCAACTGCCAACGGAAGATAGTTACCATATTATCTAAAACTAAACCCATCAACTATTCAAATCACATTTCAAATCGAATTTGCTGGCACATTTTAAGACCCCCCCTCCCCCCTTTTACTATCATAATAATGTGCCCCGACCCTGCTCCTCCCCCTCTCCCGCATGCATGAGGCCTGGCAGAGCATGGTGCACCGTTTAAATCCGTCAAAGCAATGCAAATAAAATCAAATCGAATTATTTTTCAACCATCCACCGGACCAAATAATGCAGCAATGTCCTCTCGGCAAACATACAAACATATCTCGCTCACTATCCGCATATACGTACATATATTTCGTATATTTATCGTATATATATATCACTGTACATATCCTAGGCAACTGACAAAAATTCACTTTGTGTGCATTGGAAATTCGCAGCAAATAAATTCAATTTGTGCGTTTAGTGAGCAGCAAAAAAAGGAAGGCAGAGAGGCAAGAAAGAGAGGGTGGAGAGAGAGGGGGGAGAGAGGGAGGAACGGAGATAGAGTGAAGTGGAGGGGGGAGACCCGAATTGTTGGCAGGACTGACAACATTTTGATATGCCCAAAACAAATTGAATTTGCCGCAACCGAAAAAGCGTCATAGTTGTACGACAGAACTCAATCCCTCCTTCCCCTCTTCCCTTCACCCTGCTTCCCTCATCCAATCCCCACAGGGACATCCTCCACACGGTGTACGGCGTGCTACCTTCGGAAATCACGGCGGTTTCATGTCTGGACAACGTCTAGGCCCAAAAAAGTTCCGTTAGGCAACCAGCTAAGCCAATTTTATGCAAAATTACCTGAGAAATTGAAAAGCAAAATGTATAAATTTCTATTTTGTCTTCCATTTATCGTTCTTCTTCTCTTTAGTTGTTTTTTTTTGGTATTTTGTTTTGTTTTCGGGTTTTACGCCACTTATGTCATTATTTTCATCATGTTGACTGCGGTTCGGTGATGAAAGTAAATAGAAAAACACGGCAATAGATATAAAACAGCGCACAGCCCCATAAAGTTGGGCGTGTTTTGGATGATGAACCTGATGCAGAGAGGGAGAGGGGAGAGTGCGGGAGTGGCGGGTAATGGTGGCAGGGTGCGGGTGTTTACTCGGGTCTCTGCTTGTAAGTGTTGTGCCGAAAGTTTTGAAGAACCCTGTGGCGAATTGAGTGTGAAGAATTCTAGTGAGAACGGGGAGTGGAAGCAGCATTAAAAGTATTAGTAGAGTGATACCTGCTGAGTATGTGAAGAAGTCGTACTTTATATGCTGCTATTATTGGCAGTTAAAGTTTTAGTAGTAGCACAATAGTAGAAGTAGCAGCAGGTGATGGTGTTGGTAAATGTGTTAAAGCAGAAGGGGGTAGGAGATGCGAAAGTAGGGGAAGTTGTTAGGGTATAAGTTTAATGAGAGGAAGGAGTAGTGTGCAGTAATAAAAGTAGCAGTTTAGGAGTAAAAGAAGAAGTACAATCTATAGTAGTAGTAATGAAAGAAACAGTAGAAGTAGTAGTAGTATAAGATGTTGAAGTACTTTAAGAAGTATCTATAGAAGTAGTAGGACTTTTAGTAGATTTGTTAATAGTAGTAGTAAAAGTAGTAGTAGGAGAAGTATTAGTAGGAAAAGAAAATGTAATAGTTGTGGTAGTGTTAGAGGTAGTTTTAGTAGTAGTAGTGTAACAAGTAGAAAAAGTAGTAGAAGTAGTAGTAGTAGTATTAGTAAAGGTAGTAGTAGAAGTAATGGTAGTAGTAGTAGTAGTAGTAGTAGTAGTAGTAGTAGTAGTAGTAGTAGTAGAAGTCGTAGCAGCAGTAGTAGTAGAAGTAGTAGTAGTAGCAGTATTAGTCGTAGTAGTAGTAGTAGTAGTAGTAGTAGTAGTAGTAGTAGTAGAAGTCGTAACAGCAGTAGTAGTAGAAGTAGTAGTAGTAGTAGAAGTAGTAATAGTAGTAGTAGTAGTAGTAGTAGTAGTAATAGTAGTAGTAGTAGTAGTAGTAGTAGTAGTAGTAGTAGTAGTAGTAGTAGTAGTAGTAGTAGTAGTAGTAGTAGTAGTAGTAGTAATAGTAGTAGTAGTAGTACGATAGTATTAGTAGTAATAGTAGTAATCTTAGTAGTAGTAGTAGTACGATAGTATTAGTAGTAATAGTAGTAGTCTTAGTAGCAGTAGTAGTGGTATTAGTTGTAGTACTACAAATATAAGTATTTCCCCCAAGTAGCAGTAAACTCTGCCATGCTGTATAAGTTACTTCATATTTATCCAGCTTATAAGAGAATTCAATTTGCATATGCTAATTAGAAGGCACTTCACTTACCGTCGGCCTTGTGGCAGCAAATTTGCCACTGGGTCGCGTGCGGCTCTGTTGCTGCCGCAGTGGCAATAGGCAGCAGGCAATCTTTGCGGCAGAGGCAGCGGGCAATAGGCAATGGGCAATTTTCGTAACGACAGTCAGCAAAATGAAATGATTTCTCTACCCGACGCTCTTCCCTCCTCCTCTCCTCCCCTTCCCTTCCGCTCTACCGCATTGCGCTGCGTTTGTTGGCGCTGGCAAAGAAGAAATATCATAAAATACGAAACGACGCAACGACGATTTGCCTGCCATCTACAGGACGCAGTAGCCCACAGTTTGCATCTACATCACCATCAGCATCTCCTTCTCTTACTTCCTTTCCCTCTGCTTCTCCTCCTGCTCCTTGCTCAGCTCCAGCTAGCTATCTATCAGGCAGTCAGGCCCACATGCGTGTCCTGTGGCCTGCTCCATCGCCGTAGTCCTAGTTCTGTTTCCGTTTTATTTTCTTTACGTTCTTTTTTTGTTTTTATTTTTATTTTTTGCATGGCTCAGGCCTCGTCGACAGTTAGAATTTTAGCGTTGTGCTAAAGTTTTGCCCTCCCACGCCCCGCACACCCTACTCATGCCCAGCGAAGCGCATAAATGGCGCTGACAATGGACGCGGTACGTGGCGACTGTGGGAAATGTCGACATGGAGAGGGGATGAGCATGCAGGAGGGAGAGGGGAGGGAGAAGAGAAAGGGGCAGCGCCTCGTCTACAGTGGTAAAATTCCATCTATCAACAAATCAGCTCCCAAATTCTTGTCGACGCGTGTTGCCATCGTTGACAATGCTGCGCGCTCTCTTACTCCCGATTTCCTCCACTTCTGCCTAGTTTCCCGCTTTCCGTTTCCCTTTTCCCGTTTTTGTGGAGTTTTTCCGATTCCTGCTGGTTATGCAATATCATCGCTTTGTTTCTGCTGACGCACGCGACTGTCAAAAGGGAAAGAAGAAGAGGAGCAGCAGCAAAGAGCGAAAAAATGCCAAACGACAAAATCAAATATAAAATTGTTAAATTGAATAAAAATCGCGAAAACATTTTTGCGCCTTTAATGCAATTGCGCTGCTGCTGCCGGGAGGCCAATTTGCAGTGCCCCCCCCCCCGCTCTCTGTATACCACCCCTTCCCCTGGGGCAGGCTGCCCTCAGGCTGTGCTCCCGGGCTGCACAGAGGCGAGCAGCTGCTGTGCATTTGCTTTGTAGGCGCCAAAAAAATATATGCGTAATTAATGGACGTGTACAGGGAGGGAAGAGAGGGAGAGAGAGAGGGGGGAGGGGCACTGGCAGCGAGTGAGCTGAGAATTGAGCTCACTCGGGTATCCTTGGTAACTACATTAACGCCTACATTAGGGAAATGACCAGGTCACGTTTCGGCACAGAGTTATGGGCGCTGGGAAATGAACGAAGAAAGGGGGCGGGCAGAGGAAGACGAGGCAGAGGAAGGGGAAACAAGAGAGAAGGGAAGGGAAGCAGGCACTGAGCAGTTGCTGTGCCTCGGCAAATGTTGTTCAGGTAATGTTAGCTGTTTATTATTTGAGGTATCATTTGGCATTGCCTGTGCTTGAAGGCGCCTTTAAGTAGGCAACAGATTATGCAGTACAATGGAAATTACAGACGATGCTCGGGCATGAATTTAAGGGCATCAATTTCAGTAATTTCAGCAGGAATAAAGAGCTTAAATTGCAGCAAATAAGGTGCTTAACAGTGCTGTATAGATGCTTCGTTGAATGAAGTAATGATTAGTATTATTATAAATTTAAAAGCAAAAATTTTAGTAAAATAATAATTATTCATTAATTAAATAAATCATTTCAGACTGTATGAAAAAAATTCGAATTAAATTCTTTTCTTATTTTTTCGTATTTAAGATTCTTTTCAATTAATTCTTATTTTAACAAATTAAATTAATTGTTTTACTTTACACAGTCGATTGGCCATAGATGACTTTAAATAAATAAATATATAGTAATTTATGAAAATTTAAGTATTTTATTCTATGGAAAGTATACAGAATAATTATACTGCTAAGACAAGAACCTAGGCGGATTGCATTAAGTATATCTAAAGGTATTTGAAGTTGCTTCTTTGCAGAGCAGTTTGTTTATTTGCATATAGAGTTTGATTTATAAAATATCTAGCAAATAATTTGTACTGTGAATATTTTATAGTACAAATTATTGCAATTAAATCATTCATTCATTTTTTCAGCAAATTATTCATATTCTGAGACCTTCACATTACAGATAGTTTTTAAGGCATATCTAGCTTTCCCTATAGAGCTTTATATCAACAAAAGTAATGCAACTTCTCAACCTTCTAACGCCCTAAAGAGTCTCTTGATCTGCTGTAATTGCGTTGAATTCAATTGTCTTTAATCCTAACCTCAATGCTAGAACCTCTACATTTTGTGCGTTACTTAAACTTTTGGTCAGTAAAGCCTGCAATGCCTTTCTCTTCCTCTCTGTCTCTCTCTCTCTCTTTCTTCCTTACCTTCTCAGCTTCTTTGACTAATGAAATGCTTTGCACAGTGGTCAAAGCTTTCTGCTGATTGAGCCATTCAAAGGCCGAGCTCCTCCAGCTCAGACTGCACTGCAAATTGTGTTTACAATCGGCAATTGCCGGACTTGGACTTGGCTCCAACTTGAAGTGCTGCTCTACTACAGAGTTGGCCGCTTCAAGTTCAACTCATTAAAGTTGCGGTCGAGAAGGCAAAGAGCAAAAAGAATAAAGAACAAGAAAAGGCGCGTCGTAAACTTGAAAGGCAGCTCAATCGGCAGCGGGCTAAGCAGAGTGCTCAAGACAGTTTTTCGCGCGGTCTCAAGCAGTTTGCACAATAAATGCCACAAGAAAAAGAAAGGCGTGAGATGGAGAAGAGAAGACAGTGGAGAGGAGGTGTCTGCAAGACAGTTCCTTGTCTATCTGTGGCCTTCATCAGGGCAACAAAATCGTCAAAAATCGCACTTATCGCCCGCCGCCAAGCGAAAAAGTCCCTGAAGAGTGTAGAGAAGGAAGAGGTGGAGAGAGGGAGGGTGTGGGATCTCCGCCTGGAAACTTAATTTCCGCCTTGGCTAAAAGTTTATGCTGCACTTCGGAGTCCTTGGAACAACAAAATGAAACTTGAAATAACAACAACTATTTTACTCGTAAACAAGAAATTTCGCTCAGCTCCAGACACTCGAAGATGAAAGAAGTCTGCGCGTCTTGGCGCAAAAACTTCATAGCCAAAGCACAGGGGGAGTTAAGGCCAGCAACCTACGAGTGTAAACCAAAACAACAACAACAACAACAGCAGCAAAACCATTCTCCTGCTGAATTTGTTTGCAGGAAATCCGCAGGAAATCGCTGGATTTTCCCAGACTGGAGACAGAACTGAAGGGTTGTCCACTTGCTTGGCTGACAAATCGACGGTGCACCCCTTGCCATCTCTGCTTATACCCTTTGCTTATACCCCTTCCTTATTTTGGTCAAATTGCTTGGTATTTAGCTGAGCTGCTTGGCCTCACGTTCGCCTCGTAATTATGCGCTCAACAATTGCAGATTGCAGATCAGGCTTGGCTTGCGGCCAATCAACTTAATGTGCCAAACATCGGCATTAGCATCCAGTCAAACGGACAAATGAGCAAGTTGAACAGAAGAAAGTTGAACAGACGGACGGAGGGACGGACAAAGCAGACGGACAAGCAGACGGACAAGCAGACGGACAAGCAGACCGACAAGGAGACGGACAGAGAGCTGGACAGACACGCAGAAAGACAGCCAGAGAGACAGGCACACCAATTCCAGGACAGACAGACTAAAGAGCAGCAGGACAGACAGTGAGATGGACAGACAGACAGTGAGATAGACAGACTAATAGAGAGATGGATATACAGACAGACAGACAACAAGAGACATACTGACAGACAAACGGACAGACGGACAGTCAGAGAACTGGACAGACAAAGAAATGAACCTATGGGGAGGCTGAGAGATGAACAGCAGAACAGACCGCAGGACATACAAATCGCAAGACAGACACAGAATTACGGACAGAAAGACAGAAGGAGAGACAGACGAAAAGCAGGACAGACAGACAGATGTACAGCAGGACAGACACATAGACAGCGCGGCACAGACAGACAGCTGCTCCTCTAATCGTTTGACGTACAAATAATTTGCAATAAGTTTGCGGCTCATTGAGTCCTGGACGTGAGAACTGTTGTTCCTGTTCCGGGCTCTGTTCTGCCCTGTTCTATTCTGCTCTGCTTTGTTTGAGGCATGCCAGGGATGCATGTTGGGAATCTTCAGCTAAACTGGAGCAGCAATCAATGCGAACAAATGAATGTCTTTGTTTGCAGCTAACTTGACTTTAACTGCGCGACAAGCGGCCTTTGTTAGTGGGTGACTAATTGGTTTGAGATAAGGATTGTAAAAGAGTAAGATTGATAAGTTAAAGGTAAAGTGTAGTAGACTAGGTGTATTGTAGAAGAAAAGGGTTCAGCTAATAAAATTTTCCAATCATAAACTGCCTTCGGGAATAATGTAAGCAAATTTATGATTTTGAAAATAAATCAACAACTAAATAAGCCAAGAAATTCAATTTCTATTATAATTTAAAATTTCAGACTTATTTCTCTCATCAGAAACACTTCTTAAATGAATATTTTTACTGTCTTCCCTATCAGAAACACTTATTATATGCATAATTTTTTTCTTCATTCATTCTCCTTCAATTTTCTTATGCAAATTCAAAATTTCATATTTCAATTTGCAGAACATTTTCAAACTGTAGTCAAAAGTCTTTGCCCCAGCAAAACTTTGCCAGGTCTTGACTCAGCTAAGTTGAACAGATCAAGATGATATACCTAGTTGAAGTTTCATAGCAGCCAGCTCTGTTTCAATTGCCAAGTTTCGCAGCAATGAAAGTCAGTAAGTTGCATAACATTCGTTTAACTTGGCATAGTCGAAAGTTCTGCTCATTATTCGTCGATGGGGAGGTGGCAAGAGGAAGAACTGCTTTCCATTTCTCCCTCTCTCTCTCTTTCTCTCTCTCTCTCTCTCTCTCTCTCTTTCTCACACACTCCCTTTTACCCCCTCCCTCTCTCCCTACGTTCTTCACAGCTCGAGAAGTTTTGCATAAATGCCGAAACATTAAGTAAAGCAAAGTTGCCGAAGCTGTTATTAAGTACATAATTTTTACAGGCATGTGCCACGCCCACACATTCATTCAAGTCTGCCTCGCTGGCTGCAGTTGCTTCCGCATGCTGTCTCGCTCGCGCTTTTATCGTTTTGTTGCGCTTCTATTTAATTTTTATGAAATTGCAACGCAACCAAAAGCTGCCAAAAGGAGGCGAAACTTTTGCCGTGCAGGTCGTTAACACGTTTACCGCATGCAGCAGCATTCCCTTGCCCCCCTCCCCCCTACCTCGCATACCATGTTGGCACACGAAGGAGCAACAGTTAACGTGGCGTATGCGCAACGTATGCATTTAATTTAATTTCATTATATTTATGCGCATCTATAGCGAAGCACTGGGCACCACCCGGTGGGCTGGGCTGCCCGAGTGGGCGTGGTATGTAAAATGGCAAACACTATGTTAAATAATTGATGCCACACAGTTTCATTTGCACGATTCGTTTATGAATTTAAGATTAAAGTGTCGTTTAATTGCGATTCCGATATGAATATTTATTGCCAGCAATGCGAAAAAAGAAAGCGATAAAAACACGAGCTCATAATTAAATTAATTAGCAACAAGTATTTGTGCTTTAATCGCTTACGCATTTCCACCAATTTTCCCCCAATTTTCGACAATTTTCATTTTCGCAACAATTTTTCACTTCGCGGGAAAACATTTTGTTAATTTGCATTCACTTTTAACACTCGCAATTTGAATATGCATTAGGGGAAACGAGTCTGCCACGCCCCAGACCTCTTCCTGCCCCTCTCGAATGACTGTCAAAGTCATCTTGCGACACTTTCATAAATAAACATGCAACATGCAACATGCAACACGCGACGTTCAGCTTGCAAATGATGCCATTTGGCTTTTTAACTAAGCAGGCGACGCTGTGCATTAATATTATTGCAATTTAAATTTGCAATTATGCCTGGTGAATACTAAATAGCGAAGGCAGAAAGGAAGGAGAAGGAGGGGGAGAAGAGAGAAGGGAAGAAGAGTGCCTGCACCATAATAGAAATTGAGCGAGTATCAAGTTTGAGTTTGACTTTTCTAGCGAACTGAAAAGTATTTCATGTTTTCACTCACCAACTCCCTCACTCTCCCTCACTCTCCTCCTCTCTACCCTCTCTCTCTTTCTTTCACTCCTTTCCTTTTCCTTGTTCTGTTTGACCAACTTATTTACAAGCGAATTAACTTATTATCCATAAAGTAAACCTCATTCGAAAGCTCTTAATGCAACAAGCAAAAGCTTGGGGCTTTGACTTCCACGTTCTCTTTTGCATTCTCTCCACTCTCTGCACTCTCCACTGCTTCTGCTTTCTTCTCTTTTGCTTTGTCTCACTTGTTTCTTTACCTCATTGTTTGAGTTGAGTTGCAGTTTTTCGGAGCCAGACCAGACCAGACCCGACCATCCAGGGCATCCAGGCCATCATCCAAGCGGCTATCCAGAGCTCATTCTGGCAAATGCAAGTCAAGCCAAGCGGAAATGCAGCTTTTAGCTAGTTTTTAGCTCGTTTCCAGCTGCAGACTCCACTCCGCACCCCCCTCTCCCGTTGTGCTGCTTAACTCATATTGGTGTTGTTGTTGTTGCTGTATTATTTTTGCCCCAGCAGATTGTTTCACGACTAACACAGTTTCGCTTCATGTGCCATAGTTATGACTTTTCCTTGCATACCCTGCGGGCGGGTACTCAAAATATGCCATAAAGTTCAGCCTGCCCTAGGAGTTTTTCAGTTTAAGACCCAGCTAGATTAACCTATTTTTTTGGGAGAATATGCTGGAAATTGTTGGGAGCATTGCTGAAAGTGCATATGCATAGTGTAGAAATAAGTGTGTGTTGCAGTTTATTTATTGAATTTTGTTGTACATTTGAGAACTTTCAAGTGAAATCGAAAATGTTTTAAACATGATAAAAATATTAGTAGCACATTCATAAAAAATTGTTTTAATTTTAATTTTAAAAATTCTTAATGATTTCGTAGAGAAAGTTTCTAGTTAAAAAGATTTATTTGATTTCTAATGAGGAATCTAATTTTTTTAAAAATGTTCTATAAGAATTTCTTTACTATTTTTATTAGTATTTTTTTTTTTTTTGAATTACCATTAGTATTTTCATTAGTATTTTTTTAGTATTTTTATAAGTATTTTCTTAAATATTCTCATTAGTATTTTTATTAAAATTACCATTAGTATTTTCATTATTATTTTCATCATTATTTTCATAATTATTTTCATAAGTCTTTTTATTAGTATTTTCATTAATATTGTTATTAGAATAACCATTAGTATTTTCATTATTATTTTCATTATTATTTTCATAAGTATTTTTATTAGTATTTTCACTGCTTTCATTGTTGTTTTAATTGATTTTCTTTATACTATTCACATAAGTATTTTAAATAGAATTTTTAAATCATTCTCATTATTATTTGCATGATTTTTTCATTACTATTTTTATTGCCGTTTTCATTATTATTATCCTTATTGTTTTCATTATAATTGACATTATTTTTTTCAATTCTAGATTCATTACCTTTTTCAATATTATGTTCATTACTATATTCATTATCATTACTTTTTTCATTATAATTTTCATTACCATTTTCATTATCTATATTCCCACTGATAATACATATAGTCATATCATTAGCAAGTGCATTGCATGTTCACTACAGCAAAGTCACTATTCCATCTCCCTCCCCCAGACACCCTCCCTCAACCCTTTCCCCTCTGGCTTTGCAGTGTTAGTTCAGCTTTGGCTTTTGTTGCTGCTGCATAGATTCGTTAGGTTGGCAACAAAGTGGCCAACGATTTGCATTAGGGGCGTGGCCAAAGCGCGGCTTATGCAAATGTGAATGATTTAAGTGAAAATGTTAAGCGGGGCTTTTAGCGAAATTAAGCATACGCCGCGTTGTTCGCCGCAAATGCGCCAGCTAATTAAACTCGCCGACAAAGAGCAGGCGATAGAAATGCACTGAAAGAGAAAGGGAAAGGGGAGAGAGTGAGAGAGAGAGTGTTATAAATAGATACCAGCACATTCGCCATATTCATTAACTGCTTTAATACCTCAGCGACAGCGGAAAAAATCCCAAGCAAATCTGTGTTGATTACTTAACCCCATAAAACATTTCCCTTCATAATTAAATTTTCAAGCGCTTCGCTTTGTCCTTCGAATTGTTTTGCTTCCCTTTCTCTTCCACTTCGTCTTCCTTTCGTTGTTATTTCTGTTTTTATTTAGCAAAACAAAAGCCATAAATGCGTGGCAAACTTTTTAATTACTTTATATGCGAACATTTCCTTTTTTCCTTGTTGATTTAAATAAATTTTCAATTGTTTCGTTGTTGTTGTTGTTCTTCTTCTTCTTGTTGCTGAATTATTATAATAAATTTGTGCGCCTGCCACGCCCACTTCCTGTTTGTGTTTTTCTACGTTCTTCTTATTTTTCTGCCACTAATTAGAAGTGTTTGTTCTGTGTGGGCGTGGCACTGTCACCGCCCTCCCCGCTGAGGACCCAACGTACGTGTCAGAGAAGTTTTTCCTTCCAACTTTTCCTTTTTTTTTAGCTTTTTTTCCCCTTCTCACTTTCTCCCTCTTTCTCTATCTGTCTGCGTTGATTGCTTTGACACTTTTGATAAGTTATTCTTCGTCTCTTTCCCTTCTTGCCCATTGTTATTGTTGTTCCTTGTTGTGCTGCAAAATTCAATTGAATTGTTTAATAAAACGAAACATGGATATGATTGCCGGGCATTGTGCCCGGAGTAGATCCCTGAGCAGTTCCCAGGACGAAGTTTTTACGTTGCAAAAGTGGGAGGAAAATACTGAACTGAAATCAAAACGAAGTACAAAATGAGCCGAGCTGAAGTCAGATAAGTCACGTGCTGAGCTGAGATATGCGACTATTTAAGCTGTTTAAAATTAATTTTTAGAAAAGTGAAATAAAAGTGTAACTCAATTTGGGGGAAATGAAAAATGGGCTGTAAAATAAAAGAGAAATGAGGTAAGGGAAAATATATAAATTGCAATTTATTATATTACATTGTATTATTATATTATTAAATTGAAAATGATATAGAAATTTCATGAACTATGTTAGGAATTAATTAAGGATATAGAAGTGATAATATTACTGAGATATCTTGAAGTTTCCTTAAGGGATAAAGAACAGCTTTGACGATTGATTCTTGTTTCTCGAATGTACCTCTTCTATTTATTGAATAACTTCTTTGTGCAGCGCAGGTTATGCTTTACGTTTTACAACACGGACTTGCAGTACAGTTTTACATTTAGTAAGTACATTAATTGCATAACTTCTATGTTTATTAACAGATAAAAAGCACATGTTGATATATATCTGTGCATAACATAAAACGATATTGAATAGAAATGAAAAATGAATTACATAGTTTACATAAGGCTTACAATTTGATTTTTATAAATAAACCCAAGCAGAAGAGGGCGTAGCCAAATTTTAAAGTTTACTTTGTTTACTCTGACACTTTCAAGTATTGTCACATAATTTGGTGTCCTTAGCAATTACAGTCTCTAAGATATAAGCGTTCATACAGACAGAAATGTGTATATTTACTCTCTTATAGTAAAAACTTAATGGGGTTTTAGAGATCTTATTCTGTCTGATGAAGTACATCTGTTGGAAAGTGATTGACTAGCAGAAAGAGGCATCTCAACACCTTAAACTACTAACAACAATAATGAAGGTCTAAACAGATCTCAAAAATCACACATCTTTTTCTGCTTATCCACAATTCATTTTTCGTTGCCAGACCCACTTCAGAACCTTCTCCACTACAGCACCTTTGCACCTCCGCAAGTGCTTCCCAACACTGTCCAGCACTTAACAGATTATTCGCATTTTCCATATCAAGAGAAATTCTTCTTGCATTCTTTTTGCACTTCACGCACGACACATGGCGAAACTTTGCATTTCCAGCTCATTAACTGGGACAAACTGTGCAAACTGTGTGAACTACAAACGGGCAAACTGCAAACTGTAAACCGTAAACCGTAAACTGTGAACTCTGAACTCCGAGCAAACATTCCCCAGCCAGTGGTAGTAGCCGGAGGGTGCTTAATCCCTAAATGCTCCCCCAACGCACATGCCTTGACCTTCTGCCCAACAAAAACAAAGGCGAGCAGAGACAGAGAGAGGAATTAAAGGGGCAACGAGAAGTGAAGTGGGGGAGGGGAGGGTGTGGATATTCAACTGTCAAACTAAACACATACATTAGAAGCAACTCTGTGCCTCAAAACGGGGCACAGAGGACACTTTGCTGCAAGTTCTCAAAGTTGCTGAGAAATTGATAAAATATCCTAAGGTTCGTCGCGGGAGTCCAAGGAGGAAGCTTAAGATTTATGCAAGCAGGCAAAGCGCATAATCATTTGCAAGTCTCATTTGTGCTACGGCCGCTAGGGGGCGCTGTTGCAAACCGCATGCAGCGCTGCGAAATTTGCATTTAAAACTGTTGACGGCATTTTATTAAGTTGAAGATAAAACCAGGAAAGCCACAAACTAAAAGTAAAACACGAAACTTTGCCCGAAAACCTACCAAGCGAAGCTGTGAAACAGCAACAGCAAGAGGGAGAGAGAGAGAGGGAGAGTGGGAGAGAGAGAGAGGGGAAGGAAGAGGCAGAGCTTGGCAGCAGCGAGTTTTGGTCCTTCAGCGGTCGTCTGTGTGTAAAGGGATATGTAACTCGTGGGCTGCCTTACACAGCCGCAGTGGCCCCAGCACAGCAGCCCACCCCACCCCTCCTCTTCCTTGTTTCTCCTTTGCACCTCTTCCTTACTTTCCTCCCCCTTTGAGTTTGCCTGTTTTTGGGTTTTTTGGGTGAAAAAAAAGTTGCCTGTAAACGAAAGTGTTTACAAAATGAAGTTGCCACTTGAGCGAGTAAACAAATGAATGAATTCATTGCTACACCCCTTAACCCACTCCTCCCCCTTCCCTCCTCCGGGTCCCCCTTGCTTTCGCTGCCATTTTGTAGGTGTCAAAAGTTAAAGCAGCGCAAAAGTTGCGCAAATTTAAATGCTTTGTGTGCGAGTGTGAACGTCAATCAGTGTGAGTGTGTGCGAGTGTGTGTGTGTTTGTGTATATTTCTACATTTGGCAAGGTCCAACTTCTGACTTTAGCGGCTTACAGGGTACAAGGGGAGGGGTGCGAGAGGGGCTGTGCGGTTGTTGCGTGTGTGCCAAAGCAATTATTTTAGCTGGCAGCAATTTGCATTAGGTTTCGAGAGAGATTCGTTAAGCGGGTAATAGACGAATGACGGCACAAATCCCCTACAAGTACGGAAGAGGAAGCAGTAAGAGGCAGCAGAGGGGGTTGGGGGTACTGGCTGTTTTTCAAAGTCGAATATTGGCAGCAGAACTGGCAGCAAGCCTTAGAAAAGACTGTAGAACTTTTTAATGCCGAAGCATTCGAAGCACTGCCAAATTTCCTAAACTTAAGCAGTTCAAAGAGGCAACTAAATATACATATATGCATATATATGTATATATACTTATATAACTTAATATATAGCTACAAATATATTTTCAGTTCATTCTCAAAAAAAAGTTACCTCGCTTAAAGCTGTTCTTTTTCCCTTGTAGAGCATTCAGCTCTTCGATCAGCTTATGGCTTCGGCTCTCTGCGGCGCTCATCATATTAAACTTTGATTGAACATAAAGCGCACTTGGCCTAGCAACTCTCAGTCTAATCTTGCAACAGCTTGTGGTCCATTATGTAGCAAATCTCTGCTGAAAATATGAGAAACTTCTTCTGCACGCAGATTAACTTGTAATATTTCTGTTGTTTGCAGTACCCTGTAGGCAGGCATTAAAGGTGAAGTGGGGTATATCGGTTTGAGTTAAGACATGTTTATTATACAGTGATGTGTGCAGAGACTTAATTGTACTTGTGTACTTATAAAGAAAGTATAAAAGATCAGTTATCAAAAGATAAAGAAAGTTTCCTAACCTCAAAATAAAATTGATCAGCTCAATTTAATCTCCCAAAGTACTTAAGCAAGGAATATATGCAGTAAACCTAATCAAAGAACCTCAACAAGCATTCTATCTTTATAAAGAACCAATTCTATGAGCATATTCTAAAAAACTAAGCAAGCTGCAGTTTCATCTCGAGTACTTTTCCTCGCTAACTAACTAAATAGTAACCTAACCTCAAAGATAATTCATTGTTTCAATACAAGTTCAACGACAAAGTACCTAAACAAGTAGCCTAAGCAGGGATCCTAAGCAAGTAACCTATGCACTGAACCTAAACAATGTGCTTAACCAAGGAACCTAATCAAGGAATCTATCCTAACGAAGAACCTATTCCATGAACATATTCTAAGAACCTTAACAAGTTGCAGTTTCATCTTGTCTGTTTTTCCTCGCTTACTATAAAAAATACTAAATAATCATCTAACCTCAAAATGCAATTCATCTTCTCTTTCCCAAAGTACCTTACAAAGAACTTATGCAGTAAACCTAAACAAGGTACCTTATCAAATTGCAGTTTCATATTAATTTTTATTCCTTGCTTACTTTACAGAATAGCTAGCTAACCTCAAAATACAATTCATCATCTCTCTCCCAGAGAACCTAACAAGAAACCTATGCATTAAGCCTTAACAAGGTACCTTATCAAGGAACTTTAACAATCAAGGAACCTTTAATACAAAGAACCTATTCCATGAACGTATTCCAAGAACCTAAACAAGTTTAAGTTTTATCTCATCTACCTTCCCACAAAGAGCAATTATAACGAGATAGCAAACAAACATTGCTACCTTCTGAGTGCCTTCCACAACACTGAACAGATACCTTCTCCGTTGCAGGGTATTTCTTCAATCATCAGTCGCCTTCTCTCAGTTTTTTTTTGGATTTGCGAAAAATTCTAAACAAATTTGAAGCTGATGCGGTAGTCGACGGCAGATAAAAACTGTTTCATATTTTCCACTTTCGCACTTCATGACCATAAAGCATTTGCCTTATAACAGGGTAACAAATTAGACCAAACCCATCAGGGCAACGAGGGGGAACCAAAGATAGGAGAAGGGAGGAGGAGGCATAGGGAGGGGAAGCCAAGTAAAACTCAAGAGAGACGCGCTGAATGCGGAAGCAAGTTGAACTTTCGCCCCTAAAATTGCGCAACAACAACAAAATGCAAAAGTCAAAATACTGAGCAACCTCCCGACAGGGCCAAGAGGGGCGCAGAGGGGGCGTGGCTGTGAAACGAGCGTTGCCAAAAATGTTGTGCGTTGGCTGAAACCAAATGCATGCATAATCAACTTTGTTTAAACTTGGGCGCCATTTTCATAGTTGTTGTAACTCTGCTCCCTGTTGTTGTTGTTGCTGTTGTTGCTATTGTTGTTGCTGCTGCTGTTTATGCTCCAATTGCCAGTTGCTTCATCGCTCCTGCTCCTCTCTCACTTGGCTGGCGCCTTATCGCGCCGGCAAGAGGCGCCAAGTTAAACTCGAGTTAAAGGTTCATTTCATTAATTTGCAAGTCGCATTTAGTGCGACGACGACGAAATTTGCATTTAAATCCCGTGGCAAAATGAGCAGAAAAAACGACAACAACAACATCAGCAACAAAGTAGCAACAACAACAAAAATGAGAAAGAGAGGTACAAGGACAAGCAACAACATTGCTGCCTCCTCTCCATGGATGATTGCCCGGGAGTTCTAACTTGTTTCGAAGGCAGCTCAGCATATGACGAACTAAATGCTGCCTGGCAACGCGATGCTGGCAAACAACAGGATACCCTAGCTGCCTGCCTGTGGAGAGTGCAGAGGTGGAGGAGTATTTATGAGGATTCTTGTTGGCAAGCCACGATTAGTTTAGACTTGAGATTAACAAGTTTTGCTCGTGAGGTTGCCTTATTGTGCACTCATGATGAAATATGGAATAAGGAATTGATTAACTGTTGGAAGACTTATTGGCAGTAGAAGAGTTCCTTTTTAGTTTGGAAGGTATTATTGCTAGTGAGGTTAGGGTTTGTTTAAAGTAAAAGAAAGGTATATTTGAGATTCTATAGACATTAATTCAGATTTGATATACTGGGTACAACTCTTTTTAAGAATAATACCAGTTCTTGATAGGTTCTCTAAGAGTATTCTTCTTCCAAATCAACACCTCCATTTATTCGCTGTTGAATAACAATTCAACCAGGACGAGCAATTTCAGCATTACATAGTGTTAGGAAAGTCGCAAAGTTGGGTATTGTACTGTTGTTGCTTTGAGCTGCTGAAACAAATTATGAAGACAATAAAACAAGGTTAGTTGATTAATATTTATATACACCTGAAGTGTATGGTTTTTTGGTACCTTTTCAGCATAAACAAATCTACAATGTTGCTTGTTAAATTCATAATCATTTTAAAACTATGTAGAATTTGTCAACATCTTATGTCACCCTTATATATTTTATTAGTATTATAGTATATATCGTGGTATATTGTTATATATAGAAGTATATGGTAGTATATTTTTGAACTTAAAAACTTGTTCAACACTGTTTTTGATCATAGACAGTCTGCTTTCCTCATTGTTCCCTATTGCCGTAGCAGCACAGCCTCCATAGGAGCGCGACAAATAGAGAAAACAATTGTTCACCTTTTACCATATACAAATATGTATTTTATTTTAAACATATATTATAAATACTATGTTAAATCTATAGTTTATATATAGTTTATTATCATTATACAAGTATATTAGCTATATGTAATATTAAAGAACAATACTCGAATTGCTCAACGCAAGTCTAAATTTTTTACCTGACCTGCACAATTTGAAATGTATTCAAGGCCAGAGAATATATACTGATAGTAAGCGAACAAAAAAATATATTTAATATTAATAGAAAGCGTATAGCTAATCTAAGCTCAAGTTCAGGGTCAAGAGCATTTGACAGCAAAGTAGAAGAAACGTAGAATTGTTTATTGCCTGCGTTATCTGCGGTGCTTAGCCTTGGATGATAATGATTGCTGCTTATTCAGTCAGAGCTTTGTATAAAACATAATTTCACAATATGAATCATAGAATGAATCATAGTAATAACTATAATATATACAGATTGAATACATTTATGCATAATTATTTATTCAATATAGAATAATCAGTATAATAAGCAAAGTTTACTTCAGAGATCATGATCTGTTGAGCGTCGGTAATTTTAGTATTTCTTCGCTTGTTTTAATCGTTCTCTTTCGTTGCCTTTTTCTTTCTTTCTCTATTTTTCTTACTCTATCTCTCTCTCTATTTCTTACTTCCTTTCTCTCCCTTTTCTCTATTTCTCTTGATTTCTTTCTATTTTTCTAAATTTCTTTCCATTCCTCTGTCTTTCTCTCTATATCTCTCTAAACTTCCCACTTTGTGTCTTCTTGCTTTCTCAGTCACGCAAACATTTTATTTCTCTTTCACTTCTTCATTAAAGTTGTTCTCTATCTTTCTTTGTCTTTATCAAAACTTCTTCTTCCCTATGACTCTCTCAATTCTATATACCACTTATCATGCCCCCTTCCAGGGTATCTACTTGTCTTGCCCCCCACGCATTGCTTAGTTGCCTTGTTTGCTTATGTAAACGCAAATTGTTTACCAAATTAAGTTGCCACTTGAGCTCAGCTCTTCGTTACTTTTTGCCCGCACTTTCTGCCCCTCCATCGCTCTCCTTCTTGCTCCCCCTCTTCACCTGCTTCTCCCCCTGCTCCAACTGCGTATCCCTCTATCTTCATTAGCCATTAATAACTTGATATCGATAGCGTAACTGAGGCTGAGAAGCTTCAGTTCCCTCAACGAAGTTCGTGGACAACCGCAGGCCGCAACTTGTGGGCGGCAGCAGGGATGGAGGAAAAGGGGGCGTGGCTACGCGTTGCTCGGTTGCAGCGCATTGGCAGCCTGCGGTGGTGCACAAAATTATGTTATGCTTGCAGCGTTTCTGAAGTGTGGCAGCGACAGCGAGGCCACTCTCGTCGCTCCTAATTGGCCTGCGCTGCTTCCTCGGCAGCTTTAAGCTGGACATCACGCATACGCCGCGTGCAACGCCACTCAGACGCACGAGAACTGATACGCGCGACGTTTCTTTGCATAATCAGGAATCGCTTCGTTCTTGTCTGCGCTGGCATTAAGTGGCGCCTGGGAAGCGACGCAGCTGACGGCACGTTAAGCGTCGCTGTAGCTGTTAAAATAAACACACAAATTATTTGTGTAAACTTTGCCCAGATCTCGCAATCATGCGGCAGCAGTAGAAGGTCCCTCTCCTCCCTTCTCCCTCCGCTGGCACTGGTCTTGCCTCAGCTTCTTCTGCTGCTTCTGTTCCTGGCTCTGCCCTTGTTCCCTTTTCAGTTCCTTCCCTTGCTGCTGTGCTTTCTCCTGCTTTTCCTCCATCTCCTGCTGCTTCCTCTGCTCCTCCTTGTGCTCATTCCCCTGCTCTTGCTCCTTCTCCTGCTACCTTCTCCTTCCCCTGCTACCTTCTCCTTCTACTCTCCCATAACATGTTTAAAGGCTCTATGGCGCTGCCTAAGTGCCTGGTCCAGTGCGACTTTGATATGGGGCTGGCCAGGCAAACAGTCAGGCAGTAAGACATGCAGACAGCAAGACAGACAGACAGACAGACACCCCGTAGTTGATTGATTGAAATTGATCGTCTTGTTGGGATTGAAAGTGGGAGGGAACAGGAGATGGAGCAGGGCGTGAAACCCTTTTTTGCTGTTGCTCAGCTGTCTTGGCAGGCACAAAAGGATTCGAAAGGAACTATAATGTACCCTGCAGTGGAGGGAGAGGGTGAAGTGGGGAGTGAGAGACAGTTATGGGACAGCTATAAAGGGAGATGTGTATATAGAGAAATATTGATAAAGAGAGACATTGATATAGAGAAGGATATGTAGAGAGGAAGGGACAGAGAGACAGAGAGGGAAAGAGAGACGGAGAGAGAGAGAGAGGGAGAGAGAGAGAGAGAGAGAGAGAGACAGAGAGAGAGAGATAGAGAGAGAGAGACAGAGAGAGAGAGACAGAGAGAGAGGGTGAAAGAGATTGAGATAGAGAGAGAGAGTGAAGGAGAGAGAGGGAGAGTGAAGGAGAGAGAGGGAGAGAAAGTGAGAGACAGAGAGGGAGAGAGAGAGAAAGAGATGGTGAGAAGGGGAGGGAGAGAGGTTGAGAGAGAGAGAGAGAGAGAGAGAGAGAGAGAGAGAGAAGAGAGGAAAAGAGAAAGAGAGAGTGATAGAGAGACAGAGATGTTCATGTAGTTTCCAACCTTGTTTACACCTCAGCTTGCTGAACAGGGTATGCTATAATTCCTTCCTATAAGAAACCTTCTGCTCATTTCTTTACTGCCATACAGGGTATGCTGTGGTCTATCACTAGACAATGTTAAGGCTAAGATAAGATTGATAAACAGCTATAAAGAAAGTCTTATTCCATGCTATTCCTTTTTTTGCTATTCTTTCCTATTCTATTCTAATCCATTCTATATTGAGAGACTTTTATTCAAAGTACTTGCCCAGCTCAACTTTCTGTACAGGGTATGCATTGCCTTATCCCCTAAAAACCCTTTGCATACATGAGGAACTATTGAAACTGATTCCAAGTTTATCTAAAGCCCTACTTCCTGTACGGGGTAACCCTTGTGCCATCACCCAAGCACCCTTTGCTTAGCTCAACAGCGATGCATCATTCGAAAATATTTCTAAGCTGCCTTCATCTCTCGTCTTACTCCCCCTTTCCCTTCTTTGCAGGATATACAGCGAAAAATGCCTGCATGCCTCAGTGTTGCCAAACAATGCGTGGCATACAAACCCATACGTCAATTCGATACGCTATTAGCAACTGTGTCCAACTGCCTATCCAAATGAAAAGGAAAAGAAGCGAAGAGAAGGAAAGATGAAGCAGGGTTAAGAATGAAGCATTAGGAAAAAGAAAGGAGGAAGAAGAAGAGAGGAAGAAGGATGAAAGAAGAAGAAGCAAGCAGGAGAAAAGCAGAAAGAAAGAAAGCGCCGTCAAGTCTTTTAGGTTAATGTCTTTCTTATTCTCTCGTTCGCTTACCCACTCTCTCCTCCTTCCTCTCTCCTTCTCCCCTTCTATCTCCTTCTCTTTTTACTTCTCTCTCTCCCTCTTTCTCTCTCTCTCCCTCCCTCCCTCATTCTTTCTTTCTTTAATTGCCTTCTCTCCCAGCCTGTTTCCTCTAGCCTCGCTGATCGTAACTCAGTCACATCAAGAACGATAAACGATAAACGATGACAGCAAAGGCAACGACAGCGACACCGACAAGACAATCATGCACACAAATCTCTGAGGCGCTTGTCAAATGCTACCATAATTTCTCCACTTTGAGGTAACGCCTTCGACCCCCTGTCTCCTCTTTCTTTCCCCTCCACTGCCGCCTTCTACTTCCCAGCTCCACCTTTGCTCGCATCTCTCTCCTTCGCTGACTTTAAACAACGCCGCATATTGTTGTCATTAATTAAAACGTTTTATGGATTACATGGCCAGGCGAGCGTATCATGTGTGTCTCCCTCTCACTCCCACTCTTCCCCTCTCCCTCTCACTCTGCTGTGCAGACAACAATTTTTCACAATTTTTCAGCTTGGCACACGGCAAACACTAAATCACTTTAATATTCAGAAATTTCAGCAGTGAAAGAGACAGGGCGAGACAGGGAGAAAGAGAGAGAGGCAGAGTGAGTAAAAGAGACAAAGCATGCAAACAATAAAACATAAAAATGTCAGAGGAACGCGACGTGAAACAGGAAATCAACAAATGCAGCCCGAATAACTTTCAGTGCCGACGACATCGAAGTGCGTTCAATGCGGGCAGCAGGGAGGGGGGAACGAGACAGCAGAACAGAGGGGGAGCAAGGGAGAGAACAGAGACAGCAGTAGGGGGGGAGGAGTGAGGCAGACAGCTCGATGTCAGAGAGTGCGCTTGCTATAAAAATGTCACAATAAAATACACAAAAAAATGCCAAGACGGACCAGCGGCGTGTGCGTAGTTTTTTGGTATTGACTGTGACCCAGTTCAGCGGAGGAGGGGTAGGCAAGGAGTAGTAGTAGCCTGGGCGGGGGGTAGTTGCAACAGTTTTGCAGGAATTTTCAATTTGAAGCTGCCTCAGCTGCCGCGTGTCGTGTTGTCGCAGCGGAAATTAAACCCAATGACAGGCAGGGAACATGTTCAGCTAGTGTGTGGGTGTAAGTGTGTGTAAATGTGTGTATGTATGTGTAAGATGTGCTTGTATGTGTATGTGTGTGTGTGCGTGTGTGAGACCCCACATGAGACCAGGGCGAACCCTTTTGTTGACTTTGTCAGCCGCAGCCGCAGCAGCTTCGGCTCCTTCAGCTGTCACCTGTCTGCTTTGAGGTTATGTTTGACACCGGAAATGAGCAAGGAGGGGGAGGAGGAATAGCTGATGGGCGGGACAACAAAATATGCCAAAAACCCGCTAAACTCTGGACTACTCCATTAACGGCAGCAGAAGGTAGCAGCCAGAAGGCAGCAGCACATCAAAGGCAATTCCCAGGTGAAAGAGCAACCGCCCCCGCTAGACAAGGCAAGACAACAACAAGCGCTTCCCCTCCCCCTCTCTCTTCCTCACCCTCTCCCCCTCTTCCCGCTGTCCGTAACTGACACGACAAAGGCAAAATGCAAATGCTAAGTGTTTTCTCCGTTAAGCAGTTTTTCATTTATTTTATGCAACTTGCAAAAATGTCAAAGGCATTTTTCATATCTTAACTTAAGTTGTTGTGGGCAGGGAACGCAAGTGGGCGTGGCCAAGGGAGAGTAAGCAAGGTAAAGCAAAGTGCAAAGTCAAAGAGAAGAAAAGGAATTTAGCAAGCAATAATTAAAGATATTTTACGGGATAAGTCGAGGATTAACGAGGGACAAACCTTTGCAAAGAAATAAAAAAACAAAGAAAAAACAAAGTTCGACTGGCAGATACCCTACTAAAAAAGTAATTGAATTATGGCTAAATAAAGCAACTGTGCTGTTAATAACCTAACGTAATTAATTGCCAAAGAATGCTGCAATTAATTTGGGAATTTAGAAGAATTGATTTATGGCTGGCAAATAAAATTCTAACAAATGTGCACAGTTATTTTTACAGCTATTCCAGCCATATATCATACTCTTTTTTTGTACACTTCTGTAGATTTATGATTGCAAAGTGAAATTAAGCTGGTCATATTTCAACTGCAAAATTGTAACTTAGTTTGGGGTTAAACATGTTTAGAAATGTTGATGTAAGTAAATAAAAATAAATAGATGAGCAAATAAAATAAATAAAAAGGTTTAAATTGATGGGTATCTATATTATTTTTAACTGATTGTTCCCTTGAGAACTATAGCGTATACATATATAATTGTCCATATACCCATGATTCGTCACCAGCTATGACCCTTTTGAGTAAAACTGGATCATCGTTGTTGTCATTCAACAGCTCTTGAGCGATGCTCATGCGACGGTTCTTTTGGTCAAAATTAACCTTTACGCCTCTCACAAGCAAACATAAAATGCTATACACTTGAAACTTGGTACAAATGTTCGGGAAGAGTGTACCAACATAACAAAACAAAGAAAATCGATAATCGAAAGTACATTGCCCGCAAAATTTGAGTCAGTCACCTTACTTTTTAAACACACCTCGTATACTCCATAAGGTCGAAGATGTCTTCTAAGTTGCAGTGCAAATTCCTGGCCAAAATATATATATGCTATGCAGGGCATTTATACAAAGGAACATATATATTTAGCCTAGTTATCAGTTATCTTCATTTTATTTCCAATTATTAAAAAATATTTCCGTCTCTTCCAACTCAATTTCCCCCAATTTGCACTCCAAGTTGCCTGCAAGTAAATTAAAACTTCTCTCAATTTGCTTGCAATTATTGGAAAACTTATCGGAATCATCATCGTTATCGTCTCTATCGTTATCGGCGCTCTGGCACAGAGTGCATTTGAGGCAAGTTGCTGTCTTGCCTTGCCGCACGAGTGTTGAAAGTGTCAAAAACTTAATTAAAAACGCGTTGGCTGAGCTGAGCACTGTGGTTGCTTCAGCTGCCACTTGCCACCTACCACTTGCCACTTGTGGCACACCCACTGCCTTCTTCGACTAGTTTCCCAGAACTCGCCGAGGCGCACTCGAAAGTGGTGGGAAAACAAACTTGCAGATACTTCCCAGCCAGGCACTTAATTAGACGTTAAACACTTGTAAAATGCTCAAGGATAATGGAAGCGAGTGAGTTTAGATGAAGCTCGAAGCTCGAAGAGCGAACTAGTTCCAGGCGGCAGCTGGAAGTGAATCAAGTGAACTCCCATTAAGATTTGTACACATATAGAGTTGCACTCTCTGATACCGATAGGCACTCAAGAAGAGCATTAAATGACCCGAGCAATTAACTACTTCACATTTTTAGCTACTCAGTGAGTTGTTGCTAATGTTTCAAGTTGATTTCTTGTGGTAGACGGCTTTGTGCGAGTTGCATGATGAGAATATAAAGAAAATAAATGGATACATGAAATGTTGAGCATATATAAACAATTAAGAGCTGTTTTATTTCATTTTTGAGTATATGAAGCTGGAAGTTTGTGTAATATATATATTCTATGCTCAAAATACTTTTCGTTGCATACTTTGCGGCTCTTTACGTCTAGTAAGTTTATTTTGTTAATAACTTCTTTGTTTATTAAGCAATCACAATGAAATTCTCAGGCATCATTGGGGTGTTTATAAATATTAAATATACCAAACATAAATATTCTAGCTTAAGAATGACGCATGCAAAACGGACATTAAAGATAAAGTCGAATTGGGGCGTGGTTTAATTTATGAAAAATCATTGAGACATAGCATAACGCACGATGAGTACCATACAATTTGACCTTATAATGTCTGCGATCTAAAATAAAACAATTTTTTTGAGATTTCTGAACAAAGTATTAAAATTATTTTATTTTTTTCAGCTAAAATTTAATAAATAAAGACTAAATCAAGCTAAATCAATACAAAAATATTTTAAGCTTAATCAAACTTCCATTTCAGGCCTCATTAGTCCCCCTTATGTTAATGTGTTCCAAATCTGACAATATTTTATATTTCTAACGACTTTCCAATGAGAAACGTTTAAATTTAAATCAATTACCAAAAGTTTTTGAACTTTTTTCCAAAATATTCCAAGCTTATGCTGAAAAATGTCTAAAATAAATTGTTACAGAAATAGAAATTAAGTAAATTAATTACTTAAATGGTCGATGTTGCACACGCTTCACTGATTACCCTATGAGGACAGGCGACAAGCCTCCCTCCACTTCCCCCTCTACCCCTCTTTCCCCTTATGGTGTTGTGTGCGTGTGTGTGTGTGTGTGTGTGTGAAGTTGGTCATTAGTTAATTCAGTGCACAGACAACTAACTAACCAACTAACCATAAATGCGAACAGTTTGTCGAGGCAAGAGGAGTGAAGAGTTAGAAGAGGAGGCGAGTGAGTTGAGGAAGGAGTTAGTTAGTGGAATGAGGAGTAAAGAGGGGAGGGGTAGACATTAGAAGCAGCTATCAGCTGCCAGTTAGTGGCAGCAGCAGCAGCAGCTACAAGCCAAAGTGAAATCGTGTAAATTGGACCACACACGCATACTAAAACACACTCACACACACACACACTTGCACACCATGCGGGAAGTGCCATACAAAACAAGCCAACAAGCTAACCAGATACTAAGCAGGGGGTAGGGGAGGGGGCACCAGCTCCAAAATTGGCAAAGTTGCATGAGAATCGAGAATCGAGACTGGAGACTGCACACACTAACACACACACACACAGAGAGAGCGAGACAAGCGCATATATATTTTGCATAAATTATCATCAGGAATCGGGGCCGCAGAGAGACGAAGAGAGAGAGAGAGAGGGGGGAGAGGTAGATAGGGAACTGCGGCAGAGCCAAACAAGATAATGCCACAGCGGCGGCGGTGCAACATCATTAAGGAAATTACTTGTAATACACCCGGCCACATCAGGTACCCAGCAGGTACCTTAGCTTGCCTCCACTGGTCTGGCCAGACATGGCCCCCCTAGCCCCACTCCCTGCCCATGCTCAGAAAATTATCATAACTGTTGGTCGTACTCAATATTTCAGATGCAAAAATAATTAATGTGCGAAGCAAGGCATGAGAAGAGAATGGAGGGAGGGGGGCGCATAAGTTTTCCACTGCCATGTCGTGGCGTGGGTTTGCCCCTAATTAGTTGCCTGCACGTACTCCTCGTACTACCTTGGCAAAAGGCTTACAAATTAAGCTATTTGCCATACTTGTTAGCCTGATTAGTGGGAGAACAGTTAAGAAATGGTTAGAGAGGGGAGAGAGGGGAAAGAAAGGGTGGATTCAACTGGTTGGTGGAAATCAGCTTACAGCTGTAATAAGCTAATATGCCTTCAAGGTAGCGTATTACAATATATATAAATTCAACAACTTCGAACATATTTCAGTTCAGTCACACGAACGCAGCGCACTCCGCCGCTCTCAGACATGCACACACTGTGGCCGCAGCGCGCAGACTAATTCCACACAACACGCCCCACTGCACTAAGCTCTCTCGTGCATACGAACTTAGAATACAAATCTGCATAAGCACTTGGCATACACAGCAGCAGCCAAAATATAACGGGGATCTAAGGCAACCGAGCGCACACTGATAGCGCTCTCTCGTTCTCGCTCTTGTGGTTGTTTGTAGTGCTTGTGGATGACATCTACGAAGGGATCAAAGGCAACGGACTAACAACTGATAGTGCACTCTCGCTCTTGCTCTCGCTCTTGTTTGTACTGCATGTGGATGCTAGCCTCGTGCCGTGGGTGCGCGCTCTCGTTCTTACTCTTGCTTGCTCAATGAATGTGGAAGGCACATACGATACAATGCTCTCTCTGCACTCTCCATGCACTTGGCGCTCTCACCAGAACGATCCACTGTGTATTGGTGTTTGTGTGATGCTTACTCAGCTGTTAATTGCGGCAATTTGGATTTCAATTGCATGAAGTTGTTGTTGCTCTGCCAAAAGCATCCACACAATGCTTGCTCTCTGCGCTGCGCTCTCTGGTCAGTCCATGTGGCGCTCTCACAGGCACAGCCTTGTGATCCACACAGTAATGTGATCCACACCTGAGCATTTCTCTCTTTATTTATTGCATCCTCTTTTAATTGCTGTACATATACATAGATTTAAATACACACGGAATAAAGTTGTTGTTTTTCGAGTGCCGTGAACCGTTATTGCACAAACAAATTGAATTCGATCAACTGAGCAGTCGCAGCGGCAAAGATAAACAAACTGAGCTCAATTGAAACCAAAACCTCAGTCAATAGCGCAACTTAAAGCACTCTCTTACCTCCCACACTGCCACTCTCGTCGTCTCCCTCTAGCTCGTTGTTGGACCAATGTGTCGCCACACGCAGCAGCCAACACTTTCACTAACCCACAAAACCACGACACAGATTCACAAAAGAAGCTGCAGCAACAACAACAACAACATCAGCAGCAGCAGAGCAAAAAGAGCAGCAGAGTGAAGAGAGGGAGAGGACGAGAGGGGTAGAGGGGGTAGCTAAGCAAATGATTGTGAAGGAACGTCGAACATTTGGTTTGTTGCTCGGTTGCCTTCGACTCGGCTGAGTGAGTGAGTGAGCGAGAGACAGAGAGAGCAAGATGAGCGTCTCTTTTCGGTGCATGAAATTTGTGCTGCAAATTACACGAAAATTTAATGCATGAATAATTCGAATGGTTGCTGTGGTCTGAATGGCCCGAGCCCGAAAGCACGAAACATGTTCTGAGCAGACCTCCCCCCCTTTCCCATCTCTGAAGCTAATCAGAGCAGAGCGGGGCCCGTGGGGGAGGATGGCAGGTACTGTCAGAGAGGGGGAGGGACAGTCCTGCTTTATATTTACACTGCATTTTATCGCTTTAACACTCTGACACAATGAATATAAATATTTAGACAGCAAAAACAGCAGAGCAGAGCGGAGGCAGAGGCAGAGCAGCGGCAGCGACAGAGGCAGCATGTCCTGGCAGCAGGACATGACCAGCAGATATGCAACCCGTCAGCACGCGTGTCTGTGTGTGTGTGTGTGTACTGTGTGTGTGACTCGACTTGAATTGCGCATAAATTTCAATATAAATGAAAGGTTGTCTGACATTTTAAAATGTTGTGCATTTCTCGCCAATTTTCTATTTATTTGGCAGCTTCACGACACCCTAACGAAGGGTACTTTGCAGTTCTTGTGAGGTTGGGGGTGTCAAAATTGTCTAATATATTACAAAGTGCTGTATATGATTATAAATATATATAAAGCTGAGTGTTAAGAAATATCAAGTAAAATTTTTGGGAAATATATTCAAATTGTCTAGATCGAAAAATTATAATGAAAAATATTTATTTTGAACCGCCTTTGTTAGTTTTTATAGAAAAAATATTGATAATTATTATTATTTTACATTATTAGACAATTAAATCAAAAATACATATACCATATAAATTTTTTTATCAAATATATTTCGATCTTATTGCAGAAATCGTTTGAATTTTTATGCATACATCCTATAAAACTTAGGTATATTATTGTTTTCCTATATATAGTCCTTGTTTTTTAATTTTATAATTCCTTTTCATATTTAAGCATTCAAAAATTTTATTTAACAACTTCTCGTCTTTGTTTTTTACACTAAAAGTATTAATAAATTAAATTACTATTATAATTGTATTAAGTATATATTTAAATTAAAATTCTAAACTTTATTTAAAAACGATTTAAATTTTCATACAGATTTTCTTTATTGCACCATATAGTCATTTTTACATTTCCATCTGCCATTTTAACATTTCTCTCATATATTTCGGGGTCTTACCACCATCAGAGCATCTACCTTTTCGTATCTTCTTCGTTTTTAATTCAAAATAACATTCTTTAATAAGAGCAAATAAATAAAATATGCTATAGAAATATGCGAAAGTTAATAATAATTTCGTTCTGAAAATTGTCTGGCTTAATTTCTTGACTTTTCCAGCAGAGTACATTTGCTCATTTGAGACACTGCCAACACATTCTCCCGATTGCCAGCAATACTCGTATTTCGTTTCATTTGTGCCGTTATTAAAGATGTCCAATTTTCGATCGGTACCCTTCTCCCTTCCCCTGCCTTCTCTTCGCTTCTGCTCTGTTCGCTTCCGGATTCCGGGGAACCACTACAAATTTATTGTTTGCCATTAAAATCGAGGCAAAAAGTCTTGTTTATGTGCACTTTTAGTTAACAAACTCATAGACCCATAAATTGAGTGCCAAACATGAAGTCAAAGTTCGCTCGAAAGGTCCACTTGGCGAGTACCCAAACAGAGTTCCCCTCCCCCTCACACTCTCTTACTTCTCCCTCTCCAGTCGATTGGCAAATTTGTCGCAGGAAATGTGCGTATATTGCTGGCATGGGCGCAGGGACGTAGTGTACAGAGAGGGAGGGGGTGACTGCCAAGTGCTTGGTAGGTGCTCCCCTGCTGCCTGCCGACTGTGCCACGCCTCAAAGCGAAATCAATTTCCGTTAGAGAACTGGTTTCGTCCTCTTCCTTGGGCGCAAGTTTCTTCCTGTTGCACAAATAAATATTTTCCACCGGATGTTTGGGTCACAATCGCGCCCAGACTCCACTTCCCTCCTCCTTTCCATCGACTTCCCTTCCCATCCTAAGCAGATGTCTTTTTGCTGCTACATGCAAAACTTTAAACATTTCGACCTTCAAACGGTAGTTCAAAGTTCGCAGCAACGTAGGAACTTCAGGCTAAATCGAATTGAAAGTTGAAGCTGATATCGTGTAGCTATTTTTAACTTGTTTTCGGACTAAGAAAGAAGAAAACAAGAAGAGAAATCTAAAAGAAAATGTAAGAGATAAACTCATCTTCGGATTAAATATATTTGTTTTGTATGGAAAATATAAACCTGTTAACTTTATGTTATTATGTTAAGTCTAAGGCGATGTACTATGAAAATTAATTTGTTATCGAAAACCTCTTGAATATACCTATCGATAGAACAGTGTTGCATACCGCTAAAAAAGTAGTTCAAGTTTAAGAGAGGCAAGGCAATGCATTGTGAAATTATATATAGCAAATTAATAATCTATAAAAATAATTATCTAACAATTTTCTCCACAAGAAATTAACCTAATCCGAGCTCAAAATAAAAGATATTTCATATTAACTATACACAAGATTAAATACACACTAAAAATAACTTTAAAAATATATTTATCACACAAATTACAAATTTCTTTTTTTCTTTCTTTAAACTAAATTGTAAATTTTCTTTATGAATATAAAAAGCTGTTTATATATTCATAGTTTTATAATACTCGGCTTATATGATCAAATTAAGGGTATCAATTACGTTAAATAAACAAAATCAGGATCATCATAATTTGAACTGTGCCCCCACCCCTCCTCTCCTTGTACCCCGCTCCGAGCACTCGCCTGATTATTTACACAAATTGAGATGAAAAAATGCCTGTCAAAGTGTGTCACGTAATTGAATTTTTTCAAAATTAGTCGACCATTTATCCGCCAATATTTGCATTAATATAAAAAAATATTTATACCTAGCTGTGTGTATTATTTTCCCACTCTCCCCCTCTCTCACCCTCTCTCTCTCCTGTCAATTAATGCCATGATTGAAATTAAATTAATGCCAGCGAATGAAATGAAAAATGTTCTTCATGCGAAATCGGTCAGCTATCAAAAGAGGCCAGGGACGTAGCGAAAGGGGGCATGAGTGGAAAGAAGGGGGTCTTACTGGGAAATAACCTTCAATCTGTGTGCAGAACTGAAACAGCTTCATTAGTCGCCCAGCACGCAGTCGAGTCGAGTTCAGTTCGCGGGCACAAAAACCACAAAACTTTAAGGCACGCATTGCCCCACACCGGTTGCCAGTGTTGACAAAATCCAGCAGAGAGTGAGAGCCTTAGCTGGATGAAAGGAATCACCCCGACAAACTTTTCTTGCTCGACAATTTCCTCGTCTTCTTCGTGTTCGTCTTCTTCTTCTTTGTTGTTGTCCTTGGAATGTTGCTAAAAACTTTTATTATGATTTGGCGATGCGTTTTTGTGTTCGCTTCGTTTCTTCTTCGTTTTCTTTTTTATTTTTTTTGGTTTTTTTTTTGTTTTTGTACTTTTTCCTGTTTGTGATTTTGTGTTGACAATTGAAATTGATTTTGCGGTTCCTGACGTTGGTCCTTTGTTGATATTCGCAAATATTCTCGCTGTGAAATAATCATAAATTGCAGTTGAGTTTGCTTTTGATTGCCGTGTGTGCTACTCGGTCGCGTCACAGTGTTTCCATACCAATCTGAAATGAGTTTTAAATTGTACGCAAAAAGTGTGAGGAGCTGTGAGAGAACAACACGTGGGAAATACTCTGTAGTAAAGTGAGAATTGCAGAGAATTGAGATGGTTTGTAGTAAAAGAAATGAAGAAGGTTTTTTTAACCAAGTTTGATGTCACTGAGAGTTATATATGTTGGGATATCCAATAAAAAGACTTCAGGAAGGCGAGTTTTGTACAGATTCTGAATGTTTTTGAGAAGTAGAGATGGATAAGAGTATGAAGAGTGAGCTTCAGATCTTTAAGTGTTATGACAGCTGGGATATTCCTAACTATATAGACATTTTGGAAGATAGGAAGGTAAGGTAGGCAAGGCAGCTGAGTTTTGCTGAGTTTTGGAGTTTTTCTGAGCATTAAAAATATGCATGAGTGCCCTTAATAAGTTTCATGACTCTGAGGGCTACGCAAGCTGGGATACTCATAAATAAGTTAGAAACATATATCAGAATTATAAACAAAACTTAATGAAAACACTAAACTATCTTCTGCGCTTCCAACCTAACTTCCTGGCCTCATTATTCTTCCCCATACAGGGTATACAATTGCAACAATAACCCGCTGATATAGTGCCACATATATTGCGCATACAATTTATCCCCGTGCGTCCATAGAGACATACGTCCAGTGGAAAATTTAATAATATTCTTTGTTTGCTCGCCATAAACAGAAAAACACACAAAACGTAAATTCGCAAATATAAATCACGAAAATTTGTTGCATTAATTCAGCGTAATTTAAAGAGGGAAACAAGGTTGAGGGGGCAGGTGGGGGAACAGGGGGAGGGACTTCAGATTATGCTCAATATAATTGACATTTTAATGCGCTGATAGTTGGCGAACGATAAAACAGATTTAATATTCTGATAATTGCCACAACAATTATGCAACTTAATCGAATTGTCAGCGAACTTGAAAGGCAACGCGGCGTATGCGCAATGTTGCATATTATATATTGTAAATATATACGCAATCAAATGACAAACAAACTACACACTCGATCGCCTCTGACATTTGCGTTGATGTTTAGAAATTAAATGAAGTGTTTATGAAAGTAATTGAGAGGGTCGAGAGCTGAAACTGTGTGGAGGGCATGACGGGGAACGGGATACACATATATATTGGGAGTGGTTTGAAAAATAGATAAACAACATTTTGATATATCCAATTAAAATGCTAAAATTACTTTGTGCAGATAAAAATGTGATGGGGTATTTGGTTTATTAAAAGCCCATAGAATAGAATGATAAAATGCAGAACGAAATTTGTGCAGGAAATTGGAACATTAGGCGTGAAAAAAGACTGACTTGGTGAGATTAATATTAAAATGAAACAGTGATTAAAATGCACATTTAATACT
The DNA here is from genome assembly GCA_018151435.1 of Zaprionus africanus. Taxonomy (NCBI): domain Eukaryota; kingdom Metazoa; phylum Arthropoda; class Insecta; order Diptera; family Drosophilidae; genus Zaprionus; species Zaprionus africanus. The sequence goes on along the minus strand of JAECXB010002306.1, from coordinate 1,516,023 downwards.
TAAAAATTATAATAAAATATATTATAAATTATTTAATCCTATTAAAGGTAGAACGATATAATAATTTAAAAAACTTTTGATCTGAAAGGGCTGAAAGCGATAAAATAAATAGTAAAATTCAATTATCACTTAAAAGTTTAATAATTTGGAATGTTTTCTTTCAAATGCAGCAACTTTAAACGGAAATTTTAGTAATTAATTTTAAATAAAAATTTTTGTTAACTAAATTTTTTTATTTTTATTTTATTTAAAGTGTAAAAATGGTCATTTGACTGTTTAAATGTAAAAGTCAAAATAATCCCATTGTCATGTAAATTTTCAAATTATAACTATTAAAGTAAGAATAATTTAAATAAAACCTTTAATGAAAAAAAAAACTATATTAAAATTTAATTAATACTTATTCTCTTGTTATTATAACCATATTAAAGATCAAAAAATTAAGGCTTAAAATTAAATTAAAATGAAGAGTACGTTGAGCTACATTTCAAAATATTTCGACTGCATTAAATATTCTTTAAACTTATATCATCTGTTAACTCTAAAGTCCAATTAGAGTTTATTAAGAATTGACATGCAATTATTTCATATTTGAATTATAAATTCTTCTTTCAATAACCCTTAACATGGTGGTGATGCATATCTGCATCATACCGTTTGAGTACAATTATTTTTCAATGTGCGTCATAAAATTGTCAAAAATGTATTTGATGCAGATCAACAACATTCGTTTATTATATAAAAAGTGCTAGTAACACTAAATTATTTAAAATACTAAACAACTGATTACTTTTCCCGCCAATTTTGTGAATGCGCTAAACTCAATTGGTTATGCAGTTTCTTATAAAAATAAAAATTATAATAAAGTGATTTAGTGGAAACAATTTGCATTTATAAAAAGGTAAATATTATGTTTATTTGATTATTGTCGAGTTTTTGTGTTTGTTGCATAAGAATATGAATAAATCAACAATTTCAGTTTGTTGCAGATATGCATCAAAGTAGCTTTACATATTAAAAAATACTAACAACCATGAATATAATTTTATGCCTGATCTTGGAAAATAACGTTTTGTGATTTGTTTGATCAACATGATGATCTATGTGTTTGTCCTCAACTGACAAGTTGCTTAATTCAGCTGATTTTCGTTTGCAAATAGCAGAAGCCTTAACTAAATTGGATGCTACAAAAAATAAAGGAAAGCGTGGCTCTGGCATCCAATATGCATTGGATGAAAAAAAGCTTAAGGGACCTTCGCAACAAATGCCAAACAAAATGGTTCGGCAGGATCAATTCGGTCATTGGCCTGTCTGGACTGGCAAGAGGCTGCGTTGTAAATATCCAAACTGCACTGGATTGTCCCAAACGCAGTGCGACAAATGTGGCGTATTCTTATGTTTTAATAAAAGAAATAATTGTTTTAAAACCTTTCATTTAAATTAATACATTACTAATAAAATTGTAATGATGATTATAATTACCATGATATGGGGTAGTTTAAAAAATATTTTCCCTTAAAGCGCACTTGATGCAGAAATGCATCACTCCCCTTTTTTTAAAAATATAAGAAAAAAACTAAATAAATTAAAAAAATAAAAAGAAGTGTATTTTTTATTCACTTTTGTCTTCCAAATAAAAAAAAAATGATGAAAATCGGAGTTGTTGCCATGTTAAGGGATAATTACGATGCCCATCAAAGCATTTATCATTAATTTACCTTTCATATTTTTCCATATTCAAAGAGATTTTCATATTTTTTATCATTCCTCCCAATCGATTCGTTAATCATTATCTGTCATTCACTTCAGATTTCTCCACTATGCACAGCGAATTGGCTTCCCCGCTGTGAGTGCCTCAATGCAACGCCTCGTTTGACAAGACAATTTGAATACTGGAGAAAAAAACAGTTCAGGTAAAAAGAAATTGTAACCTTTTTATCATTTTCGAATGCGCTGCGGGAGGCAGCGACGGTGGTTAGCCTCTTAATTCTGTTGTGACATTTATCTTGGCGACTAATGAAAATGGCTTTTCTATGCAGATGAGTGGGGCAGGTGCACAGCTTAAATAGCTACACCTGTAGATTGGGCAGGTGGCCCCTCTTCTTCTTCTTTTTCTCTTCCCATCTGCAACTTGTTTCAACTCTCTCATATTCATATGGCGCGTTGGGGCATTTTATTTGTTTATTTGCCGCTTGCATTAAATTGAAATTGAAATGCCGCAGACCGCAGGGACAGAAATGACACTCAAACGAAGGAGGAGGTAGAGGGGAGGAAGAGGAAAGGAGGGGGACAGCGAGCAGTCGCAGCCAGGCACAGATGTCTGCTGCTCTTGCTGCCTGCTGCTGTTGACAGTGCTCCTCGTCTTTGTTTTTGTTTTTGTTGCTGTTGCTGGCCGAAAACAAGTACAGTGAAGCCTGCCATGGCGGCTGCCTGCAGCAAGTGCCGCTCAGTGTTGCCTGCGCTTCACTGTAGCCCATAAAATCGCTCATACGCCACCGCAACAATCTATACGCGCAGAGGAGGGTGAAGCTGTGGTTGGCAGTGGGGAGAAGAGGAGAGGAGGGAAGGACAGGCTGTGGGCGTGTAAAGCAAACAAAATGAGAGAGCGCATAGTTTCATTATCCTTCGGCTGGGGCAGCAGACAAGGCAGACAAGGCGGCAAGGACACGCGGCACGCGGAGTTGATGCTGCTGCTGCCGCTGCTGTTGCTGCTACATGCGGCGCATTACAAATTTTCGAAATGAAACTGAAATCAAATAAAGGCACAGCCGAGAGAGATACACACACGCACACACACACAACACTAACACACGCACACACAGATAGAGAGACAGTTACACACGAATTGCTGCGGCACGAGAACAAAAGCAACAACAATGCAATGCAATTAAAAATGGCTGTGTAAAGAGCATGACGAACAGAGAGAAAACCAAAAAAAAAATAACAGAAAAGAAAAGCAAGTCAGCGGGTAGTTGGAGGAGTATGACAAGCTAGCAGGTACCCTATAGGGACAGAATGTGAAAATATAAGACTATTTTTATGCATAAAGAAATAAGTAAAGAAAATACACAGAAAAATAAATAAAAACTATATTTAGAACTTAAGTATTAAATTTTAATGTTATTTCAGTATTGTTAAAGTTTTTCTTCTATTTCAATTAATATTAAATACTGAAAGATACTTTAGCTGTTTATATTTTATTATTTTAAAGACCTTTCTTCAATTTTCAAAGTTGTTAAATTGCTTGAAATATTTTCTTCATTTCTAAAACTTTGCTTCCTTCTAAAAACTTTAAATTTTCAAATTAATTTATCATGTTCGTCATATATTTTTGTACATTTAAAATACTGCAAAATATTTTAAGTAATTTTAGAATTTTCCTATTTGAAATTTTGAATTTTAAAACTGTTTTCTAGAATTTTATTAAATACATTTTCAAACATTTTCTTGTCTTTTATTAAGTAAATATAATATATGGAAAATAAAGCCCATTTTCCTCACAATTCCAACAACTAACTCTAATAAATACGAACTTACAGCTATTGTCAATACTCCCCGTTTGCACTGCACACACCTCTACAGGGTATGCGACGAAAAAAGGTAAACAAAAAGCAAATGTGGAATGACAAACATGCTGCGAATTTGTAATTTGTAATCTGTAATATGAATTCGAATTCGAGTTTTAAAGATGCACACAAATGCAGATACAGTTACAGCCACAGATACAGATACACAGGGAGACAGAGAGAGAGGGAGATAAAGATAGATTGGGCGACACGAATACGAATACGGATACGGATACGGAAATTTCTGGCAGTCATGTCAGGCAGAAAATGCGGCAAAATGGCGACGAGAGCAGGTGAATATGATTGCAGCTCGATTTAATTGAGTTGCTCGAACAATTCAGCAGCAGCGAGAGCAGCTGGACAAATGGACAGTCTGGACAGTCGGAGCTCTGGCCATAAAACAGCAACAATCCAATCAGCAATATTGTAATTGGCAAAATGCAAAATTGCCGAATGAAAGAATGAAATAATCGAATGTATGAATACTATTTGCGGCAGATTGATTGAAACCGGAAATTGTGAGCAGCAGCAGAGGCGAAAAAAAAAAACGAAAACCATAAACTGAAACTGAAACATTAAACCAAAATGTAAACTGTAAACAGAACTGCGAAATGCGAACTGTGAAATGCAAATGCGGTTTAGTTTAATCAGATTCTTGTGTAAATTTGACGAAACCAGCAAATTGAGCGACAGTATTTGCATTTGCCTAATAACATTAATTTCTGGCCTTTTTTAGCCGTTTTTTGCGTTAAGAATTCAATCATTATTTGCTCTTACTATTTTAATCGATTGTCCTCGTGCGCAAATTGCACAGAAAGTTTGAAAAAAAAAGAATTAAAATTGAGTTGGAAAGTATTTCATAGTTGTGAATATAAAATACTGAATGACATTATTTATATTCAATTTTAAAATTGAAGGGGAGAGGGAATAGAATGTATACATAAATTTAATAGTTCATTAAGTTTGGAATAAGTAAAAGGCTGCTTTTTTAGACTCATTCATTGATTTGCTTGGTTATCTTTTTCTGAATAAAAAACCTTTTCCATCTTTAATGGGTATTAAGTGCTGACTGGCATTATATATATTAACTTTTAATATTATAGGAGAGAGCTAGTGGGAGAATATATGCAAATATTAAATAGTTCATTAAGTTTGAAAAGTACAAACTCCTATATCTATACTCTCTTAATGATTTACATGGATATCTTTTTCGTTTCGAAATTTTTTGAATCATTAATAAATATAGAATACTCACTAGAATTATTTATATTCAATATTAGGACTGTAGAAAGAGGAAGAGAGTATTTTTATCTGTTGAACAGCTTATTTTAGTGAAATCATATAGATATTTCCTTTCTTTTTGCTGTTATTCCTTCTTCAATAACACATTTCCCTCTTACACAACCTTATCCCAATTCCTAATCCCACTCAGACCTTAGCACATAAATAAATGCATGATTGGGGATCAGTTTGACAAGGCAAGTCTCATCATCTCATCAATTTGGCCAGCATTCAATCGAATCGATCACGCTCTGTGCCTGTAACTGGCAATTATAAGAGTCTCCTGCCTCTACTTTTTCCCTCCTTTTTCCTCCTTTTCTCTCTCTTCCCTCCGTTTGTTAGCCTGGCAAACAGTTCTGGCTTTGCCTGTTGCCATTAGTTGGTTGACTGACTGATTGCTTTGTCTTATCATCTTGGCCTCTGCCCCAGTTCCGCCTGCCTCTGACTCTGTCGAATACAATTCAATTTGCTCTGTTGCCACACCTACCAAGAACGCCCTCTTTACTGTCTCTCTCTCTGTGTGTCTCTTCTCTGCCTTTTTGATTTTTTACTTCTGGCTGTTTGTTGTTGAAGCTTCTAATCAGAATTTGTAACCAATTTTTGGTGCTGCGTGCATTTGTTGCCATTTCCTTTGACGCTCTCGCAATCAAGCGGAGCTGGGGCAGCAAGAAGAGGCAGGGGGAGGAGACCCAGCAAGGACATGCGTCTGAAATGGGCTCAGCCTGAGAGGCAGCATTTGATTTTCCGATTGAATCAAACAATCAATTATCTTGTCTTCTCCGCTCGCATTGTCGCTTGTGCCTCTTGTTTCTCTCTCTCTATCTCTCTCTGTAGTTCCATTTGTATCTCTCTCGTTTTTCCATTTGCCAGTTGCAAATTTTATTGGCCACATTTTTGTCAAGCTGAGAGCCAAGTTCGCAAAGGTAATGACTGCAGGCATCACAGCACAGAAAAGACAAGGAAACCAATGCCAAAAAAAAAGGGAAACAAATCTGTTTGAGGGAATATCAAGATTTCTACGAATTTGCCAAAGTGTTTGAGGTTATTTTGTTTTGTGCAATTTGAATGCAAAATAAAAATGAATAACTGTTATTTGATTTATAAAGAAAAACTGCACTCACCTTATGATTCAATCTGTGACGTTTTTGCAGAAATATTTTACCATTTTTTATTTTTTTTTTCTTTCGTATTTTTGGCATCTGTGAAAAAGTTTCACATTTTTCATTTTTGTTGATTCACATTGTTTAAGAAACAAATGCAGTCGACTTCAGTTATATTTATTTGTATATCTTAGAAAATTTATTCTTTTTGAACATTTCTCCTAAATAAAAAAAAAAAAAAAATTATTTATTTCTTTTTTGATTGAGTTCATTTAAGTTATGCTTACCTTTTTTTCTTATGCTATATTTTCTAATTAAACATTTATCATAAATCAAAAAAAAAAAAATGTTTTTGTTTCAATTTTGATTTATGAAGTAGTAATGTCAAATTTGTTCAATTGCAAAAGAATTAAGCATTTAATTTTTCTCCATTTTGTTCTATTTGAACAAATCAGAATATATATATATCCTCTATATATCTCCCATTTCCCCACAACTTTCCCATACTCAAGCAATTTAAGTCTTCAGCTTCTTTCTCACTTTCCTTTGCGTTTCTATCGTTGCTTTTTCGCACACACACTTAACTATGTCAACAGGAAGTCAAATGGCTTGCGAATGCAAAAGCACACACTCACACACACACACTGTGAGGCAAAATGGCGCGCATAAATTTCCGGCTCGCCCCTCAACCGTCGGGATTTTTATGAACGAAAGCGACTGAGCCAAAGATTGTTTATGGTGGGCAACAGTTGATTCATCGCATTTAATGGATAATGCTCGCATATTCAGCATAAAACGCAAGAGATATATCAGCAGGGGAGACAGAGAAGGAGAGAGAAAGGGAGGAGGAGAGAGAGAGTGCGAAAGAACGCTCTAAGCATATGCGAACTTGTGCTGGAATTTATGATATTTTGTGTTGAGCGTGTATAAAATATGAGCCAAGCAATTTACCCCTTTCGTCTTTCTTCCCCTTCTGCTTCGCACTTGCATTTCGTATCTCTTTCTTAACTGTTTTTCATCACTCGTTGCGTTTTCTCTTATTGTTTTTTTGGCAACAAGCGAAGGGAGCAACGAAGGTTTGGTTCTCGCCTGATGCCTTATCTTTTAATGAACTGCACAAGAACAGTGAGTATGGTAACCTAGTAATGACTGCTTTATAAATATATGACTGCTGTATATATCTGCTTTATATGTCTGTTATATATGCCTGCTATATATCTATATCTTTGCCAATATATCTTTATGTTTCTGCGTGTTTACAGACGCAGCAAAATGCTTTGAGCTTGATTTCATTTGTGCGACGCACTCGTTTCTATGTATTACTATACCCTGTAATTATTATACGTTGGAGTGGGGTATGCCTAGGTCTGTATTACACTATATATATCCATAAATATTCCTGAACAATAAGGCAGACAAGCCTAGTTAACTTTGTGCATGCATTTCTTCAGTCAATCAAAAGAAAACTCTGAAGCTTCTTTCTTGTCTCAACTCCTGCTCTCTACAGAGTAACTGCTAGCACAGCACTTCCTTATTTTGATATTTACTTCTGCGTAGGTTTTTTCGCTTATTTAGGTCAACTTTATTATATGCGCATAATTACAAAAGCCAACAAACTGTGCGAGTCTCTCTGTGTGTGTTGGCCAGAGATAAAGCATTTATGAAGACAGCCATGTGGGAATTCTGGGGCCAGCTGAAAGGCTCTCACTGTCAGTCTGAATGTCTCTGCCTCTCACTCTCTCTGATTGTCAGCCTTTCTCCCTCTCTCTCTCTCTGTTTTCCTCTCTTTCTTCTCCTCGTCCTCTGCTGCTTTGTCTGGCAGGAAGACAAACAAAGTAGGCGACAGTTGACCCACTCCCAAAAGTCTTTGAATTTTGTCGGCCTCTTTGCTTCACACTTCCGTTGATGAGCAGGCAAGAAAGGGAGGCACAGAGCTAAAGAGAAAGAGGGGGAAATAGAGAGAAGAAGAGGGAGGAGAGAGAGAGAAGAATGGGCAGGCATGTCTCATTTATTTGCGCTGTTCGAATAATAAGAAATAATGTCATTTTGCGTGTACGTTGCCTGCTCAACTTGCCTTGGCCTATTGTCCATGAGGTCTCTGAGGAGGGGGTTAAGATAGAGAGGGGGAGAAGAGAGAGGAGTGAAGGGAGAGGAGTGGAGGAGGGACAGCAAGGGAGGTAGTCACTGCAGCAGGGCACACCGCGGCGACGGCCTTCAGAAGGAAAACGACTAAAATATTTATGCGACAAAAGGCAATTTCGGATTTATGTTCTCTGTGTGTTTTCTTCAATTTCTTCCCTTTCTTTCTTTTCTTCTTCTTCTTCTGCTACTGCCACTTCTTGAGTATATAAATTTGTGCTTTTATGTCGTCTGCTCTTATTTATAGCACATATTTTTCGCTCTGTCGTACAGGAACTGCTCCATAAATAGCTTCACAGCGCCAGCAAAAATTTTCAAGTGCGCCACATTTTAATTGAGGCAAAATTGAACTGGAACTGAGGAAAGAAATATTGCAGAACGAGCTTAACTAGCTGCAGCTAAGTTGTTTATTCTAGTGATCATATTTCTGAAAAGTGTCTTCTCGTGTCCTTTCAACTGTTTGCTCCGCATCTAATCCTCAATCCCAGGCCAAGGCGAGGCGAAGCTGGGCAGACAATGGCAGGCACTTCATCTGCGATATCGAATTTCAACAGCAGCCGCAAACACTTGAGCATGTTCCCAGAGCTCAATTAAAGGCCATTAGTTGAATATCGAAATGTGCCACGCCCCCTGTCCCAACTCCCCCCGCACTGTGTATGGCCAAAGGATATACACGAATTGAGTTACGCAGACAACAATAAAAAAAGGCAAATGGGAAATATTTCCATATGCAGCATTTCACATCGCATATTTCTAGCCAGGGGTGGGTAGAGCAGGGGCAGGGGTAACCCCTCCTTCCTCCTTGTACCTCCTCCTCCTTCTTCCTCCTCTTCCCTCTTCCTTCTTCCTACTCCTTCCTCCCCTTCTCGCCCTGTCGAATAATTAAAGTTTCTCACAAGTGTCGATAAATTATGCCAAAGAAGAAGAATGAGACGAAGACGAAGCTATGCAAATGGGCCACAACTTACAAGCAACTATATAGAACATATATACTACACTATGCTATATACATATAGAGTGTATATGTGTGTGTGTGTGGGTAACTCGCTGAGCTGAGCGACAGATGGACATTCTTCTGGCTTCCGAATGACAGGCACTTCATCATCGTGTCCTTCGGCGAGTGTGTAATTCATCACGCGAACAACCGCAGCCTCCTCCCCCCGCTCCCCCCTGTCAGTGCCGCAGTTGACATGTTGAGCCTGCATTTGAGTTGGCCAGAGGCACAGGGGGAGCAGGGGCAGGGCGCTTACAGGAAATTACTGCGGGGATGCTTTAAGTTTTGGTCGCTGAACCTGGAATGCTATTAACCAAGTTGACATTAATCGCCTTGACTTCTAGCAGAGAGTAACATAAGTAGGCAAGGGAGAGGGGTACAGGGAGAGGGGTAGAGGGGGGCTAAAGCTTGCGGCAAAGCTTGTAATGTGAAAACAATTAAGTATGTTAAATGCAAATGTGCGCAAGGGAAGAAGAGGAGGGGGCACCAGAGGAGTAAGAGTTAGGAATGAGGATACTCTTGACAGCCCAAACTGAAGCTAAATGATATGCCTGGCTGTGTCTGCATACATGTGTGTGTGTCTGAGTATGAATATATGTATATGTATGTATACGTGTGTGTATGTAGTTGAATGTATGTTCATGTATGTGCTGATTGACAGTGATGCCCAAGCTCAGTTGACACTTTTTGTCAGCGCGTTGGAAAGAAAGAAGATTCCTTTCTGCTTAACTGAAGCCAACTGTGGGAGTATTGATAAAAGAAAAGAGTGTGCGGTAACAGTAGTAGAAGAGATATCTAAAAGAAGCATAAGTACATATTAGTCTAAGATATTATAATTAACTGATTACCTTGTTAGATTAAGAGCAAACATAACCATGTGGCAACACTGATTGAAATAACATAAATTGTAGTTAGAGTGGAATAAAAGGCAAAAAGAATTTGACTGCACTAAAAGAGTGTGAAAGAGTGTGTGCAATATAATTTAAAAAAGGTAAGGTATTATCGATTATAAGCTTATATTGTCTCTTATTATACTTAAAGTTCTTTCTCTTCAAGTAATGAGCTGACAATGAAAATGGTTCTGCGCCCAAAAATGAACCTTCCTTGTCATTTACCTAAAGTAAGTGTACTTATCATAATAAAGAAAAATAAGGGACCAGTCTTTAAAAGCTATAGAAAAGTTCAAAAAAACAATCACATAATATTAAGAGAAAAGCATGAAATCCTGATTTGAATAGAAACTTTAGTTACCATATTATTTTATGTATGAAGATAATTTTGGTAAAATTTTGACCGGGACTGCGCCTCAAATAGTCCATCCGCATAGTTCATTTTCGGCATAGTCTTTCCAATATTTCGTCCGGACTTCCATATAGTTACGCAGGATCTATAGCTAATTGTGCATGTATTCGTTAACAGTTAGAATAAATAAGATTACTGGACATATTCGATTTTCTCCTGAGAGATATTATTAAATTCAACTCCCACTTTACTTACATAGGAACTTTGATGATTTAACTACGTTAAAAGTTTAGTTGGTATATCTTGCATAATAACAAAAATCCACTGATAGATTCTATATCAGCTATACTGTATAGCTATCGATCTTAAACGGCTTATTCCAAATTATTTACAGTGTGTATCAATAAGAAGCCAACTCTCATACTCCACACATTAATAAAGATACAATTATAAGATTGTAAGATAAGCAAAGCTAAGTAATAAATTGCTATATAAAGTCTAGTAAAATGAAAGATTAATTTTAATTCACATGTGTGCAATAAAATGAACATTCTTCCACCACTTTTTTGCGTATCATCTTAAAAACATTTATAATAAATAACAAATAAAGCTGAAATACTTTACATACTAAACTGCAACACATAAGTTTACAACACTTTGCACATTGCAAGAGTTATTTATATGCGATTATTACGCTTATTTAGGTTTTTACATTTTTCGTGTTGTTAAAATAAGTAATAAATGCAGAAGAGAGACAGTATGAGTGAGAGAGAGAGAGAGAGAAAAAGAGAGAGATAGAGAGAGACAGCAAGTGAGTAAGTGGGAAGTAAAATTGTTTATCGCATTGTTGTCTCTGGCCAAGGAATGCACAAATTTGCGCTGGCTTTCAACGCAATGAGCGGAATGTGTTCAGCACGAGATACGCACTCATAATTCTTGACTTTTTCCACCTCTCCTCTTTCTCTGTCTCTCTCTTCCCCTCTCTCCCTCTCTGCCCAGAGACATTGCCTAGACCAGGCTGGGATTATCTATACTAAGCATGCTAGGGCAGCTCATAAATTCAGCTTAATACATATGCGGAAATATGTAGATATCTGTCTCCCCCCTCCCTCTCTCTTTCTCTCTCCTACTCCCTCTCTCTCTCTCTCTCTCTTGGAAGTGTGTCTGTGTATGTGTTAGCATTCTCTGTATAGACACACACATACTTACGCATAAATATGCATAGCTTGTCAGTTTTATGAATTGGATTTGTGTGCGCTTAGCTAACTGACCAGCAACAACATCTACCCCCCTCCCTCCCTCCTTACCATGCCACTGCCACGCCCCCCACGCACGTTCGTTATGTTAAAGCCCTTATTAATTTATGTTATGGATAGGAAAATAGTTAACACAGTCCAGAGTTAAGCCAGCCTGTTTGGGGCAATGAATACTGTTGATCCATTAAACAAGATTACGCATACGCCCCGTTTGCCGAATGGGCAACATTTTCTTGCTGCTGCTGCTGTTGTTGTTGCTGCTGTTGTTGTTATTGCTGCTGTTGTTGTACTCATTATGCGGCTACAAATTTCTATAGTTTACTGCACAATTAATGAACAACTAATGTGCTTGTCGTAGTCGAACCAATCAACCTCCTCCTGCTCCTCTTCCCTTCCCTCTGTTAGTACATTAATTTCCTGTTGCCATTCCTGCTGCACTGTTGCTGAGTGTGCAGGCCACTTGCCACCTGCCCCAGCTGCCACCTGCCACACTGGCTTCAGCTCGCAGTTAATGCGAAGCTTGTCGTAATGAACACGAACATAGATAGATTTATCATTTATTGTACTTATCCATTGTTCAACTGCAGTCAACTTGTTTCTCCCTCCCCGGAACAACAGGAACAGGAACAACAGGAGGGGAGGTCCTTGTTGTTCCTGCCACGCCCCGGGCTGACATTTTGTGCATTAATGTTAATGTAATTACGGAATTCGCATCTGTCTAGTTACTTTGCTGGCAGATAAATGCGAAGCATGCAAATATTATTGCTGCCAATTTGTAGTTACACACACTCTCACACATACACACACAAACACAGACACACAGACATACAGACATACACTCTGTACTGGCACTGGCACTTAGCAGTAAGTCAAATATTTTCGAAAATATCGAGGCAAGTTATGTGCGGTAATTATGAATGATAATAGCCAAAGGAGGAGAGCAAATCGCACAGCGGCAATCGATAACAAGCTGACAGCGGGAGCTGACAGGCAGCAGGCAGTGTTAAGTGCACTGAGAGAAATGTGTAGCAGGCGGGGATTAAGTGTTGAAGTGTTGGGCAAGCCAAGCTTAAGTCAGACTGGAAAACTATTTAAACCCACTAGGAACTTCTACGGGATGAAAGGGTATTTTAAATTTGTGTTAAGTATAAATGTATATCACAAGCAGAAAAAGGCATAAAGTATATATAATCTCAGTCAGCATAAGAAGGTTAGCTGATTTAGCCGGTTTTGTCTGTATGAACAACTATATCTCAGTGAGTACAATGACTAGAACTGCCAAATTTGAGAGACAATGTGTCTTTATATTGCGCGTAGAATAAATACTTTTAAAAATTTGGTTTCGCCCCTTTTAGAACCCCTAAATCAATAAAAACCTAATTTTAAACGAAATGAAAGAGCTACAATATATATCTTTGATAATTTTAATATATATCACAGTTCAAATGATCTCTGCAAATTTGATTGCAATCGAGTAACAAACAAAGAAGTTATATAAGAAAAAATTTTGAGGGCTACTGATTTGCAGCCAGCCCCCTAAAGTATGCAACACAAAATACGCAAGGCATAGCAGTGCTCAGGTTTGCTTAGGTAACTAACGGGTATGTCCCCGTCGAGCACTCTTCACTCTGCTTTTCATGATTGTCTACCTCTCTTTCCTCCTTTTCTTTCAGTGTGCACTTTCATCTTTTCCACTTATTTCTATCGGCCATCAAATTTGATATCGCACACGCACCAAGTGCCCGCCAGCGTTACGATATATATAGCCTTACTGCGCTCCGCCCCCTACAGCGCTGCCTGAGCTCCGCCCTTACCCCCCCCTTTTTTTCACTACTCTACCTCAACCTTATCGACAACTTTGTTGGTATATTTTATGTGCATCGCATCCGCAAAACATTATCAAAAATCGCTTACAACCAATTTGATTTTATTAAAACGAGCGCCCCTAAAGCAGTGCCACGCCCCACACTGCCTCGCTCTGCCTCTCTCCTTCTTTCTTTCTCTCTCTCTCTGTTTTTCTTTCTTCATCTCGCTAATCATAAGAATATCGCTGGAAGTTGTCGGTTAGTTTATATGTTGCCTCCTTACGCGTCCAATGACGATGACGATGACGATTAGCATTAAAGTTGACTCCGGCAGGCGCATAAAACCGTTTTATGGCTCCCCCATAAACAGGTGCGAGGTGCTGGCACAGCTTCCCCTCCAACCCCCCCTTCCCTTTCTGCTTCCCTGCTCGCACTCTGCCAGGTGGCTTTGATGGCAGCTGAGCGCACATTTGTTCCGCTCTTGACGCTTTTATTCACTCATTGCTGTATCATTCTTTCTCTCCCTCTCTCCCTCTCTCCCTCTCTCCCTCTCTCTCTCTCTCTCTTTCTTTCGTTGAAAATGGACGCACATAAAAATTATATTAAGTCATAAAACTGTAGCAGAAGCAGACACACACTTCCCAAAATACACATTTTATTTGCGGTCAATTCGCATTTCACAACACTGTCGCCAGGCCAAGGCGGCTATCAAGCTGGCATTAGCTTAATTTAGGTCTGATCGGTGGCGGGGGGAGGTGTATTAAAACTGATTTGAGACTGTTAAGTGCCAAGACAGTTAAATGAACGTTATCTACCATAAACTTCCTACCTAAATGGGCAGTAAAAGAGGCATAGAATGAAAGCAACGATTGTTGTTTTATCTATTTATAAAATGTGGGATTTATTTAATTTTAATGTTTGAACAAAACGATAATAATCATAATTACATATTAGATGTATAGTCAAAAGTTTTTATTATTTCATATCAAATCGAGTTTTACTAAAACTTTCAAACATCAGAAATAAAAACAAACTTTGGCAGTGTTTGGTAAACTTTTTGTTTGGCAGTGTTGGGCAAAGTTTGTTTGATTTATTTATAACAAAATAGTTCTCAACACGTTAAGCTTGCATTGCAATTAAATAAATGTAATAAATAAATGTTGTGGATGTATAAATTAACTCGTGTGAAACTAACAAGAAGTTAAGCTTTCATTTCAATTAAATAAATTTATTGAATATATGTTATAATTATGTAATTAATTTAATTGTTATGTTATGTGAGCCCTCATGTGGAGAAAAAAACAGAACGAAAGAAACCATTAAATATAATTAAATAATACTGTAACATATATAAGTGTATATGCGAAAGTGTTAACCAACACTGATAGTTATCGATAGAAGCATTTTTTTAAATAACTCTCTTTTCTAGTTAGTAAATAATTATATATATTGCCGATGTGATAAGTGCGGTAAATTTATTTATGGACAATGTAATTTGAAGTTAAACGAGCATATTTATATTGAAGTGAAGTGAAGCTTTTATAAGTTCGAAACCCGTTAAAAAACTCTCAGAAGTGCCCGAAAATTTAATAAGCAAAAACGAAGAAGACTTACATATAATAGTAAATATACAATCTTTTTAATTCAGCTCCAATCTGGAAGAACTGCACAGCACTCTATATAAACAAGTCTTTAAACAACGAAATACTAATATGAATAAAAGATCTGCCTAGCACAAAAAACTGCACATAACCTCAATCTTTCATATACAAATAACAATTTCGATTGTGTAAATCTCTCTGGTGAACTCTGTAGAGCTTTTAGTTGCAAGCGAGATATAGCGTAATCGCCCAATTAATCTAGCTTTGCCATGGTTCAAAGTGCATGCAGCGTAAGCAAATATGATTTATTGAACCAAAAGAGGAGCAAGGGGGGTACAGGAAAGGGGCTCAGGGGTAAGGGGGTCAAACTAGTTCAAACAGCGAAAGCGCATAAAACAAAAAAGAGAAGGAGAAGAAGCGCATTTCTTTGTTCTTTGCGATTGGTTAAGAGTCAACGAATTGTGCACTTGGCCCCAAATAAGATTTCGATTCTTTTTAGCAGTGGAAGAGAGAGGAGAAAGAGGAAGAGGGGAGGAACGGAAAGAGTGAGAGGGGGGGAGAGAAGCTGCTCTCGAGGGCCGCATTTCAATTTATGCTCACTCGTTGGCCTGTTCAATATGCCAGTTACATGCAGATGTCACGCCTCCACGTGCCGCCCATCTTCCGGCAACTACCTGCCCTCCCCTTCACCCTTCTCATGGCAACATAAATCGCAGAGCATATTACACAATGCGATGCGTGCCTGGCTCAATGGAGGAGTTGCCCCTGCTCCCTCTCCCTCCTCCCCTTGCATTCCTCACACAAAACATGCAGCGACGTTTTTGGCTTCCTCTCGTTGTGTTTGCATTTGCCCCACGGTGCGGCACACAAAACTTTTTATGCTGCATTTATCCTGTTGCTGCACAGCAGAGGGGGGAGAGGAGTAGGTACTGCCTCAAACTGTATAGAGAGTGCATCCGGGTGAATCCTCCGTCGTCCTCTGCCTTTGCTCTCTACGTGTCCTGCCTGCGAAAGCATTCAAATTGTTTACCGTATGAGCGGAGGCGCACGTGGAAAGCCAAAAGAAAATTGTAGTAAATTTTAAAATGGCACAGCAGCAAAAATTTCCTCTCCCCCTACCCCACTACACTATCCACTACTCATGCCTGCTGCCAACGAGATCGGAGCGAAGGATCCAGGAGCCTTGACGCAGTGTAATTTATTGGCAGCACGTTTATCATGCCGTCTACTCCGACAGCGCCTCAGACTCGGTTCCAGCTCCAACTACGTCGCATCCCAGGGTAAGCCCAAAAAATGCAACCATGCGGCGCATGCAAAAATGCCTAGGCCCGGTACTGGAGGAGGAGACAGAGTCGGAGCTGGAGCTGGAGCTGTAGCCTGTGCCCGTGTCTGGTTGCCTGGTTGCCAGTGCGACTTGCTCCTAGACGGGGCACGAACGTACCTATGCCAGGCAGACTAGTAGTCACTCCCTGCTCCACTGCCTGCTCCAATCTTTGCTCCACTCTCTACTCCACTCCCAGTTCCCCTCCTGCCCTTCACTTCCTATGCTTGCCACATGCTTTGCGCTTTACTTTTGTGCAGCCTCTACCAATGTTTGTCGAGCGTTTTGCCGAGTTCAGGTTCAGCCTCAACGTAGGCCAGTTTCATTGTTTGGGCAGCCTAGCAGCCTGCTGCAACATTCATTTAAATGTTGCCAATGTGTTTTTGTGGCAAATTGAAGCTGCCGCTGATGCTGAGCCCGAGAGGCACAAAAGTCCCTGGCAGACACTTGCATATGCATTCTCCGACTAGTTGCCTATGCACACACACACACACACATACATATATATGCATATGTGCAGGTGTGTGTGTGTGTGCAGGTGTCTCATTGTGTGTGTGTGTGCTTGTGCAGCTGAGGGGATTAGCAGACACTGCGCCACTTTCAGCTGAGCTTGATTGTAAAAAATTATGACTGGAATGAAAGAGCTGAGAGCTGCTAAGGCAGCAGGTGGAGGGAGAGGGGGAGGGAGAGAGGCAGAGAGTGTGAAAGAGAGAGAGGAGGGAGGTGAGGTAAGTGGAGGCGATGTGCAGTGGAAAATAATTAGAATAGTTTTCTTAGAAATTAAACAATGTTTGCTGAGGTCAAAAGGGTTCAGCTTTGGAAATTTAGAAATACTTGGAAAGTTTGCTACATATGAAAGGATAGAAAGGCAAATAAAGGTATATGTTCAGATAAGTTAATGCCAGCAGGTAAAGTTCAGTTTAAATAAAAAAATTTATTAAGCCGCAACATTATTTCTAAATTTATAAAACATTGCTATAAATTTTGCTTTAAACCTTGCTATAAGCCTTGCTTTGAAGCTTGCTTTAAACTTGATATAAATCTGGTTTTAGAGAATTTAAATTATTTACAATCAATTCCAAAAGAAATACTTATAATTTGTATTGTTAACTTTTATAATTTGCCACAGTCTTGCCATAAACAAGCTATAAATGATGCCAAAAGTCTGATTTCACTAAAATTTCATTATTCATTCATTCGGATTCAATTCGAAATTAATACATACTTTTTATTGATAACTTTTAATAAATCTGTAAAAACAAACTTGTCAAAAATCTGCTGAATTAACTATAAATTTGCTTATATTCCTCTTTTGTAATATGAATTTAAAATAAATGTATTCTTTTTGGCTTGCCATAAATCTGCCATAAAGTTGATATAATTATACCATACACAAACTTGTCATATATTATATCGACCACAAGTTTGCCATAAATCAACAAGTTGTACTTAAAATTAGTTATAGACTTGCTAAAAGTTAGCCATAAACTTGCTATAAATAAATAATTAACATGCCATGAATCGGCCATAAAGCTGATTAAGTTTGTTAAGTTGTTGCCATAAATTAGCTGTGAATGTCCTTGGTGTTACTAGAGTATTACCAAGACTTACCATAAGCTTGCTATAAAACAGGTATAAATTTACTATCAACTTTTCATTCATCTGCTATAAATTCGTTTATTTATTTTTTATTAATTATTTTTTTATGAGTTCGCCATAGGTTGGCTGTAAATTTGCATGATTTTTCTTGAATATTACCATAAACTTGCTAAAATATTTGCTATTTATCTGCTTTACCATATTAACAAACTTGCCTGTATGTAAAGTACATAGTCAGCTTCAATACATTTGCAGTATTGTCACAGCCCAACAAAGTGTCCTACATTAGCTGCCAGCTAATCTAATTGCCACCTTCACCATCCTGTCACGCACATAGCCTCAACTTATATCTATCGTATTCTTCTTCAGCTGGCACTGCTCCTCTCTCTCCCTCTTGCTCTCTTTCTCTCTCTTTCGCTGAGGGAACTGCATCTAATTGTTATTTAACTTAATCATAAACGCCGGCAATTAGGGTTCCTTCGCATCGCATCGCATCGCATCGGACTCTGGCCGGGACAAGCGCTGTGGAATGTCGCCCGCAACTGTTGACACTTTGTTAGCAATTAGTTTGGTCAATGCAGGGAGCAGAGAAAGGGGGGAGAAGGAGAGAATAAGAGGGAGAGGGCGGGGCAGGCATTTCAAGTGCCCGTTGCAGGCGCCAGCGAGAGAGAGAAATGTACAAAATCACAGCAATTTTTTTCAAACTAATTGGCCGACCACAAAATGGAGAGAGAGAATGGAAGAGAGAGAGGAAGAAAGAGAGGAAGAGAGAGAGAGGGAGACGGGAAGAATGGGCAAAATTAATTAAAATGCTGTTTTCTTTGCTATTTACTCAACAAATTGCTTCAAATGCGCATAAATCAAATTGTTCACACCGTTCATCGAAGGACGTTGGCGATGCCATTTTGGGTGCGACGACAGTAAATTCAATTTTGCCTGCATATTTCATGGGTGTATTTAAAGCCAGACTCTTTGTCTACCCTTCTCACTGTTCCCCTCTCTTTCTACCATTCTCTTTCCCAGTCTCTCTCTCGAGTGGCGCCACTTGAAAGGCAGCCCCAGAGCGAGCCCCACTGGGCCTGCAAAGCAAATAAAAAAGGCCAGAGAGAAAACATGCAGTGGGAGTGTGTGTGTGTGAGTGGGAGTGTATGTGTGAGTGTGTGGGAGTGTATGGGAGTGTGTTAGTGTGTGTGTCGTGCCACTTCCTGTGCCTGTGGCTGTCAGCCTGTTTTTGATTCATGCGTTAAATGAAAATTAATCCGATTTAATCTGTCGCTAATTAGGTTTACTCTGGGATTTGTTTCGCACCTCTCGCCGGGCCCCGCCCCCGCCTCCGACCTCTACCCCTGCCACGCCCCCCGCCTACACCTCCACCTCAGCTAGCCGCATGTTTGGTTTCGATTTCTCTGTTCGCGGCATATGTATTGCGCCGAGTGCGGCCTGTGTGGCATGCAACCATCAATTAGGGGCACTCCTGGCCGGGTCTGGCCTGAGTGCAAGCGAGAAGGAGAGAGAGTGAGGGAGAGGGGCAGAGTTATTGTGTCTGATTACGCTTGTTAGATCGATAAACTGCACTTTAATCGAGAACTTTAAGCGAACACTTCAAACAGAATCAACGCTGCTGCTGCCGCTGCTGTTGCTGTTGCTGCAGCTGATGACACTCATACGCACTGTTGCCTCTCAATCTCCATTGTGGCTCCACTGCCAGTTGCCACGCCTACCACAACACAGTCTCAGCTGCCTTACCTGACTCCCCCAACGGCGTGTGTAGTTGCTGCTGTTGACAACATTGTTGCACTGCCCTCCCTCCCTATCTCCTTTCTTTCCTGCTCTCAAGCTCTAGCTCTGTGGACCGCCTCATTTCCATAACGCACACACACACACGCACACACACACTGACACTCACGCACAGTGAGCAAGCAAAACAAAGCCAAAAATCTGAAGTTTCATTACGAAAGGATGCGCTGCTCCTGCTGCTCTGATACTGCGGCATGTTTGTGCTTTCGTTTTTGGCCATGTCAAAAGCCGGCAAAACCAAAACAGATTCTGCTCATCGCCTTCGCTGCACAGTGGGGCGGTAGCTGTGAAAATTGGCTGAACAGAAATGCAAAATTAGAAATATGACAAAGTTGATTTAGCATTAGCATTAAAAATTATGGAAATTTGTTCAAAGTAATCGAAAAAAATTGAAACAAAGCTGGACAAAATATTTAATTAATGTTGATGAAATTATTTCACAAAATTTAAAATTTACTAAGTATTAATTATATAAAACATATTTATAAGATAATAAGTATAAATAAAATAAATAGATAAATAGATAAATACTTATTAGTAAATATTTATACATATAATTATTTATAGAGCATAAGTAAATCAAAAATTATTCGAAATTTAATACATAAAAAAAAAAAAAACATCAGAAGAACTAAGAAGAACTAGGAAGAACTAGTCTGTTATAAGAATCTTTGATCATAAAAAAACTAGATCAATTTTAAATAATAATGATATGAAATGAATATACTCAACAATGTTGTTTGCTTCTTAAGTAAAAACCTATTTTTATATGATAATCATATCATTTAATTTTCAATATGTTTGAATCTATAAAGATCAAATTTGATTTGATTGAAAAGAATATAAAATATGCCAAATATAGAATTAAATCAGAAATAATAACCTTAAAATACATCAAAGCATTGGTAACTGTAACAAAAAAACGTAAGTAAATTATAAAGCAAAGAAATAATAATGGAAATAATAATAATTATAAAAAAAAAAGAAAATCAAAATGTTTGCGATATAGAAAATGAAATTTAAGACAAATGAAAACCATATTTACTGATAATATAATAAAAATTTAATCATTCATATCATATTTCACTTCTTTCTGCACCACAACCTTAATTAACACCTGCCTAACACTGGCACCACTGTGCAGCGACGTCGTTTGACGTTTGTTGTCTACTCCCATCTTCTGTCTACCGTCTGCCGTGTGTCGTCTGTTGTCTGGCTGTGCCTAGATAATATGCTTAATACGTTTTTATGTGCCTGGCAGGCGGCCTGCTGTCGTCATCCTGGCCCTGATCCTTTTCATTGTTATTGCCAACTGGTATTGACTGTCGCCTCGCGTGAAATCAAATTTCCAGCGAAATGACTTTTGGGGACACACGCGCACACACACACACAACACACACGCACACCACACACACACCACGCACAACAAAAAGTTTTGTTTTCGGCTGTGCAAGTCAATGAATTATGCAAAAGGATGCTGGAGATGACGTAGGCCGAACTACTGTTCCTACTGCTGCTCCTACTGTTGTTGCTGTTGCTCTGGCTGTTACTCCTTCTACGTGTACTGCCTCTTTTAGTGGCACCCCACTGCCTGGTACTCCTACACTGCCTCTGCTTTTTGTATTTCTCCTCTGCCTACTGCCTCTGTTTTTGCTAGTAACAGTGCTCCTCCCACTGTTAATACTCCGTACTCCTTCTGTTACTCCTCCTCCTACTCCTCCTGTTACTGCTGCCACTGTTACTGCTCTTTCTGTTACTCTTTCTGCTCTTCCTTCTCCCTCTGCCCTTCGGTTATCAAAAGCTATTGACCCATTAACGGGTTTTCGGTGTTTGCCAGCGACGCCTGCGAACTGCGAACTGCAAACTAATTAACATAAAGCAAACACTTGCCAATTATGTCAAGTGTCGACTGGCATCAAAGGACGTTACTCTCTCCATCTCGCTCTCTCTCTCTCTCTTTCACACCCATCAACTGCCAAGTTTTTTGCAACTGACAAGCGATTTTTGCATCAAGCGAAATGCATTAAGAACGAACACGAAAGAGGAACGAGGGGGGGAAGGAGTGCAGACTGCAGGGAGATGAGGCAGTCGAGCTTGACGCGCCTTAGACGCGCTTTGACACGCGCTTCCAGCACACTCCTCAAGGCAGCTCAAAGACGGCGCCTCTCACTCGCCCTCTCCCCTCCCCCTACTGCCCCAGCAAGACGCTTCGTTGCATATTAAACACGACAACTCAAGTGGCGCCACTTGCGAGTGCATCAAAGAAAGCCAGCTGCAGCATCAAGTTGCAACTGCATTCCACACACTCACACACACACACACGAACACTCTTTGCAGCTCGAGCATCTTTCACTTATTAGTTAGGTAAGTTGACATCGGATACAAAGCGCAGACTGCCTGATTGTCAGCGCATTAGCTTTCCAAGCTGCCACAAGTGCAGCTATATATACACATATATATCGTATATATATGTATGAATCCATGCCATGGATATGCTAACTTACAGATGTGAGCTGACACGCGCTTGAGACGCAACAGACACTTGGACAGATAAGCAGACAGTCAGACACTCAGTCAGATAAATTCGGTTAACAGCCAGAGCAGACTGAGCTCTTTGATTTTAATAACAGCGCAATGTGAGTAGATTAACAGAACTGACTGGGGAAAATTTGGAGAGACTTAATTGAATTTGATGTTATGCAAATAACGCTGAACATTCAATATGTTGACACTCTTGCACAGCTAATATGCATTTTTCTTAGGCAAAGCGGCTCAGTCAACTTCTTTCTATTAAGAATATATAACATAAGGTTGGTTAGCCGACCTTTCGTTTTTCATATGTGTATGCCATTTATTGGAATATCTGCTGCAGATAAATGCAATTAACAGCCTGATGATCAGCTTGAGCTCCTTTATTTTAGTAACAGCGCAATTTGAGTAGATTAACAGAACTGACTAGGGGAAATTTGGAGAGCCTTAATTGAATTTGAAGTTATGCAAATAACATTGCACGTTCAATGCAAGTATAAATATACTTTTGCAGCGCTAATATGCATTTTTCTGTTTGCAAGGCGTCTTGGGCAACTTCTTCCCATTAGGAATAACTACGTGTAAATTTGTTTAGCCGACATTTTGTCTGTTCATGTGAGAATCTCAGTTATTTGAATATCAGCTGCAGATAACAGTAATTAAAAGCCTGATCAGCTTAAGCTCCTTTCTTTTAGTAACAGCGCAATTTGAGTAGATTAACAGCACTAAGCATCGAACATCGATACTTTGTGATTAACAGCATTCAATGAAGAAAATTTGAACAGACTTAATTGTATTTGCTGTTATGCAAATAAC
Source organism: Zaprionus africanus (assembly GCA_018151435.1). Classification (NCBI taxonomy): domain Eukaryota; kingdom Metazoa; phylum Arthropoda; class Insecta; order Diptera; family Drosophilidae; genus Zaprionus; species Zaprionus africanus. The sequence continues at coordinate 1,492,977 of JAECXB010002306.1, read as the reverse complement.
ATAAACGTTTAACTCTTGCAGAGTTTATATTTATTTGATGCAATGTCGTTTCTGCCAATGAAATATAGTTAAGTCGATTTATCCCGACCTTTATCTGTTGAAGGCTTAAAAGTATTTCAGTTATTTAAATATTTCTAAATGACTTTTGACTTTTTTTCTAATTTGGTTAGTTTTCAATGTATCGCAATTAAACCAACTACATCGGTTTAACAGATTTCTGCCCCTCGCCTAACTCTTTAACAGCAACAGCGAATCTGTTCAATTAATATTTCCTGAATTCGATTTTAAAACAATACATTTTTTAAATGTTATTTAAGGTAAATTCACCCAATCAATTAAATGCGATTTAAAACTTAACAAAAGCGAAACCAGAGTGAAAATCAACTTTTGCGAATGCGTTCTCGCAAACCTTTTAAATATTTTAATAGTCCATATAATCGCATGAGATTTTATATGCATAACTTTTATGTTATTAACAAAAGTAATATTATTATTAATTTAATAAAATATTCCATCAATTCGCTTCGATTTTTAATCGTATTGAGAAATTTGCAGAATTCAGTAAACTTTTTGAACTGCAATTCGAAGCTTCTCTTCACACTTCTTCACACCTGTTGTGGCAACAGTTTACCCCTCCCCCTCCCTGGCCCTGCAACACTCCCCCACAGCGGTCACTCAGCACTTGAACTGTAATTAATGGCACAACAAAGCCGAGCGTAATAAGCAATTACACGAGAGTTGATGTAATTATTAATTATTTAATGTAAATATAAGTACGAATATGTACCGAGAAAAAAGGGTTGCAACAACAACAGCAACAAGCCCGAGAAGTAACACTGAGGCATGCCGCACATGAGTCGTCAGTGTGTTGGGGCCTGACGCGCAATAAATGTATTTAAATTTATTGCATAATAAAGATTAAATATTTATTTACACAACGTTTCAATTAACTTTCGGCTTTGCTCTCTCCTTCTCATTCCCCTTCCCTTACCCCTCCCTGGCACCTTCGCCTGGCCACGCCCACGCCTTTTTTAATTCTTTTTTGCATTTCGCACCAATTTAATTACAAAATTTATTGTTTAAACTCGACGCGGCTACCAAATGGCTGCCCGAAAAACCGGAAGTCAACAAGTTGAACGACCTTCCTTCGCTTGTGGGAATTCCCCATGGCGGGGCAGGGCGGGGCACCCTCAGCCCGGCGGGGAATGTGCCACATATTATGCCGCGACGGGAATGTGCAGGCGCATGTTTGGCCGCGACACCCAGAAACCCAGAAACTTGCCATAAATTTCAGTTCCGCACGCGCAGAGCCAAATGGCAAATGGGTTAAGGATTCCCTGCGGGGCGACGACGGATCGGCACAGTGGAGCATTTGCTGAATTTCTGTGTAAATTTCACTCAATTGACATTGCCAGAAAGGGAGCAGAGAGAGAGAGAGAGAGAGAGTTGCTGTTAGTGTTGCCCCCTTTTGCGGCACTTCAAAGTCAACGCAGCTGCTGCCCTGAAAAAATGCGGAAACTGCACGGAAACGGAAGTCGCAGTGGCAGCAGCACCGGCACCGCCAACTCATCCAACTCCCCTACACTCCCCTCACCCCGTTACGATGACATCAGCTGTGCTGACCAGCGCCACACTTTGGCCCTCACTCTGCAGCTTCCCTTGGACGAACCTTGCCTGGGGCAGGCGAAGCGCAGCCAAAATGCCCGTAGAGAGCAGCCAAGGGCTTGCAGCCAGGCAACGTGTGGCACGAGTGGAGCAAGCATGAAAGAAGGAGCGAGATGAAGGAGTAGGGGAGAGGTGGCAGAGAAAGTAGGGAGTAGGGAAAAGTGTAGTGTGGCACTGGCAGCGAGGGAGGCAGCGCGACTGCTGTCGCTTTCAAAAATTCATATTCGTAATTGTTGACTGTATTGTCGCTGGCATTGTTTGTCCCCCACCAGGCGAGAGACAGCTACAGTGTGCACTGAATAAAAGGGAATGGGGAATAATAGGAAAGGGAAACTAAAGGAAGTGCAAAAGAAACAATTTCAATCTGATAAAGAGTTGAGTGTTGACAAAAAGTACAATATATTCAGCTACTTTATAGCTAAAGAAGCTCATATACTACAATACATCAAATTTTTAATTAATATTTCTATATAATCAACTTCTAAATTCCATTTATATAAATGAATATGAATATATATTTTTTGTGAAGTCTATTTTAATCTTAGAACTCTAAATTTATCAGACACTTAAAGCTATATAATAAATTTGATACAGTTCTGTTCTTTTTAAAGAATTTCAATATAAAACTTTGGCTTGAAACTTTCTTGTATTCTTTCTACCATATATTCAACTTCCTCAAACTTTAAAGTTTTTATTGAATCTTCTTTAGTTTTGTCTTCTCAATACTTTGAAAAATACTACTTTAGTATTAAGTTATTTTTTCCGATTATGTATTCCTACATGGAACTAAGACTTCAAACTGATCTTTGTTTTTTCTTAAAAAAAATTCCATTAATGTTTAACTTCTCTATAGTTTTTTCTTCAGTTTCCCAGAAATCTGAAAATTTTTGATATAACATGTATTTTTTGATATAATATACATATATAATATATCAGATATAATACTGTACAATATTAAAATTATTTTGAACTACCATAACATTACATATTTATGTATCATAAAGTATTTTCTTCAATCTTCTTCCCATTTTATTGAATTCTGTATTTTTATCTCCGTGATATATCCCAAAATTCTGAAGTATACATTCACTTTCAGTTTATTTCCTTTATTTACTTCAAAATTCTAGAGTATACATTAATTTCCCGTTCCTTCCAGCGACTGTTCACTGTCTGTCTGGTTAAATCTTTAAAGTCGCCTGCTGCATTTTGCACTTTATCTCCGACATTTTGGAGCATGCGGAACATAAAATATTTTACTGCTAATCTCTTACGGCGGAACCAAACGAGTTCCGGCTCAGTTTTTGCCAACACTTTCCGTTTTGCCCCCGACGAGTCGGGCTTATGCATATGTCTTGCATATTCCATATACTCGTACTTGTAGTATGCCCGACCGGAACGGAGGAGGGAAATGAAAATGCTGCAAGGGATTTTCACTGGCAATCTTGTGCTGAGCTATAGTGAGAGCATTTTCCATGCAAGTTCCGAAACGGGAATGAAATTTATTTATGGCATATTTTCTTAACCATAATTGTCACTTGAATTGATCTTTTGGCTAGCATAAATTGTCGGCATGTGAAAGGGGGCACCTCCCATGGTGACAAAAATTATTTTTAGCTCTCAAAAAGAGTCGAAAACTTTTACCCGCTGAGCTTGGAATGGGAAGGAGGGAGGGAGAGAGGAGGGGGAGTCCGCTGCATGCCGAGTGCACTTAGTCGAGCGCCGCCTGCATTATCTGCAGATACTCGAGGAATGAGCAGATATACAACTGTGTATATGATGCACATAATGTACATATTTATGCTTATGACGGTCGCACTACACACCCGCACTGACAGACCTTCCCCGCTTGCTCTCTTGCGTCCCTCCCCGTAGGGAGTCAAGTGCCGCCGTTCGGTTAATTGCAGCGGAGGCCGTCGCTGATGAGTTTAATTGAAATAATGCGCTTGACGGGGCCTGGTGGGGGGGCGGAGTCAGAGAGAGAGAGAGAATTTCAGTGTTCGGAACATTAATAATATTTCTTTTTATGGGTATACCCTGGAAATGGGAAGTGACTGAAGAGGGTAGTCTAAGCTTTGTGATTAAAATAAGTGAACTCAAATTTAATTTACTTTGTAAGGTGGATCATATATAATACAGGGTATATTTCAGTCGTTATTGATTGAGAGACAAATTAAATACTCTAGGGTATATAAAGCTCTTTTTTTCCTAGCCATATTCTGGCTAAAGTTTGCCAAAAGCGAAATGAAACTACAAAAATGAAATCACAAACAAAAATTCTGAAGGAAAAAACTTAATTAACTTTCTTGTGCCCCATTTACAGGGTATTTCCCTCATCTATCATTGCATACTCCAACAACTTTATGCCTTTCATATTCTGTATGCTTTTTTGGCTCTTCAATGAAGTTTGCGTCGGAAAAAAAGACGAACAAGAAGCGAAAGCGTTGCGCCGTCAAAATGTTTAATTGCCCGCCGCGGGATGGCGTAAGGGAATACCCCTAATGTGCCCCCCGATGCAGTTCGAACCATTAGCCAAATGAAGCGCATGATTTGTCACAATTCTGGATTGCAGTTCCGTCATTTCAATTTGGGCAATTCTCGTCGCATTCTCTGCGTTCTTTCCCAATTTGAAGTTGAAATTCGAATGAAATACTCGAATATTTAGCCAGATTCCGAAACAAGGCGGGAAACAAACTAGACATTAATGGGTTAAGCCACGCTGACAGATGACTTAATGCACAGCACAGTGAGCACAGTGAGCACTGACTAAATGCGGCCCAACAACTCGTGCAGCAACAGCTGTAAATGCGCTCGAGCTGAAAATAATTTCACGTCTTCTTCTCGTTTTCATTTTCAAGTTTCTCGTTTCCCGCTGAACTTTATGCATATTTCTGGCCCAACAGTGCGCGACGTGAAATGATCTATTGTCCTTGTGGCAGGCAGTGGGCGGAGGGGACGGGGTGAACGGGGCGTGGCGCCTGCTATCAGAGTTGTGCAAAGTGAATGCACAATAAATGGGGAAACACCCGACAAGCCGTGCGACAAGGATGTGGACAGAAACTTGCGGCGGTAGAGCGACAAGCGATGCACAGTGGGGCAATTACGAAATAATTGAGGCTAAAATTAGGTAAGGTAGATATCATACTAAAAATACATAATGAACAACGATTTTCGATGTTTTTAATATAAAGTGTTACTTTGAGAAACTGAACTCTCTAAAAATTATATCTTATACATATATTTAACCAATTTTTGGCTCAATCTTCTACTTATTTGCGATCAAGTTGAATAAAAAAAGGAGTTAGAGACAAATTTTCATATAAAAATATTTTAGTTTACTCATTAAATGTTCAAAAGCTTACATAAATATTCAATAGCCCAGTGTTTTTTTTTTTTTTTGAAAATATATATACTGGTTTTTAAACAAAAAATTGTTGCAAATTCAATTTTATTCAATTTAACCTAACTTTTTGCAAATATTTCAATTTAACCTAAGAAATTTGCAAATATTTCAATAACATTTTAGAAATATTTCAATATAGCCTAACATTATTGCAAATTTTTTAATTTAACCTAAAAGTCTGGCAAATATTTTTATTTAACCTAAAAATTTTGCCATCACTTCAATTACTTTTTCATAAACCTGTACAATTTTTAAATATTTTCCATTATTTAATTAGAAATCTCCTTAGTGCCTTGCTTCGTTAGGTTTTAGATAATCTCTTCGCAAATTTTAATCATCTCAAATTATTTAAAATTTGGTAAGGTTTCTAATAAATTTATTTTTATTTTGTTTATTTAGTTACAATTTTATTTAGCGAACATTTTTAATTGGTAATGCAATAGTAGTTTATATATTTTAGTGCAACTTTGAAACAAAAAACTTTTTAACACATATCACATACAATTTGTGCAACATAAATTAGCTAATCCCATCCACTGTGCGGCGGCGACAGGCCCCAAAAAGTTAAGTGAATTGTGCAAAGTTTTTCGCTTTTCGGTCGCTGCAAATTTGTGCACTGCAAAACTTTTTCGACTCTGTGTGTCTGTGCGGCTGTCTGTGTGAGTGTGTGTATGTAGGCGAGTGAGGGTGTGCATGTATGTGTCTCAATGTGCGTTAAAAAGTGTGCCCACACCAGCGGCCAGCTAAAAGGTAAATATGCCTTGCCAGCAACAACAACAACAACACTTGCAACAAAAACACTTGCAACAACAACAACAATGGCTTCGGCAATGGCCACACAATGAGACCCCATAAAATGTGCTACAAAATGCAAAATGGCTTCTGCGGTTTCAATGGCAACGCAGCGACGTCGACTGCGACTGCGACGGCAACGGTCGAAACCGCTGACGCTGTGAAATTTAATGTTGTGAACTTTTATGGTGCATGTGCCGCAAGTTGCCGACCGGCAGGTGAACCAAGCGGGGCAGGTGGACAGCGCAAAGCACCTCGTGCACCTTGCTGCATGCCCCATGCTGCAGCCACCAGTTGCATGGCCTTGCAAACAACATAAAATGCAAGCACATTTCTTCTTTTTTGTTGCCTCTCTACGGAAGAGCAGCTGCAATTTGGCTTTTGTTGCACAGACTCTTTAGCCCAGATGAAGCAATAAATGTTGCATTTAATTTATTAGCACACTCACACACACAAGCACACACACACACGTGCATAAACACTGGGCGAAATGAGGTGTGTCTGGGTAAACACTTAAACTGATTTGATCTGCTCGAGTTAAGTGCGAATTGTTGCTCCCAAGCGACTTAAGTTGAGCAATTAATAAGCCTTAGTCTAGACTAGAGAATACCCTGCAAGGTGGACTAGTTTGACAAATGGAACTGATTTATGTGTTAATGGTTTCTTTGGCATAAGTTTTTTGTTGAGTGTAGTTGCATTATGAAGTGTGGCAATTAGTTTTAAAATAGTTTGACTATGATGCCTGTTGAATTTTATGAAAGTATCTTGTTTATTATAGAAATTAGGCATTTCTAACTATATTTATAGTGAGTAGAACTATAATATATATTTTTAAATTATATAAAAAAAAATTATAAATGATATATATATGTACGAGGGTCGTTTGATAAGTCCGTGACTTTTTGTATTTGCCGCGCACCTGCTCTAAATACAACACTGCTCCTGTCAGTAGTTATCGATTAACAGCTGACTGTAAAATTTTGAGAAAGCTGCGTTTTTTGGTTTGCGTTTTATAGGCATTGAAAGCAGGTTTTCTCAAGACCCTCAAAATACGAGGGTCGTTTGATAAGTCCGTGACTTTTTGTATTTGCCGCGCACCTGCTCTAAATACAACACTGCTCCGTCAGCAGTTATCGATTAACAGCTGACTGTAAAATTTGAAAGCTGCGTTTTTGGTTTGCGTTTTATAGGCATTGAAAGCAGACGATCTCGTGAATTTTAACGAAAATGGAGATCGAGATCGTCTGCTTTCAATGCCTATAAAACGCAAACCAAAAAACGCAGCTTTCTCAAAATTTTACAGTCAGCTGTTAATCGATAACTGCTGACAGGAGCAGTGTTGTATTTAGAGCAGGTGCGCGGCAAATACAAAAAGTCACGGACTTATCAAACGACCCTCGTATAAATATATCCTATACTGAATAACTGACAATATTTCCTTCACTACAACAGACACATTTCATTTGGAAGACTTCTCTCTTACACTCTCCCAGTTCAATTAGTTCACTTGAAGCCCCACAAAATGTGTCGAGCATATAATCGAATATAAATATAAATTTCCCTACCTCATCTGCTTCCCTCTTGTCACTTGTCATCCCCAAAAAGTGACCACAAAGATTGCAACAATTGTCCAGGCTGAAGCCCTAGCAATGCCTTCAAATCATTCGCTTAACGTGCAACAATATAATCGCATTTCGGATCAGGATACACAACACTAAAGAAGCGACGATTATTTTTCAGTTCAAGCCCAAAAAAAAACATGGTCAGGCGATTGTGGGGCTTCGAGGGCATAACAAAATAATGTCTGGGAACTAACAGGTACGCAAACAATGCATGGCATTTCAAATATGTGCGAGCGCGCAACTCGATACCATAAATCAAGTTGGACACTTCAGTTAAGCTAAGCAAGGCTCCCCTCTCCTCCCGCCTCAGCTCCCTGCTGCGACACCACTGTGCGACAGTCGATTAATTGATTGTCTAAATGCACTTGTAAGCAACTCGACAAATCAATGAAGTGTAGAAAACAAGTCAAAGCTGCAAACAATGTGCGACGCCTGCCACGCCCACACATGACGAGTGAAGTACGAAATGGAGAAGGTAAAACTGGTAAAAAAAAGCGAGAAAAGAGGAATAAACTGAGAAAAGTAAATGGCAATCTTCACGTAGTCGAAAGGGATTGTACACTTTTAAGTCCGTCGAACGAGGGAAGACTTGAAAATTTGGTTTGGAATAGAAGAGAAAAGGTATACAAAAGAATAGGTTATGTATATAGTATAAGTATATCGATTGAGTATGTTGATTGCAAAAATAATAATGAATAATAGGTTAATTCGATTGCGAATAGAAAAGGTTTTGTATAAAAAAGAATAGGTTATGTAAAATTTAACTGCAAAAGAATATAAGAAAGAAAAGGTTAAGTGTAATTTATTTGGGAATAGAAAAGGAAATGTATAAGAAAGAAAAGAATATATATAATTTGGTTGGTAATAGAATATGTATAAGAATGAATAAAAGAATATAATTTAGTTGGGAATAAAATAGGTTATGTATAAGAAAGAATAGGTTTTGTATGACTTAGTTGGGAATAAAATAGGTTATGTATAAAAAAAAAGTAATGCAAAGCTTTGTTGCGATAAAAATAGATTACGTACAATATAAGAAAAAAAGGGTGGTAAGGAACAGGATAGGTTAGTTATAAGAAGGAATATGTTATGTTAATTATTGTGGAAGTTCGATTAATTCACACACGCAAGCCCAGAATGCCCCTCAATGTTCTTTTACATAGATTTAACATAGGCTTAACATAGGTTTAACATAGGCTTAGCATAGTCATCGTGTTATATAAGTATCGATATATCAGTGTGACCCTCTACCAGCCTACTACATTATGTATAAGAAAATGCATTCATTTGGTTAACAGTGAAAAAGTAAAGTTTTATGAAAGATAGAGCTGCTTAATATTTATTTATTTAAAATACTTACATACTGCCTCACCTAGCTCAACTACTCTCAAAGTGAGTGTATAAGAATTGCTGTCTGGGAATTGGATTTTGCGGTTTCACGTTTCGAATTACCATCGACAGGAGTTGACAGTGGCCCCAGCGAAAAGGCACAGCAGTAACCGAGAACAGTAGCAGAGAGAGAGACAGAAGAGAAGAGAACGAGGAGAAAGAGGAGCAGGGCAAGGCAAAAGGGCTTACCACTCCGCGCCTCAGTTAGCCATGGTTAATTGTCACTATCGTTGATGGCTCCGGTCTCGTACTCGTGCTCCGGCTTGGGCTCAGATTCGGATTGCGATTCTCTTTAGCCTCAGTCTTTGTCCCCCTCTCTCTCTCTCTCGTTCTCTCTCCTGCCTCGTCTGCTGCTTCGACTTGCAATTATGTCATGTTGCAATGCAGTGGGCGTACACCAGGACTGCTCAATGGATGACTGGCTGGCTGGTTGGATGGATGGCTGGCTGTGGCAGCGCACTTGGTGTAACTCAATCGGAGCTGAATCGCTGACAATTTGCCAGAATTCACAAGCCAGCGAGTCTCAACTTCGCTGAGGGAATTCGCTTGGAATTCGCTCCCTCGCTCGCCCGCCTGCCTCGGCTCGTCTTCGTTGGCCACGCTTCGTTGGGCTTTGTGTGCCGGCAAGTTCATCAAGTTGTTAAATATTTAACATTTTTCACATCTTTCTCAGCTCTCCTCACCTCCACTCTCTCTGTCATTCTCTCTGCGCAGCACGTTTAATCGTGTTAAACATTTTATGAACGTCCGCAACGAGGCTGCCTTCCTTCTTCCTCCCCCCTCCTTTCTCCATCCTTCATCCACCGCTGCCTTTTTGTTGGTGCACCAGAAAACCTTTTTGCGGTTGTCATAATTGTAATTTTGGTCACTGCAGCCTGCAGAGAGTGCATGAATTTATGATGAATGGCCAGCAGCCCCAAACTCAGCCACGCCCCTCGCTGACACAGTTTCGTCACCGAGTGGCTTTCTATATATACATATATATACCATAGCTTATACTATATCAGCCACATAACGTAGTATAAATGTATTTGGATTTATGTAAATTTCCATTTCGACTGGTCAAAGATGGAAATTGGCCAGAGGATGTGGCTAAGTGCCCGCTGAGCTGTGCCGAGCTGAATTGGGTTCAGGTTTGGTAGGGTGGTTCCTGAGTTTTGCTCTTTTTCTGTAATGGAAAGCAAAAGTTTTGAGGCGCCATTAAAGCAAAGTGCTTTCTAGGTCTATGGAAATTTATGACAGACGCAAACTACAGCCATTGTTGCAGTGGAAACTGCTTGACCCAAAGGTAAAGTAGATGCGGTGAACGAAAGGAATAAAAGAGATATATGAAATTTGAATACAAAATTGAATAACCCTTGGGGTATAAATAAGATTACTTCATATTTTCCTTGAAATAAGTCTTTTGTTCTATCTATCAATAGATCATTATAATACCAGCATTAGTTGTTAATATTTAGGGTACTTCTTAATATTCACATATCTCAAAGACTATGAAAGCTAGAGTTATGAAATTTTGTAAGAATACTCTCATTAGGTTAACATACAAGAAACAAATTGGAAATCTTGATCTCTGCCCGTCAATACTTCAAGATGTTGATTAAAAAGTTTAACATACTTTAAACTGAACTTCCCTTAAAGTAAGTTTGTTTAAATTTTAGCCACAATATGTTTAATATTTTATCTATGAACAGATCAAATTTCATAAAGATCAAAGCATAAAAAGTTCATATATAGGCCAACAAGCGACGGGAACTCATTGTCAACTCATTTGAAATTAATGCAGTATTTATTTTCATAATGTGTTAAATACTTAATCACGCTGCAGAACACACACTCTCTCTTTCTCTCTCTCTCTCTGTCTCTCTTTTTGGTTACCATTGTTGCCACTGCTCACCTCATTGCCTCGCTGCGGATGTAACAATTGAGCCCATTTTGCTGACTGTCATCTCCGGGACCTGCCTCAATTTCATTAGCAAACTTTTGCCAGCCTGTGCAGTCATGCAATTATTTTTGCCACACATTGTCAAATTGGTCGAGAGGTCGAGGGAGATAGAGAGCAGTTAGAAAGAGGGAGAGAGAAGGGAGTATGACCGCTTCACCGTTGGCTGAACATTTACACAATTTATACGTCAACGTTTATTTTATTTAATACTGAAAACAATTTACCAGGGCTTAGATAACTGTTGGCATCCCCCCTTCCTTCCTCTCTTTCTCTCTCTCTCTCTCCTTCTCCCCTTTCAACCAGATAGTTAGCGATATGCAAAAATGCAATGGCAAAAACTGCATCAACTGAAATTGTTATCCTCGTTTGGCAGCCCCACCACGACCCGCTGTCTCTGTACGTCCGACTAGATGGTTGTTATCAATATCTAAACATGGCTGAATTGCTCTTAAATAACCAAACAATAACTGCACAGCGTATGGGAGGGAGAGAGAGAGAGGGAGAGGGAGAGAGAGAGAGTGAGAGGGAAGTGAGAAAGATGTCCTGATGTCCTTGTGTTTGGTTCGCTTGTTGTTTATGCTGCGCTACAATGGCAGCAATAAAACTAAATAAAAGTCCAGAGAAACTAGAGAAATAAAAGTGTTCAATTCACTGAAGTGGTAGCAAGAGCTGGCAGAGAGGGGGAGAGAGGTAGAGAGGGGGAGAGAGAGGTAGTGAGCACGAAAAGAGTTTACCAACTTGTAGCTTTAATTGCGCGCTTCAATCTTCGATAAGATCTCGGAAACTGCAGTTAGTTTTGAAATAAATGGCTGCACAAGATTGCAATTTGTAATTTGTAATAAGTTTTACATAATAATTTTTTAAGATCTTTTATTTTTCAAGCTTTATATATATTGTTCGTGGTAGTTTAATTCTAAAAAAAAATTGTTTGTGTATATTTTTGTAATATATTGCTTTATATAAAGCTCTCTCTAGTAAATTTTTTTGTTATAATAACTATTATAAAATTTACCAAACATTTATTTCTGAGATAATTTAATTATTATTATTATATATACTTATATTATTTTTTTTATTTTATTTTTTTTCTATATTTTTGCCACTAAATTATTTTTTAATATTTAAAGAATTATAAATTATTATATAATTATTAAGTTTTTCGTTTATTTAAAACATAATGAATAATTCTCAATTTATTATTATTATTTAATAATTATTTTTTATTATTATTATTTTTATTATTTTTTATGTATTATGATGAATAATTCTCAATTTACTTTTATTATTCAATATGAATGGATAATTCTCAATTCATTTTTATTATTTAATAATTATTTTTTATATATTTTGATCGATTGTATTTATAAGGCATAATTTAACTTATATCTTACTTTGTTTCACCGATATTTTCTGCATTAATTTTCCTCCATAATTTCTTTTTTTAATTTTACATATTTTTAAAGAATTTTTTATAATATTTTATACATTAATTTAACTTTCATTCTTTCCTCCAATTCGATTGACTGTGCAAATAGATAATGTTAGTTTTTGCGAAATCCTTTTAATCCCGATTTAACATTTCATTTAGTTTCTTTTCATATCAGTTTTCTGTCCCAAAATAAATACATGGCAAGAAAATGTTATTGTATTTAGCGGAAAACTTAAAACAAACGTTCCCTACAGTTATTTTCATTTGCACTGCGATTTATCGCGCGCCTCGACTGGCCCAACATGCTCGGCGAGTGTAGCGCACACAAAGGGGATGCCAGTGACGTTTATAGGAACAACCCGACAGAGTGTAGAGCCTCAATTTGTTTTAGCGCTAAAAATACAAATAAAATACGCGAAAGAGTGAGGCAGGGAAGGGGAGAGGAAGAAGGGAGGGGGCAAGGGGAAAACTGGTTTGGGTTTTGCCTAAAAACCTCGCACCAATTTGCAGCGGCAGCCAAACAGTTTACGTTGGATATTGTAAATTTTCGTAGGAGCAGCGCAAAAAAAGAGAGAACAACTGAAAACCAAACCATAAAAAAGCCAGAGATGGGCAAAAGGGCAAGAGGGAAGAGAGAAGGGGGACAGCGGTTAGGGGCGAAGTGAAACGAGCTGGCCGGCGAAAAAATATGTCTATTTAAATTTGTTTTGTGGTCTCGTTGTGTTCGTCTGCGGTTCTTTTAGGTAATTTGCAAATTTTACACGCAGACAGCAGGCAGGGAGATGGCAACACAGATGGATATCGAAGCGGGAGAGGAGAGAGGAACGGAGGGGCAGGCACGATTGCATGCTATAACGTAAATATTGAAATGTATTTGGCAGCTGCGCTCAAATTTTCGGCCAAAAGTAAACAAGACCGATGGCTGTTCCGCCGGCGACAACTAGGCGCAGCAGGGGAGTGAAGAGGAGGCGTAGGGGGCGTGGTAGGTGGCCACGTCCCTCGCAGCATATGTGAATTGTTAGTCTACGGACGTGATTTGCATTTTAAAGCCATAGCCAGGCCAGGCCAGGCGCCATAATGTGTAATATGTAATCACAATGCAGCGAGGGAATTAAAGACGCCAAAATATTAATCATACGCCGCGTGGCGCTCATTATGCGGCACTTGAGGAAATTTTGCAAGCCAAGGCAAATAATGAAAAGTGAAAGGAGCTGCGCACACTCAAGAGGGAGAGGAGGAAGCAAAGAACAGAGCACGAACGGAAGTATGAAAAATTTAATTAAAGCTGACGACGCTGCAGGCATCTTCATCTTCTGCTGCGAAAAGTGGAAAAGCGGCCAAGTTGCTCAAGCTGATTTCATTTTAAACGTTGCGATAGCAAGCAAAGCCTTTGGCAATGGAGTAGGTAGGCAGTCTGTAGAGAGGGGGGTGCGGGGCGTATAATAACATATACTCTAGTACGCACTCTCACTTGAGTATCGTCGTTATATTGGGAATTATTCAACGTGCTCCAGTTTGCAAACGAAAATGGCTCAAGTTGAGCTGCTGCAGCGAAATGTTTTAATTAGAAATGGCTTGACACGGCAAAACTATCGATAAACAGTGGCCATAAATATCGAAGCAGCTGCTGCAGTTGCCAAATGGGCACACGGTCTTAAACAAGCACGAAAGGTAGAGGCGGGTGTGCGAGACTTTTAGATACCTGGTGACCAGATGCATCTATGTTTAGTGCATTTTGTATTGCATACTTTGAGGGTGTGCATAGGAAATCGGTATCCTATTAAATTACTTCTTGAATAACTTCTGTCTTAATTATTCATTCACATTAAAATTATGCTTAGTGCATTTCGTATTGCATACTTTGAGAAGGTGTCTTGGAAATCGGTATCCTGTTAAATTCTTTCTTTAATAACTTCTGTCTTAATTATCCGTTCGCATTAAAATTTGCAGAAATCATTTGGAAGGTGTTAGTCTACGTGTTTACCAAAAAAGGACATTAATGCTATAAAAATAATGCCCTTAATTCAGTTTTTATTGATTTAAGCAGGCGTAAGGGGGCGTGGCTGAGTTCTAAAAACTACTTTAGCTGCGTGCAATATTCAGAACTATTCACACTTAATTTGGTGGTGGTAGCACTGATAGTCTCTGAGTTCTAGGTGTTCATACAGACAAAAATGTCTATATGGTCTTGGCTGTTGTTGTTATTAAATACTATATCTATATTTAGTACCTTGTGGGGCCTGTCACGCCTTTTTCTATCTCTTATATACATTTTCCACTTGGCACAAATTCATTATACCTTACTTTCCCCACATTTTGAGGGTATAAATAGTCGGGGAATGCGCGCTCTCGAGTTATTGCGCCTGCAGTTGGACAGTTGAAGGCAGCAATGGAGCAGGCGAACTGCCGTACACGGACAGGTGCAGGGGGGAATGGGAGAGAGGGTGTTGCCACTGTGTGGGTGTGCCTGCATGTGGGTTAATAACGTCATTTATTATGCACTTCTTTCCGGCATTTCCGGTATTTACCGCGCACGCGACACGACACATAAATGTTGCCATAAATTTAGCACTGCCTCGCCACGTAGCACGGCAGCAGGTGGTGGGTAGGGGGCCTGCTGCATGCACAACACGTAGCAACTGCAGCGCGACGAGGACGTCTTCGCTGCGGTCTCAGGTAGTGGGTGAACGGCGGGGGTGAGGAGGGTGCCCCTGGGCTGGGGCTGCTGCAACTTTTGCTCAAATAACTTGCAATTTATTTGGTGTGTTGCAGAAAAGCAACTTCCGTTGACGCCTCCGCCATTTTGTTGGCGCGCCGCAAACGCCATTTTGCAACAGGCAGCAACATGGCGTCGTCGTCGTCGTCGCTTAAAAGAAATGCAAATGTGAATGCGAATGGAAACAGGTACGTGGCGGAGGGGGCGCCCAACGTGAGCTCTGCCTTGCCACCTGCCACGCGCGATGTTGCACTTATTTATATGTTTATATATTTTTGCGGTTTATAAATTTTTACATTTCACTTGCTTCCACTGTTTTCTCCCCTGGATTTTACGGCGTAAACTTTACGACGTTTTATGCGGTGAAAGTGGCTGTAAATCGTGCAGTGCTGCAACAAGGGGATAGAGATGGTTGGGGGAGGGGGTGTGCAAACTTGAGCTGCAGCAAAGTTCCGTTGGCTTTGGCTTATGTGGCGCACATAAATTTCCATTTCGTTGCATCGTTCCATTGGTTCCGCACTGAAATTGAGTAGATACTCATAAATCTCAGGAACCCATCCCTGGGCTCTCTCATGGCCTGAGCGCGACCGAGTTCAATATAACCTAACGTAAATACGAAATTGAAGTTTGAACTACAGTCCCCCCTCCCCCTCAATTCCCTCATTCACCTCTCTGTCGCGCTCAGCTGCATTTGCATTTGCGTTTATTTTATGCAGATCTCGCGGCGGCAAAGTCTCAGCCAGCGTATCGGAAGTGCATTAAATGTCGGTGTGTGTGAGCGCATATGTGGGTGCTAGGGTGAGTGTGTTAGTAGCTGTTCATGTGTGAGTGTGTCTCCCCGAGCTGCAGCTTATGTTACTTTGCTGTTGTAACTGGCTCTGAGTTTTGATGCAGTTCGAAAAGTTTTTTGTGTGTGGAGTAAGAGCGCGTGTTTTGAAGTTGATAGAGAGTGTAAAGGCAGAGAAATAAAAAGAGTATTTTTGAGAAAAAAGTAACCAAAAAAGAGAAAAATAGAGAAAAGGGATGACATATCTGGAGATAACAATTATGATTGTCGAAAGGAAACATTATATCAGTAGAAGTGCGTCAGATAGTGATAAAGAACGACATAGTAAGCTAAAGATACAGTGAGAAGTTTGATAATCAAAAACAAGCACAAGATCTGGATGAAAACACTGCGAGACAAAGTAAGAGGAAATAGAATAAGATCGAAAGATTGAAGAGAAGTAAAAAAAGTTCGAATTGTGAAGGGAAAGATCACAATAGACAGAGGCAAAGAAAAGACTTATCCTGATCTGATTAGGGTTTTCTGGGTTTCTCCAACTGTCTTTTAATTTTTTACCTTAGTTAAAAGTCAAAAAATTTTAATTAAATTGTTTTCTTCCGACGGTTTTACCTTTAATTTAAAATTAATATTATTCTTAATCTTTATTTAAAAATGTACAAGCAATTTGGTTGATTAATCGTTATTACTTTTAAACAGTTGACTGACCATATTTCGGGTTGAAATTAAATATAATAAGTTAATAAAAATCATATAAAGAGACAGTTTAATAAGGGAAAAGGATCTATAAGGATAGAAAGACAGCCAGAGAGTGATTGGGAAAAGATCATAGAAGTCCAATAAAAAAGGAACAGTAAAAGTATTCAAGAAGTTCGATTGATAATAAGGAAGTCACCAAAAAGTAGAGAACAAAGTGAAGAGATATTTTTAAACAGATGAATCACAGAAATAGCAGAAAACCAAATCATATGTGTAGAACTAAAACCGATAAACTACAAATCTAGTTACAAAGTGGAGAAAAAAGCACGATTAGCTGTGCTAACATCGCATTACAAATGAAATCAGAAAGCCCTACAGAATCCACTCATGTTCACATCAATATGATGGACATTGATGCCCCTTTCAAAAGGGTGAAAGAGTGGGCAATAGAAAGGCAAATCCTACGCACAGAAACTAGCAACTGTGAACTGAACTATCGTAATTAACTGCAGCTTGAGGCCCACCAACGATGATGTCTCTCAATTGAGGCACATCAATATGCTTGCATCGCAATGGAATCGGATCGCATCGCATTGTATCATTGCTTGTCGTCGCAATAAATTACTATCAAAGCAAATTACTACAACTACAAATTGCAACAACAACAACAAACAATTGCAACAACATGCAGTCTGAGCTGGAGCGTGTACGGCGCCTGTTGCCTCCCTCTCCATTTCCCTGTCCCTCTGCCGCCCCCTCACAGTTGCCTTTCCTCATTTATTGCCATAATTCAAACTCAATTTTTATCATTCTGTGCTCGTAATTTGCTCGCCTCGACTTGCCTCGTAGCTAGTAAAATATGCAAAAATAATTATGCGCAGAGAGTGTGCAAAAAAGCAACAGAAGAGCAACAAATAAAACTTTGTTTGCTCTGCACTTAGGGATGGATGCGTGTCGTGCGTGACACGTTATCGAAAAAATGATTAAAAATAATCGAAATGAAATTTTAAATTAAATTCTGTTAGTTTCATTTAACCTTATTTTTTATATTCAAAATTAATCCTATTTTTATATTTTTCATTATTAAATAGTCGACTGACCATAGTTAAACATTAAATTAAATCAAATAAAATGAAAAATAAAGTTGTTATTAATTTCTCGGATTATTTTCAGCAAAGGAATAAAGTTAAGTCTTTTTTAATTTATTATATCTTTGCATAAACTTTACCATACTTAGCGACAAATCCATGTCGTGCGTGACACGTTAGAAAAAGATTAATCGAAATGCATTTGGGAAAAAGTTGTGAGAAATGTTGAGAAAAGGAATATGACCTTGAAGTTAAATTCATTTGCTTACTTCGATGACAAAGTAAAGTCTATCAGAACGTTACTTTATCTTCAAAAATACTATAAAATAACTTCAATTATAAAATACGTGCGTGCGTGACACGTTGTCAAGAATTAAATCAAAATACAGAAGAGACAGTTGGGGAAAATTTGTTATAATATTTGAAAAAAGCTTTTTTCCCATTGTGAAATGCAATAAAAGTTTGACTTTAAATACTCAACTGTATCTTTCCTGCATGCTTTACAATATCTTCCTTCTAATTTCACTATATTTTTTACGATACCTAACTACATCATTCGATTATTTACATTCATAAACTGATATTTGCTACTAGTTATATATCTTTGCATTTTCTTTACTATATCCTTCGAAACAATTTATTAAAAATATTTCTCGTTTATTTTCAAGCTTTAATCTCAAATATTTTAGAACATTTGCTAAGCAATTAGAGTCCTTACCTCGTCACTTGGTATTCCCCTTCTATTTGCTCTCGTCTCTATTCTTAACAGCTCCTCATTTCTGTCCGTTGTATCTGTCTTCCCCTCTTACAGTTACCTTCCTGTTGGCAACTGCAGTTGTAAATATGTCCGTTTATTTGTCTGACTATCTGGCGGTGTGTCCTGCGTGTCCTGCTGCGTTTGCCAGCGTTGGCCAGTTGTGTTTATTTGTTTGCTATTTGTTTGCCTGCTTTGCATAGTTTTGTGCGTTTGCACAGTGAAAAATTTAAAACTCATTTGATTTGCATGAAATGCAGCACCTTCCCCTGCCTTCCCTCCCTTCGCCTCTTTTGATATGTTGTTGCCCCGAGTATCATTTGATTCGCCACACAGCGGCGACGATAAAATTGATGCGCATTTATAATTGTTTGAACACGCCCAGAGAGAGAAGGATTTGGAGCGAGAGAGAGGGAGAGTTCTATTTTATCTGCAATGCAAAATCCAAATCGGAATCGAAAATAATGAAAATGTAATTTCATTCCCACACAATACACAAATTCACTCAATCAGCCACGCCCCTTCAGCCTCCTCTTCATGCTCCTCTTTCTCGTGTTTGTTTGCCTTGTTCTCGCTGCTTATGAAATTAATTTTCATTGATTTGGCAAATGTTGAATTCATAATTTTGACGCATTATTTTTGCGTGAATTTCGAATTGTGTTTGCCGCATTAAAAGATAATGAACTCTGCACAGTTAGCAGCGAAGGGGGAGGGAGGGGGGATGGAGAGCAGAAGGCAACAGTGAATACTTGTGCCTGTGGTTCATTGCTCTCTTGGAATTTGCATTTCAATGGGACTACTTGAATAGCTTTATAATGCTCTAATGGGCCGTAAGCAGAACGTCAGAAATATCCCCCCATTCCCCTCCTCACCCTTCTCTCTTCCCTTTGCCTAGTAATGCCTATTTTAGCTGCAAATTCGGTTAATTAGGATTATTCAAATGACAAATGCCTCGGCGCGCTTAAGTGGTTACAATAATTTCTTAAACAGCCTCCGAGGGTTGCCCAAAGCTTTCTAGGAATTATCATAATAGTGGGGTAGGTTATGGTTGAGAGTCAATCAACATTTTGTATATATTTTCTGAGAAAGTAGGAGATAATGAGACTGACAGTCATTGATAAGCTGGAATATAAATAAAAAAAATCATATTCTCGTTTATATTTAAAACTGAGATTAAGTTTATTTTTTATAAGTTTTTTTTACCCTTATACCATAAAATCTTTGTCATATTTTTAATCAAATATATTAAGGCTTATTAAAAAGAGAGCCGCGCTTTTCTTGGAAAGAGTATCTGAACAAAAGCACCCCAGTTATCAAAGCTTATTTACCTAGCAATCGTTATCGATGACTCTATGTTTGTTGCGCTGTTAAATACTTTATCTTAACTATCAACTTATTTCTTCATAACTTGTATAGTTCCGAAATCGAAGTTTATTGCGGAATTCTCTTAGTAAACCCCCTCTGAACACACTGTGACGCAGCGCTGGCGATAAGGAACTTTATCTGTCAGTTGTTAGCCCCTAAATCACTCGTGTAGCTGTTTATGTATAACAAGTAGGCAACAAGTCGAGTGAGAGATACCCCTTAAAGGAATGTAAATCAATTAATAATAATTAGTTAGTTAGTGTTTAATAATTAGAAATAGTTTTAATAATATATATGTAATTTAGTAGTTGTAATTCTGAAAGTTGCTGAGATTAGTTTGTTCATACAGACAAAGAAAAAAGGAAGAAAGGTAAATCGACCTCCATGAATGTTAAAAGTCTAGTTGTTATTCCTTACCAAACTACTTTGAATAATTAAAGAGTATAAACAAACCACAATGGTTAGCAACTGTGAATGCAGCAAGCTCAGTCTATATTAATATCGGGAAGCAGTAGGTTGTGCAGCTAAACAAAATGTGGAACAAATTAATTGTGTCTGTGGTACTTCTGGCCTTCGTTGGTCTTCAATTGGGTTAATATTTAAATTAAAATTCTAGTTAATATCTATATTAACCATTTGTATCTTCATTAGCAAATTCACTTAGGTGCTATAGCAGCAACTCCCTGGCACAAGAGGAGTGCAACAATGTGACGGCCAATGCAACTACCACGTGGTTGAGAAAGTACCATAACAACGTTCCCCAGATAGCTGGAAACAACCATTTCAGATGCATGAATTTGACATATTACTACGCTTCAAGTAAGTTACGGCTTGGATATGTGCTTATTACCAAGATATGACTAACCAAGAGCCTTCTTCTTTACAGACAACGTTGTGTTTGCTTCCCACTTGGGTTGCTACCACGAGCAAATTGGTGTCTGTCAACTAACGATGAACCTGACCACGAATGGAATGCTCATCAAGTACTGCAAGACTTGCAACACGGACCTTTGCAATCGCAGTCCAGCGGGAACTCTTAGCCGTAGTGCCTACACAATATTTGCCACAATTATTGCAGTAATCTTGGCAGGAGTTTTACATAAATAACTATTTTAAATTAAATTGAAATTAATGAATTTTCTATTTTTATTTATTTATAACTTTATGAGAGAACTATGAAGAAGCTTCTGGCAATAATTAAAGAATATAATTTGAAATATAAATTTACATATAATAACCAAAACAATCCTAAGATTTCTATGATTAATCATATTAGCTCATGGAACTCTTAGAACTCTTCATGATGAATCGTTATTTTGTATACATTGTTTTAGATAAGTACGAGAGAATGATAGTGGCAGTCGCTGTTCTCTTGGAATGATTATCTTAAGGAAAGCACCTCAGTTCTTGAAGTTTATTTGTCTAGCTATCGTTATCGATCATTGGTCTAGCAAGGTAAGTGACTCAATGTGTGGTTAACTATTAAATACTTTACTAACTACTTTCTTCATAATTCGTTTAGTTCCGAAATTGAAATTTATTGTGGAATTCTTTCGGGTAACCACCTGCAAAAACACTTTAACACAGCGTTGGCGATAAGGAACTTTATCTATCAGTCAATTGCCCTAAATCACTCGTCTGTTTGTTTATATACCACTTGTTTGCAACTAGTCGAGTAGGAGATACCCTTTGAATAAACAGAAAACTATCAATAGCATTTAAGGCAACTAACGTACGAACTAAAGATGATTAACTTCGTGTAATACTTGACAAGCGATATTTCTCTGGGCGATGGACGTGACATTAGCAAAAAGAAATAGAAATTATCATAGGATTGAAAATTGGTGGCTGTAGCTATGATAGTTGCTGAGATCAGAGCGTTCATACAGCCACAAAAAAAACTTTTTAGCAAATCTACTCCGCGCTTAGTGAGTGCTTAAAATATAATTGTTTTTCAATACATTTATTCAGAGTAAGTATACCCTGTTCAACAGTTTTCAACATTTAAAGGGTATTAACAAACTATAATGATTATCAACTGTGAATGCAGCAAGCTCAGTCTTCATACAAATCCAATAGCAGCAGGTTGTGCGCAGAAAGAAAATGTGGAACAAATTGATTGTGTCTGTGGTACTTCTGGCCTTCGTTGGTCTTCAATTGGGTAAAGATTTTAGTTGAAATCAAGTGTAATATCGATATTAATCGTGCATATTTTCATTAGCGAATTCACTTAGATGTTATAGCAGCAACTCACTGGCACAAGAGGAGTGCAACAATGTGACGGCCAATGCAAGTACCACGTGGTTGAAAAAGTACAATAACAACGTTCCTGAGACAGCAGGAAACAACCGTTTTGGATGCATGAATATGACATATATCTACAGCAGGAGTAAATTGCGTTTTACATTGTTCTTCCAGCCAAGAAATGACTAACCGAGGGCCTCCTTTTTTGCAGACAACGTTGTGATTGGTCGAGAAGAACACCTGGGTTGTTACCACGAGCAAATTGCAGTCTGCAATCTTAAGGTAGACTTTTCCATGCCTGGGACACTCGAAAAGTTCTGCTATACTTGCAACACCGACCTTTGCACTCGCAATCCAGCGGGAACTCTAAGCCGTAGTACCTATACAATATTCGCCACAGTTGTTGCTGTAATCTTGGCAAGAGTTTTCTATAAATAATTATTTATAATTGTATTCAATTGAGCGAATTTTTTTGTATATATTCAATTGGCTTTTAATGATTTTCCTTAAATAGTGTAACTGTTTTGAAATCCAAAAGTATTAAATGCATAGAGTGCGTGATTCATACATTTAGTATTCAAAGAATAACAAGCAATGTAAAGAAAGTGTAATACTCTCTAATAAATTATAAAAACCATTACATGTTCGTAAGCTTTTACATAGTTCTGCGAAGAACCTGCATATTGTTATGATTCCCATTAACTGACCTATTGTGAAATTAGTTAGCACTCAAATCGATTATTCACATTGTTGTGAATTATTAGTGATAGTAACACACATTCTTATCATTTATACAATGTTCTACTTTGCTAGGCGTGGGTGCTCTACTGATAAGCTGCTAGATAAGCTAACTTTTGAAATATGTTTAGTATAATTTATGGGACTCCTTTACTCGGCGAATTCAAAGCAAATCTGCAACAGTTATAAAGAAAACTTCAACTAGAATTAACGAAGATTGGAAACAACTTGACTTCAATAATATTGTACGATTGAATTTCAATTTGAAAGAGATGTAGATATAGCTAGTTTTAACCTTTAAACACTGCTTACTAAATTTAAATTATTAATTTTTTTTTTGTACTAGTGCGCTATTATACCTTTTTGGGCAACCTAACTGTTATTTGTAACAAAATTCATTTTTTTTATATCTCTTGATTTCATTTGCCTTTAACTATAGTTGAATATATTCAAACCTTGAGACTCAATATAATTTATCAAAGAACGTTAGATCTGCAACTGGTTACCAAACTCGGGCTAAATATTTATTGTCATTATCGCAAATGTAATCAGAATGGTAACTCAACACAATTTGGAATTATTTGCGAAATTGCATAGCAAGGTGCGGGTGCGGGTGCACAATTTGCAGGCACTGTAAGCAGCTGGCATTAGGTATGCCAAGCAGGAGACTCGCACACTATCTGAGCTGAAGTTAAGAAGCAACTGCAGCAGCCCAACTAACCGTAGCTCTCGAGGAGGACGAGGACGACTTAAAGTAAACTTCAATTGCAGTTCGTAAGTATTTGATATTGCGCAAAGTTTGACCTGAATTCCTTCTTACTGAGCTTGCACAAATAGAAATCAGCAGCCAAAGCCGGCGGAGACGTAAGGAAAATCAGTTAACTAATGAACTCAAGGCTGCAGCCGCCCAAAAACGACTGTGAATACCACGAATACGACTACTGCCAGTGTGAGTGTGAATGCGAATACTTTATATACTCGAAGTGGCTGCAAAAATGCCAGAAAGTTGGTTAGTTCAACTGCACAAGTTGGGGCCAAATAACCCTTCGTAGCTATTTCCAAATTATTGGAGCATTAAAATTGAAATGATTATTGTGTGTTTTGCAGGGTAGCGAAAAAACGAAAGAAAAAAAACGTACAGAAACCGAAAAAATACCTAACGGAAAAAGCAGAAAGCAGAAAGCGAAAAGCGAAAAGCCGAGAAAGGAAGCCAAGTGAAAGTACTGCAGGAAAATGGCAGAAGAATTACCCGACTGTGTGTGCGAAGAAAGGGGGGTAAGGGGTGCTTGAGTAAAAGAAAAAACACGTTCACACCTCCGCGCGCTGGGAGAAGGAAGCCAAAGAAGGAGAGAGGGCGCTACTGCCGCTCAGGGACACCCATTGAATTCGTGGTGCGAATATAAAGTAAATAAAAATAAAAACATAAAAAGCAAATTCGCATTTGCAAATAAATCAGAGGGAAATCAGTTGCTGACAGGGGAAGTATTTATGGTTCAATGTGTAGTCGAACCTTCCCCCTCTCCCCCCTCGGGCTGTCTCTGGGGTGGCACAACACATACTCTGCACCCTGCACCCTGCTCTACTCCTAGGGCACTGCTGCTACCCCAGCATGTCAGCATCTTGTTTGCCCAGAGCCAAGAGCATAGAACAAATTCGTAAAAATTAAGAAACAAATCGAAAATCAAGCGCGCCAAGAAAATTGTATTGCGCTTGTTTGTCCAGCATCCTCCCCGCCCCCTGCATCCCTTACTCTCCTGTCATGTCCCCCTTTTTCGAGGAGGGTAGCTCGGCATTTTTTGTATGCATTTTTATGGCACATTTTCAAATAAATTTGCCAAGAGATTAATTCGGACCGTTTGGCAGCGTGTAAATAAAATTTTCATGAACTTCTTGCGTGGGTTTTTCCAACTGTTCCTCAGCCTCTGCACCCCCCTTCCAACACTTGTAGTTTGCTCTCGCAAATCTTCCCAGCTCAGGCTTCGACTCATTCCCACTCCGACTCCAGCTCTGGTTCTGGCTCTGGGTTACGCTAGATTTGGCAATGTGTTAAATGTTCTTGAAATTTCACTGGCTCGTTGCGGAAGCTAGTTGGGGGAAGGGGGAGCAGAACTGGTAGAGGGTGCTGTAGAAGTGGCCACGCTGCTTGCCCACTTGAGTGGCATGAAGCAGCTGCCAAGTTGGTTAATTAAGATGTCAAGGTTACGCTGCGCTTTGGGGGCACCCCAACATGGCAGCTGGAGCATCTCTATTTGGAAAATTACTCAAAAAATAAAGAAAACAAATTGAAGAAAACATTTCACGCACTGCTGAAAATACTTGAAAATGATAAAAGCTTCATTATGACATCTTTAGCCATTATCTGTAACCATTCTCTGCAATTATTCAATATGCTTTTCTGTGATGCAAGTGACCGAGAGGAATGGAAACATTGGTTAAGGCTGTTCATATTGTCAGATGATTATGATTATGATAATGATTATGAAGTGAGGTATATATGAATATATATATATATCAATATAATATATATAAATAATAGATCACAGAATATAATTATACTTTTCCTTACATGAATTCGCATAATGTACAGAGATATTTTCTTTGTTTGCGTGAGAAACAAAGAAAGCCATCAAGTTACTCTCTATATAATATTGTAATTGATAACAAGTTATTACAATAATATTAAGAATACTGTAGCATACTAATTCATTAGATATAGTAATAAATATATCGAGCATTTAGCAATAAAATATAATCAATTTTCCATCATTTTACTGACCAGTCACAATCTCTTCCTTCATCTCCAATTTTGAATACGCTTTTCATTTATGAAAGCGTATAAGAAGTCAGAAATTCTATGGGAACCATCTGCCAAAACTATTCATATTGTAGAATCAAAACTGAATCGAATTATACAAGTATCATATTATATTAGATTAAATATGGTAATATCTAACATTATAAAGTATAATTTAAAAGAAGATCAATTAAGTGCACCATTCTAGCAAACAAAATTTATTCTGTTCTTGATTATAGGACTCTCCTCATCCTTTCATTTATCTTTAACTATTATGGTTATTTTACTATAAAAGTAATAAATAGTTTTATCCTACCTAATTAAAATATAACATCACATGTCTCAAATAAAAACCAAAGAACATAAAATATAAAAACTATCATAATAAAATGCTAAGCCCACAAACCTCATCTATTTCCGATTATTATGCTGACCTTACACAAACCCTGCATTTGTTTTCTACATTTAATTTATCTGTCTTTCTCTCTCTCTCTCTCTCTCTCTCTCTCTCTCTTTCTTGCTTCCCTACAAACACTCATTAATCTCATACAAAATGAAGAAATTTCAGTTGAACACCCATTGCAACCCTTGGAAAAATGAGTCATATGTGCGACAGATCAGCCCACAAGGAAAAATCTCGACTAACGAGTGTTCATATATCACTTCCCCCTCTCTGCCCCCCTCAGGTCCTCATCCCGTCGCAGGTTCTATGAATAAATGCGACAAATGTCAGTTAACGCCTACCTCGAAAAAAAGCCAAGTCTGAAATGTCTAAATAAATTTGCATTAGAGCAGGGGGTTGCTTAACTGGTTAGCAGGGATCGAAGGACCTCGTTGTCGTTATGTTCATATGCATAAATTAAGCAGCAAAAGGATAGAGGGGAAGGGGGGTTGGTTAAGGGGGTGTTGAGCAAACTAAGGATGTGCGCAACATTTTCATTTGGAAAATCAAAAAGCAAAACTTGTTTATATTCAAATTAGTAGGCAGCAGGCGCAGACAACAAACAAACGGCAGGCACTGTAGTCGCTTTATTGTGACTGCCGGGGGAGCGAGGGGGGGGTTGTAACGAAAGGGTGACAACGGCAGGCAGCAGGACCTTGAGCTTTTGCCTTTTGCCATTCGATTTGCTTCGGTTTCGGCGCGTAATGAGCATTTTATGAGGATGCTTCCGAACGGAAGGGAGTCCACAGTGGGAGATGGGGGCGTGGGCGGGGGCATTCCCCAGTTGAGAGATGACAACTTAATTAAGTTTTCATTGTGCGTTAGGTGGGCAGGGCAGAGAACGGGAGGCGTGGCTGGTCGCTGGGCTGGCGCTTTGGTTAGTTTTCTGACAGCTCGCTGGGGCAATCAGCGCGCACATTGTGCCGCTCCGTTGAAAGTGCCACAATAACCGAGTGGCACTTCAACACCAATGAAACGACAGCTCGACCAACACCAGCAACAACAACAACAGTAGGTACAACAACAATCCAGCAAAGTGGTTCGGCGGCGCCTCGTTATGATCGATCGGCGTGGCAGCGCTTGGCTGCAAGCAGCAGCTGACTGTGCAACAAATGACTGCAATTAATTTGAGCGTTCGTTAATTAATTAATAACTGTGTCTGCCAGCCAGTCAGGCAGCCTGCAACAGCCTATCCCCCTCGACTGCTTACTGCATTTCTCCCTCTCTCTGTCTCTCTCTCTGTCTCTCTCCCTCTCTGTCTTCCTTCCACTATCCTTGGTCTTTTTGCATACCAAACTGGGCAACTGGCAACTGGCGACAGACTCCGCTGGGGCAACAAGTAGACAAGTGGTCAACGCAGCGAAAAGTTGTCCCTGACCAGCGCTGCACATTGGGCGAAATTAGAATTGCAGCTGATAGAATTTTTTAGCAAATTTCACAGTATTTATTGTGTAGTCAATGATGGAAATATTAAGATGTAAAATATGTAAAAAAAAAAATAAATTATACATACACAATATAAATTAAAATATGTAAAAAGAAAAAAAATTGATATAATTATTTCAGTATTTTTCTGTGTATACGTATATGTACTATAGATCCACATAGCTTGTTCTTTTTCAATTTCAAGTGGTTTCTGATGTGTTCCCTTAGGTATTTCTCTACTTTCCTTTAATCTTGTAAAGAAACTCGGTAATTTTAATATCTATCATAGTCTTTAAACTTATTTGGGACACACTTAACCTAGAAATAGGTTAAACTTTAAATATTTATCAGTAAAACTTTCATGTTCAACATCTTCTACACCAGCTAACGCAATTTACGTGAAAATTTAATGAATTCTGAAATAATTTACTACTTTAAATATGATTAAATCATTTTATATGATGTGATATAGTTATAATAAAGAAAGTATTGGCTGAAAATACATTTGTATTACACTCAGAAAGCTAGAGCACGAGCCAGCTCAAATGAGTTTAGAAAAAAAGGTCGCCAAAACCTTAAAACATTTGTATTACCAAAATTTTCATTTTTACATATTTTTAAAAAATCAAATTTTTTTAAGTTAAAAAAACTGTAATATTTTAAAAGAATAAGCTTTAAACAAAAATGTAAATACTTTACTATATTAGTTTATATGCAGATACATTGCGTACTCTATATCTACTAATTTTGCCATATTTCGTATTTTCAAATCGTATTTCAATTTAAATATTTACACTCCACTCTCCGCACTCTCACCCCACTGTGCGTGCGGCAATCTTAGACGTGCGCGCTGAGGTTGTTGTAACTCATTAGAGTGCAATTGAAATATGATTGTTGCAATGAAAATGCGACAGATGATCAATCAAACCGGTTCGCATTAGCCGAGAGTTGCCTTTTGCCAGCTGCCTGCGGGCACAAGAAGGTGTTGTGCCAGTTGACAGCTTGGATATTATATAAATGTCACCGATATTTCTTCGATTATAATGAGGTTTAATGTCGTCTGTTGTTTACAGTTAGATTGCATCACTGTTCAATCTGTCAACCCCTTTTCAATGCGTTCAATTGTGTCTTTAAAGATTGTTTAGCCTTTTTACGGCTGAGCTGCAACATGCGGGTTAAGATAAATAAAATATATATATGTTTATGTGACTTGGGTAATAATTAATAGATTCCCAAAATAGAATAGAAAATTCTTCGTTTCTTTCTCTTTGAAGTTCTTCTTGAAGACAAACTAATCCTCAAGCTCAGCTGAACGTAAATTTGCATGAGGCAACTTGAGTAGACAAATGTCCTGCACACACACACACACACACACACACGCACATCTGGTGGCACAACAAGAGCTAACACTTTGCCGCGTCGCCCCCGAAAACAATCATTAGGATGCTCCTCAACTCGGAGAAATATTTTAATAAAGTGCCCAAAACTGTCAGTGACAAAAACTTGAAATTATTCCAGCTAAACCTCGCTCTCTCCCCCTCCCTCCCCCCCCTCTGGCTCCATGTGCTTTTGTGAGGAAATGTAAAATGCAGAGAGTGAAAAGCATTGTCTGTTGCACGCCCCAAAGACTGGACTCATATTTATTTAAGCAATCAACAGACCGCTGCTGGGCCCGGTGCGGCTCCGGAGTCAGCTCGAGCTCCTTGTGCAAATCAAAAACACAAAACTAATTCCTTTGACAATGCCACACGCCGGCACCAGCCACAGAGAATGTGCCAGCAGCAGCAGCAGCATGAGGGGAGTGGAGAGAGGAGAGGGAGAGCCCAGAGAAACTGGGTCTGTCAGGCTTAACAAGAGCGAGTTGAGCCGCAGCTCAGAGTTGAGTTGAGTTGTTTCTCTGGAGCCTGTCAAAGATGCATTCAAGGATTAAATTAATGTCACAGCAAGTGGACAATGGAACTGGCAATGACCCTGCCCCTTCTCCTCCACTCCACTCCACTCCCCCCTCTGGCTACTGTGGCAGTATTAACGCTTAATTGTCTGCCTCGGCTGTGCTCTGGGGGGAACCTGCTCTGAAGATGAAGTCATAAAGCAGCGCGGCAGCTGCTGTAACCTTTAAATATGGAAATGTATGCTCAGGGTCGACTCTATTTGGCCCCCGGGATGACTGCCATTCTCTTTTGCCTCCTCTTCCTCTTCTCCTTTTGCTTGTGCCTTTTCATTCTTTAAATCAAATCGCATTAACATTTCTTTACAATTTTCTGCTCAGCTTCGTGACAAAAAATAAAGTGTTTGTTGGTCGGGGGCCAAAGCGTATAAAAAGGATATTTGACACTTTTAAATGTGCGCTTATTGTGACCGCCTCTCCTCCTCTCCCCCTCTCCCTCTTCCTCTCGCCCTGCTCTTTCGCTCCTTTTGTCTGTTGAACTATTTGCTGCCTGGCTTCTTCAATTTTTGTTATATATTTCTCTTGCGTTTCAGTTTTTTCTTCCCTCTTACTTTATTTTTATTGTTTGCTTTTGTGTCTTGGCCTTTGCTGCCTGCCCTCCTTCCCCTCCCCCTTTCCTTGAAGTTCCTTTTCCATTCACATTTCGCTTCCTGCCTTGAAAAATCAAATCTATTGTCATTTTGCCAGCTACGTCTAGGTTCGTCCCGAGCCTTCCCAGTCCGGCTGTGCTGGCACTGTTCCCAGCTCCTGCTCCTGCTCCTGCTGCTGGGCCTCAGCACTTTGTCGGCGTGTCGAGGCTCCCGTCAACCTCACAGCGTTTAAAAGCCATCAGCGTTTGCTTTTATTGAGTTTTTATTGTTTTTTATACGCTTGCTTGCAAACGTCTTCGCCGTCGTCTTCGTCTTCGCCTTGATAGTTTTATTATCGGGAATCAATGATCTATAAGAATTTTCACAGCATCGTCTCGTCACGTCGCTTGCACGTACAGTGAAGCCTGCACAATGAGGAAAAGCAGCAGGCAATTGTAATTCGCAAAGCACTTTAGCGGGGTAATTAATTTACAGTAGAGTTAAAGCTAGAAAGCTGTAAGATTAGAGAGGAGTTAGAGGGAGGTTCTCACAGGTTTAGCTTTAAAACTGCCAGATTTTATATTATTTAATTCTCAGATCGAATTAAACTTTCTCACACATATTCTACAAATATTAAACTTTAATTTATTTTTAAAAAATATTTAAATACCTAAAATTTTTATTACTCAAGCAAAGTCTTACAAGCTGCTTCCCTCTTCATATATCCACTCCTCCTCCTTTCCATAATCCACTGCAGCCTTCTCATTCTTCTCATGTTTAAAAAATAGCTCAAGTTATCGATATGAACATGACGGGTTGATGGTAATCCTCTCTCTCTCTCTCTCTTTCTCTGAACAGGATGAGCGCCTGTCAAACTCAGCGACTTGGGGCGTGGCTGCCTTCATTGCCAGACAATGCACACTGTGCTCGGCACATCAAATGTATGTCAATAACACTGGCCAACACGGCATTCAGCTGCTGTCAACATCTTTGCAACGTCTTTACTTACTCTCCCTCTCTCCCTCTCTCTCTCTTCTTCTCTCTTTCTGCTTTTATATCACGCCTTGGGCTACTCTCGTTGTGAATGCATTGGCAAAGTAAATCGCATCTAGAAAATTCATTTCATTTCATTTCCAGCTCCATAAAATTGAGAAATGGCAAATATTTTGCAATCATTCGTTGAAAATTATGACAAACGCATTTCTAAGCTGTCGCATTGATTGAGTTTTCCACACCTTGCTTTTCCTCCCATTGAGCTTCGCATTTTTGCACCTTTCACGCAGCCGGATTAAGAAGGGAAGAAGAAAAGAGAAGTGAAAGAAAGGAATACAAAAGAAAATCTATGTCAGTTCTATGGGTTGTTTAAATTTCATTTCGGTTGCATTTTTCCATTTCCATTTGCCACTCTCCCTGCCCCTTCTCCCACTCTCTCCCTTCTCCATTGTCAGTCGACACCTTTCGCTTTGTCTGCCCATAATGAGGTATTCCGAGAGCGACAACTGCATATTACAGAGCGCTTAAAAATCAATTAAAGAAATGTTTACAGCTGCCCCTTGTGGCTTATCCCCTCTCATCCTCTCCCTTCCCCTAGCTCTGCGTCTCTCTTTGTTGCAAATGAGATTTTCCCGCATTAGTTTTAATCAGCGACAGTTTCAGTCGAGGGTTTTCCCTGCCAAAGGTGTCTGAGTACATACACTTTTAAGACTCTTGCCTTCCCCTTCGCACTTTCCCCTTCCCCTGCTTAACTGCCTCTAATTGACATTGACGTTTGAGTCCAAATCAATTTTCATAAATATTAAGACAGGCGCATAATTGATGCGGAAGACGGAAAGAAAGAAAGAACTATGTAGATATTTACATTGCCTCGCATAGTTGCAACTTGATTGATGGCAGTCCGAAATTGACTTGACTCTGCCTCCGTCTTCGTCTCTGCCTCCCTCTTTACTGCTCTGCGGCAGCCTAGAAACCGAGCATAATTTATTATCTATTTACGTAGTATTTGTGGCATAAATTTGGCTGCCAGTTGCTTGTCTTATCGGCGCTGCCACGGCTCCTTCTTCGCCATATCAAAATGACTACTAATTGACTGATTTCCCCCACCGTCACTCCCTCTCACTCTCTTACTCTCTCTGGCTCTTTGTTCTCTGCTGTTTTCTGGTTTTTGTTTTATTTATGCGACTGTGGTAGATTAAAATCAAACTGCCTGACTGCTTTTTTCCCCTCACTGTGTGGCACGCTGTGGCAATTTCTGTGCATTCGAGTGATCAATCATTTGATTGACGCCGCCACACAGCATGAAGGATCTGTGTGTGGTGGAATTGATGAGGCACCTGTTTGCGCAAATCTAAAAACAGAAAGTTGTTTGGTCAAAGCGAAAAAATGTAATTAATTATGGCAACACTAGCACAAAAGAGAGCGACGATAGTGCTACCCGCTCTCCCACTACGCTCAGTCAGTGCTGCCCATCCGCTGTTGCTCTCTCCCACTCTGCTCTCTCTGTGTGTGCTGCCCTCCTGCTCTGCCTCACACTCACTCGCATGCATTGGTCGTGCTCGCTCTAGCAGTGCTGTAGCTGACAGCTTTTGATGGGCTGCCACAGTAATTAAATGAATGCAACTAATTGAGACAGCAACAGTGCAGTGCGCTGCGCAGCTGACTAATCGCAACAACAAAATGCATTGATATGTAAATAACGCAGCAGCTCAGCTGTATATAACGCTACTCTTCACTCCTTTGTGCATTTCTATTACAACTCATAACCGATGCCAGAGTGAAAGTCTCTATGGCAAAATGGCGCCTTTTTCTATATTATTTCATGCCAAGCAACAACAAAAGCGCAAATGAAGAGTGAGAATGGAAGAGGGAGAGGGCAGGGGCACACTGCTGGGGCATGTTGTTCGTCACGTGACCGCGCCATTTTGTTGTTAGCTTTGGCAGCACATTTTTTTGCCCGAACACACAACAACAACAACAGAAACAACGGCAACAGCAGCAAACAGGCCGAAAATGGACAACAACAACTTTTGCTTTCTTTTATTATTGAAAATCGCCAGCAACGAACAGAAAATACACAAAAAAAGAAGAAGCGAAGCAAAGCAAAAACAACGAAAGCAAAAAATGCGCTGCTAATTGCTTTTAAAATGCAAAAGCCAGTCAGCGAGAAAGAGCGGGAGAGAGAGAGAGAGAGGAATGGAGAGGGAGGGAGAGGGAGGGAGAGAGTGAGGCGCAGCATCAGCAGGACCAACATTGACTTTGGCAGGACATGCGAAAAAGCCGCAGCTGGCCCTGCAACTGCCTGTAATTGTTTATGGCAAAGCCCGTCGCGAACAGCGAGGAGGCGCGGCAGTGCGACCAGCACCAGCAGCAGCAGAGCAGCATCAGCAGGATACACATAAATCAAGGATAATGGGCAGCGTCGTCGAGTCGCCGCTACCGTCGCCATCGCCATCGTCGTCGTCGTGCGGTTAAAATTCGTAATTCGATGCTTTTGCATTTGCTTTTGGTTTTTGCCTCAGCCTTTGGTTTTGCCAGAGCTTTTAATGTTCAATTTTGCTGCGCCTTGTATACCCTGCAAAAATTATAATGACTGGTATGGAGTGAAGGGAAGTGGTGTAAAGAAAACTCTTAACATTTGATATTAATTTATATAATTTTATACGAATTTTTTATATATTGAATCCCATTTATTATTTGTTTATGATAGATTATAATATTTATTTAATTTATCTATGCTAATTTTTTGAGATTTAGGAATTTCCGATACATATTTCTATTATAAGGTAATTTTATTTACTTTATACAAATACAACTCTGCAATTTTAATATTAACAATTTCATTTATTATTTATTAATGATAGATAATAATATTAAAATAATTTATCTATGCAGATCTTATGAGTTTTTATGAATTTTCGATACATATTTCTATTAAAAGGTCAATTCCTCTACTTTATATGAAAACAATTCTGCAAAATTAAAGTATTTCCTATGCGAACTAAATATTTCTCCATTCATCTTTGCAAATTTAAATTTAGTTTCTTTATGTGCAAAAAGAAATATATTCTTTAAACAAATTACACATTAATTGATACCTTTTATCAGCTCATCCACACTTAACCCTACAAATATATGTCTTATCTCTATATCTTACCTTAAGCCTTCCTCTTCAAAATGAGTATCTGCAAGTCGCACAAGTTTTTACCACCTTTGTTTTGGGTTTTGTTATTCTTCTGGCTTTATTAAAAATTGAAAACGCATTCAATTTATTCAGTCGCCGGCAACAAGGTCGTCCTCATCCAAGCAAATCGATTGAACAGCGCCGCTGCGGGGGTTGCCCCTGCGAGATTGCCAGAGCGATGTCGGCACCGCAAACTCAGGACAGGCTGCAGGAGAGAGGGAAGCGGGAGGGGGGGCAGCGGGATTAGGGCGTCGGCTGAGTGACGTTTCGTGGCAGTTGTGTGAAATGTTGGCCTCTTTCCACATCGTCGTCATCGCGTTTTTGTCTTTAAATCAATGTTAAAGCAATTTGTCACGGCCTCCGCATGGTGACAATGAAGTCCGGAATGGAGGGCGAGCCAGGCGAACAGCAGTAGCCAGTTCGGGGAGGTATAGAGATGCAGGGGGAGGTGCTTGCGCGGAAGGAGCTGCACACTCGCCACAGGAGCTCGGGACAAAGCGGCATTGTCTGCGTGGCGTAGCGCTGCCATTACCTGTCAAGTGAGTTGAAAACAAATCGCAATTCGCAATGGGAATGTCAATAGGCCAACCGCCCAATCGAGAATGCAAAGTGGCGGCAAAAGGGCACAGGGTAAACCGTGCGATAGGGGCGCCACCAACTCAATTGATTTAGGATTTAAACTGAAGAGGCAGCAAACGAAAGAGAAGCAGAGAGAGAGAGAGAGAGTGGAATCCGGTATAATGATAGAGAGGCAAATCTAAAGCTAGAGCCAACAGTCGATAAGGTCTGTCAACACAAAAGAGAGCAGTCAACCAATTCCCGCCAAATGAGAAGCGCTAAGAGATTTGCCTGCACCTAATGAGTGTATTAAATGGGTGCACGGATACGCAAATGCACTAAAATGATTTACTCACTTGGCATTTAAATAGCGAACATGATAATATTCACTTTCATTCATTCATTTCATTGGTTTTTAAATATCGAACATGAGATTAAATAATAATATTTACTTTCACTCATTCATTTATATTATAAAGACACGTTTTTTTTCTTTATCACATGCCTCGAGAGAAAGATAGAGAGACAGTCGCTAGGTTGTTCAATCTGTTGAAGCTTCTAATAGACCTTATAATCTGTTCCCATCTGTCTTCAAGTTCATATTAATTCCCTTGCAGAGGTTATCTTAGTGTTGCCCCAAAGATTGCCACTGCTTCGAACGTATGTAAATTCTAAAGCAAAATCTAGGTCAAGTTCCTTTCTGTGATCGACTGTCTAAGAACGGGAAGAGAACACAGTGTTCGGCAACACGAAGGTAGTATTCGTTTTCTTCTATGATGACGTACATAAAGCAAGACAGACAAGCTGATAACGATATGTTGTCATTTCACCTATACTAAGCAATATTTGCATCATTATCAGTGCGCACTCCCAGACTTTGATAAATAACGAAATACGCCTAGTTTTCAATGCAGTCACTGGTTTAATATACACACTTATAAATATATTTATATATATGTATATACTTCTCCAATAATTACAGTATTCTTCAATCCAAATGATTATCCTTTACCAATTCAAGATACAAACGAAACTTTCTCTCATAATTCTCTGCCTTGTCTACAAAATTGATACCATCAAAGGAATCTTTATATTGTCGCTTTGTGGTGTCACTTAGTCGGTTTAATGCACTCAAATTTTCCTTAATTGAATCTACTGCCTCAATTTCTTTTTTTTGATACTCCTCGAGTAATTTGTTGAACTCATTTTGAGTCCACTTGTTGAAGGAGTCTTTCTGCGCAGTCTCGTTAAACTTGTAGACGCCGTAGATATCGAAGAACACATTATAGACCTTCTCATCCAAATTGTTTTCCTTCAAATGTTCATCGTATGTTGTATTCGCACTATTATTCCCCGTCAGGTCGACATATGAATCCAAGACTTCTTTATCGGCTACACGATTGAGTACAATCGCTTTAGCTACGGCCTGCACAGTCGATCTTCTCTCCCCTTGCATGGGCTTTACTTTAGCATCAATAGCCGTCTTCAAGTCACGTAAGATGGTTAAATCCTCCGCAGGAATTGCAGAAGTTGCCACACTTTCAGAGGCAGTAACCATGAACTGTAGCAAAGTGAGAAGAACTAGTTTCGGATTCTCATAATTATTCTATTTATTTTCAACTTACCAGCAAAGCTAAGCTAAATCCGAGCAGCAATCTCATCTTGACGAACGTTTCAACTAGATTAATAAGTCAAATTTAGACTAGGTTAAGAATGTGGATTCTTATACTCTGTAGACTACGAGGTGTGTTCAAAAACTAAGGTGACTAACTCAAATTTCGCTGCAATGTACTTTCAATTACAGATTTTCTTTGTTTATTTTTATGTTGGTAAAGTCTTCCCGAACATCTGTACGAAGTTTTAAGTGTACAGCATTTTTTGTTTGATTGTGAGAGAGGTAAAGGTTAAATTGCTAAATTTTGACCAAAAGAACCGTCGCATGAGCATCGCTCAAGAGCTGTTGAATGACTCAACGATGAGCCAGATATACTCAAAAGGTTCATAACTGGTGACGAATCATGGGTATATGGGTAATCGACTGTACTTTCGATTACCCATATACCCTTTGTTTTTGAACACACCTCGTATACAACACACTGGGTGTCATGTGTGGCAAACAATTTAAAAGTAGAATAAATATAAAAACATTTTATATATGTTTATTTCATCTATCTCATCTTAGGTTCATATGACATCCCATCTGCCTTATTATGTTATGTTTTCTATGATTTGAATGTTCTTATCTGTTCATTCAAATGAGCTCTGGCTTTGCATATCTCAGTTTATTTCAGTTTAACAATATATGTTCAAAGTTACATATAAATGATATATAATATATATAAGAATGTTGGGGTAATAATGAGTCTTTACTAGTTCGAAATGGCCAAAGAGTAAATGTATAAAGAGTTTCTTTTTCCAAAGACTGATCTGCCGTTGGGGTACACAGTACAGATGAGCATAGAAATCCATGTTCATGGACACAATGTACATAGATTTTTGTCACAATTATTGTAGAGTACAGAGCGATGTGTAGGTACCCTCTCCATGTTGTTAAGTGTAATCTCTTGGATGGTTGCGAGTACAAAATGTTAAGTTACTGTTAATGAAATGTTAGAATATTAACGTTATCTTCCTGCCGCTCAGCTAGTTAACAGTGCAGCTTGTAGATTATATTTTCTACTTCCTCATGCTGGCGGGCATCTCTGGTGGCGGTGGGCGTGGAATTCCCAGAGCAACCTTGACACCGTCGTAGATAAACCATTGCAGGGCAGTCAGTGTGCCGATCATAATGATGCGCGTCGTCAGGCCACCCCACATGCCCATGAAGCCCAGCGACTTGATAATATCCCCTGCCGAGGATCCCTTGGCTTGGTTCATCTTGGAGACGAGCACATCGGCCGGATGCGAGACGACGGCACAGAAGACACCAGCAATGTAGCCGGCGGCAAAGGTCACAATCAGCTGCTCCGCCTTGCTGCACTCCTCGCGTGGCTTGGGCACCACATACTTGTAGATCAGCTCCACTGTGCGCTCGAAACAGGCAAACTTCATCATGGTGTAGGGAATTTGACGGCACCACAGTGGCACCAGGCCACTGTAGAAGCCACCGATGCCACCTTCCTTTATCATCTTGGGTACGGCCTGACGGAAACTCTTGGCATAGCCGGGAATGGTTTGCATTTTAACCTTGACCGCCTCCAGGGGGCAGAGAGCAACGTCGGCAAAGACCTCAGCTGATGCAGATGCCATCAGGTAAAGGTAGGTGCGATAACTGTAGGCGAACTCATCGCCAAATATCTGAGCGTACTTGATCTTGAAGAATTCGTATAAGCCGAATTTGAAGAGACCTTGACACGAGTAGCCCACCAAAGTGGGGAACCATCCGGTGGTCAGACCAAGGATACCCTCTTCGGCTGTGGTTACCTTCAAGCCGTGGATAAGATTCTTGTACTTGGCCTTATCGATCTGCAGACGACACTTGACCAAGTCCAGTGGAGTGACCAAAGTGTGAGTGCTGCCACAGCTTAGAATGCCACCAATGCCGCAGAGCATAAGGAACTTATTGCTGCCAAACTCACAGGAATCTCCAGGGTGTGTGGCGATCTCAACCAGCGTATCCTCCTCTTCATCCTCTTCGTGATCATGTTTTAGATTCTTGAATGATGGTCCCCACGGCCCCAGGGACGGCTCGCATTGAGCCCTCGTGAAGGGAGTCTTGAATGGCGAGTTCTTCGCGACTTCAATGAACGATGAAAACATTTCGTATTCTCCTATTCTTTTTCTCTACACGACAGGGAATTAGTTAACTTCCAGAAAGACGATATGGAAATGTGTTACAAAAATGTAAATTTTATTATTGTTGAAAATTTATTTTCCACTGACGATTTCGTTGCTGTTATGACAGACTACTATGTCAGTGATTTGTAAAAAAATGTAATAAGCAGCAATCGAACGATAGACGATAACAGATTACCGATAAATCGGTGCTTACAAAAAGTCGATGAGAACTCTGCGTTGCACTGCAAAACTTTCTAGGGGCTGTTTGAAAATTAAATATTCTGAAATATAATATATATGTTTTTTTGAATTTATGTATGTAAGAATGTTTTTTAATGTAGAATATTTTGATTATAGTCATGTTTGCATTCGTATTATTTTCTGTACTGTATTAAAAGTTTTAAAAATATGTTTTGGCATTTAATGTATTATATTACTCTTTGAACATTGAAAATATCAAAAAAAGGCTAAACTAACTTTCCTCAAATCTATGCATCAGGCAGCAAAAGTCGTAAAAGACCGCACTAAACTTATATACGTGTATTTTCTTGATCAAGATAACTAGCCGTGTTGATTAAGCCATGTCTGTCTGTCCGGATGTCCGGATGACCAAATGAACACACAGATCTCAGCTATTATAAAAGCTAGAGACGCCAAACTTGGCACGAATATTGTTGTAAATTATACGCAGCTTTAGTGCATTACAAATTTTAGATGCCACGCCCACAGCCACGTTTAAAAGAGATATTTTTCATTAGAAGAACGCTCTCTTTAATAATTGTTAGCTATTAAATCTTTCTTTTCACTTTAACGTAAGCAACAGGCAGCAGAAGGCATAGAAGACCGCACAAAGTTTATCAAGATTCTT
Organism: Zaprionus africanus; assembly: GCA_018151435.1. Lineage (NCBI taxonomy): Eukaryota > Metazoa > Arthropoda > Insecta > Diptera > Drosophilidae > Zaprionus > Zaprionus africanus. The sequence continues at coordinate 1,453,789 of JAECXB010002306.1, read as the reverse complement.
AATTTTTCAAGCCTTTCTTCATAAGACGTATTTAACATTCTTCTAAGACAGCAACTGCAAAACACTTAAGGAAACATAAACCCTTTCAGTTGTGATTAAGCTCAGCTCTCAACACGATGCAGTTAATTTCCTTTTCAATTATTTGAATTTCGAAGAACTTTGCACTTGTTGTTTTACATTTAGTTTCTTGGCCACTGCCCCAGGCTGTTGTCAGTCTCCTCCTCCGTCTCAGTGTCCATGTTCATGTCCGAGTTGAGGCCAAAAGTTGAACAAATTCGTGTTGTAAACCAGACGCATTTACAATGTGCATAATTGAGTTGGATTCGCTTAAGTGAAACATAACAACTGCATTAGAGGCCGGTAAAACGGGGCAAGCATAGATAAGAAGAGAGAGAGAGCGGGAGGGGGATAATCCAATTAGACAGGCGGCAAACTAAAATTTCAATTAAAGAAAACTCTGGCAACAGTTGCAACAACAACAGCAACAATCGCAATAACAATCAACCTTAGTTGAGGCTTAAAGTGTTTGACGGCTCAACGACGACGACGACGACGACGGGGGGCATCGGCTTGCCGCAAGGCATTTGTGGCATGCAAAAGGCCGCAGCATGCAGTCAGGCAAAGAACGGCTGCAAGATAGACAGAGAAGAGGGGAGAAAAGGGGTGGGGAGCCATAAACAACGCAACGGATTTGCCGCAAGGATGATAACGTCGAAAAGGCGTCGCGCGTGCAGCGCGTGCAACTCGTGCATCGATAGCGATAATTATGTGGGCGTGGCTAAAGGCGGCGACAACCTGCTGCGGCATCCACCGTTGCATCTGCCACATGTGCCGCTATCGCTGCCGCTGTTGCTATTGCTGTTGCTGCCTCTGCGTCTCCGCATCAAAAGCAAATGCCGCACGTGGCGTAGGCGTTGCCGACGCGTGGGTGCAACCCAATGTTGCGGCAGCAACCACCGATAATCGCGGCTGATCGTCGGCCTTTTTGCAACTGCCGCAACTTTGTCTCCTGCCACTTGCCACAGTTGCCTTGCCTGTTGTCGCCAACTTGCACTTCACTTAATTAAATTGCAACCCAGCGCCGCCTCACGGATGTGCCGCATCGTGCCTCATCGTGCCGCTGCTGTGTGCCGCATGCGGTTCTTCTTCACTTGAAAGTCGCCGCACCATAATCGAATTATGCGGCAAGTGGCAGCAAAAAGAATTACGATGCCAAAGCGAAAGCATTATTAAAAGCTCATCAGCAATTGACATGCAACGTGCAGCAAAGGGAGAGAAAAAGAGAGAGAAAAGAACAGAGAAGGGAGACTGAGACAGAGACGACCCACAATTAAACGGAAGCAACAACTACAAAACGACTTCATTAACTAACATTTTCAAGGCACGATGAGAACAATGCGAGGCTTTAAAGAACAAACAAATAGAGGAAGGCAAAAGTAGAAGAGGGAGCAAGAGAATTGAGTAAAGGGAAGAGAGAAAGGGAGAACGCTGACAGGAAGTGAACAGTTGCTGGGTGTGTCGCAATAAATCAACGCAAACTTATGTTAATCACGTGCTAAACTACATAATACCCATTAATACGCGACCAAAGTTGAGGTCGCCATGTGGGCGGGGAACAACGAATACACAATCTGATTATAGTTTATAAATAAATGAGAGAAATGAGCTTGTTTGGAACTAGGCAAATGTGAAATATTACTCAGAATTTTTCTGGCTGAACACTGAAGTTGACAAAGAAAGCTAAGCTAACTTGACTTTATTGAAAAAGAAAGATTAGAATATTTAAAATTGAATTTATTTATTTATGTATTTATAAAAATGATTTTATATAAAAATTAAGGCTAAGGCAAAAAAGTAAGTTAATTTATAGCACTTAATATTAATTTTTAAAATTGTGGTCATAAGTTGAAAAACGAATATAATTAAATTTAACTTTTCTTAAACTCATAACAAAATTCAAAAATTTTCAAATGCAGATAGTTAATGATAATATTAAGCCACAGAGAACATAACAAAAAGCTTATAAGAAATATCACAGGAAACTTTCGAACATTAGTTTACTTACAGAAAAGTTTACTTAGAGACTTCTAAAAATAAAACCCTTTCTATTCACACAATATTTTTTTCTCATTCTTAATCAAACACCTTTATTATAATATTAAAAAGCAATGAGCTCAATAAAACACCTTGCATGCTTCCGCACTTAAAGAGTCTAAAAATAAATACAAACATTCAATAAATATGATTTATCGATAGTTGAGTGAAGAATATAAGAATGATTATTAGAAATAATAAATGAATGATTATATGAATAAATATATGCAATCGACGCGTCAACACGTCGCGACGTTTAAAGTATAATGACTAGGAAGAACTAGTTAGCACATAAAAAAAAGAAATGCACACAATATATATGTAAAATACTAAAAATAATTGTATATTAATCGCACTTTTTAGTAGCTGAAGAAACACTTCTAACTTCCTAATAAATATTTAAAAAACTGCATATATAATCTGCATAACTGCAAACCATACCTAAAAGTTTTCTAGTATTTTTATATTCCCTAAAAATATTTTAATAACTGCATATAATATGTAAAAAATTGCAAATAACATTTTTAAGTTTTCTAATATTTTTATATTTCTTTAAAATAGTTCAATAGCTGCATACATTATCTACAAAATTGCAAGTTATACCTTAAAGTTGTCTAATATTTCCCTACAACTCACAAGCAAAATAGAGAAGAACTTTCCATCGATAGAAATAAATTCGATTGATTCGCACTTAACTGGTCTGGCCCATCATAACAATAACGGGCAGCAGCACCAGAGCGACCATTGTCAGTCCCATTGCAATGCAATTGAATTGAATGGCATCAAAATCAAATACTCACACTCACATTCACACTCACCCTGTGTCCTGTGCCCTGTGCCTGGCACTGCTCCTGCCCGTATTGCTGCCCATGCTTGGTTCCATATAAGCACTCACAAATGTGCATATAACGTGTGCACATTGCCATCGTCATTATCGGCAACATCAGCGTCATCAGGGCCAGCAAGAGAAAACAATAACAAATGCAGCTACAACGGGGAGAAGGAGCAGAGCAGGAGCAGGACAGGGCTGGGCAGGAGGAGGAGCAGTAGCTTGGCACCAGCAGGAGCATCTGTGATGCAATCCACGTGCAAGTGTTTTTATATGTTTGTTGTTTCTACACAGAGAGGGGGGAACTGCAGGTCGCCATGAATTGAATGCGACAGGAAAATTATGTCCACACATTAAATTGACGCTGGATTTGCTCTGTGCGACTCGCATTACGTGGTACACGTTCCCCTCGTTCGTCAGACCATTTCAGCCCATTTCCAGACCATTCCCCAGTCCCCTTGTCAACTTAATTTATGCTCGATTCCGGCCCCGCACCGCCTCCTCACCTCCTCTTGCCGGCACAACTTGCCGCATTTGGCAAAGGCAACTTCAACTAAGGCTTTGCCTATGCCAAGTCATCGAAGCCATCGGCGATCTGCCCTGCACCTCCCCCCTGTCCCGCTCTCCCCATCGTGCAGACTCGTCATCATCGCTCAGGCGTCTTGTGGCGACATTTTTCATGTCCCGATGTGATCGAAGGCATAAATTATGCACACGACGAACAGAGATCGCAGATCTCGTTGCCCTCTCTCGCTCTCTCCCTCTCTCTCTCTCTTAGATCTGGGGGCCATTCAATCTTTGTGTCAACAGAAATTATTTTTAACAGCAGCAACATGGAACTGGCGACAGTACCTCGGGAGTACCTCGTACCAGAGCTGCCCTGTCTCTTGCTCTCAGCGGAGATTAATTGGACCTGATTACAAATATATTTCGTAGGTTGTACCGCCAAGTTGGCACTTGGCACTCCATTCGTATTCGTAAAATATGCATTTGGATCTATTAGAGCTGAAAACTGATAATGCCCGACATAAATAAGTGCAACTTGTCGTGTACACGCCGCAGGGAATATAGATAGAGAGGGAGTATCAATCATATTTAAGGGATTTGCTGCTCAAGTTTAACAAACTTATGCGAAAGAAACCAAATCAAAGGAGAACAAGATATACCAGATTTAATAAATATGTATTTACATTTATAAAGAATATTCGCTCTATAAATAGACCTATTTATCATGTTACAAATTCTAATTCGTTCTAAGCTTCATAAGTCTGTTTGAGGTCTAAAGCAAACAACAAATGATGTAGGAAATTATAGAATAAATCGTATAGGAAAGAGCTGAAGAGAAAAGCTGCAGCAGGAAGTGGAAATATTAGATTGTGACACACAAATGCAGAGTTTATAATGAATGAGAAGATAAAGCTTATACAATTTTTTTAAATTTTCCATCTAACTCTTTCCCTTACATGTCATCTTAATTTCAGTAAATTCGACTTTACAATACTTCATATGTTATAAGTATGACTCACTGCTAAAAAAGATCTGTTAATCTTGTTTAAAAAAAAAATTGAAAATAAATTAAGAAAATAGAAAAGAAAACCATAAAGGAAATTAAAATTTTAGATTGTGACAGACAAATTATACTTTAATTTTCCTTGCTTCTTCCTTATTGTTTTCCTCATTTGAGCAGTTCGACTGTACTATATATGTTATGTATATACAAGTAACTCACTTCTGACGAAGTGGTTTTAATCGATCAACGAACAATAAAATTTAAAGAGAGAAGCTGCAAAAGAAAATGAAAATTTTAGATTATGGCAAATAGTTTTAGAGATTTTATTGACATTTTAATCCCTTTTCCTTTAGTTTTTATTATACAACACTTCTTTTAATCAATTATTATCTGCATTAGTGAGACCTATAGATCGATATATATATATAGAAATCACAAAAGAAAACTCATAAACATGACAGTAAATATATATTTTTAGTTCAACAGAAGTATTAAGAGTTTAAATATAAAGATGACCTCCTTAACCATATTTATAGTACAATATTTTATATGTATGATATTACTAATTTCAAGAATTTTCACCTTTAATTTTCTTGCCCATTTCTCACCTACGTGTCACCTTCGTTTCAGATATTCCAGTTTAATTTTATTTGCATGCTGCATTTTAAGCTCTTTATCCCATTTTGCTAAGCTGTTTACCCCAATAACTTCAGCTGGCCCGAGTGGCTTTGTGGCTTCAACCAGGATCAAGTTGCATTGTCTTTCAAAGTTTGCCCATGCTTAAGAAATACCTTAATAGTTTATTAATGATTTTGTTGTTGCACTTTCACAAAAGTTTATTAAGGCAAGAAAGGGAGAAAAAGAAAGGGAGACAAGGGGAGAGAAAAGTATCTGGAACTATCAAACAGGGCGCCAAACACTTTCTATGCCACGTTCACGTTCACGTTTTTTAAACCAATTATAAGAGTATGCAGTAACACGAGCCTGGCTGCCCTGGCAACTCTGTTTCCCCCTCCCCCCACCTTCTTTCCCTTTCTCCCCTCTGGCTGCTATGAAGCCATCATGTGGAAAAACACTTAATTACTTTAGAACAGCTGCGCACAAAAGTGTAAAGTGCCGGCCACGCCCACTCCCAGGCAAGGCTGGGTTCATAAACAGTTAACTAACTAAAGTAACTGGCAGACGGTACGGAAGACTAGTTCTACGACCGGAGCCAGCCATCAAAGGTTGCCACTTCCTCAATCCCCCTTCCCTTCTTCCTCCTTCTTCGTCCAGACTGATGTGTAGTCGTAGTATTTAAATTAGATTTGCCTGAAATCGTGCGTGATTGTCAACTGGCAGCTGCTACCGGTGCAAGCTACAGAAGAGAGAGAGAGTAAGAGAGTGGGTAGGTGGGCGTGGCATGCCAAAGATTTTTGCGTGTGTGCACTCGAAAAAGTTGCAAATTGGATTTTGGTTTTTGAGCTTTGCGAGCTCAAGACAAGCGCCTCAAACTTTTCTAGTGTTAACCTTTTGCCACGACTAGAGCGTTAAGTTGAGGGGCCACCTGGGGGCGTGGCAGAGGCACAACAACGGCCTCGTCTTTAATTTAAATCATTTCATTTCTTTACTTCTTTTTTTTGTTTCCTTCTCTTTTTTTGGGTCAATTAAGTCGATGCCTGAAGACTCTCAATCAATTAGTGTGGGCACATCGGCAATTGTCTGAAGAGACCCTCGCGCGGTATAGTCGAATATAAATTTTGTAAAATTAAACAAAAGTCGCGCAAAGGAAATGATCAATTTTCGGACTTAATTCAATGCAGAAGAAGCAGTAGAAGTATAAGATAGATATAAGGCATACAGGGTGTGCTGAGTTCTGGTTCCCAGGCGCGATTACAAATTTAATTTTACATTACATTAACATATTTCAGTTGTGAGAGGTTACTGTAGAGTGCACTCGACTGGCGGATACTCAGTACTTTTCAAAATTTAAGAAATAATATTTAGAAGTTTATAAAAAAAAGTTAAAAACTTTTTTGAAACGAGCTCCGAATGATATTTATGCAAGAATTTTCTACTTCTTGTCTATTTTTCTGGTGAAGGTTTTTTTGTTGGCAGAGTTTAAAGAAATTTCGGCATTTCAAAGCTATTCTTAAGCTGATGAGGTAAGATATAACCAGCCTGAACAAGATTATATTATATATCATTTAGGAATAAATATTAAGTACTTTAAACATTTATTAAGCATAAATTGTCCTGCTCATTCAAAAATATTGTGAATATCAGAGCAGAAAAAATACAATTTATAGACAGAAAAAGCTTGCATCATCAGATTGAAAAAGAATATATTTAATATATAATACGTGGAAAATATATATATATATGTGAATACATGAAGAATACTAGCCAAGACCGTATAGGGAGAAAAACTGCCAAGCTGACAAAGATACAAGCAGAATTAATTAGACATCGTCTCATTTATAGACACTGTACAAGAATTTATATATGTATGTATGTACTAGCTATATACCAGCTCACCCCTGGCCACCAACTAAGTAATAGAGCTAGCCAGATAAAGCATATACAAAGAAACGTACTTTAATTTATAGAAATCGCCTTACTTATGGCTACTGTTCGAGAAACTATATACATATGAACTAGCTTTATCCTTACGCCTTGCCAAGAACTGTGCAATAAATATATTGAGATAAAGAATCTAAAAAGAAACTCACTTGAATTCATCGACATCCTCTAACTTACAGCTACTGTTCAAGAAACTATATATAGCTATAGTTGAGCTACCTCTGCCCCTGCCTCTGCCAACTCACACTGCCAGACAATCGAAGTCGTGGACGAGCTGCCGAACGGAAGCATAAATAAGAAACAATTACGGGCATTTAAATGGCGCAACACCGCAGGACATGAGACTAGAAGCAGCTCCTTGAAGGATAATAAATGATGTTGTGGGGCGGGGCTAAACTGTTTTGACTTTGTTAATAAATTGAAAAATTATGATAATGCGCCACAACGCAGCAGACTAAGAAGGAGAGAGAGAGAGAGAGAGGGGGGGAGAGTAGGCAGACAGAAGTAAAGAGAATAGGACTACGAGCAGAGCGATATTGTGTGGGCGCACACTAAATTAAGGCAAAAGGACTCAAAGGACGTGCAGTGCGCAACGCAACATTAAACAGGCGACGCGCAACTGGCAACTGGCAACGGCGACTGGCAACTGGCGAGGCACATTAAGGCCACACGGACCAGCGATGATGCAACATATTCAGCTTGTCCCCTTCCCCATCCCCCGTTGCTCGAGCACTCCACGTAGTTGCAGACAAGATGCCGCGCCGCAAGTGCGCAATTACACTCGAGCGTGTCCTGCGTGCATGTCCTGCAGCCGGCGCCGGCGGCAACGGCGGCGGCGACTGCGCTGCAATAAAGTGTCACTATAAATAAATAATAACGCCCACGAAAACTGCTAAGGGTGCGCGGCCAAGGCCTCAGTCACAGCCTCAGCTCGGCCCTCATGCTGTGCAAAAATATTGAAAAATTGTAATTGTATCTCATAGATACAATTACGGCACGATGCGCCACGTGACCACGGCAAAAGTCACCGAGGACGACGCCTGCCGATGCAGCCGCTTAATGGACCAGAGTTCCGAAAAGCAAACACGAGCAACGCTTGATTGCCGACCCCGAGCCGGGATCAGAAGGGAATATTTAGCTCGAAAACTCAGGGAAAACTCATGAAAAACTCTCTCTCTTTCTTTCTCTCCCTTTGACAAATGCAAACAAACACACACACAGACGCACGCATACAGTGACAAACTGGGATGCTGGGAAACGCAGCTCGGACCGAAACGGAAGCGGCTAACGCGCTTCCCCCTGAGGGCAGGACAATGCAGGATGTGTTAAATGTGAAATGCTCGAGGCAAGTCGCAAGTGTGAAGTGCCAAGCAAATGTGCGCCAAGCAAATACCTTGCGGGTGGTGCGGTGGTGGCAACCCTGCAATGCAACCCTTTTTGCCCCGGTTGCGGTACATTTGTGAAGCCAAAACAGTTGCGAAAAGCTGAGAAAGTAAATAAATGATATGTGCACATTGTTTGCTAGAGGAAGAGGGTAGGAGAGGAAAGGGAGAGTAAGAAAAGGAAATTGAAACATTCGAAGCGTCAGATTGGAATACTCCAGAGTGCCAGAGTGCTGCTTACCGAAATTAATTTCAAATCAGGTACTCGATCGACATCAGGAAGGAGCTTCTTGATATTAAAGAGATAAGGTAAATCGGTGCAGGAATAATCTTAGTAGTCATAAGAAACACTGGAATAATAATGGAAAATTAAGGTCAGCGAGAGTAAAGTAGAACTGATAATAAAATTAATATATTATATGTACTTATATAACATAACATAATAAATATTATATTTATACCCTTTTGGCTCGGAGCTTGCAGCGCACATAAGAGACTTCTTCGACCCCATAAAGTGTATATTTATTTTTTAACTTATGATTAACAGAGGAGTAGAAATAAAATACTAGCTATGTCCGTCGGTCTATTCGTCCGTTAGTCTGTCAGTTGCAATGAGTTTTCAAGCTATCTGCCAATAAAAATTATTATTATTACTATTAAAAAGACTGAAATAAGCGCACCAGATAAGACGTTGAAAAGATTTTAAAGAAAGGATTGAAAGGAAGCATTGCGTTCTGGTTTACTTTTAAGAAAAGAAAATAAAACTCTTCTATACAATTTATTTAGTTATTTTTTTGTAAATTTGCTTAAAGTTTTAGTGTAAAATTTCTACATTTATGGGTAGCGTGTATAAGTAGGTTTAATTAAATTTACCATTACGTATTATTAATTATATCATAATTTAAAGCTAAACGCATCAGTCTAACAAGATTGATTCATACAATTATTCGACTTTCTTAATTCTATAAAATCATGGCTAAAATATTCTCCAAATCAATAAATCGTTAGCAGTTTAAATATTTATAACAAAAGAAATTTTTTTAAATTTTCTAAAAACGAAAAAAAAGCTTACAACTTTTTTTTGCAAGTCTTTCCAAGTTAATATTTTTAAGAAGAACGCAAATAAACTTATTTATCAACTTCCTTTCCATAAAAAGACACATATCTTGAATATTTGTCATCTTATTCCAAATTTATTTATATAAATAATAATAATATTGTTTTTATTTTCTGTAAATTAAATTACTTGTTACCTTTAGTTCTTCATTCACTTCACAGTAAATCTTTCTCAGATTCAGATATTTAGAATCCAATAAAGCCCAAAGAGTAACAACTTCCACTTGTCCACTTAGTCTTATCCCAAATATCAACGTAAATAATCGCATAAGAAAGCGATTGCCAAAATACCGTTGAAATGGTCACCAGAAACTGCGATTAGTTGCGCTCAATTATAGCAAGCTCTGCTTATGCCAGACTAGATTCCCTCTCAGTCCCCCTCCCCCTCCCCTCCCCGCACACACACACCACATACATAGCAAGGTTAACCTCTCTCCGAGAAACTGATGACCATTTTGCGTACTCATAACACAGGCTTATCGCAACCATTGCGAATAGAGCGAAAAGCCATGAAACTAAAGCAGACAACAGTGCGAGGCACTTGAAAGCAGAGGAGGAGAGAAGGGGGAGAGGTTGAAAAGGGGCAGCTGGGTATTGGGTATTGAGTAGAAGAAGGAGGGGATTGGAATGCCAGAGGGAGGAGCAGTTGCCAGAGCTCTGACATTAATATGACATTTATTTGTCACGACGCATTTGCTGCGGCGCGCCGTTTAGGATATTTCGATAAACCGCCAGACGCAGACACAAGGAGACCCTTTACCCCCCTTTTGTACACCCCTTTTGGGCGGGCAGCCTCATTGGAAGACGCTGCCAGACGCATAAATTCAGTTGCCGTTAAGCACTTGGCCGGTTATCAATGGGTTAATAAACGTTATAAAATATGAGTTCATTATGGAAGCTCAGTTATAAATTTTTGTGCTTGTTGCACTCGACGCGCAGCTCGCTCGCACTGCAGGGGCAATAAATTTGTGACGTCACACGCGCGCAGTGTCTGCTCTCATAAGGGGTGTGGGGGTCAACATATGCCGCCACAGGGTTGTCGAGCTGCGGCGGCTGCCCGGGTCGCTTTTGTTGTACTTGTAATGAGAGATTATAATGCCTTATGCGACTTGGCATTGAGCACACACTCAGGCACACACACACACAGGCGCACACACACTGCCAGGCGCGTGTCCTTGCCTCCGCTCGACTTGATCCTGCCAAGGCTTAAGCAGCGACCGCAGCAGCAGTTCCGGCAAAGTGAAATGTTTTGACTTGGGGGGGACTCTGTGAATAGATTGCGAATGATAAATCAATTGGAAATTATGCGGAATTACTGGATATGCAAATGATCCTATTGTTAATGCCTGGGAAGAATATGAATAACCATATTAACTATGAATATTCCTTGAGAGTAATGAGGTGCGTGGCTGAAATTTACTCATAAGAATACCCACACTGTATTGCCTCGATGCAAGATGTGAAGAAGATTTTTTATGCTAGAAAACAGAAATATTTATTATTGATTTCTATTATTATTATTATATTATTATTTATATATATCTAATATTATTTTTATTTCAGTAAAACTTTGAAACTGTCTAAATTCTGCGCGTAAATCAAATAAATATTTTTATAGCCTTTATTTCTGTTTATTTTAGCTATTATTCTGATTATGCTTCATTATTTGCGGAATACCCGTTCAACAAACAACATTGGGAAAAACAGAGACTGTGAGTCAACTTATTGGTAAATTCCAACCTTATCAACATCCGACTAATAGTATAAATTAATCAGCTTTGAAACCTCGACAACAGTTTGCAGTAACTGTTGAAATTAAGCAGAGCTCTGGTTTTTCCAGCTTCAATATGAAAAAAATAATTTGTGTATTCAGATTATTATGTTTATGAAATTCGATCACGCCCGCTGTATTGTTGCGGGCTGGGGTAAGAGACAAATAACTGACGCAGATTACTCTCCCATTCTCAAGAAGATCGACGTGTCCGTTGTGCCGAGAGAGACTTGTCAGCAACAGATACGTGAATCTTTGATGTTCCGTTTCTTTGACTTTCACTTTATCGAAATTGTTTTTAATAAAAGATTAATAAACTATTCCAAATTCTTGCATAGGGTATATTAATTTGGGATTAGTTTTTGGGGTCATTATTGGAATAAAAATAAGATGTTTATTTCCTATCAATTTAGAATTTGAAAAAATGACTCATTTCAAATGTGTAAACATAACATATGTCAAATTAGGTATTTTGGTGACATTATTAGCTTATCTCCATCCGCGTGTGTTCAATTATTGTGAAATAGCATCGCTCGTATGTGGCTGTTATCAGCATCCATGAGCTTCATTTTATGCCATATAATAGCTTGCTCTTGATGGCCCGCGAACAGTTCGCAGATTTAAGTGAAAGTGAACAGATCTCTGGCTCTTCGTCTTCAGTATGAAGAACATACTTAGTATATTCGGAACATTATGTGTCTGTTTTGGCATCGTTGTCAATTCTGCCCAAATAAACACCATTTCTTTTGACGAATTGCTTCAAAATGCCGATGTTTTCGATACACAACTGGGGAGCCTGCCGCAAAATGAACCTCAATCTCAGCCATTGACACAAACGGAGAGTCCTGCGGTAAATGTAGAAAAGAAATGCACTACTCAGGGAATGTTTTGTGTTCATAAAAACTTGTGTATCGATGGATATATATCAAGAAATCCAACAACAAATAGCAGAAGAGCACAAAATCAAATCCAAATGGTAGAATGCTCTTTCAATAAGGTCTGCTGCTCCATTCCTCGTGAGACAGAAGTAATTAAGATCTTTCAATTCCGATTACATCATATTTACTAACACAATTACTCTTTTGCAATACTAAGGTCTGCACTGGTACTGATAACTACTGTGTGCCTAAAGATGCTTGTGTGAACGGAGAAATTGATACAGGTGGTAGGCCATTGATTAATCCTATGGCGAAAACCGATGAGGGAGAAATGTGCAGTTCCACTGAGGCTTGCTGCAAACTAGTTAGAAAGGTAAGAGAACTTAGATGTGAACAAATTACCTAAACAGATAGAGAAATTATAATTTATTTATTTTATTCAATTTATAACTCATATAAAACAATTTTCATATTTCAGAAGCAGACTGCAGATGAATGTACTGGAACTGCGAAATACTGTGTGCCGGAGGAAACTTGTATAAACGGCAATATTGAAACAAATGCTGGTCCTCTCATGAATCCTTTTTCACGTGCGAATGCTAATTGCGATGAGAGTCAGGTCTGCTGTCGATATGGTGGACAGGTAAGAAAATCTTTCACTGATGAAAAGAAGTATTTGCTAAACATGTTTTAAATATTATGTGCCTTTCAGGACGTCAAAGGTCAGGCGAAATTTGGCGAGTTTCCATGGGTGGTGCAAATCTTAGAAAAAGTGTATAATCAAGTCTCTTTCGAATATTTATACCTCTTTGTGGGCAGTCTAGTAGCTCCCAATGTAGTTGTGACTGTTGCTCACAATGTCGTTAACTTGAATGAGACAGATCTCTTAGTGAGAGCTGGCGAATGGGATACGCGAATAAAGACAGAGCCAGAGCCATATGCAGACCGCAACGTAAAGAATGTGATAGTTCACGAACGTTTTCATGAACGCTCACTGAACTTTGACATTGCTTTACTTGTCTTGGCGGATAGCTTTAAGCTGGGTCCATTCATAAACATTATCAGCTTGCCCAGTGCTAATATGAACTACGATCATTCCCGCTGTATTGTTGCGGGCTGGGGTAAGAAACAAAAAACTGACGAAGATTTCGCTCCCATTCTCAAGAAGATCGACGTGTCCGTTGTGACGAGAGAGACTTGTCAACAGCAACTACGTGACGCTATGAAATTCCGTTTCTTTGAGCTGCAATCGAGTTTCATTTGCACCAATGGTGACGATGAAAAGCCCTGCGATGGTGACGGTGGAGCCCCCTTGATGTGTCCAGTTGTTGGCTCTCCGAATCGCTATGAGTTGGCCGGAGTTCTCTCCTTTAGTTCCAAGGCCGACCCACATAATGCGCCTGAAGTGTATGTCAATGTGCCTATGGTGCGATCCTGGATATCGGAAAAGACAAGTTTCTACCATTGAGTTCACCGATTAAAATACCATTTGACCCTTGTTGCCAGGCTGATTTTCAATGATTCTAAATAATAATCACGTTATTTATTAAAGCTGTCCGAACTCAAATTACTATTATTATTTTATTTGTTCAAAATAATTTGTTCTAATAAATTTTAATCAAATTCTTCTCATCCTATTTAAATTTGTACCTTTAATTAATTCTTATTATCATAGATCCAATTAATTGTTTTATTTCAAACATTCGACAGACCATAGTTGACTTTAAATAATAAATAAAAAAAATACGAATTACTAAATGGATTTTATCCAACATACAGACAGAAGCACGAAAAGACAGACAGACAGGCAAGTTGATGAACAGAGAGGTGGACGAACTGTCGGACAGATAGAAACACAGACAGACAGATGTAAAGAACTAAACATAGGCGGTCAGACAAACAGACAGCTCCACATATAGAGGTAAAGACAGACGGACAACAGATTGACGGACATAGGTATAGACAGAGGGACGGACAGACGGACAGACTGACGGACAGACTGACGGACAGACGGACAGGCAGACCACCGGAGAGAGAGAGACAGACGATCAAACAGACTTATAGAAAGCCACATAGAAGTACAGACAGAAAAATAATCGACGGGAAATACCCAGTGCAATTATCGCTTAATATAAATATATAAAAACTCACACACTCATACACACATAAAAAAAACCTAAGTTATCACCAACGACATTCGACTCATGGTATAAATAAATCAAATGTTGACTGCCCGTAAACAGTACGCAGATTCAGCCGAAATACTACACTGCTCTCGGGTTTTTGGAGAAATGATGAAAAACAAACTTAATATATTCGGATTATTCCTGTTTGTCTGTTCGGGAGCCATTCTGAGTTCTGCCCAAATATCATGTGGTGTGGGAAAGAAGTGTGTGCGTCCTGAGCGTTGCAAAACATTGAATAATGATAATGGATGGAGTGATAACAGTGCTTGTGAAACCTTTGAAAGATGTTGTGTCGTCAAAAGAAATGTGAGTCAAAGAATAATAATGAACAATTAACAATTCCCCAATACATATAGTACATACTTTTGCATTGAAATCGTCTCTAATCTGGCAGTCGGAACAAAATTAATTTAATTTACCAATGCGTCAGATGCCATTAAGATTCGTTTAATATTTAAATTAAATATATTCTAGACATAAATATTTGAAATATTTTTACCCTTGCAGAGGGAAACATACGTAAGGAAACATCTCGGAACGAATAAACTTTATACATTCTGAATAAGCATCAACAGAGTAAGCGAACTAGGCCTGTCTTGCTGTCCGTATGTCCGAGTGTCCGTCTATTGTAATGCAAATTATTCTCTTAGTTTTCAAGGGATCGTGATGAAATTAAGTACACATGCTGCTGTTGGCTGCACGCTGTATATACGTCAGAACGAGCTGTATCGAACCGATATATCGTATAGCTGCCATACAAACTATCGGCCGATTTTTGTTAGTTTCCAAGATATTGCAGCCAAATTTCTTTCATCTGATATTTTCTATGTATATATTATGTATAGTACATTTCATTGAAATCAGACCACTATAACACATAGCTGTCATAGGAACAATCGGCCGAAATGAAGGTTTTTGTATTAAGACTGGGTTCTGATTTTAGGAATAACATATCTGTGGCATCTAATGTGAGACATAAAATTATATAAACAATATTATTAATTTCTGCACCATTTATATAACAAGTATTGTATCAAACGGGTCGGCATGCCGAATGTAACTTTCATTCTAGTTTAATTCAATTTACTAAATCTTTTTGTTTCTTGTAGAATGTGACACCTTGGAAACCAAAGGCAGCCAAGGTCTGCGGTAACAGTAATCCAATGGGACTAGATGGTACCTCTGTCGCAGTCGATGGTCAAGCGAAATTCGGTGAATTTCCATGGGTTGTGCAAATCTGTGAAAGAGTTTTATATTCGGGTAGAAGTGCAACTGTTCCTCGTAGTGCCGGCTCTCTTGTGGCCCCAAATGTTGTTTTGACAACAGCGCATAATATTGCCAACACCTCAGCGACTTTACTTTGGGTAAGAGCTGGCGAATGGGATCGGCGATCTACGACGGAGGCATACACACATGCAGACCGCAACGTAAAGTCTATGATCATTCACGAAAACTACAATGAGCACTCGTTGAACTTTGACATTGCTTTACTTGTCTTGAAGAGTAATTTTGAACTCCTTCCACACATTGGGACTATCTGCTTGCCTGAGCCAGATGTAAACTTCGATCACTCTCGCTGTGTTGTTGCGGGCTGGGGTAAGAGACAAATAACTGACGGAGAAATCTCTCCCATTCTCAAGAAGATCGACGTGTCCGTTGTGCCGAGAGAGACTTGTCAGCAGCAACTACGTGAATCTATGAAGTTTCGTTTCTTTGAGTTGCAATCGGGCTTCATCTGTGCTAATGGTGACGTTGAAAACCCTTGCAATGGTGACGGTGGAGCCCCCTTGATGTGTCCAGTTGTTGGCTCTCCGAATCGCTATGAGTTGGCTGGAGTTCTCTCCTTTAGTTCCAAGTGCAATGCAAGGGACGCGCCGAGCGTGTATGTCAATGTTCCAATGCTGCGCTCCTGGATTTCAGCCAATATACAGAGGAATAGGGGACCTAAGCTTTCTGCTTTTAAACAAGAGTAAAGAAAACCATTTTTTAAATGAATTAACTTCAATATTTTATCAAATGAAATACAACTCATAAAAGAACAAGTATAATCAGTTTCCAGTTTAAAAATAAATGAAATTCAATTTTTTCTATCTTTTTCTATGAGCTGCAGAAATATGAGATGAGATAAAATCATATCTATGCCCTGCAGTATCCGGCATAACTATTTAGTTGGAAATTCCCTTAGAAATTTGGCACGTTTTCCGAGCTGAATAAAAATTGCAGGGCAAATAAAAGAGACGAACGTGATTTCCCTTCGTCGACTGCGAACAATGGCTCGTAATTCGGTTATTGTTTTTCGACCAAAAAGGGAACAAACTCGAATTACCCATTGTGCCAGCCTTCTGTGTGGGCAGGGAGCGGAGAAGGGGGCGGATTGTCGACTGGACGATTGGCAGATTGGCTGCACTAATCAGGACAATGGAAACTGATGCCGTGTGTAATTGGAACTGGGAATGGGAAAAACAATGCGCAGAAGATAATGAGCATGGATAATACGCATAAAATGAGGCTATCTTCGAGATGAAGTTGTTACCTGTTTGCCGTGACTAAGGTCGTGACAGTCACTGTGACTGGGCACACACAATGTTGTGTGGTCTCTTCCCTCGCAGTGGGAGATGACACGAAACAAGACGCAATGAAAAGAAAAGCAAACAAGTAACAGACAATAAATAAACAATTGATTGCTTCCACGTATGTCAGCTGCCTGCCTCCCTTTCTCTCACTCTCCCTTTCTCTCTCTGTCTCTCTCTGGCAGGACATGTGTTTTGAATTTGTCGCCTGCATAAATTTCCTCGAGCTGATCCTTTTTTTTCTTTTCTCTCGAGTGCGTGTTGTGCCTTACAAATTTCATGCTAATGCCCCGTTTCCTTTGCGCCCCGAACCGATTCCGTCCTATCCGATATCCAATATTGTGTAAACAAATGATGCCACTAGGTGTCGCCTTACAATTGCCAGCCTGCTGCCCCTTCTCTGCCCTTCCAGCACTGTGCTCAAGTGTGTGTCGCATAGATCAACTGCCTCAACTGCCTGTTGGATTCGAGAGGTTCCGCTCAGGCATTAGTTTTGACTCATCCACTCTTTGACAGCCGCCAGCAGCTGTTCCCACTCCCTTTCCCCCTCCTTACTCCCTTTGCTCTGCTCCATTATCTGCTGTGTTTATCTGCTGTGCTCGATATGCGGGTGAACTATTGACACAATTGTTTTTGCCAGCCGGCTAGACCTTTGTTCCTCCTCCACTCCTGCTCTCTGCTGCTGTCTCTGGGCTATTTTTAATTATTTGTATTATGTTTCAGTTACTCTCTGCGTGGCGCATCGTTAATTACACTGCACAACGAGTCTGTGGACAACAACATCACGATGCTTTTTCCAAATATTTGTCAACGGCCGAGGTTATGCTTACCCAGTTGGCCACTTAAGCTACACTCACATGGTGGTCCCATCAGACCCGTCTCGCTTTCCCTTTCGCTTAGGTCACATTGCATTAGCCTGCGATGTTTGTGTTTGTTGTGGGGTTGGAGGGGAGGGGAATGTGGTTGCTGTGTTGGGTCAATGGTTGCAGTTGAGGTGCCGTGCAGTCAATCTACAGTTGCAACAGTAATGATGTGAGTCAATTAAATGTCAACGATTGGAAATGGATATGTACTTTATTTCTCTTTAACTCAGTCAACTCTCTATCGATTGAGCTGAAACTTGGTGGATCAATAGAAGACTTAGGGATAAATTAATTAGTAAATTCTTTTTTTTATTTTTTTTGTAATGTTAGTTATATAAATACTAAAATTATTGATATTTTATGTTTTAAAAGAAATATTTCACTTTTTTCCTACCAAAGCTGGAATTGAGAATTTTTAAGTGTCTTCGTAAATTTACTGAGTCTGTCTGGCCTGCAATCTGGGATCACAAAGGTCACTTAGTTATCTAACTTGCCTAGACACTAAGATCAGGTAGATAGCTTGCTTATCTATCTAGCCAGAACTGACACATGCAAAAGATTGCTAAGTTATCTCCTTCACTGAATTCTCCAACTAATACACTAGCTTTCTCTTCATTTTCCCTGCAACAGTCTCCCTTCACAAGTCATTCCTTTCCAAATTAAAGTCACTGAGTTTTTCCCTTTCAACTTCTCACCCCAGTCTGTACCCAGTCTGTACCCTCTGGCAAATCCTCTTATTGCCTCATCCATCAACCTTCGGGCGAGCCAAAAATCACGTTAATACCTTCAAAATTGCAACTGCCGCGTATGCGTATTATGTCTTATTACCAGATAATTTCATTATTTAGCCAAAACATAATCAAATTGCGCCATATCCATCACATCTCCCCTTCTCTCTTTCTCCCTCTCTCACACACACATTAATACACAATTAATTTCATAAGCTCATAAAAACGTGAGGTAAAAAGAAACAGTAAAAAATTGCAGAGAAAAGGATAGAGCACAAATGAGAGGGAGAAAGAGGGAGAGAGGACAGGAGGAGGGTCGCATAGAAAGAACAAAAATCAGATAAAGCCGCATAAATAGGTACCTGGGCCGGGCCTGGATGGCCTGGAGTGTTGATGGCGATTGCATGTGAGAAAAGCAACAGAGAGGGAGGGAGAAAGAGGGAAGGGAAGGAAGGCAGTGTAAGGAGGGTAGAGTGAGCGTGAAAAAAGCCGAGAGAGAAATTATATATAATCCCGACGCGCAATCAGCGTGTAAATTATAAGCGGGCCTTACCTCGAAACGGAGGCGGGGCCGTGGGCGAAGCCGAGCTAAAGTACCGCAAAACTTGCAAGCGCTTGTGAAAATAAAGTAATGCGAAATAATCCTTGGGTTGTTATCACACACACACACAGACAGACACATACGGAGACACACACGGTCGAGCAACGCGACATTCGCCGAGCTCGCGTGGCACACAAAAGCCTAAAGAGCGCCCGTATTTGAGTAGGGTGAGATGCAGAGCAAGAGCAGGCAGAGCGGCCAGAGAGAGGGGGGAGGGGGGGAGGAAACTGGAAAATGCAAAATGGATGCGAAGCACTGACAGGAACAGGGACAGCAACGGGGACAAGGACAGCGACAGCGACAGCGACAGGCAGCAACTGGCCCAGGATATTTACACAGTGGCGATATTTGCTTAGACATCACTGTGTGTGTGACTCGCTCTCTGCATGTGTGTGTGTAGCGGTAATTTGAGCAAAGCAAAAGATATTACATACGTGCAGGGCATGTGGGGGAGAATATATATCAAATTGCCGTTGCGCTACATTGGAAAAGTTTACTGCATATTTGATTAGGAATTCAAATAGATGACATTGAAGATCGCAGGGTGACAGAAGAGGGAGAGAAAGAGAATGAAGGAGAAGATAGAGACAGATATAAAGAAAGTAAGAGATAAGAATATGTTTAAACCTAGTTAACTCTAAAACGTCTTGAGACTCTTTCGATTCAATTTTAAGAGATCAAAAAAATCAGAGACGGGAAATCTAGTTATATTTTTACTGTCATAACTCCTTCAACTTTCATTCCATTTCATTAAGAGAGAGAGAGAGAAGGAAATTAAAAGGTTAGGATTTGATTTAACCAGTTTAACTCTAAGCCATCTTTAGACTCTTCCGACTCAATTTTGTAAGTTCAAATTGGAAATTTAGCTTTATTTTTACTTCCATAACTCGTTCTACTTTCAACCGATTGAGCTGAAACTTGAAAAATCAATAGATAACATATAAATAAAACAGCATGCAGCTAGTGTCAGCTCTATACAAACTGAGTTATATCTAGTTTACATAAATTGATTAAAGAAAACATTCGAATTAAAAATGTATAAGGCAAATTTGTTAAAAACTTACGATCTTTATTTTGCTAAACCCCTAAAACTGTAGAACATGCTCACATATCTTTTCATTTTTCCATTTATCCCATAATTTTCTGAATGCCACATTACATATCAACTCCACAAAATATTCTCTACGTTTATATATCTCATTTTCCAATTGAAAAATCATGCCAAAATTTCCCTTCATTAAATCACACATAAATCAAGATTTTACCTGTCAAGATTCACCCCACTAACTATATGCAAATAAACATTAATCTATAAATTTATATATGCCCTGCCTTGCAGATAAAGGTACCGACCTCAGCAAGTCAGTGCAGACTCTATACTCTTCTTTACATCTTTTTTTTCATAATGCTTTTAATGAAATTTTTATCTTTTATAGCAGGAAGTCTGACAAGCGCAGCAGGGGGGGGAGGAAGGTGCAGTAGGCGGGGCAACAGGAGCAACAGCCAGAGCAAAGTCGAGGCCGAAGCCGAAGAGGCGTTGACAAGCCGCATTGTCATCAATTCTGCCTTTGAGCACAGTGTACACTGCGCAACATACGACAGGGAGAGGGGAGAGGTGGGGGATGAGAAAGGGATGTAAGGTGGTTGGGCAAGCGTGCTATGGACTTATATCGTATAGTTTAGATTATGGAATATATTTTTTTAATTTATGCACAATTTCACTAAGCTCTACAGGGAATGGAAAGAGGAAGGGAAAGAGGAGAGGGAGTAGGAGACCTACCACAAGTAGGTCATTGTCACTAAGCCGCCGCAATTGGCTTCAGTTGATGATGAAATGGAAACAGAAATGAGACAGGGATGGGGAAGGGGAGGGGGAATGGGAGTACCCCGAAATCGGATTAGTTGTGCGTGCAAGCGTTGTGTGACCCTCTTCGGGGTTAAATTCTGAGCATAAATGGATTAACGCTTCGCTGAGAATTCGAAATTCATTTAAAGAACTCAATTGAGGCGAGTCTCAAGCAATCTCTTGCCTGAATCCTTTTTTTACCCTTCTCTCTCTCTCCCCCAACTTCTTCTTTTTCCAATCAATTGTTCAGCTGAGACAGACAAAGTCTTAAATTACACGCTGTCTGAAATTCGAGCATGAGTAATTCCTCTTTGTCGTGTCAGATGCTGCGTGCGAGAGATACCAGATACAAGATACAATATACAAGATACCAGATACAAGATACCAGATACAATCTGCAAGATGCGAGCTACGTGCTCCGTTCGAGCGCAAAATCTATTATAATTCGTGGAAGTAACATGTTAATTGAGTTATTGAGTTATCAATGCACACCTACAGAGACTGAAGAACCTCCCTCTCCCTCCCTGATCTCGTTAGCCGACATTGTCCGAGAAACGAAGCCGAACATGTTCGAGTGTCGTTTTCCGGCCAAAGGATTGAATTTCACAAATTTTCCAAGCGCTGACAGCTGGCGTAGCGTATCGATAGTCTCGGTTAATTGTCAGTGTGATTTATAGCTTGAACTAGTTGCGGTCGCGAAAGCAATGAATGCACTTGAAAAGTGTAACAGAAGTAGTTTAACTACTCTACGTTGCTATAAATTATTATGAACAAAAACATAACCTCAAATTGAAATGGTTTTTTTTCGATAACTTTGTCAGTTCCCACGATGTTGAAGCTCCTTCTAAGACACAACAATGCAAGAAATTGAAACCGCAAAGGGTGTTTGTTATATCTACCGCTGCTATAAATTTATTTTAGAACATAACCTAAACTTTAAAAGGTTTTTATTCAAAAACTTGCTGGATTTTACTCGATAAAAAATGCAGTGTCAAGATTATTAACTGCAAGAAATTAGAGCAGCATATACAGAAGAATATATCTAACATGCCCATAAATTCATTATAGAAGACCCCATAACCTCTATTTTATTAGATTTAATGCAAAATTTTCTGGATTTTTCTCAAAACCAAATTTGCTTTAGAAATACTTCCCTGCATAAGCTTAAAAAAGCAAATAAAGAAGATTTTCAGATTTTATAGCACAAAACATAACCTCAAATAAGCACAAAACAAAACCTCAATATTTTTGTCTTTTTTCCTAAATCTGTATCAATTTTTTCCGCTATAAAGTCTTCTTCGGAATACGAGAGACCTAGAAATCGGGGAAAAAAATTTCAGAATGTAAAGAAAAAATTCAAATTCATTAATTTATTATCGTAAAGAAACGCAATCAAACTCTTTGATTTCTGCCATAAAGTGCCTCTTTTCTGTGCTATTCTTCAAGTGTATTTATGGCTTTATTTTTGCCAATATAGCTTTAAAGCCTTGCCTTCAGTTATCACACACAATTGCCCTGTGAACCGCACAGAATCACATAAATATTTCTTCTTACAATATGGCACAAAAAGTTTCCGTGGCCATAAGTCAAGCACATCCTGATGTCCTGGCCTCAAAGCATCCATGCAAAAGGAATAACTCGTGTACTTTTGTATGCCACAGCATTTTATTGATAAACTTGTGCCACAAGCGGCAAGCAAGGCCAGAGAGAGAGAGAGAGCAGGGGAGAAGCTTCCCATAGTGGCACAGTCCACAGTCCGATGAGCACACAGCAAAAAGCAGCAGCAGCAGCAGCCAAACCATGATGCAGTCCGTGCATGACTTCAATTTTATCATCCCATTACTCCCCCTCCCCTCACTTCTTCCTCCCCTATCCCCATCTGTTTCTTCTCCGTACATAGTCGCAATCAAAACCAAGTTGTCGCAGTCCAAAGAAGCCTCAACAAATATTTTTCAATAAGCATTCAGAGACAGAACTTCTGCCTGGCCTGACTAGACACAGCAGGGAGGAGAAGAAGACAGAGGGGGAGGGGGAGACAACACCTTGGGAGCAGCCAGAGACAACGCGAAATAGTTTCAAAGTCCTCTTGCTCCGAAATGATTAACCAATACGCACATGCAAACCAGCTGGGATCGCATGGGTTAGAGAAAGAGAGAGAGTGACTGATAACTAGAGAGAGAGAGAAGGTCGGGCAGCTGTGTGGCACTTGAGTTATGTTGACGCAGTTGGGGAGCTCCTCGAATTGCTGAAGAAAAATGAATTAAAATCAATAAAAAAGTGCATATCAATAGTTAAGTGCAGTGTGATAGACGCAGATATACCCTAGATAAAGACTCTGGAGAAACACTTTTAGAACTGTGAACTCAAGATTATTTCGAAGTGCATTGAGACCAACGTGAAGGTTGTTTATAAGACTAAAATGAAGATGTATAACTTCAATAAATATGTAAAAAATAATGTAGTAATTAATTTAATAAAGGAAAATTATTTTAAAATTAAGAAATTTGTTAAATATTTTCCAACGAAATATTTATAATTTTCAATGTAACATTTCTCTAAAGAAACCAACAATTTTTTACCAACTCACTTAGAAATGATATTTTAAGAATAAAAATAAAATAAAATACTTTATTTAAGGAAAGTAAACATAAATTCTAATATTATATATAAATTATTCTAAAATACCAAAGAAATATAAATTTATCAATAAACTTCCTTACCTTATTCCTTTTTCCTCTTCGCTTCCCATTCCTAATTTCGACCTTCATTACTTTCATGCTTTATTACACCCCAATTGAAAGTGCTTCATGCTTGCAGGGTATCATAAATAGTATACTATATTATGCCTGCCAGACGTGTTGGTCGTCTCTTGGCGCAGCGTTGCGGAAAAACTAATGAGCATTTGCCTACGCGCGTTCAACGTTTTGCGGCGAAAAGTCAGAAGCCGCAGGCACCTGACGGCGACGACGCTGCTGCTCCTCCTGCTCGAAGGAGTAGAGTACGTGAGGACATGTGGACCTGGACCCAACTGGCGACCAACTGCCTCAATGGAGTGTTTAATTTATGCGTCGCATATGTCAGCGAGGAGAGGCAAGGCAGCAGACGGTGCCTGGAGAGGGTACAACAGGTACCTGCAGAAGTATTTCTCACGTAGGCGCCGCGTCATAGTCATAGTCGGGGCCCGTGGCCAAAAATTTAATTAAATTTCACGCTGCACGAGTGCTCGCTTACATTATTATTATTATTATTATGATTATAATTCTTATTTGAGTTTGTGTTATGGGTAGAGTACTGCGGTTGGTATTGTTTTCATTGTCTGGGGTTCTTCTCTTATTGTCGCTCCTAATTTGAGCTGCTGCCAAAATAATAAACTGTCGCAAAGTTCATGTAATCTGATAAATAGAGAGTGCGGAAACATGTACTTGGAGATCTGATAAATAGAGAGTGTAGAAATATATACGTGGCTGGTAAAAGGCCCTGAGATCTGCTCATTTTTTGCAGTTGCTTGGGTAATTATTGTCTCTCAAATTTAATTCAGATCTTAAGACACTTTAAGAAGTTCTTAGACATTTATTCTTAAGTGCTGTATATCTGCAGAGGATTTAAACAATTTATAATATTTAAGCTATAATTAATAATTATTAAGTAACATTTATATATTATATATTCTCTGAACATGTACCTATAATATTTTTATAGGATATAAAATGCTGAACATAAAGTAAAAAAAATTATAAAAAGTGATATGTTCAATATATTAAATGAAAATATAACATGATATATTATTATACCATATTATTGTACCATACACACCAGATTATATAAATTTTAATATGGTATTTCCTAAAAGGAAATTGTTGAAAGTGTAAGTTTAATATATATTCCTTTACACAAAAGTAATTTAAAATGCCTTAATAATGCAATAAATTCTAATTGATTTCTTTTCTTTCTAGTTAAGTTTTTATCGTTAATTAATTCTTATTTTTTATATATTCAATTAATTGTTTTACTTTAAAAAATCGACTGACAATAGTTGATATTAAATAAATAAATAAAAAGACTTAAAAATTAATTTTAATATATTCATTAAAACTGTCAAGAACACGAATATATATCTTAATAAATTCGCATCCCATAAACAATATCAACACCTTGAATAACTGTCTTAACACTTAAGTTTCCACGTTGCCACATGTATTTGCAACACCTCTGAAATCCTTCCTCCGATAATCATAATGTGCTTTAGCCTAATGCATATAATACTATTTTGTTTTACAGTTCCAGTTGGACGCTGCAAAACTAATCAGCTTTGGCTAAGTATTTTGAATGCTCATCGAAAAGGGAAGCTCCAGCAGTGGCAACGCCGAAAGCCCCCCGAGAGCTGGCCAGGGATTACCTTATGCCCCTCAATCCCCTCAATGCCCGCAAGCAGCTCAGCCGGAGAATATTAGAAAATTGCAAATGGCACAACTTGAACTGATACAGAAGCAGCAGCAGAAAAAGCAGAAGGAGGAGCAGCAAAAGGTTGGTGAGATAAAGAGAGGAATGAGGAAAGAAAGAGGAAGAGGGGAGAGGGAAGAGATACGAGAGAGAGCCAGGCAAATACAGAGGCATCATTAATCTTCGACCACATTCAATAATCATGCATAGAGAGACTGAGAGGGAGAGAGAAATTGGAAGAGAGAGAGAGGCAGGGAGAGCGCAGATAGTCAAGCTGCCAGACGAGCTGAATGTCTGTGCGAGTGCCACAGAGTGTAGCATGCATGCTGTGCACACTCACACAGACACATGTGCACACACTTAACCCCAGAATGCCCCCGAAACTGCAGCAGCAAAAATAATAAAAGACACGAGAGACAGAGAAAGAGAGAAGAAGAGACAGAGAGAGCGAGGCAGCTGAAGCTGAGCAGCGAGCAAAGCTTTAAATTATGCCAATGATTTGTTGCATAGAAGCAAGTGGCAAGTGGCAATACAGCTGTACGGCAATCTGGCAATATGGCAGCCTGGCGATACGCTCTGCCAAAGCGAATGGCCAAAAATAAAAGCCGACAAATTGTGCAACTGCAGTCGAAGGCAAGTCAACTTACTCCCCTCTCCCCTCCCTTCATCCACTCTCTCGGAATGTGTTGCTGATTTTGGCAGCAAGTGGCATGGCCACATTTGTCGCTTCACTGGGCCCCGCCCCCGTCCCTCTCCGGAGTGCTGTGCCTCGCTACGTCTGCATAATTTTTATACCCCGAATGCCTTGGCAACGCCTCTGTTGCATGTGGCATAGTCCTGCCCAAGGGGAGGTGTGCAGGGGTCTACCTCCACTGCGCGGGCCTACACATATTGGCAACAGCTCTGACTAGAAATACAACAACAACAAAAGAAATAACAACAACAACTGCAGGCAAGGCAACAACTGACAATGGCAAATGATTAAGTTGCTTATTCGACAAATTGATGTTGCATCCCGTGGGCGTTTTGGGCGTTCAAATGGGCGTGCCAAATGGCCCGACACACTCAGCAAATTTTGATGTGCAATATTAAGAATATATATCAGCTATGACGGGACTAAGTAAGGTTATGTTCTTAAATTTTTAGCATGAAAAACTGTGTGAGAAATCTTCTCTAAACATAGGTAAAATACGAACATAAGAAGTTTATATGTTAAGTATAAAACTGAATTGCTGAGACCCAATCAAATATATAGTAATAAAATAATGAAAATAATATATAGCTGTGGTTTCAATTATTCTTATTAATTTAAAATTATCTTGAGTATAAAAATATGAAAGAAATTAAAATTTACAGATTTTAGTATCAAGATTAATTCTGCATTTGAATTTAAGCTTTTTAACTTTAGATTTTTTACAAATTTTTTTCATGTCAAAAACTAAGGGTACCTTTCGCCCATATCCTTGTAAAAATTCACCTAATTTTTAAAGGAACAACATTTTATGAAGGTTGTTATATTAAGATGGGATCTGGTTGGCTTCATCATTCTAGTATTAAAATGTTCACATTCTTTTAATATTTTTTCGATAAAATCGCAAGAAAATCATTAAATTTTCATGAGATTAAACGTTATAAGATAATAAGAGTAATAAGAAAAAGCTTAAAATAAATTAGTTAAGATGATTTGGACCTTTAAATAAACATTTAACTATAAAATATTCAATACTTAGTAAGCAGCGAATTTCTTATACACCGTAATTAGTTTTTGTAGAATTCCAATTTAATATTTATGATTTGTAGAACTTGCAAACAAACAATTTAAAATATTACTAGAATAACATATATAAGAACCAATTTAAAATAGATCGGAAAATTGAAAAAATCTTCACTAAATATTATTTGTAAAACGGGTAAAAATATAGTATCAATATATTATTATTTATTTTATATATTAATATTTTTAGCCAATCCAAAACTAAACAAAAATGTTTCCTACTGCAAAAATAGAATATTCGCAAATAAATATTTGTAAAACTCTTGGAGACATTAAATAATTTGCCAGCACTCAATGAGGACATGTGAATTTCCATGGCCGGCTCCATAAAACATCCGCAACTGATGCCCGAGGACTCTGTCTGTCCGGCTGTCGAATGGACTCTGCCAGTGGTTTACGAGCGACTGCTCGGCAATTTTGTGTCAACACCAATAACTCAGACCAGTTGAGGCTCCAAGGTTCCCCCCTCCCCCTTTCCACCCTCTCCCCGCTCTCTCTACTCGATAGCTGAGCCTTGTGAGCGCAGCACTTGCAACAATTAATCACAAGTGGGCCATGGTCCATGCTGCTGCTGCTGGCCACTCTCTGTCCGTCCGGACATCCGCTGTCCGCAGTCGGCGACATATGTGGGAAATTTGGAAAGTTTAGGGGGAGGTGCGGGAGAGAGCAAGAGGGAGGGAGGCGCTGGGCAGAAGCTAAGCGAAAACATTTCGGATGAATAATGACAGCTGGCAAAAAGTCAAAGGCGAGTCAAAGGCGCAAAACGGTTTGTGGCGCATGAAAAATGGTTGCAGGTGCCACCGAGTGGGGCAAACAACACAGCAGCAGCAGCAACAGCAACAACAAGAACAACAGCAACACAATCGATTGCCAGGGCCGGGCAAAAAAGTTTTAATGAATTTTCACAGGCGTGATAATCAAGTGGGCTACGTACCTCACTCCCCCTCCCTTCCCCCACTCTGGCTCTCCTCCCGTGCCTCACCCCTGTCTGTGTGTCACATCAAACGCAACTCATGCCACAGAGAGAGATCCTGGTCGGATCCGAGGCACGCCCGAGTAATTCAATAAAACTTTGCGACAAATGAAGCACCCGCCGCGGAGTTTCAAGCTAACTTCAACCGACAGCCAATGATGGGTGCGGCAAGGAGAAAGGGAGAGAGAGAGGGGAGCGAGGGCAAGGGAGTAATCTATAGGTGGGGAAGGTGCACGGTGGGGAGCAATGAAGCGTTGGCTTGCAAATGAAAATGATTTCCTTCCATGTCATTATTATGTATTTTGCCGCGACGCGACTGTTTTCACTTTTGTCTGCTCCGCTCTGCGTAGCCCCGAACTCCCTCCCCCCCTCAGTACCAGACTCCTCCACACTTTCAGCCATCTCCATTTCCCGCCAGCTTTGGCACTTGCAAGTGCTTAGCTCATCGACAGGCTCGCCGAGATAAGCAGCGAATGTGGAGGCTGAGTGACTGTGAAATACCCCAGAAGTTGCGAGATAGAAAGACTTTTTGGAGATGAATAAAAGACGATATAATATTTATATTGATAAAAAAATAAAATATAAAAATAGTCACATAATATGCAATTTTTGTTAATCCAATATATTCTAATTAATTTCATTTCTTCTAATTTAAGTTTTTACCTTTAATTAAATAATCATATCATTATTTGAACAATTAGGTTAATTAATTTTTTTTTTGTCAATTTTTAACTTCTAATTTTATATATTTAAGTCAAACCTTAAAACAATTAGGTTCATTAATTTCTTTTTTAAGTTTAAGTTAAAAAAATAAATTATTATTATTTATCTGTTTACTAAAAAAAGGTTTAATAAATTTCAATCTTAATATTTACAAAAAAGTATGCAATAATTTTTAAACACCAATTTATAGCATTTACTTTAGTCTTCACCAATTAATAATCTGTTTTATGTTCTTCTGAACTATAAAGAAATCACTTAAAAATTTTCTTGTTCAGTTACGTGATCAATAAAAGAATGTATATATTCTTTTGGAATTAATAAAAATAAAAATTTTAATACTTCCTTTAAATTAATCTTGATAATTTTGTTATATTTAAAGTTTGTTTTATTACTTCACATCAGAGTTTAACAAAGTACTCACATATTTTCCATATCTTACCTTCTACTAAGTACAAACAATCTACCCCTTTGTGCACCCCACACCCTTTACAGGGTATGCCAAAAAAGGCAGTGTCTACTCGGCGATTTCGCTTAGCTCTCTCTCTTTCTGGCTTTGCTGCCATCGAATTTGTTGGCGTTTGTCTGCGTTGTATGCTTTCCGTTTCCGCTTCCTTAGCTTTGCAGTTTGCTGCCTTTCTTCACGATGACGACCACGCACCACCCACCCCCCGCCACCCACTCTCTTGAGCCACGCCCCCGTTCAACCCTTGGCCCAACTCTTGGCTTTGGCTTTCATTCTTCTTTCTCTCTGGAAATTTTTCACATAAAAAATAATAAGAAAAGTTGTATGCTAATGTTTCGACTTGTGTACTGCAGAATAGAAAAGAAATTGAAAAACAATTTTTGCATTTGGCATTTCTCAATGGAGGCAAACTTTGCAAACAGAAAGAGAAAGAGGGAACAAGAGTTAGTGAGAGAGAGAATCGGATAAGTAGACTAAAGTCAAATACTTAGACATTGATTATGTGCATTCTTAAAGTTCGAAGCAATTTGAAAAGTTGCCAATGGCAAAGGCAGAATGTGATTAGTTAGAGAGAATCCAGAAAGAGAAAGGGGTGGGGGAAGAGACACCTTGACAACCCGCAAGGAGGGCTAACCGAAGTGGCAAGTGGCATCGAAATGGAAATCTTTAGGGTTAATGTCAAATGAGTTTCATCAACTTTTTAATTAGTTTTGCAATCAGAAAAACATAAAACTTTTGCTGCAATTTGGGCAGAACGGCAAAAAGGGGGTACTCAGCGCGGTTATCAGCAAAAACTTTACTTAATAATTTCAAAGGTAAATATTTATTTTCCAGCTAATGCCTGGTGGCCATAATCAACAGCTTGAAAAAAGCCAACTCGAAAACTGCGACGCGTAAAGTAATCAATTTTGGCCTGGCACAGTTGCCAGTTTGGCTTCCCCCTGCTCTCCGCTAACCAACACTGGTCTGGAGAGCTCATCCGTCGAAAGTTCAAACATCACCTGGCATAGCCGCAGGGCTGGCAATGGCTCCGTGGGGGCCCCCGAAGTGCCACCTGCCCCCCTCCCCCTCTCTGCGCTGTGGCGATTCCTGTCGTCATTTTGTTTGTTGTTCGAGTTGTTCTTGTCGTCGTTGTTGTTGTTCTTGTTGTTGCCACTGCGGACTGTGGTGGGCGTGGTCTCGGTCGGCAGGGGGAACGGAAGAGGGGGGACTGTGCTTGGGTTTGTCAAAAGTTTTTGTGCGCTACTGAAAAATTGAAATGCTGCCTCACGTGCTCGGAAATTTTTTATATTTGTTGATTTTTGGCTTAGAGTGTTGACCAACAACAAAGTTGCCCAGTTGCCTTTTGTTTTTCAATTTTGCACTTTTTTGTGCGCCCCCCTCCCACTCTTCCCCTTCTGTGTGGAGCTCAAGTTTCAATGAGTTTCGGGTTTCCTCTCCCACTTCCACTCCCTCCCCAGTCACAGCTCACCTGCCCCGAGTCGAGAATATTTTCTGTTTTAGTTGTGCGACTTTTATGGCAATATTTCCCCCTCTTTCATTGCTCCCCCCTTCACCGTTCGCGACGTTTTTAATAACTTAATATCTTTTGTCAATTTGCCAGATCGCTTTAATTTGATTGAAACGAAACTGTTCAACTTTGACTTTCGGCTTTTCAATGGACTCCATCGCTACGCTGCGTTGGACTTTCTCTCAAAAGGCAAACGTAGTAACTCAGCTCAACGAAACGGGGGGGGGGAGGGGGAGTCAACTATCTGATGGGATGTCCTTTGATGGCGAGAGAGAGGGACAGTGAGTGCTCAGGCACTTGACTTTCTGTTCAGGTTCGGCTTAATTAAGATTGAAAGTGCAGCGCACTGTGGCGTGCTCTTACCAAAAGAATTCGACACACTTTACGGCAATCATATTTTGTGGGAGTTCGTTAACAATTTCTGGTTGGCTTCAGACGAACAAAAGAGAATGGA
The DNA here is from genome assembly GCA_018151435.1 of Zaprionus africanus. Lineage (NCBI taxonomy): Eukaryota > Metazoa > Arthropoda > Insecta > Diptera > Drosophilidae > Zaprionus > Zaprionus africanus. The sequence continues at coordinate 1,422,516 of JAECXB010002306.1, read as the reverse complement.
TCTCTGGTGGCAGGCTGTTACTTATTGAAGATGTAAATCAAGAATGTGAAAGGTAACAGCTGTGGGAGGAGAACTGTTAACAGAAATAGATTAGGAACTAATTGAAATAAAGACATGAATATAAATCGACTCTATTATTAATTTCGAAATAAACAAAACAGGAAATATATGAGATTATAAACTTTAAGCTAGTTCGTATGTTAAACATATGTTATACTTAACAGTTAAAGAAGTAGAACTGTTACAGATGTTAAAACTAATTGCGAAAGAGATTTAATACTTTATCGACTCTCAATTTTATTCTATTAGAAAATCATAGATCTACTTCACTTCTCATAATCAAATGTTCATCTAACCATATAAAGTATATTAAATCTTCTCGTTCGCATAACATTTGCTATCTAATCACAAATCCACGCCGTAATTGCATCAAATTTTCAGCTTAATTCAAAGAAAATCGTGTTGTGCCCTTGTCTTAAATTTCACAACAACAAACTTGTCGCATTAAATTCTCGCCTGGGTGGAGCTGCTTTTCCTATTAGCTCTCGATTTGGGCAGTGGCTTTAGTTAAATGCTACGCATTTCAGCTGTGGCACGTGCCCCAACGAGCGATGCTCTTTGAACGTTTTTTAAAGACGTTGCGAGATACATGAAAAATATGTGCGCAGAGAAAAATATAAAAACACGGGGAGGTTAGGAGACTAGGCGGTACCCTGTAAGTGAGTAGAAATATAAGGAATTCAAGTAAATAAGCCTGGCCTACTCCCTGTATATATGTTATTAAGTATTTTGTTAAACTTGATAAAAGATTTTATTAGCTACAAATAATTATTAGAAATTAAAAGAACAGAAGAAAAATTATTGAAGTTAAGATTTTTTAAATAAAAATACCATAATTAATTTTAATATCGTATTCCATGTAAATAAAAGTTAATATACCATCAATCAAAGTCATTCAAAGCCTCAAGATATTCACATTGTAAGTTGCATGATCCCATTACTTTTATCTTTCTCTATTCTTCTTTCTCATCATATTTTCTCAAGTGGCTTACACTCCACTCTACTCCCCCTACATGTGTACAGGGTATAAGACAGAAGATGAGCACGAAACTAGTCGCTGGCCGTGCTGATGCTGTGACAGGCATATTAAAAAGGACGCACGGGCCACGTCGTGCTCGACTCCACTCGGCTTGGCCCGGACCCAGGCACAGGCTCAGGCCCAGGCATGACGTGCCAAAAACTAAGTAGTGTCAGCGCAGCCATCAAAGGGCATGGCATACCTCGAAAAGGCATCTACCTCATGAGCTCCTTTCCACGTGCAGGTGTAGGCGCTTTATCTCCTTCCTTCATGCCACATAGGCAGTTGGCATTACATGCCTTTTGTGCTGCCAGCACGCTTGGCCTGGCAAAGAGATTGGCTCGAGGCGTGCCAGAGTGTGTGTGTGCGTGTTCATGTGGGTGTGTGCGGTGTTGGTTAGCCCCAATTCTCGGCTCCAACTTTAGGCCCCGCCGCCTCGAGCCCCCGTCGCAATGAAACCCAAACAACACATTGCTCTTAGTGCAAGTTGTTTTAGGATAAGTAAAGTGTGGGCGTGGCTGGCTCAATTGTCGGCAATATACTTACATAAGAATGTTTCACTTACCTCCCCAGCAACTTCAGTTCTCCATTCACCCTCCTCCTCCCTTCTCGCCATTCACGACTGCATTTGTTTGGTTTTTTTGAATGTTATGCACGGACGTTTATTGAAATCGTTTTGCTCTTTATTCATTCTCGGTTTCTGTTCTCAGTTATTGTTGTTTTTAAATCATAAGTTAGAACTTAGTACTAACGCGAAATGCTTAAGTATATTACAAGAACTTTTCCATGCGCTCCGTTTCCGGAAATCGAGGCGAGTCCGGGCTCCAAGAGGGAGAGAGAAGTTGTTTTCTTTTATTTCATTTCGTTTCTATTTTTTTTCATTTCTTTTTTATGTTTGACAGTGCACCGTTGGTTTAACATTAGTTAGATAGATTCGAGTTTTACTAGCACTACGCTCTTAGACATATACAATACACATACATATAAATACATTCATATGATTTCGATATACCTAGACGAATGTGTGTGTTATCGATTCCAACTACGACAAAGTGGCCCGTGAATTTGGGGGCATGCCTAGCCTAGGGTGATGTCTAATTGTAACTGCTGGTGCGACATAACTATCGATAACAGCAACGATAAATATATCGATAAACACATCGATGAATGTACCGATAACAATATTGATGACTCAGTATTATCAAATTTAAAAATAAAATGTAATCTTACGTTACATAGAATTATCGATATATTGATCGATACATTTATCGATAACATCAACGATAACTGCAGATACCTTTTTAATATTTGCAATAATTTACTTAGGTTTTGTTTCGCATCTAATTTTAATTTATCAATAAAATCGATACATTATCGATATTCATGCCGCACACATCTCTAACGTTATTTTATGCAAATTCTTTAGCTTATGTTAAATTCTCAAGGAATCCTCAACTGGGTATTTGCTTACTCCGTGTCTCTTCAACATTTATGTGGGTTAGACTCTTACAATATTTGCATTGAAATGTCACATCTGTTCTGTCCGTTAACCTACTATGCCATAAACCTAGGTTGCTATAATAATCGAGGTGGCAGTCGAGACCGGCCACAATTTAAATACATAGGTAAGTAACTAGTTGTCCAATTTTTATTGTGAGGCTGCCCATAATAAAGACCTCACAGCTTTGTCCCTCCACACACAAAATCGATATACATATTTGCATATATACCAATGTTGGGGGGCTTAACTTGCCCCGCCCTCTAGGCGCTATAATTATTTAAATATGTCTTTGGAAACAGGCTGGCCGACATCGTTGTCTGCTGCGAAATCTTGCGACGCCGCCTCTTGTTGTATTTACAGGTCTTTGTGTGCTTCATTACCGCCGGTTAGACATATCTGGTGATCTGTGTGTGGAACTCCGATAGGCAGATCTGTAGCTGACTGAACGAGGGTCGCTCGGCGGGCATCGAGGCCCAGCAGTAGGCCATTATAGTGAAACTGCAAGTAGCAGAGCAAAGAATTTTCCATGTCAGTTAGCGCTTGAACTTCAATAGATATTTTTCCATAGATCGGAGATAAATTCTTTATACTTACAGTTCATCGGGGCAGTTGAAGGGCTGAGCCAATCTATAGCCATCCTTGAGATAGTGCTCCATCTCGTAGGGATCGATTTCGGCATACGGCAACTTGCCCAGTGTGCACATCTCCCACATGAGCACGCCAAAGGACCAGACATCGCTGCCCTCATTGTAGTGCGACTTCTGTAGCGCCTCCAACGACAACCACTTAATGGGCCGGTACTCGCCATCGCCCAGGCAGTTGTAGTCGCTGGCAAAGAGATCTCGGCTCAGGGCGCTGTCGGTTAGCTTTACACGCAGTTGATCGTCGATACTGTTAAGTAGAGAGAATAAAGGGAGATTGATTAATTAGATGGTAGATTAATCCCACAGAAAAAACACTTTTGGGGTGTACTTCTGATGGGAATAAGGGGACAATCAAAATAAAGATCTAATGTGCTAACTCTCAACAAAAAAGTTATTTCGCAAACAAAGCTAAACAATTGAAGAACAAAGCAAACAATTAAGTGAATAAAGATGTTGACTAGGGATCTTCAGGATATTGATATACGAGAACAAACCGACCTAAGAGGGTAAGAGGGTATGATTGGACAGATACGGGATTAGTTTTTTAACTAAAGATAGACTAAGGCAGAACTCTGTGCAACTCTGCTGTGGGAGAAAATATGACTAACTTAGGAAAGAATTCTTTAATCTAAGAAAGATTTCCCTAGTCTCAATAAACATTAAAAAAAAAACATTTATAAAGTAAGGAAGACTTAAGAGGTAAATAAGACAACTTAAACCCAAACCCAGTTAGATCTTTAAATATAGAAGACTTATTCTTCTAGGTATCTCAAGGCTTAAGGTTCCCCAATCTATTTTAACATACAAATTTTTAAAGCAAGGGAGAATTAAATGTTCAACAAGATAACATAAACCCTAACCCAGTTAGGTCTCAAACTCTAAAGACTCATTCCCCAAGTTATCTCAATTTCTACTTACACACAGTTGCGGGCCGCAATATCCTTATGAATGACGCCATGATTGTGCAAGTGTTCCATGGCCATGGCCAGCTGGGAGGCCATAAGCACAGTCTGTATGGTGGTGACGCTGCGAGCATAGGAGGGATCCTGCAGGAAGGTCTTCAGATTGCGCACACTTCCAGTGGCAGCGTACAGCACAAAGGGTGTGGCAAAGTCCTCAATGGAAATGCCCAGCACGGCCATAACATTCGGATGTGTCGCTTCGTACAGCATCATCGATTCCTGGAGCAAGAGATTCACTTGGAGCTGGCTTGCATGCTGCGCCACAGTCTTGACCAGAACCTCCTGACAGTCGTTGTAAGTGCCGCGATAGATGCGCCCAAAGTTGCCCTCTTGGACGAGACAGGAGAGGCGGACGCGGCATTTTTGGACTGTCAGCTCTTGGAGACGGCGGTTGAACTCCTCAGGCTCATGCTCATATTCGCGAAAGGGCCGCGTCAGTGTCGCGTATGTGGGTGTGATGGTCGAGGGGCAGACATAGATCGAATTGTGGGCGGTCGAGGAGATGGTGGGCAAACGTTGGAAGCTTGAGGTCTTAATGAGATGCACCCCGTTCGAGGGATGACGCTTCGAAGGTCCCTTGGCACAGTAGGCAATGAGGATGAGTGTGGAGACGAGCACCAGAGCCAAAATGCCTCCCACTATCAGTGTAATCAGTCCACTTGTGGGCGGCACAAGTGTCTCACGCAACATGGGATCGTAGTTGTTGTTGTTGTTGTTGCCACCGATGTTGACGTTGCCACCATTGCCAACTCCATTGATTGCTCCACCACCAGCTCCTGCGTTACGTCCACCACTCGCTGTGCCCGAGGATTCTGTGACTACCACACGATGCCGCTCGGTTGCCTTGCCATGTTCCTTGCCAGTCACAGGCACACGTCCGTCCGAAATGACGTGCTCCGCCGTGTCCTCGTTGTGTTCCGTATAGTGTATGTCATCGTGCCCGCTCAGATCCGGATGCAATGGCTCCTCATCATCGTACTCCTCTCGCGCATCGTTGGGTTCGTCCTTCAAGCAGATCTTCTTGCGTTTGAATATCAAGTTCGTGTTGTTGTGCGTCTTGCGATCCAGTATGACCTCCACGCTGATGGTCACCGTGACCTCGGCGGCACGCGTGCCCGAGCACTTGAGACTAATGCCCCAAGTCTGCGGCTCCATGGGCACTTCGCCAATGCGCGAGATGTTCAGCATGGGGCGTGGCAGCACGCCCACATCCGAGGTGGCCACATTGATGCTGTAGGGCAGCGGTTGCTCCACCAGCGATTGCCAGGTGAAGGTGACGTCGCTAATGTTCGCCGGCACCGGCACCGCGAAGTTCAGCGCGTAATCGTTGATGGCACCCTCGCGCACATAGTAGAGTTCCGCAGAGACGCCTGAAAGGAAGCCAAAAGAAAAGAGGAGAAAGAAAACATTTTAGTTGCTTGTACCACAGTTGCTTCACACCCCACTGTACTTTCGCCGGAAATTGATGATACGCCTGGTGACCCAATCGAAGACTGCGAACAAGTTTTTGGCCAGTCACTCTGCGCGGCTGCATAATCAATCAATCGGGGATAACAGTTTTCTTTACTTTGTCAAATTGATTTTCTTGCAGCTCCCCCTTTCCTTATCTCCCTCTCTCTCTCCGTCTATCTTTCGCGCTTTCTCCCCCGTTATTATCTGTCCACTTAGACACTTTTGTTGACATATTGAAGGAGTTAAATAGCCGCAGCCCCCTGAAACAGCTTCAAATGCCAAGCAATTTCGCATTGCATTGCCCCGAAATCAATCAAGGGCGACAAATAGCTCGAGTGCGGCGAGATAAAAGGGAGAGTAGTGAGGGAGACAGAGAGAGAAGGAGATTAAGAGGGGAAGAAAGAGACAGAAAGTGGGAGAGACGATAGCTATGCGAGATATATTTAAAGCATTCGAGTTGATGGAAGACAGCGCGCACAGCTGAGCCCTTGAAGGGTTGAGCAGAGAGTCTTAGGTCTCTTTACGATTTAGGTAATGTGAGGGCAATGTTAAGGTACTGTTATGCACAGTTAATGAAAGCTATGCAATGAATAGTTAACAGAGCTACGACATAATGTTGGTTGGGCACTCAAAGTGTTGCGAAAGTAATTGAAAGAGTGTTAACTTTAATTTATTATTGAGTACTGTTAAAGTAATGTAGAAGAATGTTAAATAACTGTTACGTTCTTTTACCTAAAGCTTAGTTACCTTTAGTTAACAGAGCTAGCAATAAATTATGAGACATTTAAGACTTTAAAAGATGTGGAAGTGACTTAGTATTTATCCCTCTCTTAAGGCTATGTTAGAACTATGTTAAAACACTGCTAATCTTAGTTAATCAAAGAATTGTAACGAATAGTTAACAGAGCTAAAAGAGATTAACGGTTGGGGACCCAAAGAGTTGAGGAAGTAATTAAAAGAGTGTTCAATTTCAAAATACACGATTTACTTTTAAAAAAGTGTAGCAGTAATGTTAATTTACAGCTACATTCTTTTACCTAAAGTAATATTAAGTTCAAATCACAAGACATTTAAGTCTTAGTAAGCCTTCTGGAAGCAGTTGAATGCGATGAAACTGGCTTGCCTTTTACCCTCTCGTTATGCCATGTTAGAACTATGTTAAAACACTGTTACGCTCTGTTACCTAAAGCTATAAAATGCTAAATTAGCATATCTAACTCGTTGCGATTTGATGTCAAAAGCAAACCGCAATTGAAATTCCATTTTTCCATGTTAGTTGCTCGTTTTCACAGGCATTACATTAGCATATCATGTTAGCTGGCATGTTAATTAACATGCTCGCTGTGCAGCTGCATGCCTGCAATATGCCTGGATGGCATATCAGACTATCCGATCTGATAGTTATGACAGCTCGCGCTTATTGCTCGCTCCCTCCCGTCGCGCCTGCTAATTAAATTAGGCTTAACGAAATTATGAGTGGAAGCAGGCACAACAAGGGGAAGGCAGAGAGAAGAGAGGGGAGAGAGGAGCGGGGAGGGAGCTGCACCTGTGCATTGTCTGTTCTTACCTGCTCTCTCAGTGGGTCAATAAATCAATCAAATTGTAAAGCAACTTGCAACAAAACTGGACACGCGAGATGGAGAAGGGATGGAGAATGTGAAGGAGAATGAGGATGGGGGCGTGTCTCATGGGCTGGCTCAATGTTTATGCTTAATTAATGTGGCTGTTGCTGTGTTGCTGCTGTACATACCTGCCACATATGTTGCATGCCTCAACTGCTGCGTGGCGCTGCTGTGTGGCTTGCCGCGTTGTTTATTTTAGATTTTTATCGCAGTCAACGTCGCAGTTACATTTTATACTTGTACGTTTTATTTTAATTTATGCCACTCACAGTACATACACACACACATGTGTGTGTGTGTATTTATATATGCTACTAATTAGTAGAGCAAGCAAGCTGCCTTGCCCCTCCCCAGCCCCTACCTCGCACGCTTCGTTTGCACTTTGAAAATGTAATTAGTGAAAGCGGCTGCTGGCGGAGCCGATTCGACAGCGCGGGGAGGGGGCAGGAGCAACGGGGGGGGGAGGAGTGCTGCCCCGTTGACGTTTTGCAGATATGAATACAGTCGCATAATGAACGCAGTTAGATGAGGAAGCCGCGATAAGCTACGCAAAAGGGTTAATGGGCCTGCGACATGTGAGCTCATTAAACTCGTCAGCAGCAGAAAAAATGAGAGAGCAAAAGTAGAAAAAACTAATCGCTTAAATACCTGAAGAGGAGAGAGGAGCAGGAGAAGGTGCAGGAGTAGCCTCACTCCCTTGCAACTTTGCCTGGGGCAAGTATGGCAAGCGTTTTGCAATTAAAATCGCAGCCACGCCCAACTCAAACCAATTATGAACAAATTAATGCAATTTATTGGCGTCATCTGACCCGAGCGCTAATTAGAACTGATTGCTTAACAAATGAAGTGGGTGCCCCTCCTTCTCCCTACTCCCTTCTCCATCTCTGCCTCTTCTTCTATCTTGCCTTCACCTGAGCGCAAAAATCGATTTTCCTTTTCGACACCTTCGGGAACAAAAACACATAAAAAAAGTAAAAGTTCAACATTTTTAAAGCGTGAAAAACTCGCACAAAGTAGACAGGAAGAAGGTGCAGAAGGAAGATGGAAGGGAAAGAGGAAGCGCAAGTGGAACGTGAAGAGAATGAAGCACTGTGATAACAGACAGCAGTTATGTGTGGCAACAAGCTGATAAAGTGGCATGCAAAGCAGGTCATCATCGGGGGTGACTGCCACAAAAAGCTGCTTAGTAAGTGGCAAAGGGACCTGAACCAGCACACAGCTGGCAGCAGGATCAATGTGCTGCACATAGTTAAGATAGAAGATAACGCAAAAAAAAAGATTGAACTGGAGACTAGCAGAGAGCGAACTAGCAGATTAACCTAGCTAGAGTAGAGAGTTATAAGCAAATAAGAGAAGAATTTGCAGTGAACTTAAGGGAATAAAGACTTGAAGTACTGTGAAGAGGATATAAAAAGATGGTAGAAGTTAAGAAAATATAGTTTTAATAAAAGTAAGTTTATTCTTTCAATATAGTAAAATATAAATATAAAAAAATAAAAGATTCTAAAAGATATTTCTTGCATATTTCGAAAGTAAATCTTCAAGACGAAACTGATGAAAACCTACGGTGAAATTACTTCAAGGTACAACTGGATACATGTAAAGACTAAGCTACGCCAAAGTAGAACTGAATGTCTCAATTGATTGGTAACAAATATCTTATACAATAAATATCTTATATGACATATATATTCGAATACAATAAGTTTCTAATTAAATTCTTTTCTTTTTATTTAAGTTTCTTTTTAATTAACTCTTATTTTTACAATTTAAATTCATTGTTTTACTTTAAACAGTCGACTGAGCATAGTTGACTTAGAGTAAATAAATAAATAAATATATATATATAAAAACCCCTTAGTAAAACGTCAAAACTTTAGTGCCTTAAGCTAATCTTAAAATTGTACCTAACCTTAAAATCATTTAATTTAAAAAAAAACGTAAAAACCTTTCCTTATCTCAGACACAACAACGAATGACAACTCCGAACAACATTTAAACATATCTAGAGTTTTATTTTCAAGTTCTCTCAAGTAAAATCAGCCCCACTTCTGCCCTTAAACAGTGCAAAACAATCTTAAAATACGCCAAATAGCTCTAAAGATCAATGAGCTGTGCGCACTTTAGGTCTATACTTAAACACATACGACATGTTCTGCTCTCTCTCTCTCCCTCTCTCTTTGTCTTTTTATAGCTTTACAACTTTATAAAAATATACGCAGAACATTCGACTACCCCCTTCGACAATGTGCTGCTTTAACTCTTTAAGTCCCCGCCTCGTCGAGGAAAATTCCCCAAGTCGATTGGGATTCATGGCACGACATCTATTTAATTTCAATTACAACCCTAAAAATACCAGAGCAGACGCATAAACCAAAACTTTCTATGCGGCAAAGAAGAACAAGAAGAAGAGGAGGAGAAGGGAAAATTATACGCAAAAAAAATGGCAATTTTTGCGCCCCAAATACGCTAGTCTCGGCCCATGTAGCGCCCGTCCCTGCCCCCTCTCCGATTTGGTCCTAATTTATGCAAACCAAAAAGCTGAGCGAGATTTGAATGCGTGTGTGTGACTGTGTGTGTGTGTGGGTGTGCGTCGCTTGCTCCTTTTGGCTAGTGGATATCATTTTATGCTTTCTTAACATATTTTTTTTGCTAGCCGCCCCCTTCCGGCTTCGCCCCCTCCTGCCTAGCTATGCTAATGCAACGCCTCATACCGCTTGGCCGCCCACATTGCGTCACTTTGAACGTTGTCGTTGCTGTTGTCGCTGTTTTTGTTGTCGGACGTCGTCAGCCTGGGGATTTCGCAGGCCATAAATCCGAAATTGTCTTTTGACACATGAATATGTTGTGCATTAAACGCAGACGGGCAAAAGACTAGGCCAGAGATAGAGCCAGAGACAGACTCCCACAATGCGCCAGACGACAGGCACATTAATACCCTGTAGACGGGCTGACTGCTTAGAGGGGAGTCTGCTGTGAGTGGCAGTTGATTGGTAAATGAATTGCAAAGGTTGATAAACATATTCAGTTGCTTGTTTTCTATATAAAAAAGAAAGTGGGGAAGATATAGTGTTGATATGTGACATATTTGTATCATTGATACTCTTTTATATTCATGCCAAATTTCATTATGATCGAGCTATAAACATATGAGGTACAGGAACTTGATTGGTAAGTCAATTGCTAAGACTGTTTAACATATATCATAGTTTGGTTCCAGTGTAGCAAAGAAACTACAGCAGATACTGCCTTGATATTTGACACACTTGTTTATTGGACACTCTTCTACATATCTTGCAAATTTCATTATAATCAGAGATTCTTTACCATATAAAATAGTTTCGTTTCTGCATAACTTAAAAACTAATCAATAAATTATCTTGAAATTAAATGCACTTCTATATTATATTAATTTCTTCAAATCTGCCAAGTTTTATAATGATCGTACTATAAACAGCTGAGTTATATTAGGAACTATAAAGTACCGGGCAAGTAATGATTATAATATTTCTAAGCTTTAATTCGCAGACTTTAAAAATTGAAGATGAAGTTAAAAAGCAAGGCAAAATTTTCTACTTTTATTTAGTTCATAAATAAACTAAGTTATATTTACGGGATATCTCCTAAGTCTATCAACAACTTAATCACTGTGCATTCTTTTGATATTATTATCAATGTATGTACGAGTTATCTATTTCTTTTTCCGGGGCCTGCTGTCTGGCGGCTGATGATGACATTGGTGGGCACTGAGCTGCGGCTGATGCTGATTTAGGACCTTGCTGGGGTTGCCAGAAAGAAAGTGGGTGGTTGCTAAGGGGGGTAAGCAGTGCAGAGTTGAGAGTTGAGCTGTGCGAACGGGTTGCCCCCGTTTCGAAGCCCTTTTTACGAGCTGCAAATGCGACTCCAGTCGGACCAGACGACGAGACAGAGAGAAAGAGACTTAATGTCTTTAGCAAAGGGCGCAGCACAACTCAAGCGGATTCAATTTGCTCGGTCCAAAGGGGGGCACGAGGAAAGGCAGCAAAGTCAAGAGGCACGCTGCATGATGGAATGTTGCGCTTGCAACTTGCTAGCAGCTGATTAAAGCCACGACCATAGAAGGTCAACAAAGCGCGAAGACAGCGAAGAGACGAGGCAAGATGAGGCAAGTTGGGGCAAGAGAAGCCAAGAAGAGGCAGGCTGAGGTGAGACGTGGACAAGGTAATTTTTATGCTCGAATGGTCATGATGCGCCAGCTCTAGTCGAGTGTGGGACCGTAGCTGCCTGACTGGAGTCTGTGTCTGTGGCAAGACGTCGAGCGTGCGGCGCGTCGTCTGGCCAAACAACTTCAGTGCCGGGGAGCGTCAGAGTGAAAGACAAACAAGCCAAAGGACATGTGAAGTGCACGACAGACTCGATGGCAGTTCTGGCAACTTCATTGCAACGTCGTCGTGCAGCGTCCAACGTGCAACGTACAGCGTGCAACGTGCAACGGCAACGGTAGCTGCCAAGTATTTCTATTTGTATTTCATCGCCCCAGTCGAGCAGCTGCAATTTATTTGCCCAGTCCTCGCCCAGGCATCGCCCGCAGGCCAGACGCAATCAGCGTCCGTTCTGCAGCAGCTCCTGCCCCTCCCCCTCTGCTCCTTCTCCTGCTCCCGCTCTGCTCTGCTGCCCTTTATGGTGCCCCGCCCGACGCAGTTTATGTTTTTTCGTTTATATTATCACCTCAACTTGGGCTTGGGCTGCCTGCCCTGGCCATAAATTCAAGTTCAACGCAGCTCGAAACAAGGCGAGGGGGTGGGGGGGAGTGTAGAGGGTACTGCATAAATTATGATCTTGTAGATTTCTATGACAAACCATAAAAAAGACATTACATTTATGGCGATGTTGCCGCGAACGAGTTTTCAATTTGAAATGTAAATACAAATCGAGCTGCAACTCCAAGTCGGAGGAGGCACCTCCTCCTGCTCCTCCTGCTCCTGCTCCTGCTCCTCCTACTCCTTCTGCCTCTATTTCTAGGAAGACCTCTCTATCTTCTTCTGCACTGTTCCATTACTAATTAGACGCACTGTCAGTTGCACACACGATGAGCAGGTGATTAATCTAGGCGAGAGATTCCCTTCAGGCCAAGCCCATTTGGGGTGCCAGCTTATCGAGAGGTTTGGCTGGTTTTAACAACCTGCCGATTATATAGACTCGTAAAAATCAAAGCAACATGGTAGGGTAATAAAATAAGGTTTATGGCAAGAGCTGCGTGTTGAATACCCTGTAAAATGTATGCAAAAGAGCTTGCTGAAGTGAATGAAAAACGAAAGGAAATAAACTTCTGATAATACCTCTAAATTTGCAGTACAGGAGTTATTTTAATTGTTTCATATGATTATAAACTATCACATAGTAAGCTGTGTATAGTAATCTTATGCATATACCCTGTAAATAAGTCTTGAGTAACTTCTTGTTGGGAATTTTCTTATTTAAAGGCGAATAATTTTCACTCAAATTTCATTATTAAATAAGATGAAAAATTGGATGGACAAAATGCTTTGTATATACCCTATAAACAAGTAAATACTCAGAATTTATAGAATATGTACAAAGAGAGATATAGAAAAATATATAATTAAGAATATAATTTATATTAGACGTATTATATACCCTGTAAATAACTAAACACCTAAGCAAGAGCAGCAGATTTTATGCAATTTTCATTTCATTTCATTACAACCCAAAAAAATAATACATGCTCATTAAACTCCCCCATTACAGGGTATACCAAGCGTAGTATACTGTCTGAAATTTAATGTGATTATCTGAAAAAGTTAATGTGATTATTAACCTGCTCTCTGTTGCGTGCGAGACACGCAAGAGTGAAGGAGCGAGAGAGACAGCAATACAGACTGGACAACGGAAGCAACTCCCAGAACAACAACAACAACAGGATGCCACACTGGTTGACCACTTGCTCGGTTCTTGCCACATCCATCAGGCAGTGATTTTTTGGGCCACAAAGTCGGCAGCAGCACATTAATTTGAGCTGCACGGAAGGAGGTGCAGGGCAGAGGAGGGGGGAGGAGGAGTGTGGAGGTTTGCTTTCAATTTTCTGGCAACGCTTTTTGCGTGATCTAATGAAATTTTTATCACCAATGCGAAAGTCGTGTGCGGTGTCTAGGCGTTGCCATAAAATTTATAGCTAGCCATAAAGCGTGGGCGGGCTGCAGTAGAAAGTAACAGCAGCAGTAACAGCAGCAGTGACTGCAGCAGGTGGCTAAATGGGGGCAGGTAAGGGGGCAGGGAGTGAGGTAAGAAGTGGGGCAGGGACGGGGTAGAGGGACAAGTAAGAGAGAAGGAACTCGAGTAGGGACAGGGATAGGCACTGGGGCAGGGACTGAGTCAGAGACTAAGGCATTAACTGAAGCAGAGACTGGACTAGGGACTGCAACAGGGCCTGGGGCAGCCACTGCAAGAGGGGCAGGCACAGTAGATAGGAGAGGGCTGGCAAGAGGAGGGATGGCAGGTGCCAGCTTGCCCCATATTTATGTACTGGGCGTAGCTTGTTGTTGCGGTTTTGCCTGCTTGGGTCAGCTTGTAATGTGCCTCGTTGCGGTTTGATTTGCATGTGAAGGCGCAGCCAGAAGAGGCCTCAATGCCGTCTTCTCGCCTTGGGTGGTCCCTCCATTGTTTAATCCCCGCAAAAAGAAATTATGCAAGTGTACGTGTGTGTGTGTATGTGTGCTTAAGTAAACAGCAACTTCCTGTGCCGAAACTTTGACTGAGGTAAAAGAGAACTAAAATTTATGAACACTTTTGACGTGGCCAAACAGATGAGATGCAGCAAGGCACGGCGAGAGGGGGCACTGGGAGAGGGTAGCCTGGGTGCACACCTCGGGCCAGCAGGCAATACAAACAAACAAAGCCAAACACACTCGCACACACACACACACACACACCGAGGGACTTTTCAATAGCACCCCGGGGATGGCGTAATTTATGACTCCGACCCAAGCGAAGCCGCCGCCGCGTCGCTGCTGTCGCCTCGCATTGACTTCGTTCTACTCTTCCCTTCTCCCCTCTCTCTTCTCACCTCTCTCTTGTTTTTTTGGCCAACAGCTGCTGGACTACCCGTTGCCCTGCACAAACAGCCCAAGTGCCCAATACGTTCAGTGCCGCAAAGAAGCTGCGATTAGCATGGAGAGTGTACCAGTGTGTCAGTGTGTGCGAGTGTGTGTGTGTAGGCGTTGCCACTGAAGTGGACTTCAAACTTCAGCTTCGAACCTCACCTACAGCAGTGCTTACCCTCCCCTTCCCTTCCTCTCCCTCCCCTGCTGCTGTTTGTTGAAAAGTTTTCGGCTTTTGTTTTGGGGTCAAAAAAATTTTGTATTTTGTATTTGGGTCTTGTTTTTTTGTGGCGTTGAAAAGTAGTTAAGGGTTTTATCATCTTGTAAACGTGACGATGCAAAAACTTTTTTAAGAGCACCACACACACACCCGTACACACACACTCGAGCAGCCTCTGGTGTCAATTGTGTGTTGTGGTTCCTCACACACTCCTCGAAGCTCTCTCTAATTGTTGTGACCCATTAGAAACTCTCGAGATCTGTGTATAATTAACAGCTTAGCACAGGCGTGAGCTAATTAAAGGGTATTTAACTGCCAGTTAATGGTGATAGATGGCCCCATGTGAGTTACGATGCGTGATAAATTCAGATCGAGCAAAGTGTTGCACTACCTCGGGTCTTTATAATTGACCGATGTCTGGCAATGTTGAAATTCTGCATGTTTAAATTCTTTTAATTACTGTGAAAACTGATGGGGCACACTTTTTATCGCATTCAATTGATGATCTTGTGTGAGAACTACATCAAAATATACAATTGATGATCTTGTGAGAGAATCAGTTGGAATATTCTCTGCCACTTTTCTATAATGTTCTCTTTTATCGGAAATTATTTTCACTGAATTCTTTAATTACTGTGAAATTGATAGACCAAACATTTTATCAAACTCAATTGATGATCTTGGGAATTACTTCAAATATCAGCAGCAGTTTGCTGTAATGAGCGTTTTTATCGATAAATATTTAATGAAATTAATCAAGGGAAGTGTCATGTGATCTCTAAGCAAATTAAAAAATATAAATTTGGAAATACTTTGTATTTTATGAAAATAATTCTTGAAGAAGTTTCATTTATATTTTGATATTTTCATTTATATTTTCATTATATTTATCATAACGATATTTATTTTATTTTAAGAACTAACTGTTATCTCTAAAACAATTAAGATAATATTGTCTTAAAATTAAGATTGAATACATTTTACTTTGAGGGAAGTACTCTATAAAGAGTATTGTATATTCATATTTTCATCGTTAGCTGAGAATCCATAAAAAAAGAAATTTACATATTATCTTTCTAATGAATTCATTATAATTCTCATTACGCATTGATATTTGTATTAATTAATTAGATATTCATTATTATTCCAAAGTAAGTTTTACCTTCTCTTCCTTAGTTCTCATTTATCGCCATTTATTCCCACTCCAACTCAAATAATCTTCGATAATTCCTTTATATGAGCTGCGCCAGTATCAACATTTCCCAACCACTTGAGATTCCAATTAGGCGCTCTTTAAAAAACATATTCACATAAATTCCGTAGAACACTTCACGCCAGTTCCCCCCCAGACTCTCCCGTTCCCGTTGAGGAAATAATGCTCGGGTTTAGTCAATTCGTCTCGTTGCGAATGCGATTCGTTCTGGCCGTTTCGCCGCTCAATGAATACACTCGCACACAACTCACACTCGACTCGACATTCATTTGCCGCCGTGCATTAGTCGCGGCCATTATCGTGTCTGCCTGCGCTTTATTATCAATTCTCATCTTTTGCGGGTCTCGTGGCGAGAATGAGGAGTACGAGAGAGAGAGAAAGAGAGTGTGTGTGTGTGCGTAAATGTTTTATATACACGCTTCTATTTGGACAGCCTAATGGCGTTGAGTGGTTCTTTCAGCCGGGTGTGAGAATATTAGCAACATTATCATTAACATATTTAAATGTGGACAAACAGAGGGAATAACCGCTTTTTTGGGGGAGTGTAGCATTAAGTGAGGTTATAACGAAAGATATTTAGATTTATTGTGATGCTGCAGATGGAGCCAGAATGAGAAATGTTGAATATAATATATATATAAATATATTTTATGAGATTTCCTAATGAGATAGAGATGTTTAGGTTTCCTCAAGTTGATGTTGTAAAATAACTGAACTGATATACAATTGTCTAATGAGATATATAATGAAATATGTAATGAGATATATATCATATTTATTTATCATTATTATTATATAATATATCATTATTATAAAAAAAACAATGAAATATGCAATGAGATATTTAATGATATATGCATATAATAAAAATAATGGGAGGTATTTAATGAGATTTTTAATGAAAAATAAAATGAGATACATCAGATTATATGTATTGAAATATTTAAATCAAGAATATGAATTGAAATTTATGGTTAGATATATAATAAAATATAATAATAAGTGAGAAATCTAATGAGATATATTACTAAATATATATTGTATTAAAATTTGATATTTTAATGAGGTATCTGATAAAATATATAATGAGATATGTAATGATATATATATAACAATATTTATATTTTACTATTTCTTGATAATTTAATGAAGTATCTAATGAAATTTATAATGATACATTTATTGAAAAATATGATTAAATATATATTATTAGTATCATATTCTCATTAGATATTTTAGAATATTCCTGTCGCAGCTGAACTAAAGTCAAGCTATTTTATTATGCAATTTTTCATACATCATGCAGATACATACATATACAAAAACATATTAAATATTTTTTAATTATATAAACATATAACCCCTTTGTGCATAAACCCACTTAGGGTATAACAAGCGCCTTATTAAAGTTAAGAGAAGCCGCCGCTTAATCAAACTGCGGCATTACTTGTTGCCACATAATGCGACTGTGTCCCTGCCGTCCCCTACACACATGTCTCCTGCTGGCTGCTCCTTCCCCCTCCTCTTCCTCCTCCTCCTCTCTCTCCCCTCTCCTGCCTCCTTCTTCTACTTCTCCTGCATCTCCTTCACGTGCCATGTGCGCGTTTTATCACGCGTGACAGGGAAATTACCGCAGTCAAAGCGGCCCCAGGCTACACTCCACTTCCCTCCTCCCCTGCCTCCCCCCGCTCCTCCTTTCTATCTCTGTGGAGTTGCCGCTGTCGTCAGTCAGAGCCGGCCAGGCCAGACCAATGAGGCAGTCAACGAGTCAGTCAGTCAATCATTGCACTTTGAATGAAGGCATAAATTATCCAGCAAGCTGCACGCAATCATCGTGTCAGCGGGGCTCGAGTCTTGCTTGGCTTGGGATTGATTTCCATTTGATATTTTGATTACAACCACAGAAAAACAGTTGGTATATGTATCGCAAGATCTGTGACAAATGTGTGCCACAAGTACAGTGAGTATTGGCAGGCACTGTCGGGCATATATTAAGGGGTATAATTTGTAATTACAAAGATCTTTTATCTGCCCGACAAAGGGGGAAGTAAGGCAGCTCAGTGTGGAGTCACTTTACAGCAGCACTCTCTGTCTTGCTCACTCATTAGCTCCCTCTCTTTCCCTTTCTCCCTTCCTCTCTTCCCCTCTCTTGGTAAGTACTTTCACTGCGTGGGAAGCTGCAGGAGAGCAACGCCGAAAGCGCTGCGGGCGTGTGAAATTTTCCAATAAGTTGCATTTCTAACATATAACTATAGATTATGAGTGAGAGGGGAGAGAGTGGGGGAGGGAGAGAGACGCCGCTATGCATTAGTGAGCCACGCTTGGCGCTCTGCCCCTCTGCTTCTTCTTGCCCCATAATTGAGCGGAAAGTAATTAACATTTTACATAAATTTCAAGCTCGAAATGGGGCAAGAAATGGAAAATGTAAAATGGAATACGGAAAATGGAAAATGGGAGCAAGTTCCCGCCGGCGAAGAATATGTTAGAAATAATAGAATAAAGTGCAATCGAGCGGGGGAGGGAGGCAAGAACTTTTTGTGTGGGCGTGGCGAGCACGAAAGTAAATTGAATGCCAGGAAACTTTAAGTCAGCACTTCGAAATGCACTGAGAATAATTAGAGCAACTGCAAGGGGGGGAAGGGGGAAAGTTGAAACTGACTTTGAGTTATTATTTTTGGCAGAGTACTGAGCTCAGTAGGGAAAACTCTTAAGTTTTCATGTTCCATAAACATGCAAATGTTATTGAAGTGTGTGCAGTTATGATATTTTCGACAAATTTATTCGCATAAGTTGAATAGAAATACTTCATACATATTTTCTATTTAATGAAGATATATGATAAAAATTTAATATTTCATTTAAAATTTATCTAGTGAAATATATGAAGATAATTTGAATCTTTATATGAGTCTAAGTTTATTCTCTTTCAAATATATTATCGCAATATTTAAATTATTTTATTATCATAACCAAATTTAATATCTCAACAAATTATAAAGATATTTGAATTTAAATATTGATTTATATTAAAAATTATAAAAAATATATTATAATTTTAATCACTACAATTTTTATTATTATTATCATTTCTATTATTATTATTATTGTTATTTTTTTATAATTACATATTATTATTTTTATTATTATCATTATTTTTATTTTTACAATTGTCATTGTTATTAATATTATTTTTATTATTATACTTATTATTACTTTTTTACTATTATTAGTATTATTAACTTTTTTTATTATTATTATTATTATTTTTATTATTATCATTATTATTCTTATTTTTTTATTATGTTTGTTATATTTTTTATTATCATTATTATTATCACTACTATAATTATTATTTATATGATTATTATTATTATGTTTTTTTTATTTAATCAATCTTTCAATATATTTTAATATCACTCATATTTTATATATCCCTAAAATATTATTATTATATCTTCTAAAGTATTTTAATCTTTTGTTATTCACAAAATTTCCGTCCATTTCCCAGTCTCCACTTCCCATAGTCATAAATTCTTCCCCCGCGCAGCCAGTCTTAACTTCTTTGGCCGCAGACACTACTCAAGTCTGGGATGCAGCAACCCCTTTCCAACTCGGTCCGAGCACATCCGATTCCCACAATCAATTCGAAATCAAATGGTCGCCACACACGCTTCGCTCGCATTGTTGGCAGAGCAAACAGCAATGAAAGAATTAAATACAAAATAATAAAAAATAATTTACGGGCTCATTAAGAGTGCGTGCCAGCCAGAGAGAGAGAGAGGGAGACGGACAGTGAGAGGGAGGCAGTGCAGGCGCCCGCTTGCAATAAAGAAGCGCACACTCGCACAAAAAACTTATGCGACGGCATCGATTCGAGAATCATCATCGAAATCGCCGAAGGCAGCAGGCAGCAGTCAGGAGCGGGGGAAGGGGCTGGGCAGGAACACCCTCTGCTGGTTTGGCATATCAAATGAAGCCCTCAGCGGGCAGCAGGACACAGAGAGGCAGTGCCCGGGGGCAGGGGGGCGGTGCCGGGCCAACGACGAGGGGTGGCAATGCGTCGTGCTCAAGTGCCCGATGGCGCGCGCGTTGACGTCGCTTCGCATTTCGCTTCCGGGCAACGTTTGTTTGCATACGCAGCAGGAGCAGGCAGGATGAGCACAAGGGTACCAGCAGAGCAGGGCAGAGGGAGAGAGAGCGAGAGAGAGAGAGAGGAAGAGGGCGAGGCAGCGCTGGCTACTGCGACTGTGTTTGCACAGCGCATTTCTGGTCCATTAAGTAGCGAGCTGTGCCGGCATTGTTGTTGCTGTTTTTGATGTTGTTGTTGTGCCTGTGTTGTTCTTGTCTTTATTGCTGTTGTTGTTGCAAAGGTAGCTACCCCTGCCCCGCAGCTCAGCTACCCCTCTCTACCCTCGTGCTGCAGCGCGTTTGTCATTGTTGTGTGCGACTTTTCTCACTTTGCAAACGCAGCTGAGGCGGGCAGAGAGTAATGAGGAAGAGAAGGAGAGAGGGAAAAGAGAGAGTGAGAGAGAGGGAGAGGGGGAAGAGAGAGGGGAGAGAGTGAGTAAGAGAGAGAGAGAGAGAGAGAGCGACTGTGTGTGGGCAGTGTGCGAGCGCTTTCTCTGCTGTATCCACAAGATACAATTGAAGGCAGCACGCGTCACTTGCTTTGTTTGCCTCGGAGTTTGTTGCAGCTAAGCCGCAGGATGCAACGCTGCCCCGCACCCCCCTTGCCCCGCTC
Organism: Zaprionus africanus; assembly: GCA_018151435.1. Taxonomy (NCBI): domain Eukaryota; kingdom Metazoa; phylum Arthropoda; class Insecta; order Diptera; family Drosophilidae; genus Zaprionus; species Zaprionus africanus. The sequence continues at coordinate 1,401,986 of JAECXB010002306.1, read as the reverse complement.
CTCGTCGTGGGAAAGCGTTTGCTGCTGCACAAGTTAATTACGCTAAATGGCGCACATCCTGCCAGCAACAACAACAACAACAAGAGCAACAGCAACATGCCGCAGATCCCTTAATGCGGATATTGTCCTAATGCAAATATCATGTACTTTATTATTATCCCGCTCGCTATCTCACTCGCTTTAGCTCAGGCTCTCTCTTTCTTTATATATATATTTCCTCTTTCTTTTCTCTCTTTATCTCCCTCTCTTTCTCTTCTTGCATCTCTATCTCTGGCATTAACATAATTGAGGCATTTTCCTACTCATTTTCCTCGAGTTCTTTTTTGGCTTAGCTCTTGCCATAAATTCAAGCAGATCTTCCTCGTTTAGGTGTCAGTCGTGGACAGCACCACCCCCCCCTCTCCCATATTTAACTCCACGCCTTCCCCCTCTCATTCCCCTGCCACGCCTCCCACAATTTGTCAGTTTCCATTTAATTATTGTAAGCGAATAAAAAGCATATTACAAAACGAGTCAATTGAAAACACTCCCCCCCCTTCCTCTCTGGGGCGCCTACTGCCCCGCCCCGCCCTGGCTTCCGTTTCGCCCATTTGGAACATTTCGTGCCAAGCAGCTACCAATCATGCCCCCAGACAGCCCCCATCTGTCTATGCAGCTAAAAAACATAAACAATTGAAACTGATTAAATTCGCCTGATAACGCGGCGAGCTGCCGTCGCCCGCCCTGGGGGATTGCCACTTGAGATATGCGGAGTAGGGAGGAGGAGGAGCGGGGGGAACTGACATATGCAAGTTAGAATTTGAGGGGGTATCCCCCAGTGTGGGTGGGTGGGTGTGCGTGTTGAAAGCCATTCGTTGCCCAAAGTCCGATTGTGGCATTTGTTTTTGACTGTATGCATAAATTGCCGTTAACTGGCTAAGGATATATCAAGATAGATATAGAAATATTGTACTAGAAGCACATATAAAAAAAATATAAAATATGCATAAGAAGAAGGAGAAAAAACTGCACATGAACATGAAAAAAAAAAAAAACTGATATAATTTCAAGACTCTAAAAGAATAGAATCTGTAAGCTAAAAAAAAAAAAAAAATTTTAAAGAAACTGCAAATGAACTTAACGAAGCTTACAATAGATCTTGAAATCTAAGAACTATTGAAAGACACTCAAAAAAACTGAAAGAGACTTCAAAAGCCAAAAGCAACAACCAAAAATGAGATTAAACTGTACTAATTATACACACAAAAATAAAAAAAATACTTTTTGCGTACAGATTTCGGAAACCCGCGAGACAATCGCCTAATCTATTGGCCCTCAAAAAAATCGTAATAATATTAAATTGATTAGTTTGAGATTTCCGAGCTGCTCAAACTATAAAGTTCAAGTCAATGACCAAATTATCAGTAAAATTTTCAATTTATTTTGGAATGACCCGCAACCGTTTAGCAGTGATGAGAATAGAAAACGCGGAGATTAAAATGAAGCACGTGGCTTTATATATATATAAATATATAATAAACCGATATTTATTCATTCAGCTTTGCGTCCTTCAACAATGAAATATATAAAGAACTTATTGATTTAGCGATCTGTCTAAATTGTTCGTCGTACCTAAGCTTCGTGATGTCGCTTAGTCTGCTCAATGCATTCGATTGCAGAATTTCCAATTGAGTGTACTCAAGTCGTTTATTCATATACGCCTCCAAAATTGTGTCGAACTCGTTTTGAGTCCACTTGTTTAACATTTCGCATTTATCATTCCTTTTTAGATACGACTCAATAAACCCATCAAAAAGGGTTGCAAGCGATATGTTGATCTCTAATTCATCTACAAAACACTCCTTGATCGATTCACTATCATTTAATCTGAGAAAACAGTCAAATTTATCCACAACTTTTTCATTAGCTATGTGATGGAGTACAATCGATTTAGCTACAGCCTTTACACTCGATATTCCCTCTGCTGCCAAAGCCGTCTCTCTGGACTCATAGGCCACCATCATGTCACGCAGTACAGCCACATCGCTGGCCGGAATTTCAAAGGCTGAGCAAGTAGCCGTGCACTGTACCAAACAACTTGGAATTAGCTTCGAATTTTCAACAATTTTTTTTTTTTTTTTTTTTTCAACTCACCAGCAGAACTAAGCTTAATGCGAGAAGTAAACCCATCTTGACAAACGTTTCAACTCGATTGATAAGTGAATTTCAGACAGCGGAAGCTACTTCGGATCTTATACCCCGTAGACTGTGGAACAAATAGGGTATCATATGTTGCCAACAGAGATTAATAAAATGAATACTGAAAAGCTTTATTAGCTGCTTGAATCTTTTTATGTGTTTTGATATTTATTTTTCATCTCATAAATTTTTTTCTTTCATCTCATGACTGAAAAGAGTATCTTAGAGTCAAGCAATCTATTTCGCATATTATGCTTATCTCTTAAGTCGAATGAGCTTTGACGGCTTTGAATTAACAATAAATACATACACGTGTACATATACATATAACAATATAAAATAAAATAATATAACAAATTATTCCCTTACACTCAGAAATGTTTTCATAATTTTATTAATGTCAAATTTGATTTTTTGATTTCTATCGCAACAATCAAAATATTTCTGCCTTTTGCTGCAGCGAACTGTAACAAAATTTTCCACGAAAAAGGAATAACATTTACACTATTTGTTTATGGTACATATACATACACATTTATATGTATGTTATGTAGAAATGTTATATAATACCAGAGTAAAATAAATCTGTTAATTTCGGGCGATTCCCTCTCAGGGGCTCAACAATTTGAATAATTGCATTGATAGTTTGGTTTTAATAGTTGGATCAACAATTGGGTGTCTAATTATGACGCGCCTCCCTCCCTACTGTTGTTGTTGTTTTTGTTTATGCAACAACACTCAATGTTGCAGGAGTGATAGCAACAACAACAGCAACAATGACAGCCGCAGCATTTAGCGATTTAATTAAGCGCAAGTGGGCGTCAATTGTTGTTAGCGATGCATGCAAATGCCACACACACTTACACACACACACACACACTCACACACACTCGCACACACGCACATACGTGTACATGCCTGTGGTAGGCGTGGAGTGTGGGCGTGGCCAGCTGAGCATGACCATCGCCGCTGTTGAAGTGCAAACTGTTTACGCAACTTGCAGGGCCAATGACTTTGCTTTTTTGCAGTCACTGTTGCTGCTAGTGAACTGGCTGACGTTGACACGTGTGGCACACACACACACATACATAGACAGCAGCTGTGGAAGCGCTCGAACCACCCTCGTAATTAAGCGCATTGAAATGCAACTGAGATTTCATTTCATCTGCCGCGTCATCGTCTGCCTCTGCCTCCCTCACTTGCCTTGTCCTGCTCTCTCTCTCTCTTTCCCCCTGTTTCCTTCTGTCTCCCTCTCTCTGTTCCCTTCTCTCCTCCTCTCTCTACTCTCTCCTGCATCCTTCGTTTGTTAAGTTGTTTATAATGTTGTCATCCTCGCCTCGTGTTGCCTGCAATTGCTGCAGCGTGTCTGCCTCGCACTCTCTCTCTCTCTCTCTCACTCTGCCACACCCCCCCCCCTCTCTCCTTTTCCCCCTCTACTTATTTATTAATTATTCCTTCGTCTCGCTGCAAAATTCGGCACGCACATTGCGCATTTTCTCGCCAAGATTTCCAACTGGATTTTCTCTGCTCCCTTATTATCTCATATTATTATTATTATTATTATTATAACTGTTCATTTCTCCCGCTCTCTCTTGGCTAATTGAGTTCACATTACATGGCAAAATACAGAGCAGGGTGTCTTTTTGCATGCTGCGTGTATTTTTAGCCAAATGTTTTCAGTTTTATTGGCCCAACGTGAGTTGGCAACATTCCTGGCAAGAAAAGCGGGGAAAATCTCACTTTCTCCCCCCTGTCTGCCTCTCTCCCCCTTCGCCCTCCCTGCCCAGTTGAAAATGTCAATCGCTGGGCGGCGATTTAGCTTGAGATGGGTTCAGATTAGCGAGTAGCTTCCCTAATACACCCAACAGCGCTGCGTGACTTGCACTTCTAGTGCACTCAGCGAACCCCAAAGAGAAAGGATGCGAAGGAGGATGTAATGAGAAGTCAGCACTACAGCTACGGCAAATCAAGTGACCCATAACAAAGGGGGGAGGGGGGAAGGTGCTGAATGCCCAAGGGAGAGAGAAAGGTAGAGGGAAGTCTGGCTTAGCTGCTTAGCAAGTGCACTGAGAGAAATGAGGGGAGAATAAAGGGAAATCTATACAAGGAACTTAAATTTATATATGGTATATATGTAATGTTATGTATTATTTTTAATAAACATCTAGTACTGTTATATATAATATATTAATATATTAAAGCTCTATAATTATAGTGTATTTAATAGATTTTTACGTATATAAAGTTCTTTATCTTGTTACTAGTTGCCAAAATATAAAAGACAATGATAGAAATCATAAATATTTTGAGTTATTTTGTACAATGTATTGCTGTAGAAGTTTAAGGAAGTAATATATAGAATAATATATATAGAAACTTTTTAGAATTGTGATACATATATCATTATTATAATACAATCAACATCAGCATTTGTAAAGCTGTCTTTGCTATACTGCGTGTTATATTAATGTTATACAATCTACATTTATGTAAAGTTAAACTTTATAGGACTTTCAAATCCTGAGCAAGGCAAAACATTAATTATTTCTACAACAAAAGTTATTCCTTAATACATATATACCGAAGAAGAAGATGAAATTTTAAAAAGGTTGCCTTTTTGAAGTTTATTTAAGACTTATCGATAAGAGAACCAGGGTCATCATTGATTGTGAAATATTAATACATATTAACATAAGATCGAGTTTGACCATAGAGTTGCCAGAGAGTTTCTAGGCATTGGTAAAAGAGGAAAAATAATGCGCGCATGTGGCAATTAAAAAAGGTAAAAATAAGGACTCACTTCGCAAATCAATAAAATGATTATGGAAGAAGATATTAATAAGTCTCCGTCATAAATATCATTGACTTTCATATTTTATCTCTAGTTTAAGAAAAGAGTTCTTAGAACATGTTTATTGTTTTTTAACTATTAAACATATTTACAAATTTTTAGCAAGCTTCAACTTACAATATTTACGTTTTTTTTAGCTGTTTCTGCTATTATTATTTACCTGTTCTATGTCATCTCTCAACTTCATACCCAGCTAAAAGAGTCAAGCCTTTTCATCCTGAACTTGCTCTATCAAATTCAATTCTTTTCAATCCAACATTTAATATTAAATATTCCTCCTCTTCCTTACAGCTCATCCAATAATTGTCATTCTTCTGTCTCAGTTACCCCTCCAACATTAACAATTTATCTCTTGATTATCCTATCTCTTGTTATTTCCCTCTTATCCCCTCTTTAATTATCTTCTTGTTGCTTCCACCTTCAGTGCGGAAATATCAATATCTCTTGCAATGTTTTTCATTTGCATTTCGTTCGATATCTTTGGTCACCTCATCGCGCAAAAAAAAACAAAACAAAAAAAGAAAACTCTATCATATTTACATTTCCCGCTAGATTTGCATATTATTCGATTTGGATTTGGCTTTGGCTTTCGTTGTTGCAATTGCCGCCAAGCCTCGCCTCATTGATATGCTGATTTAGCTGTTGAGCGTATTATGGCCTTAAATTGCCGTGTTTTTTTCTGTCATTATATGGTTTATCGGGTAATAGTTGAGAACAAGATTACCACTGTGCTGGAGAGTGTGTACAGTACAGTAAACCCATTAAGGCTAACACTCCTTGTACCGTATCCATATCACTAACGAGACTCCCTGACATGGTTTACATACATTTGTAATCCGCTGCCCAGTGCGACGCAATTTGGTGCGCAGGCCGAGCGTCCTTTTGGCCCACTTCAGCAGCCAGTATATATATATATATATATCCGATACAGCTCTCCTCCTTTACTCCCTCTCCCCCCTCTGCTGCTTTTTCCGGCAGAATAACCTAACGAGCTGCAAATGCCTGAGCTGCAGCAAAGTTGTCTCTGCTGCTCTACAATTTCCCTGCTGCACTTCTTTTTTTTCTCTGTGGTCTGACAATTTAATTGATGTACACACACACACACAGGCACACAGCAATGGCCAGGCAGGTCAACACTTGCGTGTGTGTGTGTGTGGCAGAAGTCAAGCTTTTGAACAGACCGCTAAAAAATGACACCTCCTCCATGCGAGTGAAGGGCCCGAAAGGTAGCCCCGAAAGTAGGTCAGGCATGCAACCTGCTGTCAACACATGGATAATTGGAGAGGGACTACAGTACCCCCTCCCCCTGCTGCCCTCTTCAGTGGCCATGCAACTCCCCCTCATCAGTTGCAAATTGCTTGCTGTGCCACACACACAACAATGCAACCAGAAGAGGCGCTTCACACTGCAGCGCTTATTGGCTTTTACTTTGATATTGTTTGACACAACTAATAAATTTACCTCGCCATGATGGATCACCTCAGTCAGGAGAGAGGCAGAGAGAAGGAGAGGAGGGGGGGAAGGGGTTTACAGCTCGCAATCTGGCTGACAATCGACACACTCTGATTGATTGTCCGGCGCTGTGATAAGCCACCAAAAAAGAATATAAAACATGAGCTGCGAGTGTGATAAGCGCCTGATTAGCCCACGCTCGGGTGTCCAAATATTTACACAGTTATTCACAAGTGACGCGATATTGTGAAGGTGCCCACTGTGCCTAGGCACTGTGGAACGGGGGGCTCATCCATCAATCACTTGGCCTGTTTGCACAGGCGACGCGTCGAAAGAGAGAGAGTTGTAAATTTTACAACATAATTTCTGATAATTTTACTCATATCTCACACACACACACGCACACACACGTAGGCACTTCAACACAGTGGCCAAAGTACTTTGCATGTGTTTTATGATATTCAACATAGATTTATTTTTTACACCCCATCCCCCCCCTTCTCCCTACTCCAGCAAAGGGTTCTTTCTAGAGCTCATAAAACACTCGGGGATTTTTTATGGCACATCTTGGGGACCAGGCCAGGCCTCATTTCATGCCTCATGATTTATTGCTGTCTGACTAGCCAAATTAAATGAAATAAATGAGTAATAAATAAATTAGATAACATCGCAACGCATCGCATCGAGTGAGCCGAATTGAGAGCAAATAAATTGTTCAACATTGAATTTATTGGAATTTATAAACCACAAAGAAACAGAGATAATATACACACATATTAGGTATATACTTTACATATTTATATTACATATTATTTTGTGCTATAAATACATTTTAAAAAGCCAAAGTATCTGCTTTCGTAAATTGGCCAAACTGATGCTGTCAAGTGAAAACAATCTGTGGCGCTCAATGAGCACTCGATTGCCACAAGAGACCTTGAAGTGGCACCTTAACTCATATTTAATCAGCTATCTACGCAGCAACACACTAGGTAAGCTAACAGATGCAGATGGAAAATGGAAGTATTTGCCATATTAATCTATATACAATATAGACCAACCTTGCACTGGCTCTTAAGTAGTCAACGGTAGCTGAAGTTTAAGATAAGAAGGTTATTGCTTCTCTATAAATATTGTAATAATTTAAACTCCACAAATATACCATACTTAAATGACAGTATAGTTTATTATTCTGTTGTATATATGCCAAGTTTATCATTGTTCATTTTAAAGACCTCTCAAACTTCATTTTCTCTCACTGCTCAATCTGTATTATAGTATAGCTTACTATCTTGTAAATACGAGTATATTAATTCAGTAGAATATGTTTTACAATACTGACAAGCCATACAGTATACTGTAAAGTAGCTATACCAAAGTCAAGAACTGTCAGTATGTGCTGATATTTCATTTACAACAGCATACATAGGTTCCTTCATAATAAAGAGGAATATACTATTTAGTATAAATACCTACAAAGCAAGGCAAAAGTAGTCAACGAGATGTAAAATTGCATAAAATATCAGCATAGTTTCTAATATAAACACACTAGTTTTTGGCTCTATAAACTACACACTAAATTTTGGCTCTCTATAAATTTAATTTTTTTAATATTATACTAAACTAATAATATATTCCTCTTTTTTAATCTAACAGTTAACTTTGCAATATTTATGGCAAAGCACTTTTTAAGAACAAAAGATGAAATTTCAATAAGAAAACCATGAGCACCTCTTCATTATATGTTTCTTTAAATTACTAAATTTTCTACATTATAAAATTCCCTTGAATCAGCAGAGGTTCCCCTACATTTTATACTATTTAACATAGTGAATAAAATTACTAAACATATGCTAAAATTGCATAAACATTCTCATTAGATCTCATATAAATGCCACACAAACTTCCGTCTCTCTATAAATACTAAACTAACTGTCTCTCCTTTAATTCCCCTTTTTAATCCGTCATATACTACAGTTAACTTCGTTATAGATTACCCAAGTTAAGAGCACTCAACTCAAACTGATATGGTATTAAATTCAGTTATGCATAAGTTGCTCTATAATTGCCCACACCAACTTCCCGTCCTTCAATCGTCAGAATCGTTGCTCATTAAACTGACATTATTGTTTACAATTCCGAACGAGGCCTTAATGAGCCCAAAGCTAATACGAATATCACTAATTTATAGACAGTTCTGTGTGTGTCTATGTGTCTGTGTGTTTTGGGGGCTCTTCACTCACCGATTAGCCGCAGCACCTCGTGCAGATTGAGAAAGATGTTCAGATGGGCCTGTCCGCTGGCGAGCAGAGCCGCAAATAATCCGATTGTGAAGAGGCCTCTAAAGTTCTTCTCCATTTTAAAGTATAAACACTTTAGTTGTTTCTATTTAATTATTGTTTAATTCAATTGCGCGTGCCTTTGTTTAATTTGCACTTAATTGTTTTTATATATTTTTTTGAAACTCCTTTTATTTCTCTCGTTTTTTGGCACTCGCAAATTGCAATTAAATTTCCATTTAATTCTTCGCACACTTCTTCATGGCGCGCATTTTCATTTCGCGTTGAATTACTTCACGTTGCATTTGGCACTTTGCCCCGCAGAGTCGCCTCAGATTCGTACTCGGACTCGGATTCGCATATTCCGATTGGAATTATATTGAGCGCGCGCGAGCACTTTTGCTATATGTTATGGTTGCTGGGTTTAGTCTTGGAGCCGAGCCGACGACGACGACCAAGACAGATTTTCCCCGTTGGGCCTTTGCTTTTATCTTTTTTTTCTCTGTTTTGGGTTTGTCAATTTTCCGCAACGAATTTTCGTTGATGCGCGCACCGTGACGATTTTCCACAAACTGTCAACTGGATAAACAAAACAATGCCCAATGCCTGAAAGTATCTTGCAGATACATTTTAACAGTCTCTCACACTGTTATGTTAGCACGCTAACAGAGCCGAGCATAAGCAGTGGCTGTTAGCAGTCGAACACGCTGCAAGAGAAGAGAACATTTCGATCAGCTGTTTTGGTTTGTTCTTTAACATTATGTAAAATAAATGTTAAGCTAATGTTATGTTTTGATTTATTATTCATATTATATATTTCCAAAGTATAAAAATATATTTGTGTATTATTATTTTTAACCAATTCATTTGGGAACTCAGGCAAATTAATGAATAATTTGTATTATTTTTCTACTTTGTTAACAGCTGCAAAACAGCAATGTTATCCTGCTGTTAAACATGTTGTGGAAGCTAAGTCGCCGCCTAGCGTTTATTTTGTGTACTACAAGTCGCTGTATAACACTTACTTTGTACCAGGGGCAAAATGAGGGGAAATTATAGAGGAAAAGATTGTGGATTTCATTAAATTTAGTGTAAATATACATTGATGATCCCTGTAGTGATATAAATACTATATAAAATATTATTTATATTTTGTTTGCTCATATAAATATAAAAATTACAATATACATATGTATGTATATCAAGTTGAATAAACATGTGTATTCGACCATTGAAAACGTAAATTAGAGATAAAAATAAGTTCTTTTCTTATTTTTCATTATTTATAAATTCAAGGATTTGAAAGAAAACTCATTTGAACAATTTAAGTTATAATTACTGTTTATTTTTTCGTATATATAATACATTTATCAGCCCTTTAGACTTAACTTTAATACAGGAACTAAAGAAATTTGTATAAATACAAAGAAAACTTTGTAAACATAATTACATATCTATCACACAGGAAATACAATTGAAACATAACTGCGAATTATAATAAAATTACAGATACTTAAAACAAGGTGCTTCAATTATTACGTACAACTTGACAAAATATAATATATAGCCTTTCTTTAGGCAAAGAAAATACCTAATTGACGAAGTTTTGGTGGGGCTTTTTAGAAATACTTGATATTTATAAGTAGATACATGCAAGTTGGCTCGAACTACTGACCTATTAATGATATAGCTTCATATTTGACACATTTATATAGATATTTTATGAATTGGAACTTCTCTATAAAGAACTATATAAATATAACATAGACAGAAACAATATATACAAAGCATAAAAGAATAAATAAATTCAAAAGGAGAGTTGCTTGTTTAGAAGTCTAACTATATAAGTTATTAGAATCTACTGCCTACTCGCTGACTTTAAGATACTCCATGGAGCTCAACGTAGTTTCAATCAGCAGATTATAATCTAATTCGTTGAGACTCGCTTTGGCCGTCAGCAGATCCAGAAAGGAGTTCAATGGCGACAATGTTTCCGCCGTGAGATCTAAAAAGAAAGAAAGGGAAACTATTATAGAAATTTGGAATATATACAGATATAAAGAAGATAAACATATATAAAACTGAATAGACGAAGACGAGGACTCAACAGACAGCGCAGCTTACCAACCGGAAGAGGAGCGCAAAGCAAAAACATAGCGTAAAATGCTCAAAGCGGCTGTGGTTAAAATGATAAGCAAAAAAACCAAAAGCAGAGAATGACAACAGAAGGTTGTGGGCTTGCCCAGTGCTATAAACCGGACAAAGTAAGGCAGATGAGAGTGTGTTAATGTGCAGAGAGAGGGGCCCTTCTCATTACCCTTACCACTCCTGTTCTGCATGCGTGACTGCGATACGCCACCGGAACCGCGACGTTGGGAAGGCTCCTGTTGCTGACCCGACAGTATATTGGCAGCGTGCTCACGGCCTCGTATCATGAGACTATCGGGATGTTGCCAGCACTTGAGCAGACGCTGTGCACGCTGTTTGGGCAGAGATGAGAGCAAGGACAATTTGCGCTCCGTGCCCAGTGGAGTATCCTCAATATCTGCAAGGAAGGGATTAGTGAACACTTTTCAATTGAGTTGGTTATCCAAGTTTACTCACCATAAACAATGCTCTTCATCACATCCACTTGCAGTTCGAACACATGGTTCTCCACATACTGCAGAAACATGTCATAGTCCAGCGCACGATAGCCCAGATAGGTGAAGAACGAAGAGAAGCCCTCGGGCAGTGGAAAGGCAATAGATTCCACGGCCAGACAATAGCGTTCGAGTATGAGAAACAGCGAGTGCTGCTGATTGCTGGGCATCTGATCACTGTAAGGATAAAGAAGAGAATCTTATGTAAAGGGATTAATCTGGAATCTCGGAAACCTTCACCCACATCAGCTGAAAGCCTCGCAGCGTCTCCAGACGTGCATCCAAGCCAGCAGCACGACAGACCAGCGAGCAGAGAGCACGCGACAGTTCCAACTGCGCGGAGACAAACTGTGAGGCCACCGCATGCACATGTGCCGGCGCCTGGGAGCGCTCAAAGAAGGTTTCCTTGAGCCAGCGGAAGCCGGAGTGTGGCTTCGAAGAGTGCTTCACCAGATGCACGCTCAGCTCACGCAGATACTGCAACAGAAAAGAGAAGAAATGAGCTTAAGGATTGCAATATTAAAAGGATTCTGCTCAACCCACCACAGAGATGACATGCTCCTGTTTGCTGGCTGTGCAGCCCTCCAGTTCAATGAAGGGCAGCACCTCGTTGCTAAAGGGAAAAGCGCTGCCGCTGCTGTAGTCACCAAACCCGCCGCTACCACTGCCCACCGTATCGGGCGTCATGGGTGTAGTGCAGCGTGACAAAGCCTCGGGTTGATAGCAAGCCAGACTGAAAATGAGTTTCTCTGTCACCTGCTCGGCGGCAAAGCGTGGCTGCTCCTGCTTGGCTGACTCATTGAGCAGCTCCCACAGACGTGTCCAGATGTCAGTGCGATATGGGGAGAGTCGCTGCTGCGGGGAAAGCAGCATCATGCTGGTGTTATGCAGTGCCTCATGAGAGAGTCCCACACTGATGTCTGCCACACGTGCTTGAATGGGTCGCGTGGCCACAGCCGTTGTCAGCGGCAGCAAGCGCAGCAGAGACTTTGCCTCCTCTGGCAGACCACGCACAGCTGCTGCATAGCTGCCGGCAATGAGAGCCTCCTTGAGCAGGGCAACTGTATCCAGCGAGAGTGGACGCTCCAGAATCGAGCTTAACAGCTCAGCCAGCACGTCCATGTCCGAGGAATGGATGAGGAAGTAGTGTATAATGCTAATGCGGTTGTCCAGTGAGTTATCGTTGCGAAAGGCGTCAATGAGATGCGCCTTGGGCACACTCAGTGAGACCAGATCCAAGGTAGCTGCATCGTAAGCCAGTGCGCCCCATTTGCGCAACGGCACCAGGTGTGTGACATCAGGACCACGATTGTTAACCGCAGGACAAACAATATGACATGTGGGTTCATGCTGCAGTCCCACATCCAGTAGATGCACAAAGAACGCAGACGAAACCAGTAGATGATGAGCTCCTTGCAATGCGAAGGTGGGTCGCAGTAGACGCGCCTTCTGCCACGGCACACCCGGCATGACGCAGTGCACCACACAGCCGTGATGCAGCAAGGAAACAGAGTAGGCAAAGTGCACATCCTGCTGCTGCTTGGAGCTTTCCTGTGCCTGCTGCGGCTGCATGGGCTGATACAGATAGTAGTGGCACACAAAGAACATGCCAGAGCTGTCGGCCAGAATGATCAAATTCAGCGAACTATCGTGCACGCGCAGCGGCACAGCATCATCATCGTAGCTGGGAGACTCTTCAGAACCGCTGGTGGGCAGCTTGGGCAAGTTCAAAGGAATGTTTAGCTAGGAAAAGAACATAAAAAAAGGCATGATAATTAGACTCTATATATATAGTTATATGTATGCGATACTTACCACCGTTTCCGTGGGCTGCTTTTCGTTGAATTGGAATGCAGACAAGGTGGGACTGAGTACAGGCGCTGCATGTTCCCCGCTCTGCTCACGCTCATCAAGCAGGCTGAGGCTTACCGCCTTGGGCTTTAGATGTATGTAGTACAGTGCCTGCGCCTCTGCATCCCACTGAGCCCAGCTAAAGTTCTTGGCCAGCGTCTCGTGTGTCAATATACTTGTGTCCAGGTGCCAAGCACTGCCCTCGGCGCTGCCAGTTTGGGTTGTCGTCGAGCTCTGCTTCACTGTGCAGCTGTACTGCTTGATGGCTAAAGGAGTATAAGAATTACATCCAGTTCTTCGCCTTCTTAATAACTACTTACAATCCTCGTGTGTCAGCACTAGTAGCTTGTCCTGCCAGCAGGTGCGTGTAGCACTCTCAACACGCCACAAAAACTGTGTCATTATCTGGCGCCGGGATGGCTCCTCGTTGAGCGGTGTTGGCGTGCCGCCCTCGCTACTGCGTACCTCTACAATGTATGCCTTATAGTGCAGCGCATCCTTGACCACATACGATAACAAGGTGATGCTGCTATTGATGCTCGCCTGGATGACTTCCACGCATCCTGGCATTGTCCAGAGCACGCGTAGCTGCTTTTTAGTGGCATGGAAGTGACCAATGCATGTCTCACGTTTCTCACTGTCATCCAAATACTCGAATATCCACGATGTCAGCAGCGAACCATCCTGTTCCTGGCCCAAAATCCTCCACTCGTTCGCCTTCTCTGCAAATTCCAATGGGTAAAATTATTTTAACTGCAACTTCTTATTAGGATTAACGGATACCACTTACCTTTGTAGCCCTGCGTGGCAAGCAGACCACAGAAATTGGCAGCCAAGTTCTCCTGTCGCAACATGTTAGTTTTAATTTAATTATTTACGAAACAATTTTGCGGTTTCAACATTGCGCAGCACTCGAGAAATCAATAAACACAAAAGAGTTGGCAGCACTACCAACACCTGTTTGCAGAGTGCCAGTACTGCCAGATAGTTGAAAATCATTGTTCAACGGCCAAGCAATCATTAAATATAAATAAGTTGGCAGCGCTGCTACTGCTGTTTACAACTGGGGACGTTGCCAGATTGTTGAAAAGGGAAATGCAAATTAATTTTACACTGAAAGAAAAACTTCCTTTAAAATTAAACTTAATCGACTATTTACAAATAGTTTGTGTTTATGTATTTTTGTGATCATTTTTAAATTTTTTTAATTGCTTGCATTAACTTATAAATTTACTGGCAACGCTTCTGTGTTGAGCTTCGATCTTAAACATGGCGCTAAATACAGTTATGATCAATTCGGAGTAAGAGAAGAAAATAGTACTTAAAAATGCCAAGTGAAATAATTACACTGCAATTGGGCCAATGCGGTAACCAGAGTGAGTATTAAAAATTGTATTTCCTAACAGTTACAATACACAAAAAATTCCTCTTAGTTGGTTTTGAGTTTTGGAAGCGCCTCTGCCTTGAACATGGAATCTCTCCAGATGGTGTTCTTGAAGAATTCGCCACAGACGGACATGATCGGAAGGACGTATTCTTCTATCAGGCAGACGACAATCACTATATACCCCGCGCAGTGTTGATCGACTTGGAGCCACGTGTCATACACAACATATTGAGCTCATCATATTCCAAGGTAGGAAATGTTATATGTGATCAAACTTTAGTTCATTCACCGTTCTTTATTCAGCTCTACAATCCTGAGAATGTATATCTATCGAAACATGGCGGAGGTGCTGGTAATAATTGGGCCTCTGGATTCAGTCAAGGTGAAAAGGTGCAGGAGGAGGTATTCGATATAATCGATCGTGAAGCTGAAGGCAGCGATTCCTTGGAGGGATTCGTACTGTGCCATTCTATTGCAGGTGGAACCGGCTCGGGAATGGGTTCCTATGTGCTGGAACGTTTATCCGATCGCTTTCCCAAGAAACTGATACAAACCTACAGTGTGTTTCCCAATCAGGATGAGATCAGTGATGTGGTCGTGCAGCCTTATAATTCAATACTCACATTGAAGCGACTCACCAAGTGTGCTGACTGTGTTGTTGTGCTGGACAACACGGCACTGAATCGCATTGCCACTGAGCGTCTACACATCCAGACGCCCACCTTCATGCAGATCAACAATCTGGTGTCCACCATCATGAGTGTGTCCACGATCACACTGCGATATCCTTCGTATATGAATAACAATCTGATTGGACTGACGGCGCCTTTGATACCCACGCCACAGTTGCACTTCCTCATGACTGGCTACACGCCCTTAATCACAGATCACGAGGTAAGCAGCTGATCTATTATTTTACTTTGGTCTCATCTCTTCTCCCTCTCAGACCAAGATCAATGTGCGCAAGACTACCGTGTTGGATGTGATGCGTCGCCTGCTGCAGCCCAAGAACATGATGGTCTCCTCGCCAGCGGACAAGCGGCACTGTTACATATCCATATTGAATATAATCCAGGGCGAGGTTGATCCCACGCAGGTGCACAAGTCACTGCAGCGTATACGAGAGCGTAAGCTCGCCCAGTTCATTCCCTGGGGCCCGGCAAGCATTCAAGTTGCACTGTCGCGCAGTTCACCCTACGTGCAGACGGCGCACAAGGTCTCCGGCCTGATGATGGGCAATTATACGGGCATCAGTGCACTCTTCAATCGAGCCCTGGCCCAGTACGATAAGCTGAAGAAGCGTAACGCCTTCCTCGATCAGTTCCGACGTGAACCCATGTTCCAGGATGATCTGAGTGAGCTGGATATAGCTCGAGATACCGTGGACTGCCTGGTGCAGGAATACGAGGCCGCCACACAGATAAACTACCCTAACTGGAGTCCCATGGCAAACGGATTTAAGTAACAAGTTTATAATATATGTGAATTGTAGTTAACTCGGTACTTTATGTTCAATCTGGCCTTTGGATATAATATTTGGTTTGTTAAATGGTCCTTCAATCTGTCATAGATTCTTCATTGATATTCATTCTTTTTTACAGCCATCCGAATATTTATCAGCATGACACTTAACGAATTTTTGGAGTCGATGAAGTACTACATATCCTTAGGTCTTCGCCGAACCATTGTAGTTTATGGAATCCTCAATCGTCTGCCATAAGGCATTAGCTAAGCACATCGGTTTTAAATCACAAATGTATAATATAGTTCAACTGAAATTTGTAACTTTTCTAATTTACTTTTCTGAATCTTAGATTGAAATTAAAGGTTCTTTAAAAGAGTATTATCATGTTACACAAAAGGTCAAAATCATAATGTAATAAATATAATTAACTGCAAGTTTAACTGTTGTATAATAGTGAATTTTTTGAAAAAATTTGTATAATTTAATTCATGTTTGAAGCCTTTTCCCAAATATATTTTAGTATTTATGTATTCTATACTGTAACCTTGGCATTTAATAGACAACAGTTAACTAATAATATTGATCAACGGATAAAAAATAATCTCTGCTTAAAACAGCATGTTTTATAAAACATAAATCATAAAATATCAATAGACAATTGCCAGTACCCTTATGAAATAAGTGAATTTAGAGCAAAGAATATTTCCATCGCAGTAGGCACTGACAGCCAAAAAATTGAGCTACCGTTCATGTTTCATAAAGATGTTCATTACTCGTTTGGCTTTTTGTGTAGTAAACACGCATCGTAAAATTTTTTAAAAACCTTTACATTATTATTTTGTTCTCATATTTTCCCAACTTCGATAGGCACATTACGAGCTTCAATAATATATTTTTTCTGAAATAAGAAACGAGTTAATCAATCACCTATCGTAAGCAGGAAAAGGAGTTGCATTCGATATATACTCAAAATTATCCTCTTTTTCCAGAATATGTGCTGTGGACCTGCTGGATGGTGTGCATTCTGTGGCCCCCCAATGGGTGGTCCTTTCTGCAAGGCTTGCTGCATCGAAGTTTGCTGCCATCCCTGCACGCCCGCCTATCTGCAATGCAATCAAAATTGCAGCTTGGGTTGTTAGGAAGGTTTTCCGCCTCCCCCTCCCCCCGGTCTTCCCTTCCTTTGTGTGAACCCAATTGAGAGATATGTTCGAAGTGGATGTGTATGAAGTGTTTATTCAATATCCTAAACTTTTGCAAAATAATAATGTAAAACCAAAAAAAATAAATAATTAAAATCAATCATCTACTGCTTAGTGCGCATATAAACTTGCACTGCTTGCCAGGCAGTTCCCCGTGCAGTTCCAAGCAGTTTACGATATAAGAAACGATCAAGTTTTGTAATTTGTATTTTATTTAACGCTCAAATCAATGTTACATATTTTACAATATCGCCCATGCCTAATGAATGTACACAGATATATGTATGTATGTCTGTCGTATATAGTAATACGATCCACTATATAATTTTTCTAAGCGTCAAACGAAACGATATGCATATTCTGTGTATGATATTCGATTTTTTTTTGGTTTTTGTTTCGTCAACAAAACATTAACATTCTTTAAATATCTTTCTTGCATTTGAAATGCAAGTTTCCCTTTCCAATGTAAATACTTTTTTTTTTACTTTTCATAATATCATCGTGGATAATCGCATCACAAAAATGCAGCGATCATTATAGCAATATCAGTTTTGAGTATATCGTATATGTGTGTGTATATGTTTTATGTTTATATCTATAGAGTGCTCATGTAAATACATAGTTCGAAAAAGTTTAGTGTATAAAACAGAAGGAAAAGATAAATAGCTCGTTTTAAATGCAAAATAAAGAGGAATAACTTATCAAAGGAATATATACGAGTATAAATGTATATATAGAAAATCTATGAGTTAAGATTACTTGCTGGTTTATCAACATCACTGGGCAGTTGCGCAGTTGCCCTAGGAACACATGGCCTCGAGCTAATGTGGTTTCGATCCCTCCCAGAAGACATGATTTCCAAGGTGGTCCATTATCATCGGACAAGTCTGAGGTCGAAGCGACTATGAGACTACAAAGCAATAAGTGGACCTGGCTATTCTTATAATCCCAATAAATAATCTCTTAAACATTAGTTTTCTATACTATCTAGATGTATCTGGTATATGTTCATACATGTATATTTTTGAATAAACACTACGTGCATTTTGATAATTTCCAGATTTTCACAAATCAAGCTAAAACTTATATTCCCTAATCGAATATTGATTATGCAACCTGAAAAACTTAAAAAAATAATACAAAAATAAAACCAAGATAAAAGTATATTACGAAATTAGCAGAATGTATTTTGTATTTAACTTTCACATGATATATTATTCAGAAATATATATATATAGACGTGTATATCTACTTTGCTTGCATTGATTTATTTAAAATGTAATCGATATCGTTTTCTGAATTAACTTGAAGTTTATTTTCGTTAAGTTATTATTATATATTATAATTTAAGTATAATACATTTTGTACAAATTTAAAATTAAATTAAATTAATAAATCAAAACGTGACAGACGCGACAAAACACATTATTGGTCCTAGACATCGAATTTCAATAGGGGTGCATATGAATATGTAGATCTGATATATATAGTTTAGTATGATTCACATCAACATGTAGTAAGTATTTCGAATGGAATCATGATCAACAGTTTCTGGAAGGCTGCATCCAAATACACAATATGTACAGAGAATAGTATAGACAAGTTGTAGGATACTATATAGTGGGATACTATAAGTACCATATATAAAGTTAAAGTGCACTCGTTGTAGTTGTTGTTATTCTTGCTAGAGGTGGTCTTGTGGGTAACTTGGTAGCTTGGTCAAATTTGGCGTGCTGCATATATCGAATATATATATTCTTGTTCATCGCATGCAGTTTATACAATGTCTGTGTGTGTGTGTGTTTTATAATTAATGCTAAGCGTCACATGCGTGCTTGTGTCTGTTTGTTTATTTATTTGTTTCCTTGCTTGTTGCTTATAGGCGTAGTTAACTGTACTTTATGCGTAGCGTAACGGCAATTATCGTCTAAATACTTGTTTTTTTTTTTTGGTTATGCATAGCGCAGCTGCGAACTATCGGCAATACTATTGTAGCAGGCAGTTGATACTAGTCTCAGTTGGGACGAAACGTTGGAAATTCTATAACTAGTTCGCTGTGTTGCCTTACCGATAGTACTAACGATAGTTTTGGCTCAGCATTAAAACTATCGATAGTAATATCACCAACTGTAAGTTGATTTTAAAATGAAAAGCCAGACTAGTATTGAGTTTGCTTTCACGAAAGTACTATCGATAGTTGCAAAAATATCGCCTGTACTATCGTATGGTAAAAATATATTTAAAAATAATTTGAATTTTAAAAATTTATATTTCATAATATCTTACATACGCTACGAGAAGTTGCTTAAGCGCAGTACACACACCTTGACGATAGTACAAACGATAGTTTTGAGCAACGCTTATGCATAAAATTATATTTCTATATTTATTTATCTATATTTAGATGCATTTGAATTTATTTATAGTTTAACATTTGTTTTAAGTATCCGGAATCTGGTAGTGGTATGTGAATATATATATGCATATACACTATATCGATATATATCGGTTTATGTTTAATCTAACTACCGCGCTCTGTGCTGGCTGCCCCACATTACTCTAAGTTCTGTTTTTTTTCAAGTGAACCACACTTTGGACCGCCCTCCTGCCCCGCCCTCTCCCAGTCCCACCCCAGTTCTCCTGCCTGGGTGAGCCTCTACAGCTGCACCTGGAATGTTTGCGCTGGCCCCTTGGGCGGTGAGATAAACGGATTCGTGCTGTGCCTGTTCACGCTGGCGGGCAAATCTGGCGACATCTTCTTCGCGGCAGCCACATTGGCCGCCCACTCTGCGTCGAATGGATCTGGATCTGTTGCACTTAGCGCGGTCTGAGCACGTCCCACATTGGCCAGATAACTGGGCCGTTTCGGTGGTGCCACAGCGGGTGAGGTGCTACGCACTACCTGACCCAACCATTGCTCGGCATTGGGCAGCTCCGATGAGGAAGAAATATCCAGAGTACCGTTCTCGGAACGTGTCGGCGATTGCAGCACAGGCGGCACACTGGCCACACGTGGCGTCACCTGGGCAGTGGGCGTGCCACCACCACTGCCACTGCTGGACTGGTGTTGCTTCTCGGCGGCAATAATGTTCTGATTGACGCTGCGATTGTTGTTGAAGTTGAGGTCATCGCCCGCGGCCAACATTGTGTCTGTCTGCGTGAGCAGCGACAGTCCCTGGCTGAGCTCCTGGCACAGCTGACTAACCGTATCGGCGGCAATCATCGCACTCGGATCGTTGCCAGACGACTTGGCTGGCGACACCTCCGCAATGGGTGAGACACTGCGCAGTGGCGTGTGCAGCGCCTGCTGCTGGCTCTGTTGATACGGATTGCTGGCAGCGGCCTGTAGGAAGGCCTTCTGCCTGTCCGCATTGGACGGAAGATCGTTGACACGCAGCGACATCTGACGCTTGAACGGCGACTGACTGCCGATCGTGCTGAGACGGAACGAGCTCTGTCGCTCCAGCATATTGGGCGTGGCATGTGGCCGCTCGATGGCGAACGGATTGAAGGGTTTAACCGTCGCAGCTGGAGGTCCTGGCAGCGTTGGACCATCCACACAACGCTCATTGGATCCCACTGTGGCTATGGCCAGACGTTCGGTTAGCGTCTGCTGTCTAAAGGATCCGGTGCGTGTAAAGGTCGAGTTCTTGGTGTCAAAGGTCATCGTGACGCCGCATTCCTTATCGCGTCGCTGTTTGCGTTCCAGACACACCGCAAAGGCGCAGCCCACAGCGTGTGAGAGTCGCTCTCCAGAGTCCTTGCACGCCAGGAAGCCATGGCACATCCAGCGACGTGTGGTGCCATCGCGGCAAATGTAGCTGAAGCCACGCTCGTGATTCCGATCCGGCGCACAGAAGCTCACCTTCTCGATAGTCTGGTCGACAATTAGACCCTTTGTCTCATCATCCACCACACGCAAACCATCGCCGCTAACATGGAGCAGGCCACGCACAGGACGACGGCGAGATTGCTGCAAGAAGAGGAAGAAGGATGTTAGTTACGAAGGTTGCACTAGAATGGGGAAAAACTTTAGTGGATGCTGAGCACATTGCATAGATAAAGTTGAAGCTAATCGGGGTGAACTTAAAGGTACTAAGAGACTTAAGAAAGGTCCCATTAGGATCCTAAGGAACTCAGACGAGTAACTCATTAAAATCTTCTTCTAGACGAGTTACTTTTTAAACTTTTCTTGGAATTATGTTTCACAGCAAGTTCTTGAAACTACAATATTACTACAGAAACACTTAGAGGCACTAACAGACTTATGTATATATCTGATTAACTATTTTAAATTAACATATGCCCTTTGAGCTACTACCTAGTAAGTATTTAAGATCCCATTGGATAGTTTAGCTTATTAATATCTAACATAAAGCTATATATTCTAATTTCCCTCATTGTTGAGTTTTAAATTCCTAAGGTTTTATTAGATATTAAATCTGACTAAAGAGATCTCATAGAACCTCTCGTTTTATAGTTGACAAGATTGATTCCATATCAATCCTCTACATTTGTAAGATCTGTTTAGATAGTTAAAGTATTATATATACAATTTCTAATGTGTACTATTCTTATTGGGCTTTAAGTTCTTCAAATATCAAGAATGTTAATCATGTTTTTGGAAGGCAGATCAACAGTCTATATTGTAATTACATTATTATATTTTTATTAACCTTCTACCTTCTTCATCTCGGAGTCAATTCTTCGAATCCCACTAAACATTTCATAGCTTTTATCAATTGCCTAACTTCAACTTTCTCTGCGCACATTAGCAGCAACTCACTGAGCTACCCTCGCACTTACCCTCAGCACTTTGAGTGCCTCCTCGCAGACCTGCATGCCGCGTGACTCGAAGACCTCCACACAGCCGAGATACTTCACCGAGAAGGAGCAGGTGGCCGAGCGTACGGCCTCTTCGTCAGCCTGCCACTGATGCGGTTTCGAGGACTCGGGCACACGATCCTTTCGACGACGAAAAGAGTCGCGAAACGAGCGTCGCAAACGATCCATTTTCTTGGGTGATTTTTTGCTAAACCGAAATGAGGCGGATTTCTATAGTGGGTGGAGAATACATGTTTATTAATTGAGGTGTTAAAAAGGAGGAGGTAGAATAGAGAGAAAGAGAGAAACAAGTGGCTGGCAGCAGGATCAACCCCTATAGACGGATAACCTACCCCATTCTTAACATCGCCGAATTTTCCGCGTGTGAAGCCTCGCTCCAGTGGTTCGTGCGTGTGTGACGATGAGTTTCCCATGGCTGTGGTCGCTCTCTCTCTCGCTCTCACTCACGTTCTGGCTCTCTTGCTCCTTTCGCTTTGTCTCGTGTTCTCGTGTTGCTATCCGGTTTGGCGTGAGTAAAATGCTGCCAATAACCGTTACAGTTTCAAAACTGAGCGTTGCCAGATGTTCTGAGCGCTGCGACAGCTGCAGTTGTGTTTCGTTCTCTCTTTGTGCGCTCTCTCTTTGCGCTCTCTCTCGCCGCTCTCTCACTTGTTAGTCGATAGTTGCTACTATTATGTTGATGATTTGATTTTATTCGATTTTATTGATCGATTTATTGACGTCGTTGAGTGTCGCAAATTTATTTGTTCATTGAATTTGAGTTATGGATTTTGTTTAAATTAATTGATTGGCGTCGTGTCCCCGTTCATCTAGTGTGCGATCTGCAAAGCGAGTGAACACTGTTGTTAAACGGCGTTGGCGGTTCCCAACCTTATCTAATAGTGGCTTCGACGTTTCTGATATGCACACGCAATCACACACACACGCACACACATACACGCACACTCTTTCACTACCTCACTCCACACACTCATTCACTTTTATACACACTCATTGATTTAATGAGTCACACTCGCTACGCCCCCCGTAGTCACTAGAGGAATTCATCCATTTCTATATAGCTAATTATCGTATAGCGCTTTGTCTCTGACCGATCTCGCAAGGTGATCTCCTGCAACTAACTCGTGCTAGAATATCATATAAACTTTTGCAAACTTATCGCTTATCAAGCGTGTCTCACGTAATTGTTTACACATTATTTAATTATAATTCTTTTTTTTTCTTGCTGCTACTTGTTTCGGTTTTTAATTTATTTATTTCTCCTTTTTTTTTTGCTTTATTATTTATTTATACTTTGTGGGGCTTTTGTTTTCTTTGCGCTGCGACGACATACGCTGACGTTTTTGTGACTTTATCACATGTCTCATATTGCGGTAAACTTTACCGGTTATGTGTTTAGTTTCTGAGCAAAGCACGCCCCAACCCCCCCACACCCACCACGACTACTATAGCATATATAGCCCGCAGATCTGCCGCACTCACTAGGCGAATGCGAATGCAAATGCTGCAGAAATTTAAAAGCTTATTTAAACTGCGAAGAAAAGTGAAAAAAGAACAAGATTTTTCATTTCAGGTTTTAAATATTATGATAGTATATTATATAATATTATAGTAGAATATTTTTCTACTAAGAAATATTATAGAGCAGATTAATGTATTTGAGTGCGGTTAAAGTTCTTTCTTTGTATCAATTTTAATTCCTTCATATTCGATTCTTATTTTTGAAGAATGTAAAGGCAAAAAACTTGAATCAATGCCAAGATGAAATATTCAAGTATCAAAGTAATGCTCAAGTTAACATAATTATAATTCATATACGTAAATAAATATTATTATTTAATTCTTTATATAAATCATCTTTATATTCGATTCTTTCTTTGAAGAATGTTAAAGCAGAAAACTTGAATCGATGCCATGATAAAACTATTCAAACTCCAGACAAATAATCAAGTTTATATATTTATAATACTTATAAATAAATATTATAATTAAATAATATTTCCCGTCGCGTCTTTCTTAGAAGATTCTGAAAGCACAAATATTGTATTCTCTACAAGATGAACCTATACAGAATTAATAACAATAAACAACTTTAGTTACTTGTTCAATCTCTCAAATTCCCAGAAACCCTATCGGACATGTTTACCCTTCAGCCTATCCCCACACAATATCATACTTAGGCTATTACGCACAAACCGAAGGCAGTTACAATAGATAAATGCCTTATCTGCGACATATTTGCTTGGACACTGCAGTGTTTCCACTGCTGCTTCTTCTTCTTCTACACGTCAGAGAGTTTTCCACAAAAGATACAGTGGTTTTTACAGGCGATACACAAACAGAAACTTTGACGTAGCCCATTAGCTCAGGGACGTTAATTGACCTGGTCAACGGGGGAGAGGGAGATGGAATGAGTTAAGTTGAGATGGCACTACTCGAATTGTTTATCTTTTGTCTTGTCACTCTCTCAGCACTGAGTGCACTAAATCCCGAGTTCAACGGCATAAAGTATCTTTCGAATGCATTTGGAGCTTTCAAGTGAGTTGTAAGTTGATTTCAAGACGCTTTCTTCTCTAACTGTAAATGTGATGGAAAACTGGTTTGAAAACTTTTCTTTATTACTCGATTCTTCACTCTCGGTTCTGAAGTTCTTGGGCCCTCTCTCTGTCACCTCCGCAAGGGCACTCGACAATTTGTAGCTGAGCTGGACTGACTTGGGTTGGGTTTGATTTTGTTTTGGGTTCTGTTTCGTTCTCAACTCGGATGCTGTTTGACTGCATTTTTGTTTGCTGGGTCTGGGCGTGTCGTAAAGGGTCAGTTGGCTAATCAAATTGTGGGCCCGAAGCGCTAAGCGTGAGATTAACAACGTCGTGTCGAGTCTCTGCGCACAGCTGCATACCCACGCCTTGGCCCCCGTGGCCCCAATGTGGGTCATGCATAATGTATTTTATTTCGTTTTTCCGAATAATGAAGAAAAGGTTTACAAACATTTTTTTCCTCTTTTTTTTAACAACTCTCAGAACTCATGTAACTTATCAAGAATTTAAGCGAATGGGGTCAGAGAAGCTTTACGTTTTACGCGTTATAAATCATTTATTCACAGAGAGTGGGAAGGAAAGCTTTTGTAATTTTCTGAGATTCGAGTTACAAAATTCTTTTGGAAGATCTGTTGAGGTTTATTTTGGTTGCTGTGGTTCCTACACATCTTCCTATATATTTTTTTTTTCCTTACACATCTTCCTATTGAAAAGTTCGTGCCCAGTTTTGTTTTTGTTTCTATGATTCCCTTAACTATTTCTCTTATTTCCGTTCGTCTCGAAATTTAAACCTCTTCGTTGCTGCCTTTCTCGCCTAGTTTGCTTTACAGCTTTTATCGACAGACAGGTTTATTTGGGGAAACTCCGTCATGAATCATAATACGAATAACGAGCGCATTCACACGTTTCGCATTGCAGAAAAATCTCCAATGAACACACAACGTGAACTACCAAAAAATAAAATCTCTCGATAAAGTCACGCATTAAAAGAGATCAACAACAACAGTACAATGACTGGAAAAAGTGATATCATGAGTTGTGACAACAATAAGGTCCGCAAGCTGAAAGCCCCCTTGTGGTATAGACCAAACCGGAAGGGTTCATTCAACCAATAAGCCGGACAAGATACGCGATAAACACGAGTCACGAAACAGGTTTCCAAGAGAGGAAAATCAAAATGCCACGCATACGAGTATATAGTGCAAGTGCAGGGGTACGTGGAGATATATATGTACATAAGATATATACACATATATATCATATGTTCATATACCTACATTGAGCTACCGGCGATAAAACTATCGTTGTTGACTCAATCAATTCATATGTTTTCTTAATATTTACTCGCTACGTTAATTTAACTGCTACTTCCCGATATATATGCTATATGCATGATATATCTATATGTATGTATAAACACAGTGGGGAGTTGAGCTAACAACAAATCAAATATAATTCAATCAATCACAACGGAATCAAATAAACCTGTAATATCGAGATAGGCAATAATGGGAAGCGTGACAAGAGGAAACAATAATAAACCCGATGCGGTTTCCCATTGGCTCTAAAATATAATTTTAATCGATGAAAGAGAACATGTTGTGGTTTCAACTCGATTGCACTCGCTATACAGCAACAATATTCCAGTTTTAACTCACTTTAAATAGCGCTTTAATGACCTTCGAACTCTTTGCAGACTCTCTTTCTTTCTAGACTCTCAACCAGACATTTGCAGTAATTAATTTATTACATCACAGACCAGATGTATATCGTGCTTAGTATATAAATCATTTGTCTCGCTGATCTATAACACTTGACCATCATGTGACATAATGAAATAATGAACAATTGTAAATTAGCGTGCCACAAAATGTCAATTTGTGAGGCAGCATTAAACAATTAACCCCCGAGGCGGCGCTTGACGCACATATCGATGGATGTAGACGCATATATAGAAATATATAAAATGTAATTATAAAATATTGTTCTGTAATGTTTTACAAAAATGAGGCATGTTCAACTTTTAACGTCAACCCATTTTGCAGCTTCCAGGGTATGTCATATTCCGTCATGCTATTGCATAACACGCAGCAATCAGCTTGGCGACCACTAAAGGCCTGGCTGAATTCTCTAATTAATTTTGTTGCCCCCAAAAGGCCAACGACACTTGTTGCACACATGCCCGATTACAAACGCCCCCGTCCTCGCCGCCTCCTCCTAGTTCGTGCCCCCCCCCCAGCACAATTGGCCACTGACCAGAACTGCCTACGTCCCGCTCTGGTCAGTCCAACTAAAGAGCGTATGATGACGATGTTCATCTCAGCGCCGATGCGGTTGCTTAGCCACCAGAGCAGGTGACGAATACATTGGGGTTTTTACGCTTGAGAGAGAATATATGTATAGTTGGGGACTTTCATATAGAGATTGATGAAGCTATAACTAATATTGTTAAACAACAAATAGAATAATTTTTTATAAAAACTTACGAAAAAAGTTAGGGAACTTTACAAAAAACAATACCAACTCTATAAGTAATTAACTCAATAAACTCTATTCAAGTTAAAGCCCTAAGCTCTTCAAGTAATGCTCAAAGATGATGTCGAAGAAGGTCTACGGTTGAGCCTGACTTTGATAAGGAATTAAGTTTTGAAGAAGATCCTAGTTTAAATCTACCATAAGCTTAGGTTGCATAGACAGAAAAGATTTAAAACTGAAAAAATTTTCTATTCAAGTTAAGGTCCTAAGCCTCTCAGCCCATACTCATAGAAGATGTCAAAGGGTGTCTAAGTTTAAATCTTACAGAGGTTTGTATTGTAGTTGTTTAGATTCCAATAATTTCAGGAAATTCCCAGACTATGTCGAAGAAGTTCTACCTTAGAAGCTGACTTAGGCTTAGTTGACATATACAAATTTCAAATTCTATCCAACCCGAGAACCTTCTTTGTATAAGATGCTAAGCCCTTCAGGTAACTGCCTTAAAGTTTCCTTTATATTCCAAAAATCTACCTACTCATCTTGCAGCTCAACCCACCATCGATAACTGTTCAATCTGCTTTCATTCGTAATCCCCTCGACTTAAGCGAATCCTTATCTAGGCAAATTCAATCCAAGACGAGGAAAATGTGTCACAAAGGATGTTCCGCTTGCATTGCCTCACGTTGCATTCACGAGTTCACACGCTTTGCCCCGAAGAGAAACGATGAGAATGAGAGAATAAAAGGATATTCGTTTTATGGCTTCCTTTTTTGTTGCTTCGTCTGCCTTTACTTCTGCTTCGGCTCTACGAAGTGCGTACTTAATATGCAATTATAATTATGCCGCCCTGCCCGCTCTGTCTGCTGCCCTGCAGTTGATGTTGATCAACCACCGCGTCCTCCCGTCGTCCTTTTTGATGCGACGACTGGAAGCCCGAAGCCCTGCATAAAAGAGGGAGGGTTGCCCATGTTGTAGTGCTGGAATTTATAATTTTTTTATGCTTGTTCGTGGGAATTTTTGTTAAAAAAAAGGAAGAATAGAAATATGTCTGCGACAGCTTAGGCGGATGTTTAGCAAAGTCATTAGGCGGCCTAGACTCCCCCAACTAATGGTGACAACAATTAGTGTTGATAAGAAAAAGAAATCCCACTAAACGACTACAGGGTATGCCTAATTGAAATGCTAATTGATTTATCTACTAATTTTATTTATTTATTATAGAAATACTTGAGAAAAAATCAAGAATCTCTCTCGATATTCTCACAACATTTGAAGGTTCTTCAAACAGCACCTTGTTGCCTCTGCCTTGTACTCTCTGCGCAGCTCTTCGCACATAAAGGGTAGATTCTTTTGCAAAAATTCTTGCACTCCGTGGGATTTGCAGAGATGAAGATGAATAGAATAGAGGTATTTACCTCTGCATAGACACAAATTCACACGCCGGCACTAAAACGCACCCTTAACTAACTCAATAGAACCGAACGAAACTCGAGGGGGTAGCGAGAGGTAGCGGGTACCGGGCAGGGGTCGAAATTCCTATGCAGCACCCAGTCCAGTTGCAGTGCCTGCATTGCAGTAGTACCCCTCCCCTTCCACTCTCCTTCCCTCTCCTGCTCGCTCGAGGTGCGTAATTATTAGCTGTCAATTGGGCGTTGATCCGCCCTGCATGGAGCAGTAGTACCTGGACCCATATTGTACCTGGTGCTCTATGGGAACTGAGGCTGAGCACGCGAGCTGTGTGTGAAAATTGGAAGCTGCATCTGCAGTCGCATTGCATGCAATGTTTCTAGAGAGAGAGAGACAAACTCTCAATGACAAACATGAAAACATTTCTCAGGCTTGTAGAGAATAAAGAAATATCTTCTATATCTCTAACTACCTAGACCCACAAGCCAAGGCAGCTGAGTTCTAAAGTGTCTCCATATCTTTAAAGCATTGTGATTCCCTTCTTCTTGGACTGACTTTGACTTTAACATGCACCAGAAAAAAACAATCTTACCTCTGGCGTCTTCTTCCCATTTCCCTCGACATCCTTTAACAAAACAAATAAGAAAACAGCCAAGAAAAGAAGTAAAAAAGAGAAAAAACATGCACCACTCGAGAGAGAAGCAAACGGAAGTTAAAGAAGAAGACGACGCTGAAAGGCAAAGGCAAACGGCATGTAAAACTCTCGTATATCCATATAATCATACTCTTGGGTAATTTCTTAAGTACGTGTGTGCTGAGCATGTCCTGACTGCACACACACCAACACACACACATATACGAACATATGTATACAGATAACACTCGCTGCATACCAAACAAAGGCATAAAAGTGCTCTAGTTGTGTCTGATAGAGCGAGAGTTACTCTGTAAAGCGAAAATATAATAAAAATATTTTCTTTGATTTTTAATTATTCAAGTTATAACAAGCTTTTGGTTAATTATAATATATGTCTATATATTGTAAACTTTTTATCAATCTATATATCAAATTTAAGAAATCTAGCAGCTATAATAACTGAGTTCAATGAGTTGAAATGCAGCAAAATAACCTACGACGCGTTTGACATATTCTAAAATCGTCCATTATCTCTTTAGAAATATTCTCAGCAAATTTCAGATATTTTGCACCAATAATAACCGAGTTCAATGAGTTATATTGAAGAAAATAGGGATAGTATTCGTTCGAACTATACTTAAATTGTAAAATCTCGCATTAGAAGACGTCTGAGAAATTTTCAGATATCTAGTACCAATAATAACCGAGTTCAGTGAGTTATATAAGTTATTATAAGAAAGTAAGGATATGAGCCGCTTGAAATATTCTTAAATCGTTCAATATCTCTTTAGAAATCTTTCCAGCAAATTTCACATATCTAGCACCAATAACAATCGAGTTCAGTGAGTTATATTGAAGAAAATAAGGATACGATTCGTTTGAACTAAATTAAAATTTTAAAATCTCTCATATGAAATCTTCTCAGCAAATTTCGTTTATCTGACATCAATATCAAGTTCAATAAGGTTTAAAAAGGTTTATTATACATGGAAAATACTTATATACCTTTTTTGTACGATCTCCAACTGTACAGGGTATAAAGCAAACAAAAACAAAACATTCGGCAGCCATTGGCATTGATCGCAGCTGCCACAGCTCCAGATCCTGTTGCCGAACAGGGCACGCTCCACTCATAATATGCCGCTGACATATGTTTTTCTCCGCTGCACGTGGATGAGATGTAGTAGGCGGTGCTGAAGAAGAGCAACAAAGGGATGAAAGAAGAAGACGAAAGAGGAGAGAGCAACTCTCAGACTCTCTTAGATCTACTCAACCACATGTCGTGCGTGCTTCATTTGATTTGCCTTTGGCACGTTGTGT
Source organism: Zaprionus africanus (assembly GCA_018151435.1). Lineage (NCBI taxonomy): Eukaryota > Metazoa > Arthropoda > Insecta > Diptera > Drosophilidae > Zaprionus > Zaprionus africanus. The sequence goes on along the minus strand of JAECXB010002306.1, from coordinate 1,371,464 downwards.
TTTTCTGTGTGTTTTCAGGTAGTCTGGAAAACGGGAACCTCGTTTCGATTTTGTCTGGTGCCATTTGCAAGTTCCTCTGCAGGATGTCAGGCAGCTGTGTCCTGCATCTGCCTTTAAGATTCCTACTCTACAATTAAAGTAACTCTTGTCTGTGCATTTGCATTCCAAGCAGAGATATGATATAATCCCCAACCTGTGCTTGCAGACAAGTTCTTTTTATCCAACACTGACTGCATAATTTATTCATAATCTCAATGAAATCAGTCAGAAACCACTCAGACATGTTTAGAAATTCATAACGCACATTCCCCGGCGTTTGTCAGTCAATGTAAATATTGACTATATTATTAGTATGCCTATTCTTTGGTTCCGCATGAAACGACGACGCATACAATTCCCCGGAATCGATAAATGCCGATAATCATATGCAAAAGAATTTCGAAAGTCCCCAAAGCAAACAGAAAATACAAGAAAACTTTACTAGACTTTACGTAACTTTCTTTAAAAAGATAACTAAAGAATTGAAATTAATATTCCAGACAGTATTCAAGTTGGTTAACCTGACGATGAGGTATTATGTGAAAAACAGTAAAATATTACGAGTTTTATTGCCAAGGAAAAATACCTAATACTTGAGATATACATATATAGATAGGTTTGAATTTAATAAATGAAGAGCTAAATATACGTAAAGTATAAGCTATATACAAAAAGAGTCCAAAGAAGAACTGAAATAATAGAATCGAGATATAGAAATGCATTATCATCTATACGTAACATAATAAAATCTACGTTACGATAGTTTTATAATAGTTTTTTCCATTAATCGATAGTATATCTAGTAATTTCTTTTCTTCAATTCTTTCCAGAACCTCTTAAAATTTGTTCCAATTAACTTCATATGCAGTTTCTTTCTAGAAATGCAATTTTATCTATACTTAATGAAACAAAATGTACTTTACGATAGTTTTATAACAGGTTTCCATTAATCGATAGTAAATAAAGTTTATAGTGCATCTCTAGTAATTTCTTTGCTTCCATTCTCTCCAAAGCCTCTTAAAATCTGCCTTACTTTAATTCTTCTGGAGTTTCTTTTACCGACCTACAACAAACTTGCTGAGTTTGTAAAATTTTTCGAACACACACTTAAGAGAACTATGAAACGAAACGATATATAGAGCGTATAAAGCATGTAAGCAAAGTTATCCACGTATTACGTATGCATATATACACAGTATATATATGCACACGAGTACTTTGCGCTGACAGGGGCAAACAGAGTTGTCGTCCAGCTTTATCTGGGGCTACATCAAACAGAATCTACTTTTGGCTTCTTATAAACAACAACATTTTGTTTTCGTTGTTACTCGTTCTCTCTGATAAGTTGTCGGACAGTGACAAACAACAGTAGCAAGACGAAGAAGAAGCAGCAGTGTCCCAGCTGACAGTGAGACAAATAAATTCAGTTATATAATGCACACAGATATTTCCAGTTTATTAGATAAATGTAGATTTACATATTCTATGTAAATTGTCAATGGGATTTTGTGGAACTCTCCCGGCACAGAGAGTTTTATGTATGCAATGCGATTTTTCATCGTCAACGAAGCTTGACAATTTCCACTGTCCCGTTCTCTGCTCTGATTGTCATTGTTATGCAGGGAGTGGGGGGAGGTGAGGTTAACGGTTGCTTTTCGCGTTCAAATCAATTTGGTTGTGCGCGAAAGTGTGACAAAAGTTTAAGCTTGTTTATTTGTATTTTTTTCCATCTCTTTCTCGTTTGTAATTCGATTGCGAGCTAACAATTTGTTTACTCGGCTCAAACAAACTGGCAAACGGAAAACAGCTAACAGCTGTTGCCATTATAAAGCCAGGCCCGGCGCCTAAAAATATGCTAGGCAATTTGCCTGCGAGGGGGGTACGAGAAACTAATCGATATTGCGCCGCGTTGCTGATAAACAAAACCAAAAAATAAATAAAAAAAAAAATAAAACACGGAAAGAAGCCCCACACAGACCGCAGTGCGACAGTTGACAGGTGTATTACACTGTGCTACAAGAACTAGGGGAAAGAGAGAGGTAGAGAGAGAGAGAAAAGTGAGAGTGATCAATTGCAGCTACTGTTGCAGTTAATTCAATCAATCGGTTGCGCCGAATTGATGCAATTAACTTAAATTCGATAAATTTGTATCAATTTTATCGTTTAGCCAACAAATTTCAATCACAACAGGAAAAATGAACTGCGATCCAATATGAGTTTGTTTTAACTGGAATATTTCGAATTTTACCTACGTAAGAAATTATATAGAGAGTGAAAAGACAAATCAATTCATTTATTGTTACTCAATTCTATAAAGATTCTCCTAGAACTTTCATTTTATTATTTTAAATTCCTAGGCATAGCTATAAAATATATATTCATTCTCTGGTAAGGGAAATTAGTTTATTTATTAGTAAAGTAATTTATAAAATAACCAATTTCACTTTCTGTTGTTTTAAATTCTATAAAATATTCATTAATTCTTTTTATAAACTTAAACTCTTAACTATACCAACTAAAAGTTCTTCCTCACCAAGTGAGTAAACTGTCCTAGAACTTGCGCGTGCTTCTACTTATCCCTTTGACATTTACATTCAAGGACATACTCAAAGCTAGAGAAGAACATGGTTGAAAGTGGCTTAGGTTGTTTTTGAGTGGGGTTTGCTTATAACAATGTCAATATTACTGCTGCAAAAAAAGGTCAAAGTTAAGGACGAAATATAAAACTAAACGAAAGGAATCTAATGACAAATAAGCAGCCAATTCCTAATGGAATCTGGCTTGTTTATGGCCATTATTATGCAATTTATGGCAAGTTTTCTTCCCTCTCTCTCTCACTGAAAGGTTTATGAACTCAGATTGCATTAGGAAGCACACGGAGAGAGGAAGAGAGAAGCTCGATTAAAATGCGCTTAGTAATCACAGCGCACATTAAAGAATCAACTTAATGGCAAAACGTTTACATACACAATTAGCCAAGTTTAATTTCCTGGCACCGACCGAGGATGCACAAGGCGCTAGACCAAGTGCAAGTCCGACTCCGACTCTGACTCGGACTGCCACTGCGACTGCGACTGAGAGTCGCCAGTGCCAGCGAGACATCAACATATCAGGCAAGTTAATGAGTTGCCCAAGCGCAAAACGACATTGCACTTGTCAGGGAAGAATAAAAAGCTGAGAAAAAAGCCAGGAAGGATCGACTAAGAAATACACTGTAAAACATATTGAGTCTTACTTATGTTCTTAATTCGATAAATTGCCAAAATGATGATACTTTAAAACGTTATCGATATTTTTTTCTAATTTGCTTAACTTAATTTAAATGAAAGCAGGTTAAATAGACATTGAAAACTCTAAAACTTGGATAGTGAAGGGATAACTATATATGTTATCGATATCTTTGGTAATCCGATAAATTAAGGATTGAACTATTCGCTTACAACTTGATTAGTGAGCTATTTAAAGGTATTTTAGCTTTTCTCAGCAACTCATAGATGTATCGATGTACTGTAACTCGATAAGTAATCGATATCTTTGGCGAAGAGATAACTTTAGGCAATCATTTGCTAACAAGTTGATTAGTGGACTGTTTGAAATTAGTCTGGCGTTTCTCAACAACCAAATAAGTTATCGATAACACTAATTCGCTTTAAGATATCGATAACTCAGTAATTTTTTTAAATGTACCTTTATTGTGATTAAAACCCTTCTCTAATTACTTAGCTATTGGGCTTTTCAAGTAATTTAAGCCTTTTTCCACGACCAATTAAAATATCGATTACACTAATTCAATTTAATCTAACGATAACTCAGTAACTTGATAACTCTACTTTTAATGCGATTCTAACCCTTCTCAAACAACTTAATTAGTGAGCTCTTCAAAGTTATTTAAACTTTTCTCAAGTTATCGATTCACCCCAATTCGATTTTATGTGTGTGTGTCATAAAAACAAACCATTTTCAGCTGATCAAATCGAGTTTCTGGCACGTAATAAAAGGAAAAGAGTATATAAAATACACAGTAGGAAATTACAACATGGCCCAGACAACGATGACGACGATGGCGACGGCGACGAGGAAGCCAGCCTGACTTGTTCTTTGCCCAGCTTGGACAAGACAACATTTATCGTTAGCGTCATCGTCATAGTCGTCGTCGTCGTCATAACCTGCAGCATGATGATGAACAACATCATCATCATCGTGACCGTCATCCTCTGTTGTTAATCAACTGCATAAAAATAGAAAGGAAATTCCATGAAATTAAAGTTGTTGTTGTATGTATGCAGCAGCAGCAGCAACAATAACAATAACTAGCCGCGTACAAGCCAAGTCCAAGCGGCGTTCAAGCCAAGTCCAAGTCCAAGCCGCGTCGTCGTTGTTTGTTGAACTTGTGCAGCGAAAGCCAAAAAGCAGCTGAAGTTGGAGTCAAACTCGGCGCTGCCTGGAGCATTCTCCTGGACTCAGAGAGTTGGAGTCCCAAGAATGCAGTTTGGCATAATCGAAAGGCAAGTGAGAAAAGTGGCGAGAGGCAAAAAACAACAACAACAACAGCAAAACAAGAGGCAAACTGAAAACTGGTTTCCAATGCGGCGCAAACAGTTTTGTTTTTGTTGCTGCTATTGGCTGCTTTTGTTCTTACTTTTTGCCATGGCTTGTTACCAGTTTAACTGCGACTTTGGCTTGGAATTCAGCCTGTGTGAGTCGTTGGTATTTGTTTTTAGCTTTTTTTTTCTGCGAGTTTGCCACATTCCCGCAGCAGCCGCAGTTGCAACTTGGCAGCCTTTTTGGCTTGAAACCTGCTGAGATTTGAGCGCACCGCAAGACAGTTAATAGTAGCTTGGGTTTTCTGGGTATTTCAGATTAAAGTTTGTATAAATTTTATAAACAAAACTTGCACTACTTTTAGATACTCCTTCTTTAGTGAAATTTGAAAATTTGCATATTAGAAATCAAGGGAAAATGTAGAAAATTTCGCTAAGCCGCTGAGAACGCGGTCTCAATTTCATTGTTTTGAATACGCCTACTCTATTGCAGTCTCTTTCTTTTTCTCCCTGCCTGTCTCTCTAGTTTGCTCTCTCCTTCTTCCTCTCTCTTTATCCCCCCCATTCACATCACTAATTATACCATAATTAATATACTCATAGACATTCGAAACTTATATTGTTATTATCATTATTTGGTTCAAGGCACAAACCTATTGAAATGAAATCAGCTGACGCTACCCTAAAACAATCGATGGGTTGAGCATATACGAATTTATTTGCGATTTGCATAAACTTTAATAGATGTTATTCAGTTACAAATTGTTTATTTGTTCGAGGTCCAGTGAAAAACAATAACAAAAGGCAGCTTTAGTCACAAATACAAAGCAGTGAATCATCTTTATATATATCTAAACGAACGTGCTGCGTGAGAGAGATGGGTAGAGATAGATATACATATATACATATATTTGCTATATAAGTGTTACTTGAAAAAAAAAAAACAGTTTGCTGATTGCAAAGGCTTTTGTTGTTTTATGTGCGATAATTACCATGTTCAAGTACAACAAATTGGGTTTCGTTAATTTACGATTTAAACTTTTAATGGGTATGTTCAGGTATTCTCCATTAACTGGAAATAACAAGATACATACATAGAAGTAGAATAAATGTTTGATTACTGTTTGAAAACATGCAACCATAAAGTTCCCTTAGTTTGAAAACCTAATTGATCTTAGCTGCTCATCAACCTGAAAGAAAACCCCCATGTTCTTTTTTCATTCTTTCTTTTCTTTTTGATCCAACTCCCACTGAATATTTAAATTACATTAATTCAAGTCTTCACACACACACCTCAATCCGAACTAAACCATGTCAATGATAGCAATAAATTGTTATCGGCTGGCACAGCTGTCAGCTGTATGGCTCAACGTAGAATGTAGCAGAAGAAAAAGCACCAGAAGAAACACAACTAGAAGCCATATCTACGTAATACTTCAGTTAACATAAGTAAGAGTACATAAGTAAGAGTACAATGCTTAGGTGTGTCAAAGAAACGCTTATCTGGCTTTCTTTTGTTTCTTCCTGCTTCTTTTTAAAGTAAACTTTACTCTCTTTACCCACTTTAGTCTACCGCAATTTCTTTTTTTTTGCATATCAGAAACGTCAGAAAACCGCTAAAAATGTTATAAAAAAATAAAAAAACAATCGTATATAACCAATTGAGGTGTTGTATACGAAAGTCAAGCCATAAAACCTGTACACAACAACAGTAACAACAACAACGAAAGTGGCTCAAGAATCCAAGAATTGTATGCAAATTTTGGGATTTTGTATAAACAAAAACTCGTTTTCACATTGGAGTCTCTCATCGGGTCTCAACGAGTCATCGACAATAATGTAACTTGAATATTTGTAGGTGTTGTTGCTGTTGTTGTTGTTGTCGAAGTCGTATGACATTTTGGTAAGACATACCGTTTAAATATCGTAATGCTCTCGTCGTCGTCGTCGTTGCAGTTAAATCCAAAAATAAAACTTCAAACTTTTGGCACTCTCAACTGATTTTTTGTTTAGGCCAACCCCAAAACCGGTTCGCGGGGCCTTATATAACTAATATATATAGATTTGTGTTAACGTATATCTTTATACAATACGTATAGGGTATATGTTACTATATATATATTTTCTATATCTTGCGATTTATTGACTATTTCACTTGATAAACTTCGCGAACGCGTTACACGATCTTCACCTGCAACCAGCACGAGTTAGGTAACCCCCCTGAGTAAATGGTGTTGTATGTAATGGAAGAAGAACGTTACGCGGACATTTGGAATACTACACGGTGCAGCACCCAATGGATGGTGGAACGGTCCAACTGTCGGAACTGTCTGTCGGGTCAGCGGGCGACGCGCGTTATCCGGAGAGGTTTGCACGAATCGACGGCTCAAATTGCTCTACTGTACTGTCGACTCTCGACTGTTTCCAAACTCAATTGCCAAGCGCAGCAGCACCGCCAGAAGAGAGCAAGAGCGCAAGAGCATGCAAGAGAAGAGAGAGAGAGAGTGGCAGAACAGAAGAGAGCGTGGCAGCAGCTGTTGAGCGCTCTCTCTTCGTCTGCGTGTGCGCCTGTGTGCGTGGATTTGCTCATTGTCCCATTGTATTATTTACTACCAACAAACAGCTATGCCAGTTACCTCGTAGAGTGAGCGTGAGAGGGCGAGCGAAAGAGAGCGAAGCAGAGACGGCGACACCGATAAAATTGCGACGCGTTTTATGCAGCTTGTAGATTTTCGTGTGGAGTCACTGGGCTAACGTGCTGTCGGCCAGGTAGGTAAGAGGAAGGCGCTACGATCAGTTACGGTGGTGGGAATATGGAAACTATATAGTAAATAGGCATTATATGTACATGTGAAACTATATAATATTGTTCTAGTATACTTTAGTATATATTCTTTAACTCGATCACTTCGAAATTGCAATGATGATCCCTATGATGACACTATATAATTAATAAGCATTATATATTCTCAAACTCTAGCGATCACTTTGAAATTGCAATCACATTTATTTAAAATTTATTGAATTATTCGCAATCAATTTTGAAACTCATTAAATTACTTTAAAAATTTATAAATAATTTTAAATTAGGAACAAAAAATGACTTTCTTAATTTCAGTTCGTAATTCTTTTAGGTTAGAAGAAAAGAATATAGTTAACTTGATTTCGGTTTCAGATTTTGAAATACTTCTTAATTTTTTAAATGATTAATATAATTAATTACTTTATAGATTTTTCAATGCTACCAAAAGACTCTACAAAGAAATGTTTAAAATCGTTTCTTTATTTAGATAAAAAATCTACGAAAAAAATATTTTATAACCTTTCTTAATAAATTTAATCAAATTCATTACCATTTCGAGCTTAAAGCTTTTAATAAGAGTAAAATAAGAATTCACACTGAAAGAATTGAAAAATGTTCCAAGTGAATAGTATAAGAAAATACTTAAATAGATATTAATTAATCAAATTCTTAAAATTAATAAGAATTTTATTGAGCTACAATCTATGTGATAAATACTTCTCTTCATCCCAATAACATTTTTTACAATACCCACTGTAAATAGTGTAGGGTATTTGAAACCAGTTGTTTGGATCTGCAGCTGCCAGTCTTACATACACAGATATAACCACAAAAGTACACACACAGATGTACACACACGGGTCTGGGTCTTAGGCTTATGACGCAGACTGGAAGCAATTGCTGACCTAAGAGAAACATACAAATCTAAGAGAAATTAAAAGAGAGTTCACTCCCTGCTAGATACGAGTATTGTTAACTGATAGTTAATCGAAATAGTTATACAATGTCAGTTGTTGGTAGAGACTGATTAATTGGAACCCAACTCAATCAATAATTGAACTTATCGACGATGTGCACCATTGTTTAAAATAACCCAACCTAAATTTCGTGACAACAATGCGAAATGATCGATCGGATCGTTCCAGCAATAAGCAATAAGACAAGGTCGTTGCAAGCCAAAAGAGAGAGAGCTGACACTGAAGAGAAACAGAGAGAGTCTTAGCTGTAACTGAAGAGAAGAGCGACCGAGAGTCAGAAAGGTCGAAACCGACTCACAGAGAGAGAGAAATGCGATTCTTTGGAACGTGCGAAAAATTGCAATGCAGCGTTTTAAAGATACCTATAGATATAGATACAGATACATGCGCAGACATGTCTGTGTGACTGTGTGCTTGGAGATAGCTCAGGTACCTCTGCTCTAGACGCACAGGTAAAAAGGTAGCAATGCGAACCGCCAAAGCAAAACGATGCTCCGATTGTTGATTAGAAAACATCGACCATAAAAACTTTAATACCAAGAATCTGAGCTACCCAGTTGGGCCAACGCACCCACAGACCCCTCCTCCCTCCCATCGACCTCACCCCACGTTTCTATAATTATCAGCTAAACCGTTAGACAAATACCAGTACCGGCACCCAGCCAGGTTAATTTCAACGTAAAATGTAAAAGCCAGTAAAATGCAAACGTGCTAACCAAAGTATAATTGCATTGGGCACACAGACACCCATAGACAGTCGTTTAGATACACTCCCACTTACCTCCTAGTTTATCCCCACACTGCCCCATCGCCATCGCTTGAACACAAAAGATAAGCTCCACTGACAACGCAGCACAAATGGCAAATCGTCAACGACTGTGACTGCGACTGAGACTGAGGAGGATTGGTTTGGAGATTGCGACTGGTCTGGGCTGGGCTTGGCTGCCCATGGAACGGACACCAGCTGAGAAATCAATGTCGGCAGCCCCGGCTAGACAAAAGCCACATGTTGAACTAATCAGAAATTCAATCAAAACCCGCGCGCCATCAGATGCGGCAGAAACGAACAATTTTAATGAAAACATACATACAAAAAGTATTTAGCACTCTGTCTGTAATCGAACAGTCCCACAGAGTTATTAATTTCGTTAGAGGCAAATCGATTGTATACCCGATAACTACTAAGCCTACAGAGTGTACTGAAGCTGAAGGTGAGTTTAATGTGTCAATTAACGCATTAATTCATTATTAATTATCGTGTGGATATAAAAAAATCATCCACACATAATGAACATCTTAACCTGAATTTCATGTGATAATTCCAATCGTTTCTTTGTTTCTTATATCTTATTAATATCCGATTTATATTAAAGAACTGCATTAAATATATATTTTTTTTTTCGTTTTTCCAAAGAAGATTTAAGCTTTTTGAGTTTCCATCAATTTTAAAGGTTAAATTTTCACGAATATTAATATTTTGCTCCATTTTTTCAGAATATTCATTTTTAATCCATTTATCCAACGAAGGCAGCTTAAATTCTCGTTATTCAGCACGTAGATAATAGTATTTTATATGTTCATTCATTATTTTTATATGATTATTTTCCATTTATATAATTAAGTTTTGTTTATATTTCAAATTTTATATTTTAATCTGTACAAGAATTGAAGTCAAGATTCTCGTTATTTCATAAGTAGATTAAAGCACATAGAGCTTTCATACATTATTAAGCTTCTCACATCCATAATTCCAATCATAAATTATTATTTACGAAATTATCTCTTAATTTCTCATATTTGTCTGCTTTTTTTACCATTTTTATCCAACGTTGCAAGGTTCCCTTGATCTTTCTTTTGTTTATTGTTTGTTTTGTTTTTTTTTCATGCTGCCACTTGTTTCTCTCTGTAAAAATAAATTATGCAAGCGTTTGTTGACTTACCTAAAGCGCCTAAAACCTGAGCGTTGACTTCTGAAAAGAGAGAGAGAGAGAAAAAATTAATTTGGTCGAAAAAGTCAGTTAAAGAATTTAAAATTTCGAAACTTTAAGCTGGCAACGCTGGCATGTTGAATTTGCTCTTAACTCGGAACTTAAGAGCTTTTGCACTTGAGCAACGTCACGGACGGCGCTTGAACTGCGACAATTGTGAGCATAGAGAGAAAGAGACAGACAACAACAGCAGTATAGGCAAAAAGTTCTCACAGTCATTAGGGTCATGTCGCATGGCGGGTCTCGTGTTCACAATTTGTTTGCCATAACTCGTAACTCGCCCAAGATTTACGAGGCAGCAACCTCACATCGCATCTCGAGTGCCGCTTGAGACGCCGGCTGAGGAGCTTCGGCTTGAGCTTGAGTGGCAGCAAAAGCTCTGCAAGTGCGCTCAGGTGATTCGTTAGAGCTTTTGATTCAGGTTTAAGCTCGAGGTTGAATGAACTTTCAACTTGAAGGTTAATAACAATTAAAACAAAATATGCGTAGCTATAAAATTTCGATTCACATTTGCCTTAAATTTGATAAATGATGTGTGAATTAAAAATTAATTAATAAAATGAAATTAATTATAAATATTAATGGATGATTATAAATTTAAATAGGAATTACAGTAAAAGGTTAAATGTAAATCAAAAATCATTTTAATAAGCATAATATGTATAAATCCGTCATTATACAAATTTTTATATTTCTAATCTTGGTTCATTATGGCATTATATAAATATATCCCTACTTATATGTCACATATCTCTCTATGCACTTACACTTAATCCAAAACCAAATATTGTCCCATAAAAACCTTCTCTCCCTCCACTCATCATTTTTTATAGGGGTGTCTCTCAACTTGCACTAGTTCACATTTCACACCCCACACCCCTTACGCCCCGAGAACCAATTAGCTAAGGGTTGCACAGCAGCAGCACCTCCCCCCGGATTATATTCGCAAGCGAATAAAAAACTTTAGAGGGCGAGTGAAATTTTCAAGTGCCTGCGCCTGGCTCAAATACAATTAAAAACCATTTAACCAGCTTAATAGACGAAAGATTGCTCGAGAGGACAAAAAAAAAAAAAAAGAAAATATAAACCAATGATTACTTCCATGGCGGCAAGGCCGGCATTATCAGATATTCAATTAGAAGCAGGGAGGCGCTATCGGGCGTGAGAACCAGCAGGCAGTGTAATTTGATTTATTTTGAGTCCTGCAAACGAAGGCAATTGGGACTACCGCACAGAAGCGAACAAATCAAAATTATTCAAAATTTGCTTTTAAGAAAGTCTCAGACTCTTTATAAAAAACTTTGACCTTTTTTTTATTGACAAACAACATTAAAACATCACCTTAGGCAACTGAAATTCGTTTTATCATTAGCGAAAATTGTTAGGGCTGTAATTATCCATTGATTTGCGATCAATTTTTACAGCAATCAATTTTGACACAAAATAAATTGACCAAATGTGAACTTTCACCAATAATAAGCAAAGTGTGGGAAAGTAGAAAGGTCTGAAGTTTGTTGTCAAGACTTATGCGGGATTATGTAAAATGGCATAAAAATTTTGTAATTTATTTACCTTTCAAAGTTGAAAGTGTTTCGTATGGGCAAACTTTCTTATTAGAACCAAATTAATTGGTTCTTTTGTATTGCATACCTTTAGGCTGAGTTAACAAATTTTAATCCTAGCGTTCCTTAACAGGAGGTCAGCTTTATAATATTTTTCCATTATCTTTCTGTACATGAAAGTTCATATTATATACATAACTAGGTCTATAAGACTCCAGAGATATCTAAAGAGACACATTAGAGACATAAAGTTTTGAATACTCGCAAAGTTATCAGTTTATTGCAACTCTGTATGTTTATAGGAACTTAAATAAGGTCTTTAGTATGGTTTCTTCAGTGTTACGATGCTTAGATATTCCCATTATCACTGTGATAAACATTTTACAGCACAATTTACTCTCGAGCATCGTCAATTTCAGGTCCATGTCGCGGCCACGAGTAAAATGCGTAATGCAATTTCATTTTACTGCACTTCTTCATCAACTCTACAACCCTCCTGCCCCCACTGGTCCCCTTGTACCTCCTCCTTGGTTCAGTTGTCGTGTAGTGCTCTTAGTCAGGGGCCTCTTTCAGTGCGCTTGCTCTACTGTAGCTGAGGAGAGAAGCTGCTGCTGATGCTGCTGTGGCCACTTCAATGCAGAGTCATGTGCCTGCAATTTGAAATGATGCCTCGCCGTTGCCGTCGCCCACCTCCTTCGAGACAGAGCAAATGAAACGTGCCCCAACGCAGCTGCGTTGTGTGTGTGGGTTGTGATGCTAAAATTGCATTAATGCAACTTCATTTTTTCTCTTCTATTTTTTCTTTTTTTGCTTTACTCTTCGCCAATTCTTCCCCTCCAACTGGCGCACAATAAATGTGCCAGGCAAATGTCAAATGCTGTGCACAACATCTGTGTATTTTACGACTGCCAACACACACACACGCACACACCACGTGCTGCACATTATGCTGCGTATCTGTGTGTGTGTGTGTGTTTTAGAGAAGTGAGTAAGTCTTGCTTAATGCTGCAGATGATCTCCTTTTATTGACTTGGCAATACACTGAAAATTTACTTGAATTTTTTTTTTCAATATATTTCTATTGATAGTCAAGATACTATCGTTGATTCATCTGTATAAACTGTATCGATATAATATCGACAGCATCGATCGATAGTATAAACGATTTAAGGTATATTAATTTTTTTCACATTATCGATTGTCATTATAGATCGATATAGTATCGAATAGGGTAAACTCACTATTACATAAAAATAAATAAATAATTAATTGATGGCTTCAGGGGTAACTATCGATATATTATGTATAAACATTATCAATATGAATAGAATAACAGATTTGAATAAAAATAAATATCGATGAACTATCGATAAGCATCTTCATTCCATTCATAGGGAACTATACTGACGTTAACTACCTTATTTGACCCAATTCATATGCTAAATCATTTGCCAAAATGTACATTTCGATAACACATATCAGAATATTATTAATCATTTTTTCTTTTGTTATACCCACGATCTCTATCTCTCTGTCTGCTTATCTGCCCAAAGATTAAACTGTTATTTACTTAAGTGAATCATTTCCATATCGTTATAATTTGTGTAATCACAACAACAGCAAAGGTCATTCAATTATATCCACTTCAGACTCCCGAATTTATCAGCTTCTCTGCTAAAATTTTAATCACTTTTTAATCGGTTTTTAATCGAAATTCTTCACTGGATTTCCTGTTCAGTTAACACGTTTCTTGGCTCGCCTTAATTCCATTTAAATTAATTGGTTATAAATTGAATTAGCTTATCACAAGTTTTGTTTACATTGCGAATACATTGGCCGTGCGATTAACACATACTAAGCACACCTCTGGAACATTGGCTTAGCACCCACGTGAATCAATATGTCGAAGGGGCGTGGCAACATTCTATTGGACTTTTTAGTTGACAAGATTAACGAGGGCCATTAAATTGCCCAAAACTTGTTGGACGGGCCACAACACCCACAGTCACACACACTCACACACACACACACACATTGCAACCTGCCTTTTAATAATTCCCCAACTTCGAAAGAAGCCAATAAGACTCTCTTCTCCCACAGTCTTCTTCGATGTTCTTCCTACATCGACCTTCGTTTGTGCCACACCAAAGTCATTTCCTTTGCCAACGCACTGAAATTGGTCGCTTTGTTGTAACTGTTGTTGTTGTTGGTTGATTTTCAATCGCACTTGAGGTGCTTCTTCTGCCACACACACACACACACACACCTCCCTGCCACACACCTCGCGCCGCAATAATAAATGCCGGATGTGTCCGTTGAGTTGTGCGCGAAAATTTCTTGCTAAAGTGGATATTTTTATTGCTCCAAGGTGGGTGTGCATGTGTGTGTGTGTGTGTTGGTGTGTCTCAGTTCTTCTGTGAGTTTTCATATTTATTCCCGTTAGGCCACCATAAAATGTGCGCAATGAAATGATAAATGGCTGAAGAAAAATGGAAAGGAAAACCAACCATCGATTTGCCCCACGATTGATGACAGTTGCGAGGCGATAAATTTATGAAAACAAAGTTGGGGAATAAGAGAACATTTAAAAAGTTCCATAAAAGAAGTCTACAAATTTCCAGATGTTGATTCCATTAATTTCCAATAATTCTCTTTTTATTATTTTTAAAACACTTTCCCCATTTAGATTAATCTAAGAACTAAGAAAGTTGAGTAATAAAGTCTTAAGTCTTCATCTGCAAACTTTTTCTTTAATCTTCTATAATCTTTAATCTTTTAATCTTCTAAAAACTCTTTCTTTAATTATATAAAAAATTCATATTTTATTTAAAATAAGCATTTCCCTTATTAATTATTGTAAGAAATAATTTCTATTCAGAGTTTCCTTCTTTTTGCAATCAGTTTCCATTTATAATTCCCTTTTTATTATTTTTAAAACACTTTCCAAATTTGGATTAATCCAAGAACTAAGAAAGTTGAGTAATAAGGTCTTAAGTCCCCATCCTGCAAACTCTCTCTTTAATCAATTCTACAAAAAGTCCCTTCATATTTTATTTAAAAATATTCTTCATACTTTTATTAATTATTGTAAGAAACAATTTCTATTCAAAGTTCCCTCCTGCGATCAGTTTCCATTTATAATTCTCTTTTTATTATTTTTAATAAGCATTTCCCTTTATGGTTTGCTCCTTGGACTGCGATTTTTAATAACACAATGTGAACCCCTTAACGATGTTTGCCCTGCTCAACACATATTCGCACGCCCACGTCATGAAATCCACGCAATTCCCACGGGAACCTGGGCCTGGGCACACGCCGGCAATGGGAAAGCTTGTTCGCTGCCTTGCAAGAAGCGTTAAAGTTTTACACTTGTACACGGGGACAGCAATACAAGAGAGCGACGTTTAAGGATAATGCGCCACATGCCACATGCCACACACACACCACATGCCAAACGGCGACGACTACGACGCCGCCCTTCGTTGTCCTCCGTTCAACAGTTATTTGTTGTCTTGGGGTTGTTAGCCTCGACAAAGGTGCAACTGGAAGTGGGCTGGGCTGGGCTGGGGTGGGGTGTGTAGTGGGGCTGGGCTGGGGTGGGGTGTGTAGGGTGGTTCGAGCTTGGGCGGTCTGCGGTGGTTGACGGAAATCATGCAAAAACGTGTCCGCCACGAGTCGCAGAAGGAAATGGGACTAGCCTGCCTCGTCTGTTTGTGACACTTTCCCGCTGGCCCAATTAAATGCACAGATCGACCCACTGTGCCACTGTACCACCCCAGCGGGATCGACTTAGGCCGCTAACAGACATATTAATCAGCTCATAACAGAGTAAACAACAACCACCAAGAAACGCCACAGACCGCAGACCACCGAGATAAGCAAATCGATGACCAGCTTAGTTCCCCCTGATTCTCTTATCTGATTCGGTTCTATTGCGGCTTTGAGGACAGAGCAACCAGAAACTAGCAGCGTAGCAGCCAAGCGAGTTGGTTCATCCTGTTCAAGTATCCGTGTCAGTTCTCCCAAAGTCACCTTAACGCTTCGCTGCACTCGCCAAAAAGGATATCAAAAAACCTGAAGACGACACCGAGGCAACAACAACAGCAACAACAACAGCAACAACAACAGCAGCTACTCTGCTAAAGTGCTCATTAGCCATGGAAGCGTCACAAGGCGCACAACGTGGGAACAAAATAAAGGCAGCAGCCGAGGGGAGACAGGGAAGGAGGAAGCACAGCGAGTAGAGACAGGTCAGTTACTTTAAACCAGGCAGAGAAGATAGCGCAGAATTTTAATGAAGCATTAAAACGTCAATAATTTTGAATGGTGCGACACTTGAGCTCAGTTAATGGTGAGGAAGAATACAATGTATAAATATAAAAATAAATACTATGCTATACTATATAATAAGGCATAGAATGTAAAAAAAAAAATACTGTACTTATAATACCAAAGAAATATAATAGAGAATATCAAAAAATTGTAAAGAAATACCTAAAAAAGACTTGAATATATATATATATTATATTTTATAAAACATAGATACCTTCAGAACTACGCTGTTGAAGCTTTTACAGCCTTCGTTCATGGTCACAGTAAATGTATATTGTTTCCTTGTATAGACCCGTACCTGTTGGTTTGTCCCATTGTAAGGACCCTACATTTTTAAATAGACATTTTACGTTTTATAATAATGAGATTGAGCTGTAGCAGGCCTGTGATGCCATTAGATGAAGTGGGAGATACAATGAAAGTAGCAAAGTGTATTTCCAAGAGCTCCTGGTAAACTTTTGAGCCCCTTAAATGGTTGGAATTGTGAACTAAAACTATTCACCTAGAGTTCCAAGTATGTGTGGGTTACCAACTCGCATTGATTACGTCCCTACTCTTTGTACACTCGGCTATCACTTTTTTCCGATTCTAAAGATCCCATGAACTGTACGAATAGTCTTAATTAAACTACAAAAAATTTAAATGTAATTAAAAAACCTAACATCTTCATTTTAATAATTCCTCAATATGTAAAGTTTTTTTTCATTTTTTCATTTAATAAAGTTCATTTTATGATATTTTTAAACAATATTTTCAAGTGAACAAGGTTTATTTTGGTTACTCATAACATTCAGTATTTTTTCGCTTTTAAATTTGACCTTCTCTTCGTTTGCAGACCTTCATCAAGCCAAGCCAAGCCAAGACACACCTTTATGCAGCGGCGGCGGCGTCTTTGCCATTCATTGGATAATTGTGCAAGTCGTTGACTAAACTAATTACCACTGTTAATTGTTAACAATTTGCTGGGCTCTTCTGCCAAAGGAGCTGGGACAAATTAAAGACAATTCTTCATGCACTGCAAAGAATTACGCACACTTTACGTGTGTCACCAGGGGAGAAACTACACATATGTGTGTTAGTGTGTGTGTGTGTGTGTTATATATGGGGCCTGGGAGCGCTCAAGAACATGAGCTATTTAAGTAGGGAACGAGGTTTACGCCGCTGCTGTCGTGCTTGGCTGCTCATTTATGACCATAGAGCACAGTAGAGGCGGCAGTAAGTGAATGTATCTCAAAGATACACACACGCAAAGCACAGTATGCAATGCAACTTTAAGTTGTTGTCGTTGTTGCTGCTTCAGTGAACGGCCCGAAACATTTTCCAGTTCTTTGCTTGCTACAAGTTCGTTGAGCTCCTTCCCCAGCCAAGTAGCAGCACTGTGATTTTTTTTATTCAATGCAGTATCAGCCCCAAAGGCAGAAAGTCACAGGGAAACTGAGGTTAATTTGGTCATGCTTCAAGTGCATCCTAATTAAGATAACTAACAGGGCTGATGATGCCCTCAAGTCTTGAGTGCAATTAGAAGCGAAACTAGCTACTGCAATCAGCGGGGAATCTAGATAGAAAAGGTAGTTAAAGGAAGCTACATCTTTATATGACTTGACTTCAGCCCACGCAATATACACTCTTTATATATACACACATATATCGATAAATAACTTTATCTAGGCAGTCTTGAAAACAATTTGATTTATTTATTCGTGATAATAAATCACGGCAAATTAAGGCTCACGCACATTTAATGCACACCGATTATTATTGAGGTTCGACTGTGCTTTATTCTTATCAAATAATGACTTTGACTTTTGCCGAACATAGCACAGCATGATAAATGACATTGAAAGCGAGGCAAGGAGCCCAGTTTTATCGAGCAAGTTAACATATCGATAGGCAGGCAGCGAGTTTAACGAACAAAGCCTGAATATATTGATTGGCATGATTTCATAACTCAATCATTATACAATAATTATAATTATTATGTCAGACGAGCCTGGAGTCTGTCGAGGATTTACAAGGTCAGTGAGGGAATTTATGATGCAACTTTTATGCAAATTGTTTCCTATACACACACACAAGCACTCACACCCTTGCATAATTAGTCATCGTTACGAGAGAGACGCCCGCGACAATTTGCCATCTTTATAATTCTATTTGACATTTAATTTATCGTGGTTGCCATGCAAAACACTTAAGCTGCTCCCAGATGAGCTCGTCAAGCAGGCAACCCTATTCCGCTTTAACTAAGCACAGAAAATTCATTTTATTTTCAAGAATAACTTTAATATTATATATTGATATTATATATGTATATGAATTTATATTAAACTGGAAAAGTGTCTTAAAATACTTTTATTTAAATTTGAAATGCTTTGTAACCTTACAGGGTATTGCAGCTTTCGCACAGACCCGTTAAGCTTTGCCTTTTTCCGTTGCTCGAGTGTTTCTTTTCATAATTCGCAAAATGAATGGTTTTTTTCTCGAGTATGAACCAAATTTGGACAAGATCTCCATCTGTCAATTCATTTATTGTGACTATAAAGTTTTCGGGGCGCGTTAATTAGCAGATTTCTCGTTGTTCTTTTCTTTATGTCTTTTCACTTTATTTGTACAGCTCGCACACAGCGCGCTTCAATTAGCATTTGTGTGTAAATCGTATGCCATGAATTATTAATCGTTTATCGACACTAAGGTCAATGCTATCTGAGAGAGAGCGCATATCAAGACTGGAAGCACACATCAAACGGGTGCTACGAGCTCAAGTTTCTAACCACAATTCTCTAAGGGAACCCTTGTCATAAGAACCCATAGTATTAGTGCTATATTCTGTTTAAATATAATACACAAAGCGAGCTCTGGTTTCCAATTTAAGAAGCTTCCGTATGTACGAGTATAAAGCTTAAAACAGCTGTCGTCGATTAGTACTATAATACAGTATATAGGTTACAGATATTATTACCTACATACATTATATGGTAAACAATGTACTAATGACGATATACCAGGTAATATTCGTAGGAATTACTTAACTGAAATCATATACTATTATAAATTAAATCTTTAATACTATAATAAATTACATAAAAAATTACATTAATAAATTACATAATTTTCTATCAAATAATTTTTATCAAACTCAGTTTTTTTGATTATTTCAAATATTCTTGATTATGTCCAATCAATTAACTTATTAAATTTTATCATTTTTTATGATGTATAAATTATCATAAATATTTCATAAGGGCAATTAATATTTTACGCAATACATTCGTTCATATTCCCCTCCATAAAAATCTTAAAAATTTCACCTTGCCAACCTAATCTGAAAAAAAACTTGGATAAAGTGTCAAAGGTCGGCGACAAATCCCAGCGAAACGAGGCAGTTACTCAAAAAGGGATGCACAATCAACAGAGTAAACGAGCGACAATCCGGACCATATGGTCACGCACACACACACAGAAGAGATGGGAAGGGAAGAGGGGAGAGGCCGTTGCCTTGGCAATGTGACAGAAAAAGCAAAGGCTGAAAAAATACGAACAGGCGAAGGTGAATGCAAAAACGGAGCAGGCAATAAAGTTGCCCACGTTGTTGTTGTTGTTGTTAATGAAACTAGCAAATGTACCCAGAAATATGCACAAGTGTGAGTGCATTTTTGTACATTTGTACCGCAATAAGAGCGCGAAAGAAAATCAATAATACGGTTACGGTTCTTTTTTTTGGCCATTTGTTGTTGTTGTCGCTCCCCTTCTTCTGCCCACGAAATGTGCCAGAAAGGGGAGCAGGTCAAATTGGAGCAGAATATTTTGCGTGCGTAAGAAATTACAAACGCACACACACAGAGTTATTAGTGTGTTTGTGTGTGTGACGAGGGATGACTAAAAATAATTGTCTACTTTCGTTGGCAACTCACCTGTTTTGGCTGTTTATTTTAGCGGTTTTGCGGCTGCCTCTTTATTTGGAGTTCACGCTTGGCTTGAATAAAATTTGCACATGTATTTTAGTATAAACTATAAGTTGCTTTTGTTGTTGGGTATGACAACATCAACAACAACTCGAACTTCAATTTCAACTTGGGACGATTACACAACGCGCAATACGACAAAACTTTACGAGCCAAAACGAAGTTGGAGCACAAAACGAAGTGTGCGATGAGGCTGCAAAAAAATGCCAACAGCTTTTTTAATTATGTTTTGTTTTACGAATTTTGATATTTGTTTAACTATTTTTTTTTTCGGTGTTTTGGAGTTTTAACTTTATTGAGCACCAACACGAGCACACACACACGTACGCACACGCACACACACAAACAACGCTGGCGTCGGCCAAGCGACAAACAACGGCAACAACTGCGATACGCGAGCGCGCACCAACAACTGAAACGACGAAATGGAAACCGAAAATGAAACGCAAACGACGACGCCAACTTTAGGAAGAAGAAGGGGAGAGAAGAGGGCACGCTCAGCCCACAGTCAAAGCTTTGTGGAGAGAGCGAGAGCGCGGCTGTGCTCAGCTGACGCTTTTTGTCTAAGTAACGGTACAATACTGACTTACCTATTGCAACCGTGTGTGCCTTGGCGTTGCCAGCCTGTTGAAATAAAGCGCCAGCCTTAAAACGAGACACAATTTAACTTTTTGTATTTTTATTTTTTAATTTTGACACACAATGTTATTTTACTATTTTCTTGAACCTTGAAGTATCGTCTTGCTGATCATGCACTTTGATTATATCACCCAAGCGTACAGGACCTGAATCATAAATGAAATTCAGTTAAAGAAGTTTAGGTTTGTATGTTTTGCTCACCTTTAACAGCTCGTAGTGCATGTATGCGAGGGAATTTGAGTAGTTCCACACGCACCTCGGTCAAAAGGCCGCTTGCGCCAATTCGACCCATAATTTTGACTACACGAGCAGGAACACTTGAATGCTCCATTTCACTTATTTTGGATACACTTGAAAATAGTCTACAACAAAAAACAATTAAACAAGTGAAAACAAATAAAGTGATTTCTCTATACCTTAAAACCGACAAACACATTGTAAATGGTTACTGAGGTTGAAACAGTTTTTTTCAAGTCAGAGAAGTGGATTTTTAAAGTACACCCTTAAAGAAATACTATGTCTTTTGGAATTAGTTCGTTTTTAGAAAAAACAAAGTGCCATTTGCCAAACTACGAGTATAAAAATAATTTTAACAAAAACGGAGAAGACATATGTATGCCTATGGAATATAAAATTCCCGAAATACTGAAATACTTCGTTAAGATTAAAATGGTAGATTCATCAGTGTATTTTAAAAGATAATTATTAAAATAGCAAATGACACTCAGGGACACGTTAAGAAACAGGTACACTGGGTGCCGGTAAAGTACAAAATTCAGGCAAGCGAATTTTACTTGATCAGGAGACAGGCGAATAAATGTAAAAAACTTTTGCATACAAAGAATAAAATTATTATAAATTACTCAAACTAGATCGGTCAACGCATTACTTTATTTTTAATAAACAACGGACTTATTTACGTGAGCACGAGTGTCTGTCAAGTAGAAACAACTCTGCTTTCTTAAAATAATATAATACTTGATTTCTGCAACAGATTTAGTTTCTTCTTATGCCGCTACACTCTCAAACTTGCCACGTAGCAGCACATCCCGCATAATCCCGGCCAGTTCTTCATCCTTCTGGGCACGCATCTCATCAATGACGGATTCCTTGAAGCCCGCATCCTTGGCCGGATCTTGTGGCAATTGTTGCTTCTGTTTCTCCAGCTGCAACTGTGGCACCTCCACACTCAATGTGGCACCAATGCGCTCCACGCTCAGCAATGTCGATCCATCGCCAATGCCAATCTGCGCCCAGCTATCGGTACCAAACCAAATGGACAATGCTTCATTGTAATCGGTGACATGTGCACGAAATGGATTCATGGGACTTCCGAATCCAAGATGGCTAATGGTATCACGCAGCACCTTGGCTACCTTGGGTAACTTGTAGGAATAGAATAGAACAGCTCCTCCAATAAGGTGTCCCATGGACCGCAGGCAGCGGCAAATGTGTTTCTTCAGAGCCGGTTCAAAGTCCATGAAGATGTCGTACTTGCCCCCGACAATGACAACAGGAAATGGCAGCAGTTCCTGGGAACTACCAACTGCATCGCGATTGGATTGTTTCACTCGCTCCAAGGCGCGTCGTTCCAGATCCTCACGCAGTTGTGGCGTTGCCTGCTGCAACAGTCGCTGCGCTGTCTGTCGCAATCCTCGATAGGCGCACTCCAGATCTGTCCATACCCGCTGTGGCTGCGATAGGTCCAGCATTATGAAGGCCGCCAACTGTTGCAGACCGTGTGTGCGCATAGGCACCTCGAGCAGCTGTTCCGCATTGTCCAGGGAGCCCAGCTCCCAAACATTAAGAACCTGCGCCGTCTTGCCGCTGCCTATGCGGCGTCCGTAGCTGTATTCCAGCGCCAGCGTAGGACGTGTTGTCTGCTCATCCCGATCGAAGTACTTGTTGATGACCATCGACTTGCCCTAAATACATAATGTATAAAATCGGATACATTTAGGGTATATTTTGAATATATTTCGGGTATACTTAGTCTGCCATATAGAGTATAAAATTCACCAATCGATACCCACCACACACTTACTGCCCAACACAAACAGTGTGCGCTCCTTGGGGCTAGCCGAGGCCTCAGATTGCCGCAATCTCTGCTGCTCCTCGGCCAGACGACCGGCAATCTCTTGTATGCTGCCCATGGCAGTCAAACTGTTCTCGTTGCTCTTATCGAACATCCTGTGTAGTTTCTTTTGCCAATTCAATATAAACTGCGGCAAACGCATGACATGGCAACAAAACGAAGAAAACGTTTTGTTTTCTTTTCTTTTGTTTACATCTTTTTTGGAGTTCCCTTGGCAACCAATGTGGGAGCGAGGTTTAAATAAAAATACTAAATCCAGAACTTCAGAAATACCAAAAAGGATATAAAAATAAACTTCTTTGAAAATTAAATTACAATTCATGTTTTCAAATAAAATCGTTCGATGCTGCTTTCGACTTTAAGATTCTATCGGACTATCGCAATTTTTCTTGATTTGAACTTGGAACAGTGCTGCAGAGTATTTTTCTTAGTAGTAAAAAGGTATTGGCAATTTCGATTAACACAAATCGATAAGTAAGTAAAACGTGTTAAAGAAACCATTAAGAAACAACACACTGCAGAGTAGATGTCGCTGCTCTGCCCGCGCCACCTATCGCGAATAAGTTACACCGCAGCGCTCTGTTTTGTTGTAGTACCATATATGCCCGATAGATGGCGTACAATACATGCCCCCACTGGCGCTTGAAGCAACTTTAAATACTTTTTCGGGCGATAAATCGATTGTTTTGCTGGTGCAGACTTTCATCAGAAATTATCGACGTGTTTGAAGCTCGATCGTTAAGTGGAAAATAATACACTTAGTATGTGTACATATAAATAAAATAAATAACATTCACAAGGAAATAAAATTAAAGTTAAATGATTTAAATGTTTTATCCAGTTTCAAAGAAAGAAGACACTAATTAAACACATCATTTTATAGCTTTATTGAATAAATTGTTTTCATTTTTGTTTTTGGTATGATCGCGTGTATGTTTTGCTGCTGTGTTGCTGTTCGCAAATTCTCAGAGTAATTCATAATGAAGTTAAATTGATTCTTAATAAATCTTGCACAGAGTATACCGTAAATATGCTATAGAAATTACTTTATATTTTGTCCTTTTATTTTGTTTTGGTTTTTTGTTAAAGTTAATTGAATGAAAATACGAAGAGGAGTATTAAAGGAGTGTGTATGCGTGTGTCTCTGTGTGTGTGTGCGTGTGTTTGTGTGTATCGTGTGTGCTTTACTATATATAATGAGATAACTCGAGAGTAATTCAATAGATAATTATGTTTTCGTTTGTTAATTAAATTGGAATAATTGTTTCTGCTTTTTCGGTTCTTGAGATGATTAAGTTAATAATATATATTTCGCTACTACAATACAATACGGGCCACCAATATATGTTTAAGCTAATGCCTATATAACGACGAGAAATGAAAACATTGCATAGTTTTATTTAAACACACACACGTAAATACACATTTGCGATAACTAATCGGTATATCGGTATATATCATCGAGAAATATGTTTATGTTTAGCTAAACCATAGACGATAATAGGATAATTATAGGGGGAAAATAAGTTAATTACTCTTGATCATCATCATCATCATTGTTCTCTATGCTATGCTAAATGAAATATGTTTCATTAAATTATGCTTATGTTGAGCTTGAGCTGGAAAGAACCAAGATACAAGATAAAAAGTATTTCTTTCTTTATCTATTCCGTCTTTCTTTCAAATTCTTTCGGTAAATGTTTATGCAGCTTGCTTTTTTCATTCGACTAAAGTGCATAAATTACTTTTGACTAATTACTTTTTGACTAAGATTGTTTTTCTTTGTTTTTTTTTTTTTTTTTACATAGATAATTCAATATATATTTAGTTATGTTTTGCTTTAACATTTAATGTAAACATATATAAAGAGCATCATTATCTTACTTTGATGACATGCACTACGAAATTTATTGGATAGTTAGTTTCATCTTGATTCACTTGCCGAAAAGTTGAGGTTCAAAGGAATAACGGAAACATCAATAAACATATTTTGACAAGAGAATAAAAGTAGTAGATCTATAAACAGACTAAGAACTGTTAAAGAAATCGAAATTGAATCTAGAAAATATTTAATGTGATTCAGAAATCAGAATCGACTGAATATATTAATATGAAGACTGTGAAGATTGTTATAGATTGTGAATATTCTAAATAACAACTTTGTGTCAGTTCAGTTTCGATATGCTAAATACGCCTACAAGCATTCAATAATCGTACTTAATCTTGTGAATGAGAGTAATTTTTGTTTTTTTTTTTTCTGTTTTATTTTCAACATTCATTTTGCTTTAAGTTAGTTAGTGATAAGTTAAAGAGCATTTCTGCATTTGTGTATTGTGACTAGATAGAGAGACATTTAAAGAGAGAGAGAGCGCACTGCAGAGGGGGTCGCAACCAGGCCGCCCTCGCCCCACGTTCAGGGGAGGGCGTGGCTGTTGGCAGCAACCTCAGTCAGCAGGCATTGCACAACCTTTTGTGGTTTAAAACGCGAATGTGCCTCGAAACGACGAACAAAACGTGACGACTATCGCACTATCCATATATCGTATATTTGTTGTTGGTGTAAAAGTATAAAAGTGTACCGTTATTTTTATCTTTGTTCATCTTTGTTAGTTTTTAAAATTTGTGGTAACTTTTCATCTTGTTATAGATTCCCTTCATCAACATCGTTATCTTCATCATCATTCTCTTTTCGGTTTCGTTTTCGTTTTCAAGATATGCGTTTTGTTTTCTGTTTCCGTTTTTCTTTTACTGTTTCTGCTTCTCGTTCTTCGCCATCGTCTTTAAATGTTAACATTATTGCGATTTTCTCATGTAAAAATTATAAATGTTGCTCGATATTAAAGGTATTAGTTATTCTCTTTGCCCTTCTTTGCTTTGCTTTTGTTTTTAGTCTTTATTTTCTTTAGTTTAACTGTTATCAGATTCTATTCTTTGTTTGTTGTTATTACGTATTCTTCACATCGCTTCGCCGTCTTTCATGTTCATTTATTCGTTTCGCTTGTTTTTTTTTTGTATATTATTGTGCGGTGTTTTGTTCGTTACCAATACCGTAAAGTATATATATATAATATGTATATAATATAATATATTGTATATATAGTACTCATGTATATGTTTAAATTTTTAAAATACTTTTTTCGGTTCTTATTATTTTATATATTTTTTTGTTTGTTTGTTTTTTTTTTTATTTTTTTTGTTCGTTTTGGTTTTGTTATTTATAAAACATTTTCATCTCTTAAAAAATGTATGTATATAATCGATTGCTTTTTGTTGTTCTTCTTTTGTTGCTGTTGTTGCAGTTGTTGTTGTTGTTATTCTTAAACTTCATCTTCATCTTGTTGTTGCTATGATTACATAATAATTGCATTACGCATTCCGTTACAAATTTCCTTTATGCGCACTCAATCACCCCACTTACACACACACACATCAACACAAAAGAGTGCGTCTGTGTGTGTGTGGTGTGTGTGTGAAGCGCTTCTTATAAAAACTTGTTTGTTTGGTGTTTTACTCTTGTAGTGTTTGTCTTGAACTTGCTTCGAGATTAATGGAAGGTTCGGTTCATATACATTATATATACTATATATATATATATGTATTATATATCTATATAAATCGCATAAAAGCAACATAATAATGTATGTATATGTACCATAATATTATATTATAATTTCAGTCAAGCATTTGCGCATAAATATGGCCATTCGAGAGAGCTTCTTCAACTGGATGCGGAAACAAGCCGACTAGTCCGTGTCTCTAGCTCTAGCTCTACCTATGCACTACATAATACACACACATACCCAATAATCGTAGTTGTAAATACATAGATATATGTATATAATATATATTGTTTTTTCTTCAAATATATATAGTAGCAATAAATGTTCTTTACTTGACGTATACGTGAAAGTGTGTGTGTCGTTTTCTGCTTTATGCCATGAGTTAAATATGTATTGATAGGTATAAACATTTAAAATTTTTCAATACACAACATCAATATATTGTTAATCATATTTAATATGTATATATATATATATATATCATATACTTTAAGTTATATAGATTTTATATAGAGTTTAGCATAGTTAAGTGTGCCTATTAGGGATAATTTAATTTTTGCCTAGGAAAACTGATAAATTGAATAATAAACTTTCCAATTCCCACCACATTGTGAGGTCGGAAATGAAATTGAATTTCGGAACTGAAGCATTATAACAAGAGTGGGTTGAATTGCTTTAAGGACTATTTTTCACAGGGAAATCTATCAAGCACCATTTTTTCACTTCATAGAACTCATCATTCTCATCTCCTCATCTCTTCTGCCCCTCGCCTTCGTCTTTAGTTAAATGCATATATCATCATAATCATCATCATCATAATCATCTTGTTATCATCTGTTGAAAATTTGCTTTAGTTTTCTTTCTCAGTATTTTGTCGTGATCACTTGTTTGGTAAATTTTTCACTCCTTGAATTTTTCTTTTTCGCTTAGGATTTCTTAGGTTTTGTTTTCGTTTTTTTGTTTTTATTGGTTTTTGTTTTTCTCTATTTATAATCTCTAATTTTTGTTATATGTAATTTGGCAAATTGATTTGCATTAATTGTTCGTTCCATTATTATTGCTGTTGTTTCGGTTTAAACAAATTCGTTTTGCTGAAACGCTTTTTGTCAATTCATAATTTTAACTCTTTCATTATTTTTTCTCTTTTTTTTTGGTTCAACTTTTTCTAGGGAGGGAATTTGTTGTTGAGTGTTCTCTTTGAATCTGTCTGCGTATTTGCGAATGGCGTGCACGTTCTTCTTTTAGCTGGTTTTCGGTTTAAATGATTTTTTTATTTAAAATGTTTCGCTTTAAAAGTCTTTGTATTATAGCATCGGCAAATGATATTGATTTGAGGTCTGTGATATTATTTGTTGCTGTTTAAATTTTTCTTAAACATTTATTCGTTGTATTCGAAAAATTCTCAATGATTTACCTCGTTTGTTTTTATTAGTATTTCTGCCATTCATTCGTTCGCATTTGATTGATTTACAAGTGATTCCTGCTCTTCGGGGGTGTGTGTGTGTGTGTATTAGATTAGTGTGTGTTAACAGATGAATATACGACGACAATTGCGAGAAGGTAATTCATTTAATACAAAATTCGTTTAAGTGTATATATATTATAATAATGCATACGATTTGTTTATTTAAGCAAAGTTACACATTTAATCGTAATTTAAACATATCGCGCGAACATATGTTGTAGTTAATTTAATTCTTTATCCCTTTTCACTTCCCATTCTTCTTCTCTCTTTCATTCTCTACTTGCATCTTCGGTATTTATACAGAGTTTATCAATAGATATAGTAGATATATAAGTATTGTTTGCTTTGTTTATCTTTCATTGTTTTCTTTGGTGGTTTGGCTTTTGTTTTCTCTTCAATTCTTGTTTACCACATTCGCAAATCGATTTAACTATTTCTAGAGTATCTATGCTTTTGTCAAACAAAAACTTAACCATACACATTCTTCTTCTTCTGGGAGACTAGAGTTTGCTTAGGAAAATACATAAACAAGAATGCCAAAAAAAAAAAAGATATATATTATATGAATGAATATCATTAGGTTTTTACATTAAAAAAAAATGATAAAAAAAACTTCTTCAAAGAAAAAAACTTGTTTAACAAATTGTTTAAATATTTGAATTCAAAACGTAATTGTTCTCAACGGTTTGATGTGAAAATAGAGTAAATTATGTTTTTAAAAAACTTTCAAAATTGGAAACAAATTTGATTAAAATATTCTCAAACAAATTGAACAAACAAGCAAAAAAAGAGTTAAAAAAAACATATTTGTGAAACTTAAACTAACAAAAAGAATTTAGCAAAATGATGTTAGACCAAAGTGGCTTCCCAACTGGCTTCTCCACTTTCTCTAGAAGAACCAATTGGACCAGGATGGCATAAATGAGGACTGATAGTTGTTGTTGTGGTTGCCTTTGTTGCCAGCAACTGTTGTTGCTGCTGTCGAGCCAGCATTGGCCATGTTGCCACCGCCGCCGCCGTTGCCGTTACTTGCGGCCGTGTTGCCCGTTCCAGCTGCACCTGTTGCAGTGTTGGCCACATTCGTGAGGAACTGTGCGAATTCCTGCTGCAGTTGCAACTGTTGTTGCAACAGCTCGAAATGATTTTGCGGCTTGTTGTAGATGAATTTCGTGGAAGTCTTCAGGATGTTGCTAGAGTTGGATGTGGAGGCGGCGGCGGCTGATTCGTTGCTTTGGGGCGTGGCATTTGATGAGGTGTTGCTGTTGTTGTTTTTGTTGTTGCTGCTGCTGCTGCTGTTGTGACTATATCCGCTGCTGTTGCTGCTGCCGTTGCTGTTGCAAGATGATGTTGCTGCCGCTGCTGCTGTTGCTCCGGTTGAGGCGGATTTGCTGTGACGATTGTTTGTTGTTGCGCTTGTTGCAGTTGCAAGTGAGTACTTGTTGTTGTTGTTGCTACTTGTTGTAGCATTTTGTGATTTATGTCGATTTGTGTTGTGCTGTCTGTTGTTCTGGTTGTTGTTGTTGTGATGGTGTTTACCAAATTGAAAGGAAACATTCGTGTTGCAATTGTTGTTGTGATTGAGCACCAAAGTATTGGCAGCCAGCGCCGCTGCCGCCGCATTGGCATTAACAACAGCAGCCAACTTGGTTAATAATTACGTTTGCTTATTCTTGTTTGTCTTGAAGCTGACCTGAAGCACCCGATTGCCCAGTGTGTAACCATTGAGCGATTGTATGGCCAGCACAGCCTCCTCATAGTTGGTCATGGTGACAAACCCGAAGCCTTTGCATTTGTTGCTCTGCAAATCGCGTATAACCTGCAACATGTTGCAAAAATAAAGTCCAAGAAAGCAAATTTCAACTTGATTCATTCACTCACCTTAACAGACTGCACAGCGCCGAAGGGTCCAAAGAGTTGCCACAACACATTCTCCTCGGTCTCGGGTGCCAGGTTGTACACAAAGATGCACCAACCCGAGCTGGTTATGGTATTTCCCTGTATCATGCTGTTGGTAATCAGATCACTTGTCAGCGGCGAATAGCGAGAGATCACAGAGCTGCAGAGGGGAGAGAGTTGATGTTAGAATGTATAAAGAAAAGAGTTCTCTATATAGAATAGATCTCTGTATATAGATCTATGTTTAAAGATCTGTCTCTACTCACCTGTAACGCCCTGCATTTGGATGTATGGCGGCAGCAGCCGCAGCTGCAGCAGCGCCGGCAGCAGCATTTGCCGGAAAGGCGCGTCCACCTCGGGTATTTTGGGGTGCTATATAGGCTGCTAGGGGCTGCATGCTGTTCTTGTTGCTGCTGGGATTGTTGGCAAACTTAACTGTTATTGGTTCGGTGGAATTTTTCGGTGTGGTGCCGTTTAGCTCCTTGATGGCGCGATCCGCTTCAAAACGCTGATCGAAACGTATGAAGCCAACGCCCTTGGAGAGACCTTTCAGATCACAAAGAAAACAAAAAACATTAATAAGCAAAATAAATCCAAAACATTTCAAAGAACTCTCACACAACAAGACACATTGCTAAATAAGTTAGCAGTACCCAGTACCAGCCATGAATACCTTAAGCATCCTTGCAAGAATCCTTCAACATGGGGTACTGGGCAACTTTGAAAATTGCAACTTTTTGAAGGCACAACGGAAAAACTAAGCCATGAAACATAAAAAACAAAAAACATAAACATAAAAAACATACAAAAATGTTAAATATACATACTGTTGATTGACTCAGCGCGTGCTTCTATCATATTTTTTTATCGTGTTAGAAAAATAAAATACATTAGTACAAAATAATAAAATATAAATTCATCAATTGAAATAAAAGAGTTTAATTTTTATATATATAGAGAAATTCTTTAACAGGCCCAGATGATAAGATATATAAAAACAAATATTAAATATATATACTAATTTCTGGTGTCATTAGATCGTTGATAATATTTTATTATAATTAATTTATGTTGCTTCAAAATTTAACCTTATTCCGACTAAGTTGTGAAGTGACTCAAGCGCAGTAAGCAGAAAACAAAAGAGATTGTAACAACTGCGAATGTGCTGAGCAAAAGAAAACCAAAGAAGCCTATTCTATATTTCAAATATACCTAACATATGTATAGAACATTGTAAATGTGGCAGATTTATAAAGTAGTTTACATATAAGAAATTCTGTCAATGAACTAAATCTTCAAAGTGTCTAAGAAACTTGCCTACCACATGCCTTAGTATCAGATAATTCTGTGTATATGCAGTCTATATATGTATATAGTAGTTTCTATATACTGCAACTTACCAGTGATATTATCACAAAGTATGCGCGAAGTTATGATCTTTCCGTATGGACTGAACAATGATTCCAAATCGGATTGTGTCATATTCTTTGGAAGACCCGATACATACAGATTGGCGCCCTTAATGCTCTCCGAGCTGGGTCGCGCAATGGAGACCTAAATAAATATATTATATTTATTAATAAATATTATATTTTTAATATTTATGTCGAGCTCACCTTAATGGTTTTGTTTTGCAGACGCAGCCCGTTGAGTGCATTAATGGCCTTCTCTGCATCTTCCTGCTTAACATAGTTGACAAAGCCGTAGCCAAGACTTTGGCCTGAAAAGAAGAAGGAAAATAAATGTAAATTAAAGAGAATAGAAGTAAAGAAGGGAGTGTAGAAGTAGAGTAGGAAGTATAGAAGTAAAGAAGGTAGTATAGAAATAAAGCAGAGATAATTTAAGTGTAGAAAAAAAAGTAGAAGTAAAGCAAGTTTGCAGAAAAATCAACAAGCAACTATAGCTAACTATAGTCAACCCTTTCACATATGTATATAGTTCCTTATAATTCCCAACACAATATCCTCCACTCACCTGTCACCTTATCGCGTATCAATTTGCAGCTCTCCACCTCGCCAAAGCTTACGAATAGGGAACGTATTTCATCCTGCGACATTGTTTGCGGCAAATAATTCACTATCAAATTTGTTTTGGGATCCGGTTCGTTGTTGTTGTTATTGTTGTTATTATTGTTGTTGTTGTTATTTGTAGCTACATTATTGTTGTTGTTGTTATTCGCTGAAGCATTGCCCGCACCAGCAGAGCCAGCGCCCCCGGCTGCTCCTCCAGCCGACGATGCGCCTGGGCCGCCATTTTGTTGCGCTTGATTGTTGTTTGCAACGTTGCCGCTAGCAGCACCACCACCCCCAGCACCCGATGAGCCACTTCCGGAGCCACCACTGCCAGTGACGCCCGAAGACTGTTGTTGTTGCTGCTGCTGTTGTTGTTGTTGTTGCTGTGCCTGAACCGCTGTCTGTCCCTCAACCATTGTGCTGGCAAAGAAATATGGTTAGATTGAGAAATATATGAAGGTATTTATGGCAAAAAAAATATATCTAAAATGCCCTGCACATTGGAAAACCTCCCGTAAAGGGGTATTTAATTATAGAAGATTGGAAAATTGTGAATAATAAAAGATTATTTTTTTGACTTAGAGTTTTCTTAGGGTATTCCTTAGGGAATGAAAGTATCAAAAGAAACTGGTAATTAACCTTTTTGTCTTTCTGATTTAAGTGAAGAGTTCTTAGTAAACAATCTTTAAAAGATCTTTAGCAAACTAGTTTGCAGTTGGAAAAGTATAAAAAGTAAGGTTATGTACGATTGAAAAGGGATTTACATCTCAAGCAAAGATTACAAACATAAAATATATCTAAATAATCTAAATATCCCAAACTTATCCTTTACTGCTTAGACAAACTGATAAATAGCAAATTAAACTTGAAAATATTCACTTTTCTATGGAAATAGAGTTAATTTTATGGAAATAATACTCTTTGGTGTGTGCTGCTTTCTCAAAATCTGCAATGAAATAAGGAAAAGATAAGTTAAACTTCTTCTGTGTAAATTCATTCAGGTGTGATGTATTAATCACCACTCACTTGTTCCGCACGATGTCTCGAGCAAGCGCAGAAGGTAAATAGGTAAATACAAATTCAATTGGAGACCGCAACCGTTTTCTATAGCCTAGTTATAAGGGCAGTACCCTCCCCCCAACTACGTATACGTAATATGTGTGTGTGTATGTCCGAAAGTTAACTGCAATGAGAATAAGAAAAAAAATCAATTATTTTAATTTAATTTAAATTACATACAGCTAAAGGTAAAGAGAAGGGGAGGGGTAGAGGGGAAGAGGGAAGTGCATGGCCAACATTTTTAATGAAGCCATAGAAATGTATTCCAGGCCGTGTTGTTGTTGTTGCCGCTGTTGTGGCACAGTTTCAAGTTGCGGGCCTCGACAAATACCGATTCAAAAATTGACAGAAAAATCGATGTAATTAAAATGACGCAGTGACTAATTGAAGGCGGAAATGACGAAGAGGAAAATGGAAAAACGGAAAGAAATAAAACATTGCAAATAGTTGAACCACAAAGAGGTTTAAAACTAATTGGAAAAAGGAAATTCAAATTGCTAATCTAAAACAGCAAATGATTCAGGCTGCCAGGTTTCCGGGTTTCGATTTCCGGGGGAGAGGGAGAGAGTTTTTATGCATCACCAATGCATCTATGATGAATGAAATATTATAAATATTTTCTCAATCAGTTTCCAAGTAATTTAGTTATTGTTCAGCAAGAGATTTGAAATGAAAATTATACTTAATCAAATATACAAATCAAAATTCAGCAATTTACAGAGCTAAATACATTTTATATTCATTCACAAAGCTCTCCGGTTTCTTGGAATTAGATTCGTTAACAAATCTTAAAATTTGCAGAGCATTATTAACATATTTATTTTTGCCCAAATCTCTTTAGTTCTAGCAAAGAGAACTTGGAAAATTGCGCTCTGTTGTGTAAAATTGTGTAAAAAATAGATATGTATGTAGAATCTATAGAACTATTGTTTTTAACAATTGAAAAATCATTATTCTGCGAATTGCGCTTACATATGACCTAAAAAGATATATATATTCCTTTCATTATGACCCAGCTAGCTTATATCAAATCACAGGAAATAGAAATTAAAGATCTGCAGATAGATTATTAACGTATTTCGATTGTATTTTGTATACCAAATATTTGGACATTTATAGCTCCCACACATACCCGTATGTATTTAACCTTCACCCAGTGTCTCTCTCTGCTGTATTCTTCCATGCGATTCTGCTTAATTAGACCTCACCTTTTCGGCAAATTGTTTTCTATTATATTCTTTGGCATTTCTTTCACTTGTTTGCTGCTTCGCACAGCGCCAAATCGTGCGAAAAACTAATATTTTAAAAATAAACAAACAACTTACGGGGGAAACCGCCGCCCGATACAAAGAACGAGGCGAATGAGAGCCGGCAAAAGTGGCAAGAAGAATTATATTTTCGAAAATATTTTCTAAAATAACAAAAACGTCGCCACGATGCGACGACGACGACGACGACGACGACGGCGGCGACGTCTGCTGCGACGCATTTTTTTGAGGTTAAGTGGGCAAGAGAAATATCAAAAAAATTATATAGAAATACTGCGACAATATGCGAGGTAATTGAAATTACATAAATGCAAAGTTAAACTACATGAATTTTGTACCTTTGTGAATGAGAACAAAATGTGATTAAAAACTTGTTGATATTTGCCTTTTATATTTAGAACTCGATTACGAAACAGATTCTTATTTTTGTTGTTGTTTTTACCTTTTTTTTTTTTTTAATAACCAAATCAACAAAACAAACCAAACCGAACCGAAATTTAGCAAATTGAAATTGGGACGGAATTTCTTTTGTTTTGATTTTGGTGTGTGTGTGTTTTGAAAAACGTTAACAAAACGGCGACAAAAACGAAAACAAGATCAAAGCGAACCGAACTGAGAACCGAACGCGATTATAAATGATTAGAAAATCAAATCAAAATAATAATATTATAATAATAATAAGAACAATAATAATATTAATAATAATAAGGAAATAAAATCAAACGGAAAGTAGAAAAAGAACACGTTCCTGCAACACAACAGAACAGAAATAAACTGATTCAGCGAGCGGCATGAAAATTATTTTTATGCCCCATCGTCGTCGCAGTCGCAGCTGACGTCGCCGTCGCCATCGAAGGCAAATGGTATCAAGAGTCGAACGCCGCGTCGTCGTCGTCTTCATGGGGCAAGGGAGAGGGAGGAAGAAAGAGGAACAGAGTGAGTGAGCAAATACATGTGGAGCTGAGAAGAACAGAGAGAGAGAGAATCTACTGGGCAATGCGCTCTACTGAACCAAGCGGGTGGTTGTAGAGATCACAGAGAGAGAGAGAGAACAGAGTGAGGGACAGAGAGTGGGAGAGAAAGCACAGCACAATAATTGGATTATTGTAAATGTGTTGAGTAGTAGTAATAGAGCGCAGGCAGAACACTGAGATATATGTATGTATCATATATGGGGTATTTTAGCAAAAGCCCAATTTTCTTACAGTGGAACTTACAGAAGCCGCCTGTTGTGCGTTCAATGCAGCTGCAAACAGCTGTTATAATATGAAATTTAAGAACAGCTGTCCAAGCAGGATATTAGAAACGAATTGGTTCAATGGACTGATTAACTATCTAACATAAAACAGGAAAGGTAAACATTATAATAAACATAATATGGAAATCAATATTTAGTGATTATTTTATATATGAACTATATTACTTTTGGAATCTGTAAACGTTAGAGAACTACATTTTGCACACACTGACTTGACTAAGAATATTTCATTTATGGTATGCAGGCCCGCAGGTGCGTATGCAGGGTGTGTAATGCAAAAGGGCCCCCGCATGCCAGGGGCTTCCTGCTACCGGAAAAAGAATATGTAGATAAACTTAACTATTACAATAGTCAGTGTCAAGTCAAATTTGCGAACAGATATAGCTAAATTTACCGCAACTGAAACTAAAGAAGAATATATATACTTGGGGCCACGACTTGTTATGCTTGTATCATATATTTTCACCATGGAACTTATACTATCTTTCTAACCTATATTTAATGACTATAATAATTGCATAGCAAGAATGGTTGAATGACTATAAATCGAGAAACGAAATATAGTTTTTCAAATTTATTCAAGATTTTATCCAGATAAAATCTAGAAAAGAAGTCAATTGTATAAAATTTCTTCACTTTGTGAACTAATACACATATACTCGTATAATATATTTTATAGAAAGGCAATTACAATACAATAGAGCCCCCGAGAAGTTTATCACATGGGCCCCCAAGACCTTCGCTACGACCCTGCATGCATGGTATCCCAGCTCAATGAATATTAAATGATTAATAAATATTTTCTTCAATTTATAATAATTGTTATTTGGCATAAAAGTATTTTGATAAGAATGTAATGTATTTTATTTGAGCGTCATTTTCTTTTTAAACTCAGATTATTTCGTTTACAATAAACTTTTAAGATCAATGCTTCTAATTATTTCCTTCACAATTCATTTTTATGCGTGTTTTTTTACCTGAATGATTTCTTTTCATATAATACAATAAATATTAAGGGCAATTTGGAGAAAAATATAGAACAACTTTAAGAAGATTTCAAAGTCTTATAAAAATTTCGAAAATTTAGAGAATTTCATCGAAAACTTATGTATACTATATCTTTAAAGATATTTAATAATATTCCTCTGTTGGTTTTATCTATAAACTTAATCATCTTTGTGTGCACTTATTCAATATAATTTCTTTATTTTCTCTCACATAGCGGATAAGAAGTTTGTTTCTTTGCACTATCCTTTATGTTTACTGATCTGTTGATTTGTCTATATACAAAACTAGTCTATATAATGAATAAGGGCAGTGTTACCACACCTAAAATTAGCTGCACCCTGGTAACGCCTCTTGGACGTACGTAACGAAAGACAAACCGGCAATTTCCATTCATAAATTGCTTAAAATTGTTTCCGGGTAATTGACGGACGCTTTTTCAAGCAAAGGATACGTACGATGGTACGATGGGTAAAAGCTCTATACCAGTCAACCCTTACCCCCCCTTTTACCCACAACCATTCATCACTCAGTCAGGTCCTTACGCCACGCAGTGTTGCAATTCAGAAGTAGCCAAAAAGTGCAAGAACAAAACAAAAAAGTGACACACCTTGCACGGCAGGCAAAAGCAAAAGCCGAAAACAGCCGAAGAGACGAATGAAGGAAGTAGAAGGCAGAGAAAGCAGCAGAGACAGTGCAGCAGAGGTAACAGCAGCAGCAGCAGCCGAGGCAGAGCAGCAGAACAGTTAAAGGAAAGCTAAACAAAAAGCCTTTTGGGTGCGGCAGAAAACTAGAGAGAGAGTGTGAGAGAGCGCCAATGAAGAGTAAACTGCAGCTGCAGTCGCAGCCTGGCAGCAGCAGCAGTCAGCTGAGCGCGCCTCAAGATATGCAATGCACAAAAATAAAGAGTGCGAGAGAGTGTGGGAGAGAGAGTATGAGAGTGGAGCTCAAGCTTAAGAGTGCGCTGCGCCGCGGCCGGGGCTGCAATCTGTGACGCTGACAGCGCTGTTTTTTTTTTGGGTTACATTGCGGCTGCAGCCGGTTCTGCAAGCAGCGCAGCTGTATGTACGTGTGTGTGTGTGAAGGCGGCATTTGACAGCAAAGTGTAGAGAAATGCGCTGCGTCGCTGCGCTGCTCTGCTGCTGGGCCGCCCATTGATCCAAGTTTTTACTACCGTGAATGCGCAAGTGTGCAAGTGTGCACACACACACACATGCATAACATTTATATGTATGTATGTAAATGGGAAAAATCGACCATGGGTGTGGGCAGTTGCCACTTTGCATGTCCATGCATGTCCGTGCATGCATACAACACTATATTTCATTTGGGTTTTCTTTGCACAATTTTCACACATTTTTCTTACTTTAGTTGCAGTGCGAAAGAGAGAGACGGAGATAGACGCTGCAAAAATATCCTTCTTCCCTTTTTGGCTCACAATTTGTTGAAGAAAACTTTGAATTTGATTTGTTGTTTTTGTTGTTGTTGCAAATGAGTTTTAAAATACACGCACAAAATGTTACCGATATACACGATGCATACACATACATATAGAGCGCATATATGTGTATGTGACTGTGTGTGTGAGTGTGTGTATGTAATTATGTGAAATTGTGTGTTTGTGGGTGTGTGTGTGATGTGTGTATTGTACCGATATACAACAATTTATAAACGACGACGATACGACGATAATCAAAAAACACAACTTGCTGCCGGAGAGTGCAAGAACTAAATGATTAAAGTGTTCAATTGCCGCCAGGATAAATGCAGCCAGGACGTCGACAGGCAACGGCAACGGCGACAGCGACGTCGCAGCGCAGTTTACGTTATTCGCTGCAGCTTGCCGTTCTCTCTCACTCTCTTCCCATTGGGTCGTACAGTTGAGTGCTGTGTACGCGTTGTGTGAGAACGAAAGCTAAAGCACAACTGCGTAGTTTTTTGCATAAGAATGCACAGTGGCACAAGTTAACTAGTTTGGTGTGAAGAATTAGTAATTATTTACTCGGTTTTTGTTCGTTTCACTGATCTTATTAGGGTTTTCTGGGTTATTTCCAATCCTCTGCACCAAATGTTGGAAAGGTTTATTTTAAAGTGAATTGCATTTTATTTCATTTATTACTATCAATTCTACTCTTAAATGTTATAAGCTATTATCTAAATTATATAATATTTTAGTCTAAATAATATGTTATTAAGTATATGTATATAAAATAAAATAATTAAATATATTAATAAAAATTATTGTTCATTATAATATATAGTAATTAATTATTTGTATGCTATAATGATTAAGAATCAACGCAAATTGAATGTCAATAATAATTTGCAATTTAGTTTTAAATTTTCTTTTGTAAATAAGGACATGCGTAATTCTTGTACCCACTGTGCACAGTGCAACTATAGAGTGAAGTAGAAGTACATAGAAAACCGGAGATATAGCGGCGACACAACAACAATAACAAAAGGATGCAGCGTCAAATGCGCAAGTACAGAAGCACCAAAAGCAGCAAACACACACACTCACACTAGCGCTGCAACAGTCCTTTGCTCGCTCTCTCTTTTGTGATTGGTTGCACTCTCTCTCTCTCGCTCTCTCCGTCTCCCGCACTTGCTCTCCAGTACTTAGCCGAATACCCTACATTTGAATACAAAACATAAACAAGGAAATGCAGCTATGACGACGTCGACGTCGACAGCGATGATGATGACGACGAACACGAAACAAATTGCGGTAGGTTCTCTGCTTAGAAGTGAGAGAGGCAGTGTGTGCGTGAGTGTGAGTACCGAGAGCGAGAGAATGCCGGCCGCATTGAGCGCCAGCGTTGGGCCAACAGCCAAAAAGGCACCCAAACAAACAGTTAAGCCAACGCACACACTCACACAAACACTGCAGCTGACTGAGGCAGAGGCGTGAGAGGAGCCGATAACAACCGAGCTAAGCCGAAGCCGACGAGAGCCGAGTGCGCTCAGACCGAATGCAGCCCAGAAGCTCAACTTGACATCATTTGTGTCAAAAGACCATTGAACTCTGTGCGGGGGAAGTTGCCCCTATGCACTGTACACAAACACCCGCAATCATACACACGTACACTGTGCTTCTCTGTTTGCATACATATGTGTACATGATTAGGTACATGTGTACCTGCATTAAAGAGGTACTCTACTATTATATACAATTACAGTTTAAATATAAATAAATAAGAAATACATATATAATAATTGAAATTTCAATTAATCCTATATAAGAGAGCGCACAAGAACATTTAAAGAGAGTGATGAATCTTCTTGTACTCACCTTACGCTTGTCCTGGATTGTACTCCTCAAATCTTCGCTTTCGCTGAAAGACTTGTTGTTGTTGTGGTTGTTGCTGCTGCTGTGCTGTGCTGCTGCTATACACGCGCTTTGTGTATGTGTTTGTCTGTATATAGTAGGCACGTTCGCAATAATTACTCTCTTGATCGCAAGGATAAGAGAGATGCTGATTGGAATGCTGCATACATTGAGCCATCTCTGCCCACTGTTGCCAATTCTGCGCCTGCGTCACATGCTTTGTCTGCTGCTGCGCAGTCCAGTGATTAGTTTCCACCACTGCAGTCTGCACGCTGCTCACTTCCGATGACCACTGCATTTCTAATTGGTCTCTTAGTTCCCAGTGCTCAACAGACTCTCTTACTGCCCAGTGTTCTGTTTCCTCTCTTTGATCACAGGACTGCGCCGTGCAGCTCTGCTCATCTACCTCGGATGGCGTCGGCAGAATAGTGGTAAAATCTAATGCCAGCGAATTCTGCAAATAGCAATCTAGTTCTTGAAATGAAGTGTCACCATTGTGCGTTGACGTCGACAGCGATGACGATGTCGTGGACGCCGATGTTGATATTGACGCAGCAGCCGTTGAAATTATTATCGGCTCTACTGCAGTTGCGTCGCTGTCAGCAGCAGCAGCTCTGGCCCGTTTTAGTTGACTGCGACGTTGTCTGCGTCTCATGCTCTTTTTGGCAGCTCTCTCGTTGTCACTCTCTTCTGCTGCGACGATGACAGCAGAAGCTGCTGGTACTGGCGACGCAGGATCATCAGCAGTACGACGTTTTCGATTAAGACGTTGTCGTCGGCGACGTTGCGTCGCTGAGTGACTGCGCGACAGTGTGACAGTTTGCTGCGCTATGTCGGGCCTCTCTTCTTTGTCTTGGAACATTGTTGTTGTTTATACAAGTTGAGCCACGTGGTAGATTCTCTTAAACTAAGCCACTCAACTTCTCTTAGGCCTTCTGTGGGGCGTATTGACGAGCAGTGTTGATTGCAACTGATTTCATTAAGCAATGTATTAACCAAAACTAATTAAATTAGTTTTTATTTAAAAAAAAAAGAAGCTATCCAAAAATGCACGAGAAATTCTCTGAAAGTGCTTGAAAATGTCGCAGGGCTGCGGGCGCGTAAACTTTCCAACACAGGAAACGGTTACAAGTGCGGGCGCTGTTAAGTTAACAGAAAAATGTTAACCTTGCCTGTGTGCAGAACTGTGTTACACTACACTGCAAATGAAATGTAATTAAAACTTCAATTTTATTGTTACAATTTTGTTTTCGTTTTATTTTGATTTATCAACTACTGTTACGGTAATTGCATATTAAATTGGTTGTTGTTGTTGTTGCTTAAACTTTAATAAGTGTACTTGGTTTTTGCTGCTGCGGTTGTTGTTGTTGTTGTTTTTCTCATTAATTATATTTGTACAAAATATATATATTTATTTATGTTTTTGTTTTTGTTTTTGCATTTTGCTTTTAATTTGTAATATATGTTTTGCTTTTGTTTTCTTTAACTATGTTTATGAACAATAATTTGTTGATGTTGCTGTTGCAGTTTGTTGTTGTTGGTGTTCAGCTTAAAACTTAATTCTGTTGGGTTTTTTTATTCACTTCTGTTCGTTTTGTTTTTTCGCTTACATTTGAACTAGAACAACGCTTAACAAAATATAATATTATTAACTATGCTTCCATCTCTATCTCCTCTTCTCTTAAATTATACACTAATCATCTTCGATTCTTACACTTTTGTTGTTGCGGTTGCTGTTGTTGTTGATCTCTTTGTTTCTTGATTCTATAGTTAATATCATATATCATTTATATAACAAGATTGCTGGTGTTGTTGTCTCTTTCTTCCCTTTGTCTTGCTGCTTTGAAAAATTTAACTATAATTAAAGGTTTTTCTTTTGTTTTTCTTCATTTAGTTGTATATATATAAAAATATATATATCTATGTATATATATTCATGTAATGTATATTGTATTTATCGATAAG
This sequence comes from Zaprionus africanus, assembly GCA_018151435.1. Classification (NCBI taxonomy): domain Eukaryota; kingdom Metazoa; phylum Arthropoda; class Insecta; order Diptera; family Drosophilidae; genus Zaprionus; species Zaprionus africanus. Next base: position 1,329,710 of record JAECXB010002306.1, on the reverse strand, counting down.
CGATAAGTCTATGGCTGACTTACGACTGTTTGTCTGTGTGTGTGTGTGTGTTGGTGTGTGTAAAGTTGCTTCTCATTTACAGCGCTTGAAATTTTAACAATACATACACATATTGTATCTACATATGCATGTGTGTGTGTGCTTAGGTCTAATAAATATGATGGTTTACTTGATTTTTCCAGCTCTTATGATCGTGAATGATTAAAGATTTTTCATACCCTCGCAGAGAACTATTTAAATAGTGAATAAATCATTTGAAAATTAATAAAAATTTTAAGACTGTTTTGATCATTTGATTTGCATTGCTCTTCGACTGTAATCTGTACCTAAATCGGACCTATATCAATTTATTGCAGCTGCCATAGGAGCTAGAGAATAAAAATTAGACAAACTCTGCCAGGGTATTTCAGACTTCGGCATATGCCGCAAGATCTTAAGATGTTTTCCCAATTTCCTTGTTAAGTAGTGTAGTTTAAATTTGACTACCTTGCGAAGACACGCCTCTGCCACGCCTCCTTTTGGTTGAAAGTTAATGCTTTGTTTCCCCAGAACCACATATTGTTTTCATATACCATAACTATAAATATTGTATACCCTCAAGGTCATCATCATCCGCATCATATTTTGTTAGTTTGTTCTCGATCTCGATTTGATTTTAGAGTTCAGATATATTGCGTGAAATCAACGACTTAAATTATTGTTGTTTTATTGCATTTTGGAGTTTCTTTTTCTCCCGAATTTTGTTTTGGATTTCGATCTTCGGCTTATCGTCTAAAACTCTTGATTTTTGCTTTCTTTCTGTTTTTGTTTTTTTTTGGCATATTAAAAATATATATATTTATTTATATATATTGTATATGTATATATGGTATATCGATACATACGTATATGTGTATGCATAAAGTCGACTATATGTACAATGTATAGTTAATAATGGATGCAAGTCTATTTTCATTGATTCAATTGCTGCGTACTTACTATTTGTTATTTTTATTCTTTTTGTTTTTTGATAATTTGAACTTGTTTTAAAACTACTAATGCACTATTTAGTTGTTGCGTCTGAGTCTCGAGGCACCAGAAAAAATTATAACCAAATACAATAAAAAATAAAACAAAATCGAAAAAAGAGTTTGCATTTATATATGCGATATATATTTGAAATATACAATGTATATATATATTCTTCTTCATTCATGAAATTTTGTTCTAAAAACGTGATATTTCTCTCTCATTTAAAAACGTTGTGTGTGGTGGGTGTGTGTGTTGTTTAAAATCAATAATAATATATAGATAGATATATATGCAATTATATATATATCATATAATTTATATAAACATAATTAATAATGATAGCATTAATATAATATAACTATGTGAAATAGTGTTTTGTTGTCTGTTTGTCGGTTTTCATTGTTTATCGTTTCGATTTGTTTTGTTTCGTTAAATCAATTGAATAACCTTACGAAACAGTAAAAATTTGCATTTAAATTAATTTAATAAGAACCTTTACTTATTTTCAAGTTTTTAGTTTTTCGTTTTTCTTTTTGTTTTCTTGTTTGTGTGTTTTGTTTCTTTCTTATATACATACAAGTTTGTTTTTACGAGCTTTTTTTTCTTTGCTGTTTCCTGTTTCCTGTTTTCGGTTTTTTTGTTTTTGTTTTTTTGTTTTTATTTAGGAGCATTAACAATTTGGCCAGCGAGAAAAACGACAAAAAGGAAATTCACTAACTTAAACATTAAAAAGCCATTTGTGGTGTATACAAAAACAAAATTCAACTAAAGTGGGGGCTACATTTGTGTGTGTGTGTGTGTTGTGGTGTGTTTGTGTGTGTTTGTATTATTAATATTAATTAAAACTAGGCATAAATATAAAGCTAGACATGCCTAAAAACCAACTGACAATTGAGCGTAAGGAAATAAGTAAATGTCGTGCATTATGTTTATGTATATAGTAATAATAATAATAATAATAGTAATAATAGTATAATAATAATTAATAATAATAAAAATAACTAGAATTTAATAACAAACAAAACATTTGCTGGTGTGTGTGTGTGTTGTTCTCATGGAAGTTCATCAACTTAATCTTTCCCTTTATTAATTTAATAATAGTTGCTAATTTGGCCTGACTTTCATTTAGACACGTTTGGTGGTGGTGTTGGTGATGGTGATGATGTTGTTGTTGTTTCGTTTGTTGCTGTTGTTGTTGTTGAGGCTCTGGCTGCGGCATGAACTGAGTATGAGTTGAGTGTGTTGTGTGTGATTGAGGAAGTTGAAGTTATCGCTACTGCGACTGGGGATACGTGGAGACAGCTTCGCGCAGGGACTTGAGACCCGCCTGCACATAGCGAAACACCTCATGCATTGTGCTATGCAGCGTGAGCGGCCCATTCTCATGATCCAGCTTGCGTATAAACTCTGCAAGTATAGACGATAATTTTAGTAATTGTATCGGGGAATAATGAAGATGTTAACTGACCTATATGATTGCCGGTGCGTACCAGGCGATCGGCTTGATCCCACAGCTCGTGTGCGCTGTTCACATAGGTGAGATACTCGTTCTGCCTAGCCAGTTGATTGTGTATGTCTTGAGGCACTATGCGGCCAGGCGGCGTATTCGAACCGGAGCCCTAAAGAGAGATTGAAATATTTGAATGAGTATATATAGTATTAAATATATACTGTAGTTGGTACTGTACCTGTGAGCCCACTGAGTTCGATGGTGATATGGAGGACGGCGTATTGCCATTCGTGATCTCCCGATTGTTACTGCGAAAGAATTCCGAGCAGCTGGCAATGATTGCGCGACAATTCGCTCGTCGCAGTTTGTAAAGCTTTAAGGATATCAACGATTGGCAGCGCAAACTGAAATACAGATTGAAAGAGAAGTTAGGTATATATTTAATATACAAATTAATAAAACAAATGAGGAAGTAATAACCGAGTGTGCTTGACAGTTACATATATCTATTCTCACCTTCTGAATACTGAACCAAATTAATTCTTAGCTACCTAACCTTTATGTAAGCTTATATTTTTTATTGCATACTCAGAGGCGCTATACTTTGTTCTTCCAGTAATAAAATTTGCTTCAATAACTTCTAAGTTTATTTTTCTTTCAAGCTTCTAATTTTACAAAACTTATTTAGACCGTGTTATCTTATTGTGCTCACCAAAAATAAACATTCTAACTTTAAAATGACACTTGCAACACTATTAATATCATTTTTACGTAGGCGTAAGTGGGCGTGGCCAAATTCTAAAACATGCTTTATCTGCTTGCAATAATTAGACATATTGTCACCAAGTTTCATAGCTGTAGCTCTTAAGATCTTTGAGATATAGATGTTCATACAGACAGACATGAGAAAAATAACCTAGATGAAGCCAGAAATACTCTATAAAGTTGAAGATGCCCTTTGCAAACACAATAGATTGGCATAAGTTATAATACCCTATATTTCTCAATACATTACCTGAGTATGGCCACAATATTGTGCAAATCGTGCTTGCCATTCGTTAACTGTTGATAGGGTCGATTCTTTGAGGATATGTATCTGTAAAAAGAATAGATAGAAATATTATAAATGTGTTATAGAGTAGTCGTAATTAAGACGTCTCTCTCAGTCTCTACTTTACTCACTTAATTAACGCCAATGTATCCTTGTACATGGTCCACGTGGCGTCCATGTTGCAACGTTCCATTGCATCGGCTGTCAGAAGAAAATAGACAATCGCCTCCAGATAGAGTGTCATCTGATTGAAGGAGTCACGTTCCGAATCGGCGGCACGCTTTCTTCGTATTGCCTCCTGCAGTGGTTCGTTTTTTCTGCGGAAAGAATGGAAAATATATGGAATAAGTAAAAGGAGTTTGGAGAGAAGAATGGGAAATTTGAAATAACTTAATGGAATTTAGAATGAAGAATAGGAAAAATGGGATAGGGATTGAGATAGTAAAAAGAATACAGAGGGAAGATTAGGAAATTCCGGATAAGGGAAGTTTAGAGAAAAGTATGGGAAGTATGGAATAAGTAAAAAATATGTAAAGAATAGGTTAATAGAGTTTAGAGGAAAGAAGATCTGAGATAGGTAAATGTATAGGGTAGATTAGGTAATATATGATAAATGGAGTTGAAAGGGAAGAATAAGAATTATAGGATAAGTAACAGGAGCGTGAAAGAATAGGAAAATAGTATAGATTAATAGATTAGAGAAGAATGGAATAAATGGGATATGTAAATAGAATGTAAAGGGAAAAATGAGTAATATAGGATAAATGGAATTACAAGAAAAGAATGAAAAATCTAGGAGTATAAAGGGAATAAATGGAAATTAGAGGATAAATTAAGTTCGAAGAGAAGTACGAGAAATATAAGACAAGTAAGAGGGTTAATAGAGTTTACAAAGAATGGGAAACATGGGCTAAGTAAATGAAGTTTAAAAAGAGTATCGCTAGGCGATGGTGCTCCTGTACTCACTTGGGATCATCGTTGACATGCTGCTCCTCATCGTAATCAAAGTGGGAACGATAGATAAGGCGTGGCGCGGGCGGTGGCACTGGCGCCGTTGCTGGTGGCGGCGTTGTTTGCACCGCTTCGCTGCAGGTGGTTGGCAGTTGTTGTTGTTGTTGTTGATTGACAACAGCAGCAGCAGACGTAGCAGTACCAACTGTTGCAACTGTTGTGGCAACTGTTGCTTGTGTTGTAGGCTGTGCATGTGGCTGTTGTTGTTGCTGCTGTTGTTGTTGTTGTTGCATAAGCAACTCCAGTTTGTCACGTGATAATCGCTCATGATTGTTGGCAGGCAGCAGATTTGAACCCGGCAGAAATTCATCCTTTTTTTTCCGTTTCTTCTCCTTGTACGGACTGGAACTGGAGCTGGAGCTTCGCTTGCGTCGCATCGCGGGCATCTCTTGCTTCAGGGCGAACTCCTGCTTGACACTGTTTGGCTTGAACTTGGCCTCATGCCCGTCCATTTCAGCATCGAGCACAGGTTCGGGTTTGACGCCCAGCTCATGCTTCAGCTTGGCTGCAGCTCCCACGCCTCCTGTTGCCCCTCCTCCTCCACTTAGGTAACCATTGGGCGTGTAGTGCAGATTGGCATCTTTGTGGGCGTGGCCGTGTCCATTCTGCTGATGCTGCTGTTGCTGGTGTTGGTGATGATGCTGCTGTTGTTGCTGCTGCTGCTGGTGATGATGTTGGTGTTGGTGATGTGGCTGTTGCTGTTGCTGCTGCTGCTGCTGCTCGGCAGAGGCGGAATATAGCTTGTAGCTATTCTGATACCACTCTGGAGGCACACGGGATAATTTGGTCAGTGATATTTTGCACATCAGCGATGTCAAATGCGGCGTTGTGGTGCGTGCTGGCGATGCCAGTGCTCCTCCAGCACACAACTTGGCGGGAAAGTCTTTAGCGGCCAACTGTTGCTGCAACAATTGATGTTGCTGTTGTTGCTGCTGTTGCTGCTGCTGCTGCTGCTGCGACAGTTGCTGTTGTTGCTGTTGATGCTGTTGCAGCTCCTCGGCCTGATCGATGATCACCACCTGACCCTGCTTTTTGGCACCACCTTCTTTGGGATTGAAGATACGCGTGAGTGTGTGTATCTTCTTCTTATCACTTTTTCGCTTGCCACTTGCCCCACCACGATGCCCGCCGCCGCCCCCGGGATGCGCGTCATCATCATCGCTGCTGCTGCTGCCACTGCTGCTGGCACTGCCACTGCTGCTGCTGCTGGCACTGCTGCTGCAATCGCTGCTGCTCAGACGCGCCTTCCTCGCCAGCGCAGGTCCACCTGGCAACTGTTGCTGCTGCTGCTGGTCCAACAATAACAACTGCTGCTGCTGCTGTTGCTGCTGATGTTGCTGCTGATGTGATTGCTGGTGATGCTGATGATGTTGTTGTTGCTCCTGCTCTGTTTCGCTGCTGCTGCTGTTGCTGCTGCTGGCGGCACTGAAAGGTCGCTTAGGTTTATTGCTGCTACTATTGTTGTTGTTATTGTTGTTGTTGTTGTTGTTGCTGGCACCCAGTTTGTTGATCGTCACAATACGCTTTTTGGCTTGATTTTGATGAGCTGCTGCTGCTGCTGCTGCCGTTGGTGTTGCTGTGTCAACTGCAACAGCTGCCGCTGCAGGCGCAAATGTTGCCACTGTGGGAGCAATTGTTGCTGTCGCTGTTGTTGTTGGCACCTCAGTGTCGCTGCCACTGCTACTGCTGTTGCTGGACTTGGTGCTGCTGCAACTGCTGCTGCTGCTCTCGTCATCGCTGCTGCTGTTGTTGTTGCTGTTGCTGTTCAGATTGTTGTTAATGGAGGATACAGGAGCAACTGCGGGAATTGTGCTAGGCTTCTTGGTGGGCGTGTTGCCATTGGAGCTTGTGCTGTTGCTATTGTGCTCACGCTTTCGACTGCCAGCAGCAGCAACAGTTGCTGACTTATTCAAAGGTTGCTTGGCTGCCGTCAGCGATGGACCCTTTGCCTGACTGCTGTTCTGCTGCGGCGTCAGCTGCTGCTGCTGTTGCTGCTGTGCCAACTTCCTTGGCCTGCCTCGTCCCTTCTTGGGCACAACTGTTGCAGCAGCGGCGGCAGCAGCAGCAACCGCCTGTGCCTTCACCGATGCTGCCAACTCCAGTGCATGTTTCTTACTGCTGCTGCTGCTGCTCGAAGGCGGCGGCTCATCCTCATCGCTGGAGTCCAACGCGGGGCGCGACGTCGCCGTTTGCGATTTCCTTACGGCCTTCTTTCTGCGCTGCTTTGGCGACGCTGGCAATGGTCCAATGGGTGTCATGGTGACACTATTTGGAGGCACCTTCTGTTGCATGGTGGATGGTATACGCGTCACACTTGTTACCGCAGGCACACCAGGAATTTGCACTTCACTGCCGCCACTGCCACCGGCGGGACTGTCTGAGCTGCTGCTGCTGCCACCGCCGCTGCTGGGTGAATCCGATTCACGTTTGATTTGCCCACCCAACAGATCAGTAGCTTCCTTCTTCACACTGACACTCAAGCCGTGGCCAAAGCGCTGCTGCTGTTGCTGTTGGTGTTGCTGCTGGACATCCTCATCGTCGTCATCGTCATCGTCGCTCAAATGTCGCGTATCCTCGTTCTTGATTATTGTCGTTACCTCCATTGCTTCGGGTATGATTTGTGCACCGCCTGGCAATAAGACCGGCAGCGAGGGCACATTGGGGGAGTCTCTCTCAGTGGTCGCTTGATTCGTTGGCTTGTGAAAGAAGCGACTCAGCATCCATATATTGCTATCTGTGGGCGATGGCGTCTTGTTCGACGAGCTGGAGCTGCTCATGGTGCCCATGTGCGAACTGCTCGATCCGCCGCCGCCGCCGCCGCTACCACTTCCAACACCTGCCACTGTGTTGCTGACGCTCCCAGAGTTGACTGCTGCACCACCAACACCACCACCAACAGTTGCAGCACCACCGGCAACAGCAGCAGCGGATGTTAGCAAGCCGCTGATTGTATTCGGCCCGCTTGCAATTATCGTTTGGCTGTATTTCTTTTTCTGTCGCTGCTGTTGTTGTTGCTGCTGCTGCTGTTGTTGTTGTTGTTGCTGCAGCAGTTGCTGTTGATGGTGATGCTGCTGCTGCTGTTGTTGTTGCAGCAAATGTTGCTGTTGTTGTTGCTGCTGCTGCTGCTGTTGGTGGAGTTCACTTTTGCTGCTTGCTTCACTACCCGATTCGCTGGTATCCGATTCTGAACTATTGCTGCTGTTTCCAGCCGATCTATGGAACGGAGAGGGGGATAGAATTAGTTTTATATGCTGCAGTGCTTGTCAAACTGTAGACTTACCCGTCCTTTCTGCGTTCGTCGTCAGACTCTGACAGCTCCAGATCGTTTTCAAGGCTAGCGAAGAGAAAAGAAACGTGTTAGGATGTTGATAAAGAAAGTTTATGGAAATAATATAATAAATTATTTAGATTTTATGAATATATTATTTATATTTGGTAGTATATTTATTATATTCTGCTAATATATTCTTTATATTTTTTTAAATATTCCTATTTGTAATTTTTCTTTTTTTACAACTATCTCGTACATTTTTCTCTTTTCTTTAAATGTTTTAAAATCATTTTTCTTTAATTTCAAAGCATACTTCGGTTTTCTTTCGACTCTGTTCAGATTTGCTTTGAAATAACCAAGCTTACTTCGATTGAGTTGTACTTCAATGATGTTTATACCATCTGCAAATCTTTAGATATTTAATATTTATTATTCAAAATGTGGCTACTAAAAAAAGTGTTGGGTTCAATTTGAGAAATAAGTTAGTTCGTCCGTTAAAAATCAATGAACTTAGCCGTTCATTAAGTTGCATTGTTCATTTTTAAAATTGCTTAGGAGGTGCTTTCAAAAAAAAAATATTATCAATTTTATTTATACAATGTTGCCATTTGTATGAACTATATTGAAATTTAAAAAGGAGTTGGATTAATATATTGCCTGGTGTATAGTTCAACTTAGTTCTAAGTTCATTACTAAACACATCGTATTGTTTTAATCTAAAAAATATGCTTGTAAAATTCTATATAAATTGAAGAACAGAAACGTTTCTTTACCATAGTAATAATTCATTTAAATTAAGAATTTATAACCTCTTACAATTTTATATTCATGTTGCCGTTTGTATACTATAGAAATTTCAAAGCAATCAGATGAATATATTCTTTAACTTTCACAGAAATAATCGACTACGATTTTTAAAGCAAGCTTCTAAGTCTCCACTAAGTCTCCTACGAAGACTAAAATCATTAGCAGACTTTATCTAATCTTTATAACATAAGATATAATGCAATCAAATACTTTTCAACTTAAACTTGCAGTGAAAGAGGGTATCTACTAGAGGCAAGTCTTTCCTAATTGCTTTCCCATATTAATTAAAATATACTAGTATACATATATTTGCATTCCTTATATTCCACTCTATTTTATCCTTTTCCCTACATTTTAATTGTAATTGATCAAAGTGCAACTACTTACCACGAGTCCTGCTTCTCCAGCGTGTGACTCTTTTCGGTTTTCAGCGGTTTTATCACTGGCCCAATCATTGTGGGCGATGCTTTCGGTGGCGTCAACATCGGCGTCGGTGTCAACTGCGGCATGGGGGCCACCATGGAACCGGGAAGAGCAACAGCTGCACCACCGGCAGCCATTGCAGTCTGTGTGGTGGCGGCACCCCCCGCTAAAGGAGGCAGTGGCAGTGGCAATTGACTCGCCTGTGGCGGCGTTGTCAGCAACGGTGCAATTGGTGAAGAGATCGGCGCAATGGGCGTCAATAGTGGCGCCATCAGTTGCGATGCCGACGCGGAGGATGCGGATGCGGAGGAGGAGGACATGGACATGGAGGAGGAGCCGATACCCAACGATGAACCGGCACCAGCTGCTGGCGGTGAATTTAGTGGACCAATAGGATCCACAGCATCGAAAACATACTTAAACGTATTGGGCCCATTCAGGTTGTAGTTCTCGCGCGTCGGCGCATGCGGCGTCGCCGCAATAGAGGTCAGTGGCGTCACGTGATAATTGTTGGTCATTTCGGTGATTATTTTACTAATATCCCTCTGCAGAAGAGAGAGAAAGAGAAAGAGAAAACAATATTAGTATATATGTCTTTGAACCTTTGTTTTAATAATTATAGCTTGCATGATCCTTTTCGAGTCCTCTGTTTTCAACTCTGAGACCTCTCTTAATTCTATTAAACTGTCAATTCTTAATTATTTAACACTTCATCCTAACAATTAACACTAACCTACCGATCTGATTGGGTTTAACTAGGGTTTTCCCCAATCCCTTGCAAAAAATGCTGGATCGGTTTCTTTATTTTTATTATCCCAGCTTAAAGTTTAAATTTGTAATTCTTAACTTTACATTTTAATCCTTAAATCTTATTTTAATCTAAAACAAATTAAAATTAATTAAATTAATATTTTTAAATTTTTATACAAAATTCTTTTTTAGTCGACTGCTATAAGTCGACATTAAATAAATAAAAAAAAAAAAAAAAAAAAAATTAACACCTTGTTTTAATTGAAATGCAAGAAAAGTTAAGAGACTTAAATGGAATTTGCTTGTTTTGATAATCGAGTTGGATTGAATCGGGACACGCGAATAAACCTCTTCTTGTCAAGTTGTACTCGATGGTGTTATACCACTTAATAGCAGGAGATGATGTGATATTTGTGAATCTTTATATGCATTATATTTTATAGATATCGAACAATCAAATCCCCTTGGGAATATGAAGGAATATATGTACACTTTCTTTACCATCTGTGGATCAGGTTTTTCTTTGTTTTTTTACCTCAGTTCGAATCCCAAAATTTATAATGAAATTCTTTTCTTTTTAAGGTCTTTTAATTAATTCTAATTTTACAAATTAAATTAATTGCTTTATTTTAAACAGTCGACTGACCGTAGTTGACTTTAAATTAAATAAAAATTAAATAAATAAATAAGATAAACACTTCTTAAACCGTAAAAAACACTGAACATATCTTAACTTTAACTTGATTCAACATACCCTCTCTTTGCCATATTAACAGAGTATATTTATCATATACTGTTCATGAAGTTCATGCTGTTCATAAGCTCACAATTCTTTCCCAGTTCTGACCACTAGTTCTACCTTTTATGAACACTAAACTGCTAACAAACCTTTCATTGTCAATTCTAACCTCACAACTATTACAACATGTTTCTGCTACTATCGAAAGGTTTTAGAGGCTTTGCACACTTTGTCGTACTCTACTGTAATCGCTGTAATATTCATGGCTTTCGTTATTTAGTGCAGACTTTATTCATGTTGCTGGAGAGGTTGGTAAAGAAATTCAATATCAATATAAATTTTAACCTTGTTTTATTTTTTTTTAGACTACTTTGGCTCTTCCTGCTGATTATATCTATATATTACTGCATTATATCCTGTTTATCATCGGTGGATCGTTTCAATCATAAGAGCACACACATTGGCATCGATCGCAATTCGTATAAATGGAATACAACGTTTCCAAGTCTTACAATGTAAGCAAATTTAGAATTATCGCGTATTTCTATACTAAACATATATAATATTTTTATACCCTTCCACCATTAGAAATGGTCAAAAAAGAGTATACTAACTTTGTGCAAATGTATATAACAGGCAGAAGGAGGCGTGGCAGACCCCACAAAGTATATATGTTTTTGCTCGGCATCACTAGCTGAGTCGATTAAGCCATGTCTGTCCGGCTGTCCGGATGACCACATGAACACACAGATCTCAGCTATTATAAAAGCTAGAGACACCGAATTTGGTATGAAGGTTTCTGTGTACCCGGCGCAGATGAAGTTTATTTCAAATGTTGGGTGCCACGCCCACTGCCCCCGCAAATCAATAATTTAATCTTTCAAGTTGATTTATAAGCGACGTATACAAGATAAAACCTTCTGTTAGTTAGATCATACTTAGTTGATTATAATACCAACATAACTTCAAAATTAAAATCCGATCGGTCAAGAAATGATTTTGTATACAGGTCAGCAAGCTATGACGTCATTGCAATGCTCATGTTATTTATTTCTTCTGCAGTTGCCCCATGGAACGTTTAAATGAGAAGCTGGTTCGATGACTTTTGCAGGTAAAATAGTTTACATCATGAATAACATTAAATTAACTAATAAAAATGAATTTTTTTAGTGCAAACGAAATCACGGCAAACGATAAAATAGAATTTAAACATTTCATGGAGAGTTTGGCTAATTCTACATATAACAATTTTAAAGATATTCCCATTTACGATAGTGTTGAAGCAATACTAAAACGATTGGCCATAAAACCTCAACATTATATGCGATTAATTTACAATCTAACATCGGATGGCAGTTACACATATGGAGATGGTTGGGTGCATTGCACCGATGGTGGCACCTATGAGGTGAAGACTATGCAGATCTTAACTGAATTCGGTTTATGCTATGTGTGCAACACCTTCTTGGGTCTTGAGTATAGCTCACGTTTTGTACTCTTTGGAGAGTATCCAATAGCAAAGAAAATTGATTTTTCGAAATTAGGTTTTAAACAAATTCTGGATAATAAAGTTGGCAATTTTCATGACAAGGAAATAGCGCTCTCCTTTTATGGATTCGCCGTCAATGCCATTGATGTATGTATAGCAAGAGGAAATAAAAAATATATATATATAAAATATCTCTCTTTAGAGCTTTATACATTCTCCCTATGAAGTGATGAAGTTGGGCAACAACTTTGGTTACACCGAAAAGGGTTCAACATATGAATTGGAAATTGAATTCATTATAGCGGAGCCAAACTTTGAAGCGTAAGTCGGATATACATATATATATATACGAAAATTTAATGAATATATATAATCTGTTTATCAATTTTCTCTAGCTCAACTACAGTTTCGCAGCGCAATTGCCGTTATTTTCATGAATCAAATCTTACGCATTTTCCGTATTATACTAAAAATTCTTGCGCTCAAGAGAATCGACTTAATTTAGCCTATAAAATATGCAAATGTATTCCACACTTTTATCCCAATCGAAGTAAGTTTGCTCATGATGAGATTATAATAGGAAATTTACTTATTGCTTAATTTTAGTTGAGAATCCCAAACCTGTTTGCTCCTATCAAGTACTCAAGACTTGCTTTCCCAAACATGAGGGTGTGTATATGGCATATATCATTTATATTTTTATTTTACATATTAAAATATTTTCTAAGATTCCTTTTGACGTTTATATCATCTTAAGAATTTCCTATTTGCCACATAAATATTTTGATTTTCCTAACTGCAAAATTTATATTTTATCTCCAAGATCGTTTTCTGACATATTACGGCGAAGAGAATGGCAATAAGGGTAAAGTATCTGTCTCTTGCGAACAAAATTGTCTGGATGCTGTGCTGCGTATAACCAAAAAGGCAGTTAGTATTTCTGTATAATACATTATTAATATATATATTAATAAATTTGCTTTTTTAATTTTGAAACTCAATAATTGAACTTTCTTTAGCCCATGTCCAACGCAATGACTTTACTGGGTAGTCTGGGATCTACAGTGCTCATCAAATTATGGCCCAGAAATCTTATCAAACGACAAGTGATATTCTCATTTACGGATCTCTTGGGTAAGAAAAACTAATGTAAAAAACTTGGAGATGATTATTTATAGTGCTTATAATATTCCAAAATTCAATTTCCTACAGTTTCAATTGGCGGCACTGCCGGACTATATCTGGGCTTCAGTGTGCTGGGTCTAGTGGAATTTATATACTTTTTCACAATGCGCCTACCCTGGCATATCTATGGATATGAATTATAAATGAACTCAAGCATGACAAACCACGAAACATGATATATGTATATTTAACTCACTAACAAGTGTATTCAATTAACAAGAAACTACTTCAAATGTTGCACTTAATATGTATTATCGAAATTTCGAATCTCACTCGATATTAACTTGTCACGCTAACAATATGAATACTCTACAGAAGTGGCTCGAGTTGAGCATACCAAGCAACATAATGAAGAACTTTTAACATCATAAATTAAATGATGAATTATATATTATATGACAAATAAATGCACAAGCACATAAAGAAAATATAACTTTGAAAAATTGTTATCATTCTTTGTTAATCAGCATGAAGTTCTGAAACTATATGCCCGCTACTGTTGCATTTACAGGATATTCAAAACTTAATAAGGTATCGCAAACTCCTGCATATTTTTTTGTATATGGAAATCATTTAACTTCTGTATATTCAAGCGTTATAAACATGTCGTTCTTGCGTTCCAAATATCCAAGATCTGTTGTTAATTTTGTGGTTCTTTATTTCGACAATTGTTGTATTCATGGCTTTCGTTATCTAGTGCAGAGTATGCTGCTTGTCTTCGAAAGGTAAGCATGACTATATAGATCAATAATATTAAGTAACAATATAATAGTTAAGATTTTGTTCAACCTTACAGATTACTTTGGCTGTTTCTATTGATTTTTTCCATATATTTTTGCATTATATCCTGTTTATCATCGGTGGATCGTTTCAATCACAAAAGCACGCACATAGGCATCGATAGGAATTGGTATTACTGGAATATCGCACTGCCAAGCCTATCAATGTGAGTATAGAACTAGATATATGATATATATTATATTATAAATTCAATTCTCATCATTGTAAACTCCTTCAGCTGTGAAATGCAGCGCATAAATGAAAATCTTTTTGGAAAATTCTGTCGGTAAGCTTAGTGCAGCTATAAACTCTATAAAATTGGGAATTATATATTATACATATATATATCTGTATTTTCATAGCGAAAGACTTATAGTTGGTCAGGATAAAGTGGAGTTTAAACTATTTATGGAAGCTCTAGCGAATTCGACCTATACGAACTTTGAAAACATTCCCCAGTTCGATAGTGTTGATAGAATATTGAACAAATATAATATAAATCCAGCACAGTATATGGAACTGATTTATAATCTAACAATGGATGAATCCTATTCGGCTGATGAGCCGGCACCAGTTCGCTGTACCGACGGCAGCGATGACTTTATGACAATGCAAATTCTCACAGAATTTGGTCTGTGCTATGTTTGCAATTCCCTGTTGGGTCCCGAGTATAGTGCACGTTATGTCATCTTTGGAGAGTATCCAGTATTTAATCCAGAAACATTTGAGAAAACCAAGAGAGCTAATTTTCACGAAAAGGAAGTCTCACTGAGTTTTATCGGTTTTCAATCGAATGCTATCGATGTTAGTTAAAGAATTGTCTTCAATCTTATCTATATATATATATATATTTTGAATCATTTTTTATAGGCCTACATGCATTCGCCCTATGACGTCTTGAGATTGGTTAATAACTTTGGCTACACCGAAGAAGGTGCTGCATATTCTGCTGAGATGACATTTACCACAGCCGATCCTAACTTTCAGAGGTGCGTGTGCATTTTTCGATTAACATTGATTAATTATAACCCTCTTTTTTACAGTTCTACTACAGTTTCGCAACGAAATTGTCGTTACTTTACCGAATCGAATCTAACACACTTTCCCTACTATACGAGAAACACTTGCACCCAGGAATGTCGTCTCAATTTGGCCTATAAAATCTGCGATTGTATTCCCCATTTCTATCCGAATCTAAGTAAGTTGGGATTAATCTTCTTTAATCTTTTTATTTATATTATTTCCCATATCTATCCGAATCTAAGTAAGTTAAGTTAATTATTCTTTTATTATTCTTTTTATATAATTCTCTCTCTTCTCTGCAGTTGCAAATCCCAAACCTGTTTGCTCCTATAAAACTCTTAAATCTTGCTTTCCTCGTCATGCTAGTAAGTCTTATATCTTGATATATATCAACTTTCATGCACTATAATTTATCTAAATTTATTTAATTAATCCTTCAAGATTTATTTTTGAAAATGTACGAGAATGAAACGAGCAATATTCAATTGCCTAAGTGCTATTGCGAGCCCAATTGCTTGGATGCTGCTGTACGCATACCAAAAGTTGAGGTAAATCTATCCTAAATAATTTTTATTGTTTATCGGAGTATCTTTAGTAAACTTTGCTTTATATTCTAGGCCATGAAAGGCGCCATGAAGCTACTTAAGGGTCGTGGCGCCTCTATAACCATTACTTCCTGGGCCAAAGCTCAGTTCAAGCGGCAGGTTATATTCTCCTTTACAGACCTTTTGGGTAGGTATAACTAAAGCTCATATTGAAGGTGATTTTATGATTGTGAGAACATCATAGATATATCGATAAACATCGATGTTATATAAAAACCTAAAAATATCGAGTTTCCAGCCATTATGAATGAATACCTACAATTATTTTAAATTACATAAAATTTCTGATCAATTATTATATTGATTTTTATATCTATTTTATATTATTATATTTTATCTTTACAGTTTCTATCGGTGGCACTGCCGGCCTATATCTGGGTTTCAGTGTGTTGGGCCTAGTGGAATTTATTTACTTTTTCACAATGCGTTTAATCTGGCATATTTATGGATATAAATTATAGATGAATATTCATTGTTATTTAAGAAGAGGATCCGTACTGCGACCTATTTTATCTATAGTATATACTAGCTTTCCATTATGAATTCTAAGGTTCATCGATTTAGCTTATCTTCAATTTGAAGTTGCTCTTAGATGGATATTAGATTTAAATTTGTATTTAATATATTTTTATATTATATTATCTATTTTTTCATTTCTATCATCTGCTTATGAATTTTGAATACTAATATGCAATAAATCTAAAAATGTAGAATAACTTTAGAATAGTTTCCTAGAGTTTTTCTTAAGGGATTCCCTGCCTTTATCATGCCTGGCTCTTTATTTTATTTACTTTACTATATTATCAAATTTCTGCACATTTATAGCAACTTCTATAGCATCTTAAATAATTGAAAACTAATTATCAAGTTTCCCCAGACTTATTCTATATAATACCATTCTTTAATCATATTCTGTTCTGTTGCACTTACCTCCGGTGGCGGTGGCTGCAATCCCGAACTGCTGCCGAGGCGTTTGCTGCTCGCCGCTGGCGGTACAAAACGTCCGCCATTGGGCAACGCTGGCGCCGGTGGACCCAGAAAGGATTTCTCACGACCATTGGGCATTTGCGTGGACATGGGTGGCCCCAGAGGCGATAACGTTGTCGCGGACGTCGCTGCTGCTGCCGTTGTGGCATTGTTTGTGGCGCTGGACGAGTTGTTGGAGGACGATGATCTAGGCGGACCACGTGGTGGGGCCATGCCACTACTCGATTGTATATCATTCTTCATGGGCTGACCAGGATAGCCCCCTCTGCCATTGTAGGGCGGTTTATTGTCCGCTTGCTTCAAATAGGTAGGCGCTCGCTGTTGTTGTTGATAGTGTTGTTGTTGTTGTTGCTGCTGCTGTTGGGATGTTGCAAGCTGACCAGGTACCAAGGCAGATGAGGAGGAGGAGGACGACGCGGAGGAGGAAGCAATAATGGAGGCGGAGGAGGAGATATTGCTGCTGCTGCTGCTACTGCTGCTGTTGCCGAAACCCTTTGGCGGTGCCTGCAAGCGTGCATTCGATGACGCACCCGGCGCCTGACGATATATCCCCACCGTGGAGTTATTCATGTGATCCCGTGCATCAATGAATTCCCCAAGGGCGGCGGTAATTTCCGCATCGCCCTCGCTGGGATTCAAACGTCGCGGCTCGGCAAATAGACTAGTTTCCCGATCGTCACTCTGTATGCCCTGCTGTCGTTCATATTTTTCCCGTTCGCGTCTTGCGTCTCTTTTGCGCCGCTCGGGATCCTCCATGCTGCAACAAAATGTACATAGAATATTAAGTAAATTATCTCCCTATTTTTAAATATGAACAACATAACATATACAATAATATTATATGAACAACAACAACATGAACAACAACACAAACATGGCGTGACAGCGGTTTAACATGCACTGCCGCCTCCTCGATGTAAATAGGTTTGACATGCATTGTGCTTGCGGCGCATTCTGTTAGTTTTAACCTCGCGTTGCTCTCTTAATATTTAACAATAACAACAACACAATAGATAACATAGAGAACAGGAACAGGACAAACACACACACACACATACACACACGTTTGGCACGATGAGAATGTAAACAAACTGTTCGATTGTGGTGAATTGCATTGCAAGAGAGAGAGAGAGGGAGAGGGAGGTGAATATAGGTTGCATGTTATGTTATGTTTGGCGTGCGTAAATATTTTGCTGGAAATTTAAACATTTTGTTTGCATTGTTATTAAAACAACAATTTTGCTAGCAGACATACACACACACACACATAGAGATTCAAAGACAGACACGTGCAGGAGAAGGGATAACATGACACAGGACTTGAAAACGCAGCAACGCAATCCACAATGCACAGTGGCTCTAAAACTTACGTAAAATTCACGTTGTACAAATTGTTATTGTACTGCAGTAGCTGTTGTTGCTGTTGCAGCTGCTGCTGTTGTTGTTGCTGATGATGTTGCTGCTGGTGTTGTTGTTGTTGCTGTTGTGCCATAACGCGCGCTTAATAAACAAATAGTTTTTTAATTAGTTTTTTGGTTTACAGAGGCCCTACACGCACCCACAACCACACACAAAACAAGAACATACAGTTTACATTGTGTGTGTGTGAGTGTGCGTGAGTTAACAGCAAATGTTTGTATTAACAGTGAGCACACGAAATCATATTTCGCATGTACTGCGTGTGTTTGTATTGTATGTGTGTTTATTAGTATAAGTGTAACTCGCGCTCTCTCGTAAGAGAGAATTCAATTGAAAGAGAACGCGACGCGATGCTGCTTGTCTGTTAATGTGACTGCAGCTGATCTTATGTTAGGTTTTAATTTTTCTGTTGCAGTTGTTTTATGCAGCCTCGCAATGCTGCTATGTTAACTCTGTTCTTGCGAGCTCTGTAACTGTTACAGGCTTTATTACAGCTGCTGATCTAATGTTCAACTTTAACATTTCTGCTAACATATGCAGTCACTGTTGTTTTATTGAGAGCAGCAAAGAGATGCTGCTGTTACAGCATAGAATGCAATGTCTGTTATTAGCAGACCAGCTGATTTAGCGATAATTTTTAATAGCAACTGTTATTGACATTTAGTGTCTCTGTTGTTAACAGTTTTAGAAGCACAGAAAGTATTTCGAATGAGTTAGTTTGTTGTTGATTTCTGCGATCAGTCACCAAATTAAAAACTATTGTTTATGTAATTTGAATTTGTTGTATTTCACGGTGTGTGTTGTGTGTAGATTGTAAGTTGTGTTGGTGTAAGTTATACAGGATAAATGTAAAGTTGTAGTACCTGTGAAAGAGCAGAGCAGAAATAGAGAAAAATTTGTTATTAGTAAATAGTGTAATTTCTCAGTTATAACTAAATAAATCTAAGATTAAAAGTAAACACATTTAGCAGATAAACCCCCTAAATCACGGAAAAATCGTTCTATATTGCGACCCTTCTCTTTTGCACAATCAACAGTTAAAATTCCCACACAAACCAAAGACAAATTATTTAAGCTTAGATTAAATGGGCTCACATTAAAGCTTTTCACAGCACAAAGTGTGAGAGAGATAGTAAGAACAAGACAGAGAGAGAGAGAGAGAGAGACAAAGCAGCAACAATATATAAATTAGGCAAAGAAGACAGAGCACAAAAAACGAACTTCGTCAACCACTTTGGCTCGTCTCAATTTCTGGTGTTTGGTACCGTCTTCATTTCTGTGCATAAACTATTTGCAAGCACTGTGCATGGCAGAGAAATAAAATAATTAAATGTTTTTCTGACTCCTGACTGACTTTGTCGCTCTGTTCTTGACTCTCTGGCTCTCTCTCTCTCTTTTTCCAGAGCTGCCTCACAAAATTTATAAGACAAATAAATTTTAACTGCAGTAGAAGGAAGTGGAGCAGCAGGAGGGAACGGAGAAAGGAAGTGGAACAGCAGCAGCATAAAACCATCCAAACAGCAGATTTGTGGCTGTCGGTCTCCATATCTCTCTGTCGCTCCATTTAGCTCACTCTCTTCCGCTCTTCCTCTCTCTCTATCTCTCTGTCTCTTTCACTCTCTCTTTGCATGGTAGAAAAAGGTTCAACAATGTCTGGCTCTGCTCTTGTTTTGGGGTCTTGTGACCAGAAAATTAATTTAACTGACACGTGTTTCTTTTACCCTCAAAACACAAAAAGCAAAACAAAATTTTCAACATAAATAAAATTGTATTGCATACCCCAAGGAGCTTGAGAGTGCCAGAAATCACACTTTGATGACAAGCAAGTGAAAATATTTTGGGAAAAGAAAATAAATACAATAATTGTTGTGTGTGGACAGACGAGGCGAGTGGAAGACCAATTAGAACTAGAAGAAGAACTTGGCCAATTAGTTGAGAAACTAAACATAAAAGGGATATATTATAAGAGATAAGATATCCTTAATCCCACTTATAAAGAATTTGCTTTAAATACTTTGATTTTTCTTAATTGCCATAGTCTTCACACATTTAAAGTGCACACCCATTTCAACCTATACCCAGGGTATACCAGTATCCAGTACCCTTCATATTCAATATCATATCAGGGGCCTTAAGCATTTTCATTATTATTTGTGTGCTTCTCCCTGATTTACCCAACGTTTTACACATGTTATTTTACTTTGCTTTTCGCTTCTTTTTCTTCTTCTCTTTTTTGTTTACCTCCTCCTCATATCAACAACAACCCGTCAACAGGCTGCGGCTAAAAACAAACCTCCCCCTTTTCCCCAAACGAGTCTGTAAATTCCTTCCATCACGATTCGCATATTCGCCGGAATTTTTCACAGTTTGTTTGCCATTCGATTAACATTTAAATCAGCTTTCAGCTGCAGCTTTATACTTTATACGATATAAAAAAGGATAAAAAGGGTTGCGCATGCTGGAAACTTCAACTTAAAAAATTTCCCAAAGGTTTTTTCTGCATGCGCAATTTAAAATTAGTTAATTTAACGCACACATAGAGAAACACTTCTAATAAAGTGTCTACTATCGCCACTCTATGAGCTTCATCATGAATCATTTAACAACTTGTACAAACACACTGAATCCTTTACAAGGTTGACCAGACTCAATTCAATTCAATTCAATTCATTTGAGGCGAGTCGAGTCGGTCGAGGACACATGGAGAACACATGCGACTAATTTCATATTCATATGCATATTTAGAGACAGATTGAAAAGGAGTATCAGGTCAGGTAGTTAAGACAGACAGACTGGCAGTCAGTTAGTCCGGGCAGGTGTGAAGGAAACCAAGTGAAAAGTCGGGCGGCGTCGGCGTCATCAGGCACATTGGCACGCCTAATTTATAACACAAAAGTCTCAGTGAACTCAATGGAAACTACATATACAAAGGTAGACACGAATGAGACAGATAGATGGAGCAAAAGAGAGCAAACAGGTGAGGAAGAAAAGTTGTGAGCTGAGCAAACTTGTTTACCATCTTAGTAAAGTATCGATTAAGATAGAAACAAATAATAGGAGATAATATATCGTATATTATTCAAGGGTCATTGTTACGCAAATAGAAGTCTTACATGGAGGCTTTAGTTAACAAAAGCTATAGTTATTTAAATTGAGAAATGTACAACTATCGATAAAAGTACATCGTTAAATATTACTATCGATAACAGCACATCGATACCAAATACTATTATTGATATTACATAGATGTGAAGAACTATTGGCAACAGTTTATCGATACCAAGTACAAGAGATAACACTACATCGATACCACGTACTATCGATAGCTATGTATAAATAACATTTTATTGATGTTTATAACTTTCGTTAGTACTATATTGATAGCAGTATTTACCGATATCATTGCATCAATATATATTACTATCGATAAGCATTTATCGATATATATACAACACTATGCTAAATGAAACTCCATTAACTGTAATTGTAAGTTATTAGACGATAGTAACCGATGTAGAAACTATCGATAAAAGGTAAACATTAGAACAATACTCAATTTCATTTCACCAGTTTCATTTTTGGCAAATTGAAAATCTCACGCAACCCTCAAAATATTACCGATAGTTTTTGTGTCACACACACATCACTAGTAAAGTTACGCCGCTTATTGGGGCAGTACATGAACAAAAGCAAAGTATCATGTATGTGTGTGTGCACGTGTGTGTGTGTGTGTGTGGGTGCTGCCTTTTGCCCAAGCTGTCACTTGCGTGGGGGGTGGCTTAAATGTCTGTCGTTCGCTGCTGTCTGTCTCCCTTCGTTCGTCTGTCTGTCTGTCCATCCGTCTCCCAGCCCTGCCTGTAACTCGGGCTGTTTGTCCGTCTGTCTCTCTCTCTTGCGGAGTCAGTCTGTGTTTCTGTGTCTGTGTGTATCTCCTCTTCTATGTATACGGTCAGGATTTATTATAAAATGGGCGCCATAGACTAACGACCATGGCCACAGTACCAAACAGAGTTCCGTTTCCTCTATTCCCCCCTCCCCTCCTCCCGAAATCACCCTCTTTGCTATTACGGTGTATCTGTGTAAGACAGAGACAGCGAGAGTGAGAGAGTCAACAAATTTTATGGTACTCATTAAACTTTCTTTCAGCAAAGTACGGCACCGAGACTTACTTCTATTTCTGTTTTGACCTGAGTGGGGAACTGGAACTGGGAACTTGCCACAGAGTGAGAAGTTTAGTTAATTTATTTCTACAAATTTGCCACGATTTCGTTTACTCGGTTTTGCATTTGCAATTTATTTAATTAATTTGTGTGCAAGTGTAAAAATCAATCTGGCAGCGGTAGATAAAGAAAGAAAGTTTTTTTTAACTACAAAGAAGAATAAACGAGAGTCCTGGTAAACATCCTGGGGCAAGCAAACTCGCCAAAGAGCTTTGTTCCAATCAATTTCCCACACACGACACCGTTTGACAGGAATCTTTCTCACTTCCCCTTCTTTCTCTTTCTTCTTCATTGCTGCCTGATTGTCCTGTGCGAGCTGGTTCTATGTCAAGTTACTTTATCTCTGGGCACTTATCTATTATCTGCAGTTGCTGTTGCTGCTTCTCCTGTCCGGCTTAGCTTTAACTCGCCATATTCATCTCTCCTTCTTTCACTCTCCCTCTCTTTTTTTCTTTCTCGTGTGCTACATATTGATGCAGACGCATATTTCCTGCTTCATTAACAGCAGCGCCGCCATAAAGTATGCAACACATTCTAGAAACATGTGGGAGCTAAAAGGAAAGAGACTTTCAGGTTCGACTGTGAGCTACCCTGGCAAATATTCAGTGCACTTTAAGCATGTTCTCTTCCTTAATATACCCTCTTTCCGGCGTGCAGGGCATACCAACTTCTATGCGCTTTTTGCAACACTTACAACCCTCGTTCCCTGCCCCCCGCCTTCACCTGTTTTTTGATTTTAACGAGCCGTCGTCGTCGACGTTGCCCCCTTTCCCCTAACTCGTAGCACTTCATCGTGCTTTCAGTACTTCAGCAAGTCTACACACCCTCCTCCCCCGTCCCCACCCTCAGCTGATTTGCTGCTCTTCGTCCGCGTTTCGTTAGTTGTTTTTCTTCTTCAGAACTTTCGTCCTCTTTTCATTCTCCGTTTTTATATCCTCTACTTAAACTGATATTTTTCGTACTCTCCCATGAAAAGCTACAAACTGTGTCGAGCTTCATTCAGTGAAGAAATCCTTAAAGAATCCTTAAATTTATGTGAACAATAACAAAATATTTGAACATTGTAAAATTGACACAAAGTTTTTATAATTTCAAAAGGGGTGGAGGTATAATTCCCAGTAAAATGGGTGCGTTGTTAAGGGATTATAGTCAGGGTGTTCATTGATGAATGGAGACAGTACTTCAAAGAGCATAAATAGAACTATAATAACTTATTCTAACTATATGCTAGGATAGCTAAGTCGAAGAATTATATAAGAAGCTTCTTTGCAGTCACAATTCATCACAAATTCCATAAAAAGTTCTTTCTTTTTATTCCTTTTTCTATCCCCCTTTTTATTCCCTTTTCTTTGCACACTTTGTTGCTGTTCTTGTCGTCTTACTGCCCTGATTTGATTAAAATGATAACAGTTTTTGGGATTTAACTTAAATTGATGTGGGTCGAGAAACCAAGAGAGAAAGAGAGAGGGACTCGCTACCTTCTCCTTCTACTGCATTTGCCTCTTTTTATTTCTTTCCTTTAGCCGTAGCTCATTTCCTTGTTACAAATTGAAAGAACTTAAAGTCGAAAACGTATGAGACAAACATAAATGCAAGTGGAAAATTTCATTAATAAAATTGCAAACACTTTTTTTGCAACAAGGTTTTCTAAGGTTTTTATCACCTTTCTGTATGACCCTGTATTTTTTATGTTTTTCGAGAATTGTTCTACAAAAAGAGCTTAAATTGCCTAAATTGAAAGAAACAACTCTAGATTTATATGTAATTTACGAAGTCACGTGCCGTGGAGTTGACAAGCATGGAAGGGGAGTTACGACCACAGCCAAAAAACCGCATGCCGCCAAGAGCCTGCGGCCTCTGCGGTTAAACTCCTCTTGGCAACAGCTTCACGCACGGAGAGATCATGCAACTGTTGCTTTTGCCTCAAAGGACTTAACTTGAAAGGAAATCAAATTATGAAAAATATTATGCAGAACAATGTTGAACTATAGAACTATACAATGTTGAATATATAGAAGAACTTTAAACAGTATAGTAAAAAAAAGAAAGTATACAAGGAACTAAACATCAAAAGATATTACTAAGATGAACTATGAGATCGAATACCACATAGCCTCATAAATATAAGAATGATATGGTGTTTAAATAGATTGATTTCCTTAGAATTCCTAGCCTGCTGGTAGGATCTGAAGGCCCGCTAAGGGGGCTTACAAGATATATCTGCCTCACAATAAATAATTTTTTGATATGTAGATAACTATATACTAGAGAAATATGCATTTATAAGAATGTTTGTCAAATTTTTCTGAACAGAAATAAATCAGATTTCATCTAAGAATTTTTATTATTTCTATCACCTTTTTAAAAGAAGAAGAGCTCATAGAAAAAAACAGTTTTGTTATTAAGATAGTAAAACATTTTAAAGATGAAAATACAAATTTTCTAAAATGTTTGGAAAGTATATCAACATTTTATAGCTATTTCCATTATTTCTATCTTAAATCCCCTGCTGTCATCCCCTTACTGTGGTCTCTGTTCGTCTGTATGTACTTCACTAATTGCTAGAAAGTGTCATATGCAGCACTTGACCAACTTTTAGTGCGCAGCTAACTCAGTTAGCAGTCTGTCTGTTGTTGTTGTTTTTGTTGCTGTAAATCTGTTGCCTTGGCTACATTTTAAATAAATGTATCCAAAAAAGTTTAGTTTGAGTTTTATTTTTCTATATCTACTTTGCGATGTCCTTCTCTCTCTGTTGCTCTTTCCACAACTCTATGAAACACACATATTGTGTCTGTGTTCCTTTTTTTCCCCCCGTTTGTTGCTTTTCCTTTTGCTTTTCCTATATCTGTGAATGTGTCTGTGTGTGTGTGTGTTTGTGTAATCTATATTATAAGTTTGCTACAAAAGTTCACTTTGATAGTTGGTACAATTTTTTGGCACTTCGGTTTCACCACTCTACGCGCTGTTTGCGTCGCAGTCGACGTCGTCGTCGCTGTTTTTGACAACTTCTTCGTAGTCGTTCAGCCGTATGTGAAGTTGGTCTCTGTCTCTCCGTCTCCCCCTGTGTGTCTGTCTCCCCAATACCATCCACAGATTCCTTTTCAACAACCCACAGCGCACTTCACCAGCTCTGCCTTTGGCAACATGTGCGCTTTCCGTTTGTCTGTCTGTCCGTCCTTCTTTCCTTCCTTCTTATGCTCCTTGTCCTGCTTTTATTAAGAGAAGTTTTTCCTAGTGAATTTACCGTCTTTTTTTGTTCGCTTTCCACGCTTTAAATCGCTGTTAGGCCCGAATGATTGATTGATATTTAGTCCAAGTTAAATGGACTTAGGAATTCGGTTGGGAGGCTGCAAATTTGTTGTTACCTTTTAGCGACTTTATTGAAAACAAATTAAGCAGGCTAGAGATCATTAAGCAAGTCTTTAACCAACACTGTACTTTAGTTTTTGAAGGGTTTCTGTGCAGAGTGCTCGGCAAAAGTTTTAGAAACTTTGATTGTGTGATGAAGTTACTATTATCACAATTATATTAAGTTAATTTGGCAAGTCATTACCCAACACTGAATACTAGTGTAAGCAAGTTTACAATACTTATCTCTGCAAGGAATTAAGTTTGAACTGTATGTGGTGTTTTTTGAAGATTTTTCTGTATCTTTTAATTGATTAAATTGGTATTTTATTATAATGTCTAATAAAACTGACTGTGGAAACCCTTTCCCAACACTTGTTCATAGAAAAATCTTACTCAACATTAAATAGTATTGAGTCTGAAGAGAACTAACAGAATATCATGTATATAAGCTACACTTATGTTTACTTATCCACTGCATTGTTTACTTCTTGTATACATGTCATTAATCAACACTGAAAAGTACTGTATGGCAAATTTTTAGTATTTTAAGAAACATTTTAACTATTTACGTAGTTTCTTGAAGAGCTTTCTATGTTTATAGTTTATTTGAATTCAAATTTCATAATAACATTCCTTTAAAATGAATAAAGTAAACATTATTCAACACTTGTTCAAGGAAAGGCATTATCCAACACTTAATGGTGTTCTTTAAGAACAAATTAGTTAACTTATCTATAAAATTCATTTATCATAAATACACTACAGGGTACAACCATAGTCGATACGTTTAGTTTATGTAAATTTATTGCTCTTTGTGCCTCGTTTCTGGGAATCAATTAGGTTAATGAAAATTGTTTAGCTATGCAGAACAGTAACTTTTATATGCACTTTACATCGACAGGGCGACACGAGTGTGTTATGTGAGTGAGTGAGCGAGACGGAGAAACCAAAACAGACACGTGAAATTCTGGGCAAGTTGAAGTCTGCCCCAAAACCTTTTCTTTTTTTATTATTTTCTGTCCTTTTGTGGAAGACGAATGTCGTCGTCGTCGTTGTTGTTGTCGTTGTTCGACCCTGTTCTCTCTCATGGATTATTGAGTGTTTCATAAGTCATGAGCTCGTGACATGTGCAAATCTTAAATATTTTATGATATTTATATTAAACACACAACTTGTTACAATTTGCTTTGCAAATTCCACAAGGGCAGGTCAAGGAGAAGGTGTCACACAGAGAGAGAGACATAGAAAGAGAGGGAGAGAGAACGGTGCCTCTGCCCATGGGACCACAAATCGCACCGCCACTGTCAGAATAGAAAATTTGCTAATTTGTCTTTGGTTTCTTGGGCCCTTTGGTGGTGAGATAATTACAACTACCAGTGGGGTAAGCGCATGGGCTTAATGGGCGTGGCAAAACAGTAATAAATTATCACACAATTTCCTGCAAGTTCCTTGCATAGTTTTATTTTCGTTGTCTTTGCAAACTTTCAACGACATCGAACAGTGTCATCCATTAAATTAAACCCTGTCTATACTGTCTACCGATATGCCCCATTAGAGTTGCAATTTCGATATGCCTATATAGGGAGAGAGTGAGAGAGAGAGAGATAACGAAAATAAAACCCTGTGTCGGCATATCTTCACTCCATTTAACGCAATACATTATCCTCCATTCCACGCAGCGTCAACAGAACTCACCGACACTGAAATGTCAGTTGATATGTGCGCAACATGGAAATGCAACTTTATCCTCTACCTGTCTCCCTCACTCTCATCAATTCATTATCCATTTGCAACAATTTTTGGTCATGTGCATGTTTAGTGCAGCTTTCCTGTCGCCATCACATTTTGCCATTTTGCATTTTCGCTTCACGCTTAATTATCTTTGTTCCAGGTTGTGTCGCTCTCCCTCTCTCTCACACTCTCTCTTTCTGTGCAAAAGTTTAAATCTTCTTTTTTTTTCGAAATTTTTAAGCTAACCTTAATGCCTGATTAAACCGAACGGTCGAACAACTCTTGTTTGCAGAGACTTTTCTAGTTACGCACTGTTTTCTATATCTCTCTTCTTATGCATCTGTTTAATGGAATTATTGTTGTCGTTCTCAGCGATCCTAAAATCGGTAAAATGTTTAAACAGAAGCCTGAATATTCTAAATTATTTAAATAAATTAATTTTAATATTTTTTGTATCTATTCTAATGAACAAACTTTTCTTTTATAGTTATTTTCAAATTTTTTTTTTTTTTTTATTCTTAAAGTTTTTCTTTATATTTCCATAGCTTTTTTATAGTTTTTTAATGTGATAATCTTTATTTCATTTTATTATTATTATTTGTATAAAATTTATTTCATTTTTAGTGCAATTTCTACAGGGTATACACAGCGTATTCCCCTTACACATCATTGCACACATTGCAACATTTCAGCATGTTTCAATGCAACCTCAACTCATCTTTCTCTCCCTCTCTCTAGCACTCCTCCCACTTCTCCTACTCCTATACCACCTCACTTATCCCTGACATGTTGTGGGTTTTTTTCGTTTGCCTTTTAGCCTGGCCAACAGGTCGGCGCTCTTTTAATTACATCAACAGTAGCCCGGCCAATGAAAGACCCCATTCCAGTTGGGTCAACAGCATAACTTCATGTGGGTGTGCGAGCAGGGAAAGGAGCATGTTAAAGATAAGGGAAGAGGTAGAGAGAGAGGGGGGGAGAGAGAGAGAGAGAGACAATTTGATTGCTCATACGCCCAGTCGGTTGAATAGATTTCAATTGTTTATCAAACTGCAATCAATGCTGGGCAAAAAAGAAAGAGAAAGAACGTTTCTGTTTTTACTGTGACAATTTTGATACTCTGGAGCAATTGCAGAGTGGGTATATGAAGTATATAGTCTTGTATATATATTCTTGTTCAGTATCGAGGTGGAAGTTGAACAGAATATACTAAATATTATCCTTTAATAAACAGTGCAGTCGTTCTTCTCAGAAATAATCTAAAACTTGATCAGTTAAAAGATAAAACTTAAGGAGCATAGTCTATAAATAGTAAACTATATATTCCTGAACAGTATTCAGATAAAACTTCAACAAACTTTGCAGTTTATTTTAACACAGAAATCACTCGCTTTATACTTTACTTTCCCACTCTCTTCCCCACATCCTTCACAGAAGCTACTCCCTTTATCCTTAACCTTCCCACTGTCTGCCCTTCTCTCTTTCAAGTTCAGTCCTTGATTTACCTACGAAGGTTATTAATCACTTATAATGACACCATAATAAACAGAAATAGATTGAAATAGATAGTTATTTCCAGCGCAGTATCGCTGACAACTTTTCTAACTTGTCGACTAACCTTTTTCAAGTGCATTTTGTAATTAACTTTTGTAAATAAAAATGTTATTTATGTTCGCTGCTTGTTCACTTCTCTACGGATTTCCCTTTTATAATTGCAGAGGGACGACTACCTGTGCACCTCCTCCCTCCTTGCGGCACTGGACCGACCTTCCTACTGCCATTTTACATATTTATTCTTTTTCTTTTCCTCGAAGCGCGCGTTGCGCGTCATAAAATATTGATGGCCATAAATAAAAAGCGGGCAGCTCTTAAAAGTGAACACTGACAGAGCAGGAGAGATAGACAGAGAGAGAGAGAGAAACTTCGCTACACAGTAGAACAAAATAAATTATGCGTTAATTACAGAAAATGTCAATGCAGCAAATAAATAATAAAAATTATTTTTATGCCATAAATTCAAACTATAAAATTTTCAGTGCTGCATAAAAAGGTTTTATACTTTTTTACTGCGCGTCCCACTGTGCACGCGAGTTGCCACAGGATGCGGCTGCTTGTCTTGGTCTCGGTGGCAGCTTGATTAACACCTTTGCGCCGTCTTTGGCCCCTTAAACGGTTTGTGCAGAGTAATCTGCATAAATCATCAGGAATCAAGTGTCAAAAACGCAAACTAAATAAATAAGGGAATTAAAGCGGAAGTGGAGTGGAAGGCAAAAACAAAAGCGTAAAGTTAAATGTTCACAAACTTTTAATAATTCCCAACAACAAAATGCGATAATTTGACGGTGTGAATAATCTGCCACAAACAAAAGCAACAACAACACAAACAAATTGCAGCATATTTTGTTACGGAAAATGCAGTTAAAATTTTAAGTGAGATAGGTCAATAAATTAAATGTATAATTCCCAACAACAATGTGCAATTTGCATGAAAGAGAGAGGGAGGGAGGCAGGGAATTCAATCAACTAATTATTTAAGCAGCTTATTTGGCCACACTGGTGAAAATGGTCGGAAAAACAGGCAGAGGAGGAGATGATGGAGGCGGAGGACAATAATAATAAATTACAATGTGAAATGTTGCATGGAAATGTGCAGAAGATGCCTCATTTATTTGTGAGATGAATAGATGAAAGTATCACGATGTGCACGTTGAGGATGTGTAAGCATAACTAGCTGAAATACCGAAATATGAAAATCATTTCGCCCTCAGCTTCCTTTCTGTCTCCCCCTCTCTCTCTCTCTTGCCATACTGTTGGCAATCTTATGTCTCGCCAAGTGGCTGACTAGCATATTGAATGAATGAGCGAGAACAGCTTGAGAAGTGGCAGAAGTTGAGCAGGGAAGAGGGGGAGGGGCAGCAGGATGAGTAGTGGCTTGGGAGGGGGTGGGCGTGTCAGACTGGAGGATTGCCTGTCATGGGCAACGGCATTAGGCGTACGTGCGTGTTGAACGCAACTTCCCGCTACAACAACAATAACTGTTGAAGGCAGTCAGGCAGAGGCATGCGGACAACAACAACAACAAGAGCAACAACGGCAAGCAACAACAGAAGCAACAACAAGTTGGCAACTCTCGCACACACAATGAGAATTTCAAATTTCTGGCAAATGTTCAAAAGCGAAGTCAACAAGGCAAAAGCAATTTACAACAGTGTTGCACAACGTTGACTGAACATTGCACAATGTAGGAGTGTTTTTTAGCACTAGAGATAAAGGAAGATTGCTCTGTTTTCGATAAAAAGATTGAATATTGTACAATTAGTTAATCAGATAGAAATTTAATAAGTTTTTATCGAGCACAATAGATGATTTAATGTTTAACAACACTGACAAGTGAATCGATCTTCGTTCAATTTAAAAGAATGAATAAGATTCTTTAAATTTTTATATAAAACTAAAAGATTTTTTAGCTATGAATTATATTATAACTAGGATTGCCAAGTTATTTACAAAATAACAACAAAATATGGCATTTTACAACACTAGAAAGTTAAACAATTCTTTAATGTTGAAAAGCAGATGCAAAATTCTTTAATAACAAATAATGTGGAAAATAATATTAAAAAAAATATTTGTAATAAAAACGACTTAACGTTATACAACACTAGAAATTAGAGCTAGTTTGCTTCCAAACAATAAGAATTACATAATATTCTTCAGTTGAAATTCATTTTCTACTGGATATCTTAAGCTTTTAATAAGAAAACCAGAGTTTACAGTGGTTTACAACACTATAAATAATTGTAAGTTCTTTAGTTTTCCAAATGAAGGTAGAGAATAAAAATTCTTGGTTATAAACCATGAGATAATCAAATTATTCTATAAGATAAACGTAATGATTTGACGTTTAACAACACTAGAAATTAGTGCAATCCTTTAGTCTTTCCATAAGACTGTAGAAAATAGTATTGGCAGATAACAGAAAGAGCCTTTATTAGACTATTTGAATTGCCTTTTTCACATAGGATTGAAATGCGCTATAGGCGCCAAGACTCCCTCATTCTTCTGCCATATCTCACACTTCTCACTGCCCTCTTTTTCTACCCCCTTCACCTCACACACACCATATACTTAATAACTACAATCCGAAATAAAATTCGCCACAAAGTCAATTCAAAAGGCGACTTGGGGGCTCTGCTACCAATGACAATACAATCAACTGGGCCGAAAGGGCAACAGCCACAACAGCAACAACAACAACAGCAACAACAACAACAAGAGCAGCAACAACAAGTACAATAACAATAATTGTATGAGAATACACTCATAACCCCAGACGCGACTCGACGACCCACAACAAGCCAGATACATGTCTAAATAAGGCAGAGATTGCTGATGGGCAGAAAGAGGAGGGGAACGAGGCGTGGCTTAGTCACATCGAAATGTTGTTGTTGCTGTTTCAGATACTTTAACAGTTTTGCGCCTGGTTAACTCGTTGCCACCCGCTGTCAAGTTGAGGCGAAGCTTTTCGTGGTAGGATCTGTAAGGAATTTTCCGGGGCAACGTTGGGGTTAACAATGATGTGGCATATGGCGCGTTGGTGGTAATTATACCCTGGGAAAATGGCAAAGAAGAAGCGCGAAGAAGTTGCTTGTCAGGGTATCATGGAACAGAAGGAAGGAACCAATTAAAGGGAATAGAAATCTAACAGTTATGCCAAGTTTTCTAGTTTTTATGGTTCCTCAAGCAGTCAAGTATCTTTCAACTAGTCTTCTACGTTATTACAGGGTATCTAACAGTCTCACATCCCCTGCTATTCCCTACTTTTGCTGTTGCTCTACACGCTGCCGGAAATGTCGACAAATGAAATTGTTTTTGTCAAATTTAATGCGAGTAAGACGAGGAGAGAGAGAGAGAAATATCATCATCGTCGGGTTAACTGTGTGGGTGTGTCTGTCCGTCTATATGTCTCTTAATAACATATACATATGCGTATATTATATGGTACATATGGTAACGATGTGCATGCTTATTTTGTAGGTCTCTTGTCTCTTGTCTTGTCTTAGGTACGTGACAGATTTTTGTGAAATTTGCTCGCCAAATGTGTTACTGATGTGCACAAGAATATGTGTGTGTCGCATAGTATATGTATATTATATTTATCTGTGTGTGTATGATTAGATGTCTTCCTCTTCTGCATATCTAACAAAGGGTATTCAGCCTCTGCATGACTCATAATAGAAGTTAAGTTGTATTTGCAGGACTCTTTTGAAGTACCTTAGTACCTTAAAAGACCTTCTTCTTATAGCACCTGTGCTACAGTTAATATGTGTATCTAAGCCACAAGTAAATTAGCGATTTCCCTTCTCTTTCCTCCCATCTCTTCCCTGCTCTTGCCTTCCCTCTTTCCCCTTCTCTTGCCTACCCTCTTCTCCCACAACATCCTAATCCTCTGACGCATTTAATGCTCAAATTCTCTGCGAATGACCATGGGCAACTTTACGACTCTGACACATACACACACAAGGCATGTTTGTATCTCTTTCACTCTCACACACTCACTCTATTGCTCTCTCACAGCTAATAAAAGATTGTGCATCGAGCCATATATTTATGTTGGCTGTAAAGCCAAGACAGCAGCTGCCAAAAGGTGACGACGCTGCTCGTGTTCATGTTCAAGCCAAGAAAGTGAAATTTTAAAAGGCACAACAACAACAACATGAGCAACAACAACTTGTAATAAGCCAATGAACAGAGTCAAAGTTGCAAGATGAGTGAACAAATGAGAAGAGAAGTTAGAAAGAGAGAACAAGTGAAAAATACCAACAAGTTTAACTGGCATAAAACTGTGTCAATATTTATTAACTCTTTCCCACTGTACTCCGAGTTGAAGGCAGGCAGCCGACTAAGCGCGTTAGAATTATGGCAGAAATCCGCATAAATCTTGTTGACGATAAAAAATTGCACAGCAAAAAAAAAAAAAAGGATGAAAAAAAAAATTGAAGCCAAACACACAGAAAGGTGACCAGCATCATCGACCCAGGCAGGGCGACCTCTCTGTGGAAGAGTCACCTTTAGGCCCAGCGCTGTCTGCGTCTCTGCCTCCCCTCTGTACTCCCCTCTTCCTCCTTCATTCCTTCTTCACCTTCTGTCTATCTTCCTTTTCCTCTTGCCTTCTCTCTTTCTCTCTGTCTGTGCTGTCCCTTCAGTCGCGTTCAATTTTCCTTCTGTTTTCATTTCGCATTACAAAAGCTGCTCCTGCTCTGCTCAGCCTCTACATCATCCTGTGAGAGCCGACTGAGTGATTTAGCACATCACATACACACACACACACACAGACATACACACAGATACACCACAATATCTGCTGCAGTCCCATCCGAGATTGATGCCGTTTTATTATGCGATTCTAATTGAAAAACTGAGCCAGAAAGGCTTTAAGTGAGTGTGGAGACATGTTTTTTAAGAGGGAGCAATGAAGATTTTATAGAGATATTGAAATGGAAACGGAAAGATGGTTGAAAAGAACGGATGTACAACTATTAGAGAGTGAGAGAGAGAGAACGGTAGGGAGAAAACCTTAGAAAACCTCCAAATTTATTCAGGATATTCAACATGTTTTAAATAAAGATAATGCAAAATTCATTACCCAGTTCAAAAAGGTACATGATATTTAAAAAGAACTTTGCTAGAACACATTAATATTTCCTATGATATATCAGATATAATATTTCCTCATTACTTGTGATATCAACGGAAAATAAAATTTTGATATCAGCGATTTTATGCCAAATTACATGGAGAATATTAATAAAAGTATATTTTTTGATTGCTGTAAATGGAAAATATTAATTAAATTATATTTTTCCATATTTGTATGAATATTGTTCGCATCGATATTGCATGATATTGATAATATATTATTTAGCAATGAAATATCACGGAAACTGTTATTACCACGATATTTACTGATTATTTCCTACGATATATCGTTTTATACTCTTATGATGTTTGCTCATGTGCAAAACGATAAGAAGGCTATTGATTAAAAGATATTTTCCGCTATTTATAACAATATTAATATCAATATAGAGTTGGCGGATAACCCTTTCTATTCTTTCTAATATAAAGCTCTTTAAACACAACTTCAATCCTTCACACGTTTAATTAAAAAGTTTTAAGGCAATTCGAGGCGAAAATCAAATGGTAAATCCTTTTTTTTGGCATTAATTCAAGAAGTTTTCCATGTGTTCTTTTTCGTCTTTTTTTTTTGTAAAATGCCAGAGCAGGGAAAACTCTAACACACTTTGCGGTCGATCACAGTGCAGGAGTGCGTATTAATGTGTGTGTGAATGTGCAACCAAATGCGTGTGCACTCAGTTGGAAGCTGCTTTGGCAGGGCTACAAGTGGCATGACAAGCGGGCATAGCAGGCAGAGGCAGAAGCAGGCAGCCGTACAGACAATGGCCAACGCACAATGCACAGAGAGAGAAGGAGAGAGAGAGAGGGAGAGACGCACGCAACCTGCAGGCAGCACGAGCAAACCAACTAACAATGCCACGAAGTGTGTCCAAGAACTCCACACGCTCCATGCTCCACACAGGGCCTGAGGCGCCCCTCTCATGGGGTAAACCCATGAAATTAGTATGACAAGTTGACGATGCTACGTCTCTCTGTCTCTCTCTCTCCCTCTCACTGTGTGTTTGGACGGACAAATGGACAATGGGGCAAGCTGAAAGCTGCAACGCTTACATGCAGCACAACAATTATCAAATGTCCAACACGAGGCACGAGGCTGAAGAAGCACTAGCAAAGTGTTGCAATTTGTGCCTGGCACATGCGGCGTATGCGTATTGTCGTCATATCAAGCATACGCCGCATAGGTCAAGTGCTGGTCAGGAATTTGAAACAGCTTAAACAGCTCACACCTCGCAACCCGATGTGTGCTTGGGTATGCGCTGGTTCAAGTGCATATAGCCAATGCTGTCAATAGATAGTAGAGGAATGAAGTATGACAGGCAGTTACCGCCCTTTTGCCACGCCCATTCACAAACAGCCCGCATATAAAATATATTGCATTTTATTTCATCTTTTATGTGCTAAATTAGTTGGCTTATATTTGCGGAGACACACACACACTCATACCAAAAAAAATACTGCATTTTATTCTCTTTGTTTTAGAAAAAAGGTGTTGGAGGGGAAAAGGGGAGAAGGACTACCTTCCGGTCGCCAATGAAATCGTAAACGACGTGTGCAGTTTTTTCTGCGAATGTCCTAACGTACGGAAATAAAAAGCCACACCACACATACATATGTACACCCACACACACACTTGCAGAAAAAAAAGAAGAAAAATAAAACAAATTAAATCTCCACACTAGACTAGTCTGGTATTCTATTTCACGTCACTATTCTCAGTATTTTTATTGCAACTAATAAGAAACTAGATAATACTGCAGTTAAAAAGCATTTACTGTTGACTAATTGAAGGGTATTTAATTCAGGGTTCCTTATCGGCATCAATTTCCTGAATAAACTAATAAATAAAATTTAGTGTTTATTCAAAAAGCTTTTTGCTTTAGGTTTTTATCTTCATTATAAACTCTTTAAAATCAAAAGCGTTCTATTTTTTATGTTCATATTTAAGAATTATTAAGGTAACCTTTAAACTTTATTCCCAAAATTCCTTTACATGTTATTGTATTTATTTAATGTTAACTTTATTTCCTTGTTTACAGGGTAACCAAGAACCTGCTACTTAGTTCACCTTTACTTGTTTCATTTTTGAGATTTTTGCGTCTTTTGTTGCTGCCCTTTGTTACTTTTTAAATTTTTTTTCTTGTTTTTCGATTGAGTTGCAAAGATTTATTATTGTTTTCAGCATTGAGTGTGTGTGTGTGTGTAAGAGAGAGAGAGAGTGAGGAAGAGCAGAGAGCACACGTGTTGGCTTCTGTTTTGCTGTTTCTCTTCTTCTTCCACTAGACTCTCTTAACTGCCTCTCTGTGCTCTCACCCGCTCTCACAGTCAGTCTGCTGTGGGTGTGTGTGTGTGTTTGAGTGTCTGACTTGGCGCAGTTTAATGTACTCTATACAGTTCCCTCTCCTTCGCTCTCCTCCCCCTTCCCAGACACTCTTCATTTTGTTGGCATATGTCAGTTCAGTTTTGCCATGTTATTTTTTTTTTTTTTTTTTATGCCGTCAGTTTTTTCTTCTTTTTTTGTTTTAATCGCGACTCGTTTTAAAGGATCTCGTCGTCGTCGTCGTCCACAAAGGCCTGCGGACCCAATTGTTTGCCAACAGTTGTAAAAGAGCGAAAAAGAAATACGAAATGAAAATGGAAATGGCAATAGAAATGGCAGCAGCAAAAAGAGAGTGCTGTGTAAACTAGAAAAACTCTCACTCGAGCGACTTCAGTGCCTCAGCTTCAGAGCTAATAGTTTGGTCTTTTATTCGAAATGGCTAGGAACAATGGAGTGTTATAGCTCTGGCTAAATGGAAATGGCTTGTAGACAGTGCTAGAAGGGTGCTACGAACCTAAAAGGTAAACATAAATCAACTCAAACAACAGTTACTTTGGTATTCCCGAAGAAGCACACAAGATTTGCAACAATTTCCTGAATTCTTGACTCACCAAAGCGGGTGATTCCCCCAAAGTTCTTCACATAAATGAAAGTAGGAAGAGATGAAATCGATAAGACTCACCTGAAAATATAAAAAGAAATGGAATATGATTAGTTTGGGTTAACTCAGTGAAGAGTATCTAGAGATATAAAGTACTTAAGATATAAGGAATATATTTTATATATAAAATGTAATAAAAGAAAATATGAAATCAACAATTACTATTTTACATAAATCAAATATATTTTATCTTATAAGAATATCTAAAATATACTACAGAAACAATATACTCAATATGAGTTAAATCGATTATACAGTATATTGAGTATAAACTTATCAAATATAGAATATATTGAATATTGAATATCTCAAATATAGAATAGTTCAAATATAGAATGTATCGAATATAGAGTATATCAAATATAGAGTGAATCAAATAAGAATTATTAAAATATAGAATTTAACGAGAAGAGTATATCAAATAAAGAGAATGTATCGAATATTAAGTATAATCGCATGTAGAATAAATAAAAAATGAAGTATATGGAATATAGATTAAACCATAAGTGAATATATCGAATATATAATCTTTCGAATGTGAAATTTATCGAATATACAGTATATACAATCTATAATATACCGAATATAGAGTATTTCGAATATTATACAAAGAGTATATCGAATATAGAATATAAAATACAAATAATTGCATACAATATATTTCAAATTAAATATCTTAACATATAGAATACCATCCATGTATCGGAAAATGTATACACCGTATATACTCGCACAGTACATTTCGCAAATCGAATATAGAAAAGTTTAATTAAATCGGCAATTTACATTTCGAAAATGTTAAGCCAATAAGCAAAGCAAGAGCACACAGAGAGCACAGCGAAAACGAAATGACAAAATGAAACTCAAAGAGCAAGACAGAGACAAGAGCAAAAGACGACTGAGAATGGGAGAGGGAGAGCAGACAGGCAAAGACAGACAAACAACTGACGCAAAGCCAATAAAACCAGAGCAACAACACAGTCAAAGTAAATGTTAAGTGTGTGTGTGTTTGCGTGTGTGTGTGGGGAAGTGAGCAGCAACAACAACTGAAAGGTGCAAGCACCGAGTGTGTTCAAGGGGGCAGGGAAAGAGGAAGGGATGTGGCTGTCTGCCTTCCCCCGCCGCCAGCTGTTGTTGTTGTTATGCACACACAGTCGCGTTTTGTTATTGTTTTCTATTGATTGTCAAATGAGTTTGACGCGCGTCTGTCAAGCGGTTTTTTTCGTCGTCGTTTTCGTTCCGTTTTTTTTTTGCTTCCATTTTCTGCAATGGGGCGTTGATTACGTATACGCCGCTTGTGACGTGCGATTAAAAGTGATCACTCATGGAGTGTGAAGCGGGGAAGGAAGGTGTATAAAGGAGATACGAAAGATTAATAAGTCAACAAGGCAAGCTGCAGTCGACTGTAAGATACTCAGTAGCAAGATGTTGCTGTAGTTCTTATAACTATAAATTGTTATGCTATTTATATTACATACTACCCTTTGACTTTTTGTTACTGGGTATACAAAGAGTTAAACGATTTAGTTGCTAAACAACAAACAAATATTGGTTAAACGCTTGTGCAGCTAAGTGAAGCACAAACAACAACAACAGCAGCAGTTGGGGAATTGTAACTGGAAAATAACAATAAACTAATCGTCTTCTACCTGTTTCCCCATGCTTAAAGGGTATACAAGTTATGCTTACCCAACGGCTACTCTATAACTTGCTATGTATTTAGTCCAGCTCACATTGCGTGTCGTTGCAGGACACGTGCCCGCCTTCATCTGCTCTTTCTCTTCCTTTCCCTCTCACTACCCCATCAACAAATAATGTTGAAGAAATTATTATGGGTTTATTTTTGGATAAGCCACAAAAAGTTGAATGCCCTCGAAGTAATTATTTATGGGAAATTTAATTTATTACTCGACTAATTTATAAATAACACAATGTGAATGAAGTGAGGAGAGTGAAGTGAGGTTTCAAAGTTGTCTGCGGATCAATAATTATATCATAAATCAAATTTTCTTTGTCTCCTTTTATTCAATTTTTCAGTTTGAAAATAATTAACTTTTAGTGGCAATAAGTATCGAATGGAGTATATCGATATTAATAAAATACCGAGATATATATATCACATAGAAAAACGTATAAATTTAGGTATCGAAAATATCAGTATTGATGATGTTAAAATATATTAATATGTATAGAAAAGGAATATATGACTATATATCTTAGATAATAGCACTGACTCCGATATATCATAAGAAATATAAAAAAATCCATTCAATATCGTGAAAAATATCATGATACATCATAAACGTCAGTAATAAAGAAGAATGTCTCCGATATATCGCAAGAAATATCAATAAATTCATTAAATATCTTGAAAAATATCATCATACATCATAAACTTCAGTAATAAAGAAGAATGAAGCCGATATATCGCAAGAAATACAATCAATACATTAAATATCGTGAGAATTATCATGACATCATAAATTTTGATTTTGCCTTGTCGTGCATCAATATAATATATTTCAATTCTTAGAAATATCGATATATATCATGTGTATTATTATAATTCCGTAACTTTAACCTCTACACCACCGTCTATCGATATAATATCGCTAACCATCGCTAATACACAACTAAAATATACATATAGAATATACAGACAATCCTCTTTATCGCTTCACAAAAGTGTCATGCGTGTTGTGGCAATTATGGCGACAAGTGATAGCACATTTCATGCAACACGTAGCAGTGGCAGCTAGTAGGAAAAAGAGCCTTGGTCAGTGTCTCCCATACTGGACCCTGACGTTGGTGCTTTACATGGACATATATGACACGCGCCACACATGCTACATGCCACATGCCACTGCTGCAATTGACGATGTCCCTGAGAGAGAAATGGGCAACATACGCAAAAGTGCGTAGCTAAATACCAATTTATATACACGCACACTCCCCTCCCACACACGCCCACAGTCGTCATGTGGCGAACTGTCATTAAAGCGCCCAGAGCTGTCGCCACATGCCTCCTTCCTTCCCACAACATTAGTTTGATGACAGTCTCGCTAACCTCTTTGCCATCCGCATTACTTTGATATCGCGCATCAACAAATTTAAATGAATAATTTCCATTTCTATAGGAATTTAATCGGTATAAGTAATCGATAATAAGCTGATTCTATCGTTGCAGATGATAGGAGTTTAAGAGTCATTTTCAATGAATTTTAGAGACTTTAAGAGAACATTTACAAATTTATTTAAGTGGATTTCTACACCTATCATTCGACTAGCTATCGATAACATCTTATCACCATTAAATAATCGATGAGACTTTCTAAATACGGCAAATAATTTCAACTTTACATTGAATATATTCTTAAAAAAATTTCTTCACTAAAAAGCAACCAAGAATCTAACAATTCAATTTGAATTTATCAAATAAATCATTTAAGTTTTATCTACGTTACTCTATCAAAAAATAAGTTAGAGAAGATACCCAAAACTCATTGAATCAATGCGAAACAGATACAGAAAAGAGCGCAGCTTATTAACTTGAATCTTGTTAATAAATGAAAACACATAAAAACAATCAAAAAGACATTAAACACAATAAAAAGCTACAAATACGAACAACAGTGCAATGCACAAGTCTAGTTATGCCCCCTCTTGCTTTCCTCCGCTCCCTTTTTTTCATACAAATCAAACGACACTCTCTCACTCTGAGCAAGCAGTCACAACAGAGAACAAGTCTTCACTCTTCTGCCTCTGTCTCGCTCTTCACCTGCTCTGCAAGGCAATTAGCGAAGCGCGCACAGACAGTAGCTCTGCAGTCTCTTCTCCCTCTTCTCCCTCTCTCTGTCTCTTCTTTCCATTCTCTCACATTTACATTTGCATAATTTTTGCAAAAGAATCGACAAAAGAATCGCACAAAATGTAATTAAAGAAATATAGCTAGCATTGCTTCGCTCAGTTTGCAGATACTCAGTAAATCTTGAAAGGAGATTGAAGTGGGGTATATAGAATGGAATTTAGAAGAATCTAAAAGGATCTTTACTAACTTTAAAATTATAAAAGCCAGAAGAAGCTACGAATAAAAAATAAATCTTCTTAATTTGTAGCACAAGACAATAAAGAAGTTTCCATAAGCTTGAAAACACCCAACAATTTTTAAAGAGTATTTCAGCTCTGCACACATCACATTCTGATATTGACAGACTGCATTTTAATTAGCAACATATCACATTGATTGTCTCCCTCTCCTTGTTGTTCTTGTTGTTGCTGTTGATGTTGTTAATGCATTTGCCATATAATTAATTTATGGACATTGCGAGAGAACGGTATATGGGAGAGGGGGAGTTGCCTTCTAGGGTTAAACTGGCCAGGTGTGTATGATGTGCACGCTAGGCCAAAAAGGCCTCGAGCCTCTCGTACCTCACACACAATGCCACATGCCCAAGTGCACTTGAATTCGATGAATAATTTAAACAAAACGAGAATGTTTTAATTCAATTACAAATGTATGAAATACAAACAATTGTAATGCTGTTGTTTATAGTAAAGACTACACCTACTAATGTGGGGTTAAATTGTCTAAGGTAATTTGAATTGATGGTGGTAATGTTAATTAAAGTCATTATACTATTGAGTAACTCTGATATGCCCTGTAGTCATATATATTCAATATTTCTTCAACTAATTACAGCAAATATACCAAGTAAGGTTACTTAAAAACACCTTTTCCTTAGTTTATTACAAAGGATACTTACTCTCACTCACTTTTATTAAATACTTATTCCAATAAAAATTGAAATACTTGTATTTCTCATGAAAAAACTTATACTTATAATAATGCTTATGATAATACCAATAAGAATACTAATAACAATATTACCAATAATAAAAAT
This sequence comes from Zaprionus africanus, assembly GCA_018151435.1. Lineage (NCBI taxonomy): Eukaryota > Metazoa > Arthropoda > Insecta > Diptera > Drosophilidae > Zaprionus > Zaprionus africanus. Next base: position 1,287,832 of record JAECXB010002306.1, on the reverse strand, counting down.
GATAAATCTAATAAAAATACTAATGATAAGGCTAATAATTATAATGATGCTAATAATAATGCTAATGCTAAAATTAATACAAATGCTAATAATAATACTAATGCTAATAATAATACTGATGCTAATACTACATTTAAAATCCCCTTCCAACATTTTTCCCCCATTATATCACTAAACTCCCGCCGCCACAGCAAAAAAGAAAACTTTGCCAACTTGTTTACTTTATGTTATTCCCCCATTTTAAAATTGGTCCTGCCTCCACTCAAATAAAATAGTAATTCTGACAGAAAAGAAAAAAAAACTAGTAAATGGCAGAGGGAGAGAAAAAGAACATAAAATGAGCAAAAGCGAGAAGGAAATAAAATTAATTTGCAATGCAAATTACTTTTAATAAATTTTTGAAAATTTCTTCATCTTTTTTTTTTTTTTTTTTTAGTCGACGGGAAACAAAGGATGATGCTGCCTGGCGCTGCCTTGGGGGCAGCTGTTGCTCACTTTTTATTTAGAGGGAGGGCTGTTGCAAGAGAGAATTTCAAGAGGGAGTTTCAAAAGAGGGCGGGCGGGGGGCGTGTTGGGTTTGAGACAGATGGCATGCAACAAATGAAGCGGCGCAGCAGCTTTATAAAGTGGCAAATGGGCTGGGAGCAACGTGGGCTGGTTAACTGCTCCAACTGTGTCCAGCAGCAGCTAAAGTGGGAGCAAGAGAGATAAAGAGAAAGAGAGAGAAAGAGACAAGCGATGACAGGGTGGATAATATATGCAAAGGGGATAAGCCAGCTGGGAAAGCCGGGGAAAGGGAGTCGCCTTCTTGGCTGCGTTTAATGAAACGTAGAGAGTGACAAAGTGATGGAAGTCAAGTCAAATTTTATTAGACTGTGAGATACCCTCGATATGAATTAAAGGTATGAGTTGCAGTACACTAAGGTCTTTATATCTATCTCCTATTCTTTCTCTCTTTTCTTATTTTATATGCTCACCATTGTCTAAATCATTTTCCCCTAGTTATAGTTACTTTTGTTACCCTTTCATTTTTTATTTTTTTTTTTTTTTTTTGTTTAATGCAACAAACTCAAATTGATGTGTTTGCCCTTTGGCCGTGGGAATAAAAGTTTTTCGATATTCGATATTTGAATATTTGCATATTTCTATCTCACATCAAGCAAACATGAATTTGTAATTTGGGCTCTATTGATAGCCTGTTTGATCTGCTGTGTTCACTCATTCTCTCTGTCTCTCCCTCTCTCAATTTATTTGTCAATTTGTTTATGATTGTTTGGCACGTGTTATACCTTTTGGATACCCAGCAATAACAGGGGGACTGTAGAGAGTAGACAGCACTAGAGATGAACACAAACAAAATGGCAATGCATATGACGAGGGTCGTTTGTTAAGTCCGTGACTTTTTGTATTTGCCGCGCACCTGCTCTAAATACAACACTGCTCCTGTCAGCAGTTATCGATTAACAGCTGACTGTAAAATTTGGAGAAAGCTGCGTTTTTTGGTTTGCGTTTTATAGGCATTGAAAGCAGGTTATCTCAAGGCCCTCAAAATACGAGGGTCGTTTGTTAAGTCCGTGACTTTTTGTATTTGCCGCGCACCTGCTCTAAATACAACACTGCTCCTGTCAGCAGTTATCGATTAACAGCTGACTGTAAAATTTTGAAAGCTGCGTTTTTTGGTTTGCGTTTTATAGGCATTGAAAGCAGACGATCTCGTGAATTTTAACGAAAATGGAGATCGAGATCGTCTGCTTTCAATGCCTATAAAACGCAAACCAAAAACGCAGCTTTCTCAAAATTTTACAGTCAGCTGTTAATCGATAACTGCTGACAGGAGCAGTGTTGTATTTAGAGCAGGTGCGCGGCAAATACAAAAAGTCACGGACTTATCAAACGACCCTCGTATCAACTATAACTTAATTGTCTTTGTTCAATCTGCTGTTTTATAGAACAATAAAGCAGTATCTGCTAAAGTTATGTGACATCTTAAACAAGCAAAACAATTTATGTTTAGAAAAGAAAAAGGAATAGAGAGAGGGGCGAGAGATATAGTGGAGTGTGGCAAAAAGTTATTAATCCTTTAGAGCTGCATGTGTCCTCGTTTTGTGACTCCAGACTGTGATTTTCTTGCTTTCTTTTTATACAATAAATACGATGAAGAATATTTTTCCGCAAAATTTGTTTTATTGCCAGGATGAAAAGGGAGGAGGAGGCGAGCGCACTGCGGGAGCAGGGAGCTCAACACAGAGTGAATGTCGCCATGTGTGCAAACAGACTGTCGCCCTCTTCCTCACTCGCTTTCTCCCTCACTCTGCCTTTATATCTATCTATTTTGCTCTCCTCTTCCCCTTTTGCCCCCTCTCGTTCTAACACGCTGTTGCCAGTTTGCTCGGCTCGTTCGCCGCATTTGAAAATAAATTTGCATGCAGCTGCGACAACGACGACGGCGGCGGCGGCAACCCAACAATTGTTGCGGCAATGTCCTGTGCCCCCTCTCCCTCACCCGTTCTCTCTATAACCCTTACATGCCCCTTTACCCTGCCGCCTTTACCACTTACAACAGCAACAAAGCAACAGCATCACTGCGGCTGGCGCTGCCTGCCTGCCTGCGAGCTAAATTCCATTTCCACCTTCCCCCTCGCCACTTGCTGCTGCTTCCTCCCTCTCTCTCTCTTCCCACAGACACACTCTGCTCTCTTCCCCTCTCTCTGCTCCCCTACACTTCATCCACCCAGTTCGCCAGTTGCTTCAAAATTTACGACCAAAAGCATTTTCAAGAGTTTTATGGACGTTGAATGGCAGCAGCAAAGGGACGCACAGTGGGGCAGATAGAAAAGGAGAGGGGGGTGGGGGAAGGCAGGGAATAGGGTCTCCTCGGTTGCAGGACTTAAATTTAAGTTGGCCCAAAACTGCACAAACACACACAGACTAACACACAATCATAGATATGCCCCGATAGTTATTTGCTTGGCGTTTCTGGTTTTAGGCCCGTCATTTCGTTAGTTCTCAGCAGATTCATTCTCGCCCTCACTCCCCCTTTAGACCCTGATCGTATTGTACCGAGCTATAAAACTCATTAAGCTTTGAATGCCTATTCACACCATGTTATTTATCGGGAAAGATGAAATTCAGAAATTTTGTTAATACTTTATACATGTTATGTATTTTTTACTATAGGGTATCCCTCTAGTGGAGCTAAACCATAACAACCCAGAACTCATTGCAGTTATTTTATACCCTGCATGCACTTAAAGTGAATGAAAGAAGAGTATATAATGTTGGCAACTTAGAAGGGCGTGGCAAAGCATCAAAAAGAACAAAGTATAATACAGTTAAGCATCACTGATAAAGAAATAAAGGGTGTCTCATTTAAAAGATATCAAGTTCATAACTTCATTTAAAAGATATCAAGTTCATAGCTTCATAATCAGCAAAACAATATCTGTATATTTAAGTCTGTATTCATTTGTGATAAATGTGAATAATATTAAAGAAGAGAGAAAAACACACGTAAAATTATATATTCCTGATCAGCAACATTAGAAAAAGCAGAGAATGCGTGTCAGTGTACCTAAAATATAAACATATATGTTCCTAATCAATATCAAAATACATAAGCTAAAAAAAAGCCCCAGGAAAGCATTTTAACAAAAATTATTATATATTGGTTCTAAATTCTACAAATATATAATGTAAATGTATTATATATTCCTGAACAATATAAATCTAACAAGCAAAGACGCGTTTTAGTGTACATAAGATATAAGTATAATATATATTCCTAATCAATATCAATAGTACGATAAAATTCAAATACTTTTCTTTTTAATTGATTCTTTGACTTTTTGAACAGCTAAAAAGCTTTTTATATTTTCCGCCCTCACATTTCACTGCAGGGTACCCAATAGTCATGCAAGTCTTTTACTGTCTCTCTCTACTTGTTTTCTTTTTTTTTTTTCGTACATTTTTCAAGTCAGTCATCACTCGCTCAGTCAGGAAGTAGAAAATTTTCCGGTTTTACTATGCGCTCGTGATGCCAGGAAATCGCTCCTAGTTTCAGCCAGCATGGGATACAGTGCCACAGAGAAAGGGAGAGAGATGCGCGTCTCTTCTCTTAGCTGCATAAATGAAAAGCTCACTGCACCCTTCCTATCCCAATTCCCCTCCAACCCCCTGGATTCACTGCAGCATCTGCTGTTGGGTGCTACTGCTGCTGATGCTGCTGGTTCTGTGGCAATTGGGTTGATGGGCGCGTAATTTTTGGTTCTGTGTGCTAAATGGGAAAATGGAAAATGGGAGCATTTATTGAACTTTTCGCTGAAGATATTTCGTATTTTTCGAATTGGGTTAACAAGGAGACAGAAAGGAAGGAGGCGTGGCAGCAATGCATATGGGCAGGCAGCGAAAGGGCTATCAGAAAAATGTAGGTCGCTTATTTTAGTTGAAGAGCACAGTCTAAAGAGTTTTCTACTTCAACTATATAGTATACTTCTGAAATGAGTTGAGGCATCAGAGATCAGAAGGGAGAGAGGGGTAATGGACTACTCTTATGGATAATGGAGGGAATTGAATCATTACACATCTAAATGAAATAAAATTCATTCATTTTTCATTTGTAAATAAATTTGAAAGGACGTAACATGATAAAATCGAGTTTATTTATGACATTGAACAAGAATATATATAATTTAATCTTTTTTGTACAGATTACTAAAGGTTTAATCTATTAAATATTATATAAATCAACCCTAGTCCTCTTCTTATTCAGTTCCTTAAACTCAGAAGATCAAATCAGCTTCATCAATGATTTTGAACAAGAATATATATAAATTTATATTTATTACACAGTTTTAAGCTCAATAAAGATTTCATCCGTTTAATGGCAAATCAATGCAACTAAACTCATGACTTTATGCAAGTCCCCTCACCTCCCTCTTCCCCTGCATAAAAGTCGTTTGCATAACGAAGCCAAACGAAGGTAAAGATGAAAGGAAAAGATGAAATAAAGGGATTAACAACTTGCAAAACACACACAAAAAAAAAACCTGATAAACAAATCGACAAAGACTTTGACAAACTTTTTGCACATTTCAATATGGAGAGAGAGAGGGAGAAAGAGTGAGAGAGAGTTTTGTAATTGCAAAGTTCGTTCATGTAATTGAAGTTGTTTGTCTTCTTCATCCAGCTTGCAGCCTGAACTCTGCATGCCGCTTGTCCTGCTCGTCTTTTACCTTACTGTTTGTTTGTCTCCATTTCTTTGCCCCCTTCCGTCTTTGTTAATTGCTTTCTTTTGCCACGTGACATACGCTATCCAGGTAATTTGCAACAGTATCTGTATCTTCAGTTGCAACTGTATCTGTAGTTGTAGCTGTATCTGTATCTGTATCTTGTGTGTATCTATATTTCTCTCTTGTGCTGTATCTGTATCAAAAGACTGTCAAAGCGATGTCGACATTTGAACTACTAAAGTTGTATGTCAACCTGTTTTCCAACTGACACCGAACGGAAGTCAACTGAAGCGTAGACAAACTGACGCGAACTAACCCAGCAATATGTTGGGCGAGGGAATCTCCCCACTATATCCTTCTGTCTCTCTCTCTCTCCGTATCTCTTCCACAGTCCCCTGCAGTCTCTTCACTGTTTGTGTAACCCCTTTTTCTACCACTTCGCTGCGTTCACAACCTGCATCTAAAAATAAAAGAAGCTCCCAATCCGTACTGCACACTGATTAGCTAGTTATTTGTGTGCGTCGTGTTTGTCTATTTATTTTTTTTTTATTATCATTGGATATTTCTAGTTATTTGTTAAAATTATTAATTTAATTATTATTATTATTATTATTATTATTTTTTTTTTTTTTTTTTTTTTTTTTTTTTTTAAATAAAGTCAGCTTTGATCTGTGAGTAATCATTATCATTGCATTAAAAGTTGTTCATAGTTTCAATACTTAATTTCTTTTATTAGATTTAAAACCTACATTTTTTTTTTTTTTTTTTTTAAGTTTAACCTTTACTTTCAATAATATAACCTCCATACTTTTGTTTACTTTCATATCACTCCTCTACCACTGTGCTAAGTTTGTTTGTTTGTCTTCTTGTAGTTGTTGATGTCATCGCTCACCGAGAGCTCACCTTCAAACCGATTCAATTACCTACGGGCAGAAATGCACGTAGCATGTAGCACACTTTGCCTCAGCTCGTTGCATCTATCCCCCCTACCACACTTCTCCAGACTGACTCGAGGAAACTCTCTAGAAAACTTAACTTTGTCTGCATCTTTTAGGTTTTCATGTTTTGTTGTAATTGACATTTCAATTGATTTAAGTTGACATTAAGCGGCAGCTGTGAAAAATGGGTAGACAAGTTTTCCCAGTTTCCCCCGAAATGCAGTAGTTTTTCTATTTTCCCCCAAATATCACATAACGGTACGATATGTTTAAGTTTCCAATTTCCAAGCTGGGATAATTTCCATGTGTTATTGCCTCTCTCTTTCACTCTCTCTCTCCCTCTCTCAATGCAATCTAAAAGTCAGGGCCATCAATAGTCAATGGAAAATGGCAAAGAAACATGCAATGCCCAAAAACGATGACAAAAGTTTGGGCAAAGAAAAATGAATTTTCATTTCCTATTCAACTTGAGTTTCAACCTAATAAATATTACAAATTTTCAGCATGAAATATTCACAATGTGCACAGCAAATTTACCGAAAAACCAATTAAATTATTTGTCAGTCTTTAAACAATAACAAAAACTTAATTTGTACAATAAACAAGTACAACAAAGAGCATTGTTAAGCTGTAAATTAAATTATACTATTAACAACAGCTGCCAATTATCAGCGTAGGGTGTCTCGTGTGTTTCTGGGCATGTCGGTTTCATGTCCAGGGGCATTTTTAAAGCATTAAAATGTTTCATTCTACGGCAGATTAAATGCCGAAAAGGCTTTTAGGCATTTCAACAATATATCATCTGTGTGTATTTGTATCTGTGTGTATATATTTTGCGTCAACTCGAATGCCAAAATACAATTAAATGTAATTTGTGAGATATAAAAGTGTTGTAAAAGGGCCTCTGTGATGCACTTTTTAAATTAAATTATCTGTATTAGGGCTAAATAACATACAACAGTGTTGTAAAGGCTGCTATTTGATTAAACAGAATCGTGAAGACTAAAGATATAAAGAATTACAATATAATATCAGATTACATTACAATTTTATATTACGAGTATCTTAGCTTCTATCACACAAGATAAATAAAAAAATATCAGACAAAATATAATATCACATAAATCCTCTATATATTTCTTTCACTTTAAAGTTAATTTTAAAAATTGTTTATAGTACTTCCTGAAAGTTCTGTAGTGAACATAATGTTTAAGGATCATATTTCATACACTTTTTACAAAGCCTATCAAATTACATAAGCTTAATTACTCAATTACCCTATGTAATGTGTACAAACAACGATTGTTACTAATTTCAATCATCAATCAAGGTTTTATGTGCATATCTATGTGCTTATAGAGGTATTTACATATGTTACACACACTCACAAACTGACAGACAGATAGATAGTCACTCTGCCCGGCCCATGCTGGTTGAAGTAAAAAGAATGATTCGTTGGTTACCCATATAAACTTGGTTAGTGATGAAATTAGGTCAGTTAGACCTAGACAAAACCTTACTGAAGCGGAACCCGCAGCGTTCTACAACTGGCTTTTTTTTGTCTGTTGTTGTCATGTAACAAATCATATTTCACACCACCAAACATCATTAAGATGGGGTGGCAAGCCTGGACTGATGAGTTTTGGTTTACCGTTCGAATTTGTTGTTGCTGGAATTCTGTTGGAATGACAATGAACAGAAAAAGCCGATGATGACATGGAAAAAAGTTCAGCTAATTGTGCAGCTAAAGAGTAAGGTTAACCCACTGACTAGTGTTGTAAAGCGACAAAATGCACGTCGGTTTATTATCTTCAACATTAATTTGACTGTCTTAATCTTTGCACTCTATCTAAAAAAGAAGATTTCAGTATTGTAGTGTTGTAAAGCGACCAAACAGTAAATAAACCTATTTATCTTCAAAACTAATTTAACTAGAATGACAAATCAACTTCTGCCACTCAATTAAGTTGTTATAATTATTTTGCCAGTGTTGGTAAACGCCGGCCAGCCAGCAACAAGAAGAAACAAACAAAAACAAAACAATATTTGTTTTCGTTTATTTGCACTTTGTGATTTGGTTAGCAAAAAAATTGAAGACAAAACAAAATATAGAAAAATAACTGTAAACAGTAAAAACAACCTGAAAAGAAAGCACCACAACCACAGCAACAACAACAATAACAACAACAGCGGAGGCAGAGGCAACACTTAAGCCAAATAGAGCGAATGCGAACATGCAAAAGAAACAACAACAAAATGGAAAGCAAAACACAAACGCAACACAATCGCAAAAACTTCGCGAGAGAGAGAGAGGGAGAGAACGTAGCAGAAGGTAAAGAGAGAGCAAAAGAAGCGTCAGCAGCGACGTCGACGACGACGGTAATAGCAGACCGAAACATCGCTGCCGGCAACCACAACAACAGCAACAATTTTTAGCAACAGCCTCCACTGTCAAAGCCAGAGAAGAGAAGTGAAGAGAAGAGCGCAATGTTGAAGAGCAAGATAGCGAGAGAGAGGGAGGGAGGGAGCATAACATAAGGTCGTCGCGACGCTTTGCCAAATGTTTTTTTGCTTACTGCTACTCCCACTTTGGCTGCAGCGCAGCGCCACCCTCGCTCTCCCTCTCCCACTCTATGATGAGTTAGTGGCGAGACTGTGATAGACAGTGCTGAAGAGAGGCAGAGACAGCGGGAGAGAGAGCAGGAGTGGAGGTTGAAGAGAGTCCGTTGGGAGTTTTTCTGCTCAGCTATTTGATGAGTTTTTAATTGGTACGATAGTTGTTGGCTTTTTATAAGGGGGAAAAAGGGTATTTGGAACTTTGTAGATTATATGTGGAATGAATTAGAATATATTTCGGAAGAGTAGTAGGTTTACAAGTAGTAGTATACTATTTAAATTTAGTTATTTTGTATTATTATTTATTTATTTATTTATTATTATTTTTATATATAATTTTTTTTATTTATTTATTTATTATTATTTATTTATTAGATTCATTTAATTTATTTATTTAATTTTTAATAGTTTTCTATTATTATTTATAAGTTTTTACTTATATATTGTTGTTTATTTTTGGTAGTTTATTTATTGTAATTAATTTATTGTTATTTATTTTTGGTAATTTATCTATTGCAATTAATTTATCGTTATTTTTTTGTATGCAATATTATTTTTTTATTTATTATTATTATATATTTATTATTATTATATATTTATTATTAATATATATTTATTATTATTATTATTTTTATTTTTTTTATATCTAAATATTATTTTTATTTTTTTTATATTTAAATATTATTTTTATTCATTTGTTTGATAATTGATAAATTTTTTATTGAATTTATTACTTCATTTAATGTACACCATGCATTTCTTTGCAGGGTATTTGACAGTCAAGTCGTTTCGAGTTTATTCTTCCCCTACTGATTTCATGGTCTTGTGCAGTAGTTAAAGCTAAGCTTCTTATGGGTTGAGGTGGAGGGCGCATATCATTTCACAGAGAGGGTTAACTTCATGTATCTACAGTATAAGCATGCATAATCTTGTCTAAAGTACACTGCAATTTATCCATTGTAAAGTAGTTCTTAACAGCAAATTTAAATTGCAAAGTGAATAAATTAAAAATTTCAAATTTTAACAAGGTTTTTTAGTATTCTTTTAACATTTTCAATCACAATAAATAAATCATTAAAATTATTGTTTATTTTTGCCACGTGTTTGCAAACAACTTCAAGCTTCAATAAGCAACAGAGAGAGGGAGAAGAAGAGTCAGAGGGAAGGGGAGATACAGAGAGAGCAAGTCAATCTCAATAACTCACACTCGGGCGGCTGCTGCTGTTTGCCTGTGCCAGCTGTTAATAATGCTATCTCGCTCAGTTCGAAACTTGTTTAAAGTTCATTATAAATGCGTTGCATGCGTGCGTGTGTGAATCGTTATATGCGTGTCTGTGTTAGTGTGTGTGTGCGACTGTTAAAAAAAACCGTAAACTTTTCTGCTGACCAGCTTCAAACTGTAACAGAAAACTTTTTTTAGCCAGCGTTGCTTTTGTTTTTCTCTCGTTGTTGTTGTTGCAGTAAATAAAAGTGGCATGCAGAAGTTTTCACACACACACGCACACACACACAGTTGCAGTTTAAAGTGAGAAAAATAATGGGAAAGCAGAAGTAGCAGCAGGCAGCGAGCCTGGCAGCAAAACAAGTTAATGATTCTAAGTGGTTAAAAAGAAGTTGAAAAGTCACAACTGGACGATGGACACGAAAGAAACAGGAGCAAAGAGAGGGGGGGGAGCGGGGAGAGAAGTCTGGGGGGCGCGGCAAGTTGCAAGCAGCTGTTGACTGCAAGTTTTCAGCAAGAAAATGTTGCAAGAAGTTTCAGTTGCCATTTGCAGCAGCAAAAGAAATATTTCCCAAAAAAAAAAATGGCAATGGAAATGAGTAGAATCAGTTTTGCTTTTATTTTCAAGCAGGGAAAGGGATCAGGAGGGAGGGGTTAGCGGGAGATGAGGTAGCGAGGATTTTAGAGTGGATTCTTTAGTTAACCAAGGAGCCAAAAAATATGAGAAAAAGGAGAAAATTTCTTTAGTTAGATTACTGACCTCGTCTTTGAAAAGTTTATCCAATTATCTCTCATTATAAGTCAATATCATTAAAAGTTGATAGCTGATTTATCCCTTTATCCTTGAACTCCATATATCATCATTCTTTCTTTACAGTTTATATGCACCTACATACAAATATCATCGATCTATCTTCGTCTATATAGAACAAACTTCATCTGTCTGTCCTTTTAGAATACATCTCTCATTATAAATTAAAATCTTCATATGAAGATTTATCATCTATCACTATATTTACATTAGGTATATCTTTAATAGATCTACATATATCATCAATCTATCTTTCAAGTAAATATATCATCCCCTTATTCATTTGTATAGTCTTTCTATCGAGCTTTAAGGTAAATGTATCATCAATATATCTTTATAACCATATAAATCATCAGTCTATCTTTATAGTGGATATATACCTTTATTTTAAGTAGATGCATCATCTATCTAGCTTTATTATAGATACATCATCTTTATATGCTTATATATTCTCGATATCTCTACATCTACCTCTCACATAAATCAATATCTTTATTAAAAGATTTACTATCTATCTACCTATCTGCAGATTTAATTTATCATCTGTCTAACTTTATTGTTCATATATCATAATTACTGCGGAACGTATTGCAGCATTTTCCCCCCCCACTTGCACCTCATTCTGTTCTCACTTCTCTCTCTCTCGCACTCTGCACACGTAAACAAAAATTGCACGGAGAAACAGTTTCTCCGCATTCCACAGATTTATTGTAAATAATAACAATAACAATAACAATAATAATACTATCTCATGCAGGGTCTTCTCGTCACTCAATAATATATGAAAAATCCTTGACCTTATTTTGCATTTTTGGGGCCATCGCCGTCGCCGTCGCCGCCGTCGCGCAAAGTGTAAAAAAGCATAAAAGATAATGAACTCGATAAGTTTCATTTTTGCAGAGCCAGCAGAAGCAGCAGCAGCAAATGAGCTGAGCCAACAACAAGTGCGGAAAACAACAACAACAACAGCAGGCAGTACATGAACAACAACAACAACACGAAAGTGCCGCCTCATCGTCGTCGTGTAATGGAGAAATTTCAGTTTTTGTTTTGTTTTCGTGTGTTTACTCTCCCTCTCTCTCTCCCTCTTTCTCTGTTGCTGATTTCTTGCGCTCTCTTTTGGCATCGTTTTCATGGCAGAAAGCAAAAGAAAGAAAGAAAAGAAGGCAATAACCTTGAGGCAGGTTTTTCACATGAAAAACAAAAAAAAGCAAAATAAAACCAAATCCAAATTGGATCCATAGTTAAAATACAGACTCTGTGAGGAATCATGTATACCTATGTTATACATCATGACTTCATTCGGAATTCCACAGAACTCGAGCTAGTGCTGCAAAATAATCGATATTTGGCAGAATCGATATTTCCGATATTTTAGAGGGGAAATATCGATATAATCGATTAATCGAAAATCTGGTTATAACCAGATTTTAAACAGTGGTTTTGTAGATTTGTCGTACTCCCACTAGTTTTACATATTTTTTCTTTTCAAAAAATTGCCTTACCCTGGATTTTTTGGCTACGTTGTTCGTGTTTTCTTCATCGGAATCTTCAACATCAACAACTGCCGCACCTAGAATACTCACAAGTTGTAAATGCATTTCTTTTAATTAAAATTAATCAAAGAAACTCACGTTTTCTGCCAAGAAACGTATCCATCCTCTAAGATGTGCCCGTAAACCATTCGGATCAAACTAAAACAATTCAATTATCAAAAATATGTAAACTATTTGTATAATTTGTAAAACACTTTTACTTACCCAGCCAACGCGAATGCAATAATACATAGTGTGAGTTGATTTACTCGATATATCGATTTTCTGAAAAAGTATCGATTCTTTTTCAAATTTCAAAATATCGATATAATCGATTCTCCTTCGATTCTTTTGCAGCACTAACTCGAGCTATAGTAATAAATATATGTAATGATTGTGAGTTCCAGAAATTTTATTGCCTCAATGTGGCGAAACAATGCACTACAAATGAGTCAAACATTTTTAGAAACTTGAGAACAGGAAGGCAGCGAGACTTGTAGAGAGGAGATGGGGGGAGTGGGCAACAGACGTGATTTATAAGTCAACATTTTTTGATGATATATGATAATGATATAATACAAAATTGGCATGATTTAAAAGTCTACACCAATATTTAAAATACTTAATTTCTTTCTTTTTTTAAGTAACAAAAGATATTTCATCGTGTTAGAGATATCAATATTATATCGATTTATATTACGATATTTCAACATACATACATAGCATTTTTACTTTTTTATCTCACAGACTTTACTATTCTTCTTCCTTCATTCAAAACAAATATATCAATATAAATTCAATCGATATTCTGATATTCCACATTAAATTTGTGTTAATATTACTATCGATAGATCGCCCATACCCATCGCTCGGTTAACCCAATTAGCTCTTAAATCTTTCTTTACTTCGTTATCGATAAACCTTTCAATCGAATTGCAGATTTATGTTTGCTAATTAATGTTTTTTACATTTTCTTTGTTCTTTAGACTTTTTCAATCTGTTCATCGATAAATTGATTAATTCGCACGCAGGTTAATTAAAACACAACAAAACAACTCGAATTACTCACTGAGCTCAGAGCTGCGTCGTGACTTTGGGAAAAAACGGAATGATTTCTAGGTCATTGGCAGCGAAAGAAATGCCAAAAAATGCCAGAAAAAATATATTTCAGGCCACACACACGCACAACACCCTAACCCACCCCCACCATGCTCCGCTCTATTGTTGTCAGACATCATTAATCATGGCCAGTTAAACAATAACAGGCACAACAACAAAAGCAACAATATTGAGGGATATTTTGCGGCATAAAACAAGTGGAAAAGTGGAGGAGACGTAGGCTATGAAGATACTCCAAGGGAGGTTAAAATGAAAAGTGAAACCCAATGACTGTCAAACTGTATGTGCGTGCGACGAACATTAGACAGCGATAGGCAAAGGCGCAAGCTCTTCAACTCATGTACAGCTTGTTGAAAAGGTCAAAGTTGATGACACAACAAAAAAAAACAAGAAAAACCCAATGTACTTCAAGCCAGTGCCAGACAGACTATATGGGGTACTTCATGGTGTGAATGAACTAAAGAAGTGTGAAGAAATATGGAACACTAAATGGAAGATATCTAAGTTATGTTAAAATTAAGTTATAAGATTGATTAGGATTATATCTTGCTACTGAAATACAAATTTTCTAAATGAAAAAATGGTTGAAATATTGAAATAATAGAGTAAGAGTAATTTCCGATTCCAGACTTCACTCGCCTTAAAACCGGCATAGAATATATCATTAGATAAACCTAAAGTAGAATACTTAGAAGAAGAATATTCTTTCTCCCTTTATACTTCTCTCGAAGTTACAAAATATGTGTTTAAACTCAAGTTACGCACTTGACCAAGTTTTCTCATTGATTTATCCGTTTAATGCCTCATCGTAAACACAACTTGTTAACAATGTTGTCTAGTTTAGAGAGAGAGAATGAGCGCCATAATGGGCGTAACCAGAACTTTCTGAAGTGAATCTCTACTTTTAGCGGAACTTGACTCTGTTCGACCCTCGACAGCGTCAGCGCGTTTCAAGTGCGTTTTTTAAACGTCATAAACCCGACGCGACATCAGGCGAAAATGTCTCATAAACTTGTCTTTGTTTCTCTTCTGCTTCTCTGCTGTGTCTAAAAGTGAAATCTATAATAAAATTTTCCGTCAAGAGTTTTCTCTCCTACAATGTTTTCCCAGTTTTATCTACACTTCACACGCTTTAAGGTAGTTAAAAAATTTTTAATTTTCCCGCCCCGTCAGATTTGTTTTCTGCCTTGTCATAAATTCCCACACATCATAACTTTCGCTTGAGCGGCCAACAATTGGATGGAGAATCTATCCTAGACTTACTTACATTGCAACAGCACTAACAGCACATGAGGGATAAGGTCGTGTGTGTGTCATGACTCACCTGCAAAGAGATAAAGAGGAAAGAAAAATATTAGAATGAAAGACAGAATAAAATTTACATTGTTGCTGTTGCTAAAAATAAAAAAACGCAAACTCGAATTGCAAACTTGAGACTTGAGACTCGGCACGGGTTTTCCACCCGGAGTTGTGTGTGTGTGTGTGTCTATGTTTTATGCAAATGAACCATAGGAAATGTTTTGGTCATGGATTTGGTAACGTTGTTGATACCCTGTAGACAATTAAAGAAAGTCGAAAAGGGAGTATCATGTCGGTTAAAAAGGGTTTTAAGTGGTATATGGAGGCGTGGTAATCTAAAATGCATTTAAACAATTCCTTTATTCGACAAAAAAACAACCTTTGGAGTGAAATTTACATTGTTGCTACCTATGAAAAAAATTTACATTGTTGCTGCTAAAAATAAAGCTGGAATACCTTATGGGTAGACTATCCAAACACAGTTGAAGAGGGTTTCAAACAGTATAAAGAGTTTATAAAACAAACTTCTCTTTATCGACATAAAAATAATAATGAAATTTACATTGTTGCTCTCTATAAATGAAGTTTACATTGTTGCTGCTAGACATAAAAGCTAGAATAGCTAAAGAATGGACTATCTAAATAATAAGAGATTTTTAAGAAACATATTGAGGTGTAACATTTACTTAGATATATGAAGTTTGATAAATTAACTTCCATACATTCACATAAACATAAGAATGAAATTTACATTGTTGCTGTTGAAAAGTCAAGCTCAAATTGATAATGAAACTAAAGTAAGGTTTCTAATACCATTGCATATACATAAATTCACTACTAGAAATCATGATTATTTATCTCTTACCCTATACCTCTATATATGTATATATCTCTTACCTAAAACCTCTTGCTTACTGAGTATATCCCAGTCCATCACACTCTACCTAGCTTCTGTTTTCGCTTTATAGTGAAAGGAAGTTTGGCTTTGGCTCATTTCTTATGTAAAATAATAAAAAAAATAGTTGCATATCTAAGTGGCAACAGCTGATGACGCAAATGGAGACGGATCTCAAGAAACTAATGCTACCTTGGATCCCACAACGATAAAACAAACCTTAGCTAGCCAAATAGAATTGTGCTTTAAACACTTTATACATCATAACTAAGTAACTAAAATAGGTAGTTATGTATATATATTGTAGATATGGTGTAAGTTGAGTGAGCATTGTGATAACACTTAATTAATTAGGTTAATTATTTGCAGAAGCAACGCGTGTGCGCCATGAATGTTGACTCATTTTGGCATAAAAGCAAAACAAAACAAATTCGAAATGTGCCAAAAATTTGAGAAAAAGAGACTGACAGAGAAAGAATGAGAGAGAGAGGGGGACAGAGAGTGAGCAGCGCGTATAAATTGTCGACATGGGAATTGAATCGAGGCCCTCTTGGCATATAATACTCCCTATATAAAGCGCTTTAGTGGTTAACCGAAATTAAATGGAATTTTTAGCTTGCGGTTTTTCCGGCTGTGTGTGTGAGTGAGTGTACGTGTGTAAGTCTGTGCTATAAATTCTATAAGCTATTTCAATCTAAACATTTACTTCACTGATAAGCGATTATACAATACACGACACTACGCGACTCTCGCTCGCTCGTACTGACTGCAATCTTTGACGACTTATCAGCAGCAGGCAGAGCTAGCTACGCAAACAAACAGAAGTTATACAATATACAATCGGTATACGAGTATGTATACTATATAGGGTAAGGTATTATTATTGTATACGAGTATATTGCAAAGAAATGAAAAACTTGCACGAAATTTCACTATGGACTTTGTCACACATCACTTTCCGCGCACAGCGCACACGACAAATTCAATTTCGAGTTTCAACAACTTCCCTCCCCCACCCCCAAAATCTTTATTTTTAGCACTAAACATTCTTCTTTTTTATTCTGTTTTGGCAAAGTTTCAGGTGATTCGTAGAAAAATATGAATAGGGGCGGGCAACAGTTCTTTTTATGGAGTATTTGCTTAGACGAAACTAAATAAATAAAGTTGACAACAGTTTCTAGAAGGTGGCTATAAAAAATAGGCCGAAAAATAGACAAGATTAAAGTGCAGACAATAAAAATTATACAAGGTATCTATATAAGGCTGAAATTGTTATTGATTTATTAATGTCCACTAGGCAAGGCAGCTGAATTTATTACTACTTAAATTAGCAAGCAGTAAACAATAAGAAATTGTATCTATTCAAGTCTTCAAATGTTATAGAGACTGTAGAAGTTATTGTACAGTATATGATCTATTTATGGTATATATTTATTACTTCTGGTATCTTTATCTTTTTATTATAAAGTCTCTTCATTGTATTTAACCCCTTTCTAGTATAAATTTTCCCCACTTTATATTTAGCATATTTACTTTAACCTTCGAGTTACTTTCTTCTGTACTTGCGTCCTTGGCTTCCCCTCCACGCACATTTCTACCACACTCCCCTCTTCATCTCCTTTTCTCTGTGGGCTTCTCTGGCTTTATTTTACAATTTTATCGATCAAACTGCGTGTGTAGTTTCTCTCTCTCTCACTCCCGGAATTCCGAAGCAGAAACCAAAAAACTTTACAATCGGAATTGGAATGGAAAGGCAACACACAACGCAGCCGGTGATGAAACAACAACAACAACAAAAACAATAAAATCATCACAAACAATGCGCTCTCTTTCTTGTCTCTCTTTCTAGCTCTCTCTTTCGAGTAGAAAGTCTTGCAAGCTTTGCAAGATGTTATTATATTTAAATGACGTCACACAGACACACATACAAATACACACACACATACACACACACACACACATAATTATAGCTTGCATGTTTTATATATTTTAAGTCGCTTTACGACTCGTTTCTCTGTCTCCTTCCCTCTTCCCCACTGTCTGCATTTTTCTTATGGCCTCCCGCATTCTTGATTAACTTCATATTCATTTCGCTTTCACACACACACACACACACACACATTCCTTCTTTATCTTCTGCTTTATAGATTGGGGGGCCTTGAGTTTTCAACTTCTTTATTGCTTTTTAAAGATTAAAAAGTGAACTAATTTGAACAAATTTTATTTATTTTTAACAACTCTTAAACAAATTTGTTTGTTGTCTCTGTAAACTGATAAAAACATCCCACAAAACAATCAACATTTTGTTATTTATCTACAATAATAAATGAAATTTCACAATATGCCGCAAAAACCAATTTTCTCTCATTTCGCAACAAGAATTTGATTTATTTGAACCACAAAAAACAAAAACAAAACAGAAAAAAAAAAAAACATATTCCTGACCCAATTATTCATGTAGTACATATGCCATATTTCAGTGACATTTGTTCACATCGACGGCTGACACAATGCGAAGCGAAAACAATTGAAAAATCAAATCAACAACAACACAAATGGCAACAACAATTAAGCTGCTAAAGAGCAAAATATGTAGGCCAAAGACAGAGAGACAAAGACAAAGACAAAACAAAAACAACAGCAACAGCAACACAAAACGGGGGCTACCAATCACAAATTGCATTAGCCAAAATCACAGCTAAAACTTGTGAAGCTTGAAATGCGAGAAGGAGAGGGAGAGAGAGGCGAGAGAATAAGTAAAGAAAGCTAAGTTGCAGTGTAGGCGACTTGAAGATACTTAACATGCGCAGAAATGTATCTTTTGTTTAAAGATAAATTCGATAAATCTTCTCTTGCAGTTCAAGCTGAGCTATGCCTATATACTCTCTCTTAAACATTTTCTACAACTAATGGGTATCTAAGTAGTCAGTTAGGTAAAGCAAGCCCCAA
The DNA here is from genome assembly GCA_018151435.1 of Zaprionus africanus. Classification (NCBI taxonomy): domain Eukaryota; kingdom Metazoa; phylum Arthropoda; class Insecta; order Diptera; family Drosophilidae; genus Zaprionus; species Zaprionus africanus. Next base: position 1,269,220 of record JAECXB010002306.1, on the reverse strand, counting down.
TTGAATGCCAGCAAAAGAAGCGAAAACAAGAGAAACATGTGCAACCAAACACGGACGCAAAACATAAACTGAAAAACAACCTTGGCAACAATTAACACACACTCCTACAACACACACGCACTCACACACACACACAAACAAACATACACGCACTTACACATACACAAAGCAAATTGGAGACGCAGCACGCGTTGCAAAGTCGCGCGCGTGTATAAACGCAACAAAAGTCACGCCCGATGGGTAATCAATCAATGTAAGCGCTTTAAAACGCACACAGGAAAGTGAGAAGAGGACGAGAGAGAAAGAGAGAGAGAGAGAGAGAGAGAGAGAGAGCGAAAGAGGGGCAGAGCGAGAGCGTCTGTGTGTGTAATTGGTATTGATAAATTAAGCAAAGTATGTCGAGCACAAGAAGCTTGTTTAAAGAAGCGCAACAGCGTATGTGAAATAACGGTAAGCAGAAGAAAGAGGAAGAAAAGAAGAGTAGCTGAAGAAGCGAAGAAAAGAAAGAGAACAAGCAAAAGAAAGTTATAGCAGCTGCGACTTATAAATATCACACAGACAGCACTGTCTACAACATTGCGGTAACTTATCTATGAGACATCAATCTAGTTATTCCATTAGATACATATTTCATTAGATACCTTTGTATCTTTAACATTACATGTATCATATCATTGAACTAGACACTTTTGCATTTTCAGGCACTGAATTCAACATTTTGATATATTTGTATCTATTGCTACATACCTAATTAAGCATTCAAAGTAACATTACCCTCTAGATACATTTGTATCTTAAGCATTACTGCAAATGTATCAAATCTTTGTGTCTTCAGGCACTGAATTGAACATTTATATACATTTGTATCTATTGCTACATATCTAATTAAAAATGAAAATTATTTATCTGCAAACACATTACACTAAAGATGAAATTGTATCTTTAGCTTTACTGCAATAGTATGATCTTTTTTTAGCAGATACTTTTGCATCTTTAGGCACTGAATTCATCACTATCTACTACATCTAGTTTTTCCTTAGATGCATTTATATCTATTGCAACTCTATTGCAACTTTAATTAATATTAAATTGACGATGAGTTATCGATATTCTAATTTATAGAAGCTATTATATCTAGAACTTATCGATTCTTTCTTACAAGGCAGCTTTACTAATTCAAGTTATCGATATACATTCATTTAAAAATTGTCAAAACTGCTAAACTTATCGCTTATCAATTTTAGCTAATGCCATACAAAATTTATCGATTAGTTACACTATAAATCCACTGGAACTATGTCGCCCCACCATTTAAATACGAGCTGACAAGTACAGTCCCTTTTCCACTCTCCTTCCTTTTTCACTTCCCTCTCTCTCTCTTGCTTTGTTTTTTAATGCTTATCTTGAAATTTCACATTCCTTTGCCGGTACACGCTCAATTAAAGCAGCCCCAAAAGAGCGTAGCGAGCGTAACTGCCGCCAATGAGGCTATAAAATATCAACAAGACTTCAAAGGACTCGCTATGAGAGAATGTTACAAGGGGGAATGGAAGTTGAGGGGATGGGTGGGAGAGGGGAGAGGGAGAAGACCAAGCAGCAAGCCAAGCAAGAAATCCAAAAGAAACTGCCACACGAAGCGAAAAACAAAAGGCGGCATTGCAATGAAAAGCAGGGCGAAGGACAAAGTGTGTGTAAGAGTGTGTGTGTGTGTGTGTGGAGATGTATGATAGTGTATGTATGTGTGTGTGTGTGTGTGTGTGTGTGTGTGCTGTGAGCGAGGACAACTTCAGCTAAAAGCAATGATGATTTATATACGAGGCGCAACTGGACGAGCCAAACTTGAGGGGAACTACCAGAGAGGAAGTGTTGGGGGAGAGAGAGAGAGAGGGGGGGGGTGAAATGAGGAAGTACTTGAGTATTCATGCAATTTCTGGGTTATAGCCACCATTAAACTTGGGATGTGAAAAAGAGACACCAATAAGAGAAAGACGCCTCTACTTGCCACACGCCTTGAAAACGAGGAAAGGAGGGGGGGGGGGGGTAACAGCCTTGCCAAAGGATGCACAAAGTAACATGCGAAACTCGACTCGACTCAACTCAGCTCGCCTTGCCTTGCCTTGCCTCTTGGCCCAATTGAAGTCTAGTCTCGGCATAGGCCTTGCTTAGGAGGTTCCATACTCCTTCATTACACTGAGAGAAATGACGAGGGCACAACGGAGAGAGAGGAAAGTTACAGCAAGTAAGGCAGGCAAGTTGTTTTCCCAACTGTAAGCACAGGAAGAGGGGGAAGGAGGGAGAGGCAGGCTTGGTAAATGTGCTGCAAGTTGACAGTTCAATGTTGCATGTTGCAAGTAGCATTGCAAGGGTTTGCCAAGCGTTTTAGGCGCTCAACTTAAAAGCGCTGAATGTGTGGCAGCAACATTACAAAAGTACAAAAGAAACGATGCAACTGAAGTTGAGAACGTACTCAAATATGTGAGTGTGAGTGAGTGTGTGTGTGTGTGTGTGAGTGTGAACTGTGTACTAATGTTGCATGTACTTGGATTGCAACAACAGAGCGTCAAACGAGCAAGTCAAGATGAGTTTCTAAAGGATGTTGAGAAGAGTATTCACATTTAAATGTGCATTAAAGTCAGATGTGGGGCATGGAATAGAAATTTATCTGGGGTTAAGAGATTTAAGAAGATAAATAAGTTAGAAGAATCGATTAGTCTAAGCTAAAGAAACTTTCACACCTAAGTATATCGATAACTTTGCTAATGAAAAGTAGAATAGATTAATCTAAGCTATAGAAAATTCGACCACTAAGTTAATCGATAACTTTGTTCAGAAATGTGAAGAAACGAGGATAAATTGATTCGACTAAACAATATAAAGTTTTATACCTGAAGTATATCGATAACTTTGCTTAGAAATGTTCATCATCGAACAGGAATTGATTAATTTTGGCTATAGTAACTTCCATATCGATAACTTTGCACAGGAATGTGTATAAACGAAGAGAGTAGATTAATCTGAACTTTAGAAACTTCCACAACTAAGTATATCGATAACTTTGTTCAGGAATGTGTACAAACTAGGATAAATGGGTCCGAGTAAACTACACAAACGTTCATATCTAAGTATATCAATAACTTTGCTTAGGAATGTTCATAATCGAAAAAGAATTGATTAATTTAAGCTATAGTATTTTCCATATCGATAACTTTGAACAGGAATGTGAATAAAAAAAGAAGAAGAACTGATTAATGCAATCTATTTCAACTTTCAATTCTAAGTACATCGATAAATTAACTCTGGAACATTCGTAAGTAGTGCAACTAATCATAAACTCTAACTAAAATAACAAACGTTACTACATTTTAACACCTAATTAATCGATAAATCACCAAATATATTTCACACTTCATTACCACACCTAACTATATCGATTACAGAACTTTGCTAAAGTTAGTTCATCTGTCTAATCCACTTGCTATGCCATTTTTCGCCCTATCTGCTCATTATACGCTCGATAAGTAGACACATGCTTCCACTTCCTGTCCACAATCAGCTGGCCCGCTCTCTTCCCCTTCCCACCCGTCTCACCTTTTCTCTCGATGAACTACATGCAAACAAGTTTATGAACTGTGCTCTGCTCTCTCTCTCTCTCTCTATCATTATTATCGGCTCAATCATAAACATAATCAGAAGCATTTTCGCCAGTTCTTCGCAGACTTTGTTTGTCCATTGAAATCAAACCAAAAGAAAAAGACAGAGAAGGGGGTAAAGAAAGAGAGATGATGATGATGATGACAAGTGTCCCGATGGGCATTCGACAAAGTTAAGCAAGTTAATAATAATCTTTCGCACGTTTCATCTGCCTGATATCTGCCCCACAACTTTTGACGCTGATTAATTTGTGAAAAGTTGAAAAGAGACAGAGATAGAGATACAAAGAATGGAGGGGGCGCACACAGTGTGTGAGTGGGAGGGCGAGAGCGATTCAGACGCGAGCTGCGGTTGCCCCTGATAAACATGAAGTTTGTCGAGGTTTTATGCTGATAAGAACGCACTCTTCTCTTCTCTCCTTCCTCTTCACTTCTCAGTCTTTGCCCTCCATTCCTACTCTACCTCTTCTCACTCTGTCTCTGCTCTCTGCTCCTACTTCTTGCCTCTTTTCCTTATCTTACATCAAAATTGTGAAAATATTTCTTGCCTCTTGTTTCTTATGTTGCTGTTTCTTGTTCGCTTTTGTTCTTTAACATTTTTGCACGTTTTGCTTTGGCTTTCGTAGGCTCGACTGTTTGTCTGTGTTTCTTACGTGCCTTGTTCTTTGAACTTATCTGTATCATTTACATTGTTGCGTGTTGACACTGCGCTTTATCATGTCGTAATTCTGTTTCTCCCTCACTCTCTGTCTCTCTCCCTCTCTCTTCCAATTTGTTTAAACGATTCTTGGTAAAGTCGTATTTCAACGGAAGGCAATCTACAAAGAGTTGTGGGATCATCAACTGTTTATCGAAGTCGTAGTATTGTTATGCAAATAGGGTGCTTGCTCAGCTTATTATCGGGTCTATCGATAACATGCATTGTCTTATGCCTTGCACTTTATTTAATGCTTTAACCGATTAGTGCGAAATATTAATTGATTAAATTATATCGATTACGAGCTATCGATGTTATCGGATACGGTATCGATATTTGTTATCGATACCCTGTTATCGATATCCCCAATTGAGCCAAATTTATCTTTATGGACACCCCCATTGTCATTGACCCATCATTGGCTTGATTACACATTATCGATAACACCAATTTCGCAAATAAGGCGCACAAGTCCCTCTCTCTTTCTCTTTACATTGTACACCCCCAATTGTCATTGACCCATCATCAGTCTGTCACAGTAGACGGTACACACATCGCACACACAAAATACACATAGGCAAACATGCACACACATGCATATGCATGCACGCACAAGCACGCACACATTAGCCGAAACCAAAAACTTTAACACATTTTCATTTCTATTCAAAGTAATAGACAAGCGAGCAAGGTAGAAAGGAGGAGGTGGCGAGAATGGGAGGGAGAGAAGCATAAAGTTGGAGCCACTCACAAAACTGATGGAGTGAGAGAGAAGGAAGGAGAGAATACGAAGCACGTAATTTAATAAAATGCCAAAGTCCTCTCGGCTGCACATTGCACGCCAGACAAGACACTCAGGACAGACGACAGGCAAGCAAGAGCGGGAGAGAAAGAGATACCAAGGTAGACAGACACAGCTGAAACAGAACGTGAGCAACAAAACTCACCTGCCGCCCACGCATGATACACACGATACTATCATAGGTGTGTGTGTGTGTGCTTATGTGTGTGTCTAGCATGGAATTGCAATACAAAAAGTGTATGAAATGAATGTCTGTCCCCGGCATCGCATTACAGTTGCCAATTCCCATTCATTCAGTTCTCTCAATGTAGAATGATGAGCAGAGCAGAGCTCCAAGCAGTAGAAAACAGTTTAAAGAAGTAGAAGAAGAAGAATGGTCAAAGGAATCGATTACAAAATATATCCATTAAATAGCTAAGTAACCATTCGATAATAATGTAATCTTCAATAAGTAATATTAATTAGCTATTTAACACTTTGCTAACTCTTATCGATCAAATTTACTAAAAAAATTGTTATCGATAAACAGTTGTTGGCATTGAACTATTTACCAATTGACTTCGATTAACAGTTTTCTAATTACAGTCTACTAATAGATTACTGTTATCGTCCTACTGTTTGTACTTATCTTAGTATTCTACCATGAATACGATGACGTAATTAAAATACCGCTTCAAAATTCAAACTCACATTTGTACCGTTAGAGCAAACTGCAACTGCCACTGCAGCTACGTCATTTGCATTTTCATTTTATGACTCTTATAGGGCCTGACTGTATGCCTCTATCCCCCTTCCCCCCTCCCCCGACGACTGCAGCTGTCTGTGCCAAATGGTCATTGTAAACTGCAATTTCATTTCGCAATGCGAACACACACACACACATACCTAACTCTGCGCTCAAACTAACCTCGCTCAATGTAACTCACCTCCCCACCTCTCTCTCCCCGTCTCTCTCTCTCTCGCACTGCAGACAACATGCTGATTAACACTTAATTTTGCATGCAAAAACTTCAATCACTGACAGCAACAGCAACAACAACAACAACAACACGAAGAACAACCAGGGCAATGCGAGAAACGTGTCGATGCATGTGCGCCATGTGCGAATGTCAACGCACAGAAAGCAGCAACAGCAACAGCAACAACAACAGCAGCCAAAAACAATGAGCAAACACAAAAACCCAAACAGAACCCACCACCCACAAAGCTCTCTCTACCTCTCTCTCTCCCCCCACTCCATGCACTGTTGTTCCTTCACGCTCTCACGCGTTACTTTATATTGGCTGTGTGTGTTTGTGCGTCGACGTCGCTGTCGCCATCGCCGTCTGCCTGTGTTTTCTTTTTTTTTTCTTTTTTCTGGTATTGGTTTTTCTGCTAGTTTAAACGTTTTCACATGTTCTTTGCATTATGCGCATTAGTTTTAATGGTAATGGGGGAAAAACAACATAAAACATAAGGGAGAAAAAGCCACCTCATAAACATAAAATTATCCTTGCATAACGATGCAGACGGAGACGGCAAACGACGCTGGCGCCAAGCACTAAGCACCGTTATGTTCCAGCACTGTTGCATTTGTACACTTCCCTTTTAATATGTGTTACAGAATGTTAGTTAACATAATGATAATCGATAACAACGATAATAATGAAAGATATTTGATTGCATGAGGATATCCTCAAGAAACGATAAAGTCTCTCCCTCTCTCTGTTTCCTTTCTTTGCTTGATTTGCAAATTCAATTTGTTTTTCATTTACTTTTATTCAATGGCAAAGAAAATTCCACAGAATCCAGCAACACCGACGCCCACTTGAAGAGCAAATGGAATAAACGCACAAGTAAATTTAGCTTGGCACACGTTGTTTTTGTTGTTTCATCTCTCTCTCGGTTTCTCTCTCTCTATCTTGTTGCCGGCGGTTGTTTAACTATAAATAAAACGGCAACAAGCTGCTCGCAGCTCACAGTGCGTCAAAAATAGACGACGAAGACAACTACAACAACTACAACAGCTGCTGCTGCGGCTGCTGAGTGCGGGCAGAGCACGGACGGGAAGAAGGAGAAAGCCAAGGCGACAAAGATGCCGCGATAAGTTGACGCTGCCATTTGAGCTCAGCTCAGACAAGAAAACTATTTAAAAGGATGAAGAGAAGAAAAACAAAGTAGTTTTTTCCATTTGCCATTTTTGACTTCGTTTATTTTAGACTAAATAAATTGCTAATAGTTTTGACTGCAGGTGCAAAAAGACACGACAGTAGTAACTGCTAGATACCCTATGCCTGAAATTAAATTTTTTTTATGGTACACCCCTTGACAAAGGCTGCACACGAGTTTTTTTTTGCACTTGCTGATAGAACAAAAAATGCTGTTTTCATTTTTTCAAGTATACCCCTTAACACTAATTAATCTAGGGTATATGACAAAGGGCTCACTTGTAAATACATTTTTTAAATTTAATTTGTGGCCGCCTCGCAAAATTTATGGCCTTATAATTGTTGTCGTATTTGTGCAATTTTTGCGCTATTTTTAACCACACAATACTCTTTGCGGTTCTTGTTCTCCACTGCTCCTCCTTCACCTTTCCTAACCTTACTCCCCTCCTTGCCTAACCTCATGCTCTTCTCTGTACGCAGAACAGCTGTTTTGTTTTTTGTCTCTCATTCGTGTGTCAGTGTGTACACATCTCTCGCATTTATTCGCATATTTTTTTGCGTTTTCTTTTTGTTGCTCGTTTTGCCTTGTGCCGCCTCTGCCGCCTGATTTATTTTGTGTTTGCCAATCGAGTGTTAAGCGATCTTAATGTGATATTTTCCTAGTATTTTTTCTAGTATTTTGCCAATTAGCAATAAAATGAGTAATACTTTTTCTCTGCTTCTTCTTCTACTTGTCAATCATCATTTGAGTTAATAGAATTATAAATTACATTTAAAATTATTTCTGTTTTCTGGAAAATATAAAATAAATTGCAAACATTTTTATCACATTCCCATTTTTTCAACTTCCCTTTGCTTTTGCATTCTTACACTTGTAAACATTGCAGCACACACAAACACGCATACACTTCTCTGATTCCCATTTCTCTCCCTCTGTCTCACTCACATTTCCTCACCTTCCCCTAAACATCGGCAAACAGCAATCAACAGACACATTTACATTAACAATGGGCAAAACAGCGACAAAATCGTTCACAGAAAATTTCAACTAAAAGCCACTCAACTAATAAAATAAACAAAAACAAAGTACATGCGTGACAGAGTGTCTCCCTCCCTCCCGCTCACCTACTGTACGCAGGGTGCAGCATGCGAGTGAGAGAGGGAGGCACATTTACTACTGCTGTTGTTGTAGTTGTTGCTGTTGCTGCTGTGTTTACAACATTGAAATTGCCTACAACGGGAGAACTTACAATGTTATCCACAATCCACAGGCAATCTCACACACACGCACACTAACACACACACACACAGCAGGAAGCGCACAATGAGCGTCGTCATCGGACGACATTTTATCGATCGTTTGCAGCAATAAAAGAGAGCAACAGTGAGTGAGAGAGCGTGCTCAACTTAACATACACACAGACACGCACTTGCACACACATGCACGCACAAACAAGCGTATAAATATTTCATGTGCAAGCATTGCATAAATATTTCAGTTTGTTGGGATTGTTTTTACTCCACTCCCTCACTCACGTTCTCCCGCTCTCTAGCGCAGCTACTGTCTGTTGAGTAAAATGTCGTATTAACACCTAATTGAGGCAATCGAAATGCGAGCAAAGAGAGGAGAGGCAACAATAAAGCAATGGGAAGCATTGAGAGAGCGCATTAGAACAGAGCGAACAGCTGATTAGCTCTTCTACATATGCAGTTCATATGAAGGAATTTTAAATGAACAAATTGGGGAATTTTGAAAGGAAATTTTAAACTAGAAAAAAGATCTTCAGGAAAGGGAATTTTTAAAAATATAATAATTGAAATATTAAAGAAAAATAAAAAATTTAAATAATATTCAAAAACATTATATTAATTAAAAATAATAAAAAATGTTTTTAAATTATTAAAAAATAAATTAATTCTCAAATTATTCATTCTTGAAAAGAAATTATCACATTGACAATTTCCATTAATTCGCCCTAATTTCTCACGCCTAGACATAAAAGAGCTGTTGCAGCTGACAGCACGAGACCACACACACACACACACACAACTTCCTGCACATCCTTAACTTCCGCTGCTCAACAATCGAATCGAAACACAAACACTCATTAAAAAGTCCTTCAATAAAGCTTCGGGTTACAATATATTTCAACCACGACAAATTTTCCACCTTCCCTTCCCTCACTACAACACCGAAAATGCTTAAGAAGAACATGGTATAAAGGGCAAGGGAAGGAGGAGGAAAGACAAGCGGGTACTCGCCAAGGCAAGTCCAGTTCGGTTCAACGCATTAAGCACAAAAACAAACAAACAAGCGACGACCCTAAAGGCTTGTCAACGTCCTGCCCACCCCACACCGCCCCTTCCTTTCCCTTGCTCCCTTTGCTGTCAATATTAATAACAGAGAAAGAGAGAGGGGAGGAGAGAGGGAGGAGAGAGAGAGAGGGGGAGAACGAATGTCAACTGCAAATAAATGGCAAATAAGTTTTTGTTTTTATTTGCAGTCACAAGCCACAAGCCACGCCCCCCATTGCCCACCTCAACATACACCTAACACTAATATCAATCTACCCCTCGCTATCCCTCTCCCTCTCTCTCTCTCTCTATCTACCTTTCGTACCTGTGCGTCTATTCGTCTTGACAAAGGACCCCAAGTTTCAGAGAGACATGCCCTGCTGTGGGTTAAGTTTCTGCGATAAATATCGCATGAGTCGACAGAACATTTGTTGTATACAATTAATATCGCATTTATTATGTCGATATAATATCAATATTTTCAATTCCTAAACACCCTTTCTATAATATTTACAGGATATCTAAAAACAAATGCCAAACAGCAAAGAGAAGAAGAACTCGCCAGGCAGTTGTTGTTGTTGTTGCTGCTGCTACTGTTGTTGAGGCAAGTGGCAAACACTTGTGTGTGAAATGCGAGAGGCAACAGCGTCGCGACACACACATACACACACATATGCACAACAAAGCCAAGCGTTGTCCTCTGTCTAATGTCCTTCAAACTGCAGCTGACTGATGGGCGTGGCAACAGCAGGCGGCACCGCATGCAACAGTTAATCATTCATGTGAACACACACACACACACACACAAGGTGGCAAATAGAAGAGGCAACAAAAAGCAGGTCGACCTGTGCTGGGAGTGGCTTAAATGCATTATAGACATAGGTCACCCCATACATAAAACATGAGGAATCCAGTTGAATGATGTTGATAAGCATTGTTCAAGGAATATTTATTTAATATGTTGCAGCTTAATGATGTTCTAGGATATTTATAATGTCAATCTATCAGTCTATTCGATATCTATACGATATTTATTCATTATATACAATCATATTATATATTTCCCTATTGATATTTTTGTCTATAAACACTTTTCCATTGCCCTTACAAATTCAATTGGAATTTCCTAAATCGTATATCGATTAAAAGCCAATCGAATAAATTATACACCAAAAAATCCCAAGTTTACATCAACCACTCAAGTTGCGCGCCAGAGAGAGAGCGAGAGAGAGACTGAGTTAGTAGAGTTGGCGCCTCAACAAGCCATCAAACTATATTCATGATTCATGTGCAATTTCTAGTTCAAATAGAGCAGACCAAACCCAACAAAAAGGCCATTTTAGGGCAGCCATACACGTCCCATCCATGAGGGCCCAGAGCAATCAGCCACGCCCCAGTCAGTGCCCCCCCCCCCTTCCATCTTCACCTACTGATACACAGTTAAACTATTGACCTACACACCTAATTGATATGCCGCACGTGGAGTCAACAATCAAAAGAGGAAGATGGAGAGAGAGGAAGAAGGTAGATAGCTTTTTCTAGTCTGTCTTCCCTTCGCTCTCTTTCACGCGAAAATCTCTTGGGGGATTTCAGTTTTTATGTCGAAATTATACCATTTTATATTGTCACACACAGCGACACAAATACGACCAACAACAACAAGAAGAAGAAGAAGAAGAAGAATGTAAACTAAACAGACAGTTAGCCAAACACCCAAGCCCAGGCACAGCACACACAGTTTCAGGCCCAGTCCACATCAACCATTCCTAGTCCCCATCCCTGATTCTACTCCCCCTTATCATCAGACCCCACAGCAACATAAATCAGCAACAGTTTGAAAGGATGCAAAGCAAGGACAAGGTAAAGCCAAGAGTCCTTTAGTCCTCCTGCTAGGGCCGCACACACAAGTTTTATGACTTTGCCAGGATACTGAAGCAGAAACACCGCAGGACACGACGCCCAGCTCTGTTCTCCGCTCTCCGCTCCCCACTGTTCTGTTCTGCTCTGCTCTGTTCTTTTATTCCCTCAGTTCAGTCGGGCATATGTAATTTTCATACCTTATAAAATTGCAACGAGCCGAAGCAACATTCTCCCTTCCCCTTCCTGACCCTTCCTCCTCTAGTTCTTTCTTTTTGTTTTCTCTGTATTTTTTTCCAGATTTTTCTGTGCCAAAAAAAGGATTTTTGGCACAATGCGAAAAGGACCCACGAGTTGGTTACGCCGCCATGACAGATGTTCTCTTCTGCCAGCCACTTGAGGGATGCAAGCGACATAAAGGGAGCAAATCACAGAAAAAGAGACGGAGATAGAGAGAAACAGAAAACCAAATTGTTTTATGTGCCCATCGATAAGGCCAATCACTTCCCTCAAAATTCATCTCGTCTTCTCACAAGGGTTCTTTCGTATGTTATGGGAATTCTTCTTTTAGAAAATACTTGGATTGAATAGGAATTTCCTTAAAAAACTTCAAACGATCTTCTAAGATCTTTTAGTATTTATAAGAACTGTTGAAAAAATTCTCGAAAATATTAGAAATGAGGGAAAAATATTACAAATTGTTTTTGTACGGTTGCAAATTTTTCTAGATTTTTCTTATTAAATTAAAATATTTAGTTCCCACAGTTCTTTACTATATTATTAAAATAACCCTCACATCATCAATAAATTTAAGATTTTTTTCTTCAGTTAATTTATATAGAACTATCAAAAACCATACTTGATAAGTTATAGCCTTTTCGCACTATGTAATCTATGTTTCCCAATATTTTCCACTTATAATTTTCGCCTTGGGGCTTCTCCTGTGCTCGCTCAGTTCATATAATGAAAATGAAAATGGAAAAAGAGGCAGCTTGCAGCACTTGCACTCACTTAGTTATTCATAACTGACAAACACACTCACACACACTCGCATACACACACACACACCGACAAATTTAAATAATTCAGTGAAAGAAATTCGTTTTCTAGCCGAAGTCAAAGAAGGAGAAGGTATTTCTAGGGATGGAAAAACAGGGAGAGAGAAACGCGAGCGGAAAAGCCACAAAAACCAGAAACTTGCAGTCGCCTGCCTGCCTGTATGTATGTGTGTGTCTCGTTAGTGTGTGTATGTGTGTGTGTGAGTGTGTGTGTGTTTGTGTACTGCCCTACGGCAAGTCGAGCTGAACAAGGCAATCCAGAGAGAAGATGAGGAGAGACGAGGGAAGGAATTCGCTTGAATGAGAAGATTGCGGGCAAGTCGCACATTAAAATTGCAATTTTAGAGAAATTAAAATTTTATCAGACGTAATTATTGTGGGGTTTTCGGTTTCGCTGCTAAGATGTACAAATACTTGGAGTATTTTCAAAGAAAAAAGGTCTCATTATTTAATAATATAAGATATCAAAGCGAAATTTATGCAAGCTTATTAATTACAGCAATTTGCAGCCGAAGAAAGAATTGTATACGGTGATTAAAATATCGAAGGGGAGCCTAGACAAGGTAACAAGGTACATTAAGGTATTCGCAATGAAATAAATGTGAAAAAAAGACAGATAACCTGATGAAATTGGTAAAATAAAAAGCTGAAAGTGATACCCCTCAAAGGTATTTCCAATCGACTGATTACAAGTCAAAAGAATATGTTATAAACCTATTTTATATTTACTTTTTATAAAGGAAAAACGAAGGTTCAATTGGTTTAATTTTTGTAGTTGGGCTTAGTATTTCTTTTAATGCTACTAAGAAGAGATCTACTTAGAAGACAGAAGAGACAGAGAGCAGTAAAACAGAAGGCACAAGACAGTCAAATTAAGAACTTGCAAGTTTTCTCACAGTCCTCCAAGAAATGTGTTGCTCCAAGAAGAATAAGCAAAAGAAAAATCTGTTATGGTTAAACTTTTATATTTTATGCGATGGCGGGCGAAAAACTTTTCGACAAATTGCAGCGAAAAGTGCACACAATGAAGAGTAAGAAGAACATGAAGAAGACGAAGAGCACGAAGAGGGAAGCTAAAGAAACAGTGGGAGACAGAGAGGAAACAGTGCGTGGCGACGCCGGCAAAAAATTAGAACTTTTGGATTTTTCTACTTTGGTCAAGGTGGGCAGCAATTGATTGCGCTCAGAGGGGAAGGGAGAAGGGTGGAATGGAGGAGGGGACTAAAACGACAGTCAAGAAAAAACCGCAAACTTGGCAATGTTGCGCTCTCTTTCGCCGTCTCTCGCTCTATTACGCTAAAAGCAACTCGGGGACCATTTCGGTGGTCTACTTTAGTCCCTACCTTCCCCCTTCCCTTCTCCTTCTTCTCTCTCTCTTCTCTCATCCACTCTTACGGATGTTATGTCGTAATGTGGGCGTACAATTTTCAATTATACAGTTTAGTGCTCGCCTTAGCTCATTGACAGAGAGATAGAGTAGGAGTGAGAGAGGGAGAGAGAAAGAGAGGAAAGCACACATAAAGAAGTATAAAAAGGGTTGCCGCAATACGCAGAAATGAGAAAAGTTTAACAAGACTCACAGAGAGCCTGGGAATATCCGCTTCCATATGCGTTTAGTATATTTAAATAGGTTTCTGTGGGGGGGGGGAGGGCAGGCGGGGGGTTTTGTTGGACAGTAACTTATCCGGCTTGAGAGAAAACCGCTTTTCTTGTTGATATTGACAATGTTTAGAGGGGGGACATCCTGACTTAGTCTCTTCTATTTACTTCAGTTTGTAACTTATTCTAAATTGTCACTAACTTTCTTTCTTTTGAGTAATCAAACTAAATTGTAAACTTCTAAATATTCGAAGTAGAATATGGTAGAATACCTAGCAACTAATACTCTACTCTACTCTAAATCTAACCAACTTTCCACACTCTTTTTAACTAATCAATCATCGCTTAATATTATTCATATTTTTTCAAGTGTACTTACCGTGGTTTCGTTAGTTTTTTCATATGAATATCCATGTCCCGCTGACGCTGACGACGACGTTGTTGTTGTTGTTGGTTTTTCCTGTGATTCCCCTACATGAGTACAACGACGATAATAAAAAATGTGGTAGTGTGTGAGGGTGTTTCGGTGATGAGTTAGGGGGACTAATCCAATTTTAAGGCGCAACAACAACTCCTGAGAATTGCAGCTTTACGCTGTTGTTGTTGTTTTGTTGTTGCTTCTGCTGGTGATGTTGTTGTCGTTGTTGTTGTAGTTGGTGTTGGTGTTTTCTTGTTGTTGTTGTTGTTGTTGTTGTTGTTCTTGTTGCTGCGAGGGGGCAAACTTTAGCGTTGTCTTTGGGGCACCGCATTAGTTGCTCTTCTGCTCCTTCTTCTTTTTGTTGGCAGTTTTCTGGCTTTGTTGTTGTTGTTGTTTTTGTTGGTGTTGTTGTTTCAGTTGTTGTTTCTTTAGTTAACATTTAACAATATATTATTTTTTTGTTTAATAATTTTATTATTTTATGAGTAATATTGCTCGATTTTCTGTGTTGATTGAGGTTGTTGTTGTTTTTACATTTTTGTTGTTGTTATTGGAATTTTTGTTTTACTTGTTGTTGCTTAAGCACTTGAGGCGCATATAGAAATATTGTTAATATATATTTTAATTTTAGAATTATTCACTTGTATCATATATAAATTATTTTGTTGCTTTTTAAAGTAAATTTGCTAAAGTAATTGCGTTGTTTTTTTTTCAATTTTTAATATTTTTTTATTTATTTTTAATAATTTTTTGTTTTGTTTTTTTTTTATAAGCGAGCTTTGATAATATGTTGTTGTTTTCTATTCGTTGTTATAAGAAATATATGTATGATGTATATATATGTATATACTATATATATATATATATAACGTATCTATATATACGATATATAAGTTTTAAGAATTAATATTTTGAAGATTTGATTGCATCGTTATGAATTAACGCACTTTTTATTACAAAACTAATTAGACAATTCGTTAGCTTCTTCGTATTCATATTTATGTTTTGTTTTTGTTTTCTTTGTAGCTATATGAAAGTGTGTATATATATTTTTTAATATGTATATGTATAACGGTTAAATTGTTGTATGCGTGTATATATCAACTATTGGAAGGCGTACTTTTATAGGCTTTATAAGTTTGATGCTTATAAATGTTATGCGTTTGTTGTTGTTGTTGTTGTTAATCTTGTTGTTTGTTGTTGTTGTTGTTAAAGCTAATGGCTACGATTCATTATTCTCTATATATAATAATTTGTTATATTTTCATCTCGTTTGCTTTTTGCTGTTTTGTAGTTTTATATATTTATTGCTTTTTTTGTTGAGGCGTTTTTTTTTTTTTAATTTCGTTTTGCGCTGCAAAGTGAAATTTGATAATTAAAATATTATCGATAACATTAAAAAAACCAATGAAACAACAAAAAGTGTGTGTAAAAACAACAAAAACTACATCAATTCACAATGGGAGATCTCTGACAACACACGCTCTCAGCTTGCGCTCTCTCAGTTCCGCTCTTTCAATATCACTCTCTTCAACTCGCGCTCTCTCTCTCACTTTCTTACTCTGGTTTTGGCTTTGGCTTTTACAGAAGGATATCAAGCGCTGTCACTTTCACTCTTAATCTCTCTCACCCTTTTTGGTTACTCGCTCTCCCTCTCTCTCTCAGCAACAACAGCTGTAGATCGCACACAACTGCATTGGCATTCTCGGTGGGGTAGAGTTGCCACCCCGCGCAAAATGCAGGGCAAATGAACTGTTGCCAGCAGCTGCGACTTTAGAGTGCGCGCGGCTTGCGTTGATGGAAAAACAGCAGGTGTTAAATACAATCAGAAAAAAACATGCACAGAGCAACAACAAAACAACAGTAGATGCAACACACACACGTGTATGCATGCATTACACACATACTTGGATGCAATCTTCATATGTAAAGATTCTAATGTTAATATTTCAATGCGAGTGTATGTCTTTCTCTCTCTCTATATGTGTGTGTTTCTGTGTGAGAGCTCAGAAAATTGCCTGCACTATTGTTGTTGTAGTACTTCATTCATTATGTTGCGTCGCTGTTGTTTTTGTTGTTGTTGTTGCTGCTGTAGTCAGCCCAAAGGGCAACGCACGCATACCCGTTTTTTTTTGGCGTTTGCTTTGTGTCGGCAGTTCCGTTACGTGCGAGCGAGATAGCACGCGAGATTGAGCGCCAAGTGCCGTTTGAAAAATTGACAAAAAACGAGAAAACGAAACAACACAAAAATTAACTTTGAAGTCAATGCGCATTTCACTTTTCTTCTTCTTCTTTCCACTACTTCTTGTGTTGTTGTCTTTGCGAAAGCGAAATTCGTATAGTGTTGATTTCATTTACTGTTGTTGTTGCTGTTGTTGTTTCTATTGCTTTAATTAATTTGCATAACATTTGCAAGGCGCCGCAAACCAAGAGAGTGTGTGAGCGAGAGAGGCAATAATAAAAATAATTCGCATTTATACATTGTATTTGCATTGAGTGAGTGTGTCTGTGTGTGTGTGCGTGTGTTTGTACATGTATATGCGTGTTTAGTCGGCCCGATGGTCAACAGGGGGCAGCAGGCGGCGACGAAGGCGGCGGGAGGGAGGGAGACGGCGATGGCAACGCGGCGTTGCTCTACTTGCGACTCGGCGACGACGACGACGACGACGGCGACGTCGATTGTGACGCTTTGTTTTTATTGCTCTTTGTCATAAATAATTAATAAACACACAACTTACGTATTATATTTGCTTTTTCTTTTGCTTTTGCATTTGACTTTGCTTGAACTTGCTTTTTATTCAACTTTATTTCAAACTTTTCTCTGACTTCTGCACTTTTATTGCACTTGTTTAACAAATTATATACACACACTTATTTTTTAATAATTTATTTATTTATCATGGCTTTTATTGACGGTCGCGTTAGCATGAAAAAATTTTTACGATTTTTCGCTATTCGCTTTTACATCTTATGCGGCGCGACGACATTCTGTTACTGTAGGAAAAAACTGTTAACACTGGCGCCAATTGCTTACCGTGGCTGTTAAAAAGAAATGTTTGACTCAAATTGTGCATGTTAAGTCGCTGTTATTTAACAGGTGGCGCTTTGCCTTGACAGCGCGAATGAGAGAATGAACTACACAGAGAGAGAGAGCGTAATTTTATACTTTAACATATATTGTTCACCGTAAATGCAGAGATCATTAAAGATCGATGTTTCGATTTCCGTTTCATATAAAATTTTATTAAACATAATTTGTTAGCAATTTTTTGGAATCACATTTTACATGTGTTTAAAAGAACAACATATGTTTGCTTTTCTTTTGCCGCGCATTCCGTTTTGTGTGCTCTTTCGCTTGCGACGAATGTAAATTGTGAATGAATTGAATTTAAGAGCGGCCGCAACACTATGAGAGAGAGATAAAGTGATTGAGAGAGCGCGCGCGTGACGTTTTCGCCTGTTGTTTGTTGTTACTTCCAAACGTGTGTATGTTTGTGTATGTGTGCGTGTGTTTGTTGTTGTTGGCAGTTAATGTTAGTGTTGCCAATGCATTGTAATTTGAAACCGTGCGAAAAACAACAACACCAACTGCTCTTGTGTTGTCATGTTTGTTTGTTTGTTGCTATTTGAAATCAATGTGGGGGGATAACCTAATTATTAAAAAATATAGAACTTTTAATAAACACCTTCTCACTGGGTTTAATCTTTTTTTTCCGTGAAACCCTTCAGTATCTGGACTTTGATACACTTTAATGTACTGTCGTAACGTAGCTATATGTATGTAAACTTGAAGCTTAGATGCTTATCGAACCCTGTGTTGTGACCTTTGCCAGGTACACGATGAGACAGTAAATATTTAAACAGTAATTACAAAAAAAAAATAAATCACGTCATAGCAAAGTAGAAAAATTAAGTCTCTAATTTGGAACAAAATGATCTTTTGATGAATATCGATATCTTAATCGATGACAAATGTGAATAATTGAAATTTTTCTCTTCATTTAAATGTGATTTTTCTATATTCTTCAATTATTTTATTTGGCATGTCCGTTTCAAACAATTAAAGTCTTATCAGAATTCGAAGGTGTGTGCGTGTGTCAGAGATAATCAAGAAACAAAGCGAACCAAATGTGTGTGTTCATTTTTGAATTTTTTGCAACAATAAAATAAGTTAGACAAAAACAAATCAAACTCACGTACTCAATAGTAAAAAGAGAGAGAGAGTAAGAGAGCCAAACAACTTTGAGTGCTGCTCTCTCCGCACGTCTGACATTTGACGTTTGTTTGTGTGCCTTGCGCATTCACAATAAGCGCGCGAATCGCGCATAGCAAATTAAAATTAAAAAGGCATCTACGAAAATTACACTAAAAAGTGAGGCGCAATGAAATTAAGAGTTTTTTTTGCGCTGCTTTGCACTCAGTGAGTAATGGGAAAGGGGAGGCGATCAGAGAGGAGAGAGCTGAGCAGAGCGAATGTTGTCGAACTAAGGCTTGGCTTTTCGTGTATGTGAGAAGAGTTACTCACCTTTGGCTGAACTGCAACGCATAAAATGTTGTGCGAAATAAAAAAATGTTTAAACATCATTTAACACAAATACTAATGCACACACACACGCAAAACTGCGACGACGACGACGACAGCGACTGCGACAGCGACGACGACGACACACACACACAATGACGCGACATGCTGCTATTTTTTTTGTTTCTCTTTTCGAAATTGATTGTTGTACAGCATCAAATAATAATTGTTGTTTCGCATGGGGTTGCAGTTGCCATTAACAAATTAAATTAGTGTACGTTATTGATATAAATGGTAATAACAAAAAACGTATGCAAAATGCAGCAGTCAAAGACACTCATACATCTGCATATGCATACGCACGTACGTACACACACAGGCACTCATATACTCGTACACACACAAACACACATACACATGCATACGAGTGGGGCACGCACACAACCAGCAACTGGTAAATTCTGCGACACTTACGAAAAAATAATTTTTAGTAAATTGCCTAAATTAATGAATTTCTATTGCCAATTGCACTGCACATTGTTAACACCCGTTCGCCCTGCTGAGGCACTTAGCTGGCAATAATTGTTTGGTAATGCGTTTGTGTTAAATCAAATTAATATTAATTTTTTGTTGCGTGTTTTGCCGTTGTGTGCAACGAGTTTTTTTTGGTACTGTGTGACCGAAGTATGCGAGAAATTCAACAGCTGTTTTCTGCTTATATGCTGTGGTCACACCAAATCTTGTAATAATTGCGAAAACTGGTCACACACTTCATATAAAATTGCGCTGCTGTTATGTTAATTGACATTGCTATTTGCAAACGAACAGTGCCATCACTAAGCATCAGTGCTTAGTGGTGCCATTTTGAGTCTAACAGCCGTGGAACGACAATTTGATAAGAATACAGGGTCAGTGCAACAGTTTGTTTATGTCGATATCTTATATTCGCAATTAAAATAATTTTGCTCTTTTGACTGCTTTGAAGTCAAGCATTAGTTAAAATCAGATTGAATTTATTTATGTTCATTTAATGAGTTCTTATTTCAAACCAACTATAGCGGTAACAGCCGCTTTACATTAACATTTACAATAACAGGCGCTGTTATGCGCTACAGTGGCGAATTGCAGCAGTTTGAACAGCTGATAAAAATAAAATTATATTGTAAATAAAGAAATATGCAGATTTTAGATGGAAAATATTGGTTAAATGCTTTACATGAGCTTCCCCAAACAATCTCTTTTAATACGATAGCTTAATTAGATGGCAATAATTGTTTATTTTTGCTCAAAAAGGGCATCTGTTACTCGGCTTGCCTGGACTGTAATCAGGTTTGTTTTGATTTTGTTGGTCGCTTGCCACCGATTAAATAATAACAATAAATAGAATGTTTTGCATTGTATGTCGGCACTGTGATTGGAAATAACATTTTAAGAAAATTATAGAAAATGTTGCTCGTCAAATTGCTTAGCCCAATGAAGTTGAATTTCTGCCGTCGCGCGTTGCATCTCAAGCGACGTGAAGTGTATCAGGTGAGGAAGGATTGATTCAAATTTGTACAATATTTATATCCAATCTCTCACCCCGGCATCTGTAGCAATGTTTTCAAATACTGGGAGTGCATGAATCCGCTGATCAAGAGACAGTGCGTCGTGCGTATTTGGATCTGGTGAAGCGGGTGCATCCTGATGCGGATACTCCAGAGGCGAGTGTTGAGCGCTTTCGCCAGGTGGACGAGGCATTCAAAACACTGCAGGAGAAGTTCGCCAAGGGTCGTCGCAACATACAGGACGAGGAGGAGGAGCCCATGGAGTTCGATATTCGTCACACGGCGCCACAACATCGTCAATATCTATCACACGACGGCATTGGCATGGGCACGCCCTCACAGCGCCAGAAGCAACATCAGCAGGTGCGCGCTATGCGGGCACAGGAACGTGTACTCGAACATCGCATAGAGAAAGCGACTGCAGGAGAGAAGACACTGATGCGCAAGGGGGGAAACTACTATGGGAAACATGCAATCAAAACAAAGTACGGCATCGATCGTGTCGTCGAGGACCTCATACAGGAGGCCATGAACAAGGGAGATTTCAAGAACCTACGCGGCACAGGCAAACCACTTACCTTGGCTCAATCACAGAATCCCTATCTGGACTTTACCACCCACAAACTCAATAAGATAATGCTCGATAATGGTTTCACTCCCGAGTGGATCACACTGAGTCGCGACATACGTGAAGCTGTAAAGGATTTGAAAAAGAAAGTGAGAAAGGAACGTGCCCACTATGGCGAGTGGCCACTTACACTTCCCGAGCAGCAGTCAGCCTGGCAGAAGTTTCAGGACAGCCAAGCTGAGGATGTAAAGGCGTTGAATAAAATAATTGATAAATATAATTTGATTGTGCCCATCATGGAGAATCAGTACTTTCGTCTGCGTTGGGATCGCCTGTCCGAGGAGATCTTTAAGGAACCGAATTTGCCTAGAAATATGCCACGCCCACAGTTGGCAACTAAGCAAAGTGATGGACCCAAAGGCGAACGAGGCTTTATAGTGAATTTATTTTCTCTGATTGGATTGTAAGGGGAGGAGAATGATTCGTTAATGTGCAACAACTCGTGATACTACGTTATAGATAGTTATAAAGCAAATAAAAACAGTGCCAAAGATTGGTTCAAATTGTTATATGGTATATGTAAATCGTACTATGTTCCGATCTTGTAAAAAAAAATTGTAATAAACTCTCAAAAACATATTTTTAAAATTGTGAATCAATTAATGCTAATACTTTAAAGATCGGTGTAAAAGAGAAGGAAAAATATTGATTTAGTGTTATAAAAAAGAATATTTTTTTTACAAATTTTGAAAACGTAATAAATTATAACCCTAATTTTCTAAAGGAAAACTGATGTAATATTTTGTTTTCAAAAATTATATTATATAAATGTAATAAAAACTTTATATATCAGATACCATCAAGTATATCCTTTAAGTTCTTTTAAATTTATAAAAAAAAATGTGATAGTATATTTTGTTTGATTTTCTAGATTGTCAAAAAATCTGTAAAACACTTTTGTATAAAGAAAAAAAATAAGAAAATGTGATCTATTTAGATATACGATAATGTAGTCTAAAAAATGTATATAAAATATGTAAATCCAAATTAAAAACTAACAAGATGGTTCAAGACATGGTCTTACTCAAAATGTTGTATCTTGTATATGTCGCTCACAAATCAGCTTAACAGATTAAATTATTTATTTGCAGGGGCGGTGGGCGTGGCACCCAACATTTGAAATAAACTTCATCTGCGCCGGGTACACAGAAACCTTCATGCCAAATTTGGTGTCTTTAGCTTTTATAATAGCTGAGATCTGTGTGTTCATCTGGACATCCGGACAGACAGACAGACATGGGTTAATCGACTCGGCTGGTGATGCTGAGCAAAGGGGTCTCCCACGCCTCCTTCTGCCTGTTACATACATTTGCACAAAGTTTAGTATACCCTTTTTTGACCATTTTCAATGGTTGAAGGGTATAAAAATTCTTTTGTATAAAATAAGATCTACGATCATTTATTGTAAAAATGTGTATATAAAATTTGTAAATTCAAATTAAAACCTAAAAAACCCTTTAAAATATAAAAAAAAACAATCATGTGATGATTTATTTTATTAAAATTATTGTCAAAGAATCATATTATATAAATGGTTATCATATAGTAAGGAAATGTGATGCGAGACGATCAAATCGTATAAAAATACATATAAAAAACAGTAAATGCTGTAAATAAATTGTAATTAAAGCCTAGAAAATCCTTGAACCTTAACTCAGCTCACTGCTTGACCTTAGCCGACTTCGTCTGCGCATCTGGGGTCAGCTGTCCGCTCGCGAGTAAGGCCACAGCACGTGGATAAGCCCAATGCTCGGCGAGATGAATGCGCTGGGAGAGAGAATCGACATCGTCGCCCTCGAGAATGGGCACCTCGGCCTGGACAATAATGGCGCCCGTATCGACACCCTCATCCACAAAGTGCACCGTACAACCCGAGACCTTTTCCCCAGCATCCAAGGCCTGCTGCTGGACACGTAGACCCGGATATTTGGGCAACAGTGAGGGATGTATGTTGATCAGACGTCCACGCCAATGTTGCACGAATGGCACACTGAGTACGCGCATGAAACCGGCCAGACAGACTAGCTCCACACCAGCTGCAACCAGATGACGCGTCAACTCGGCATCATAATCCTCCCGCTTGGCAAAATCACGATGCGAGATGACCAGCGAGGGTATTCCCGCTGCCGCTGCTCGTTTCAAGCCCAGCACATCTGGTTTGTTACTGATCACCAGCACAATCTCCGCGTGCAGCGCCTGCGTTGAGTCCCGCGAGGCATCAATGAGTGCCTGCAGGTTGCTGCCACTGCCCGAGATGAGCACAGCGACGCGGCGACGTGGCAGCTGCAACAGTTGCTTGCTGCGCGTCAGTGACTCCTCGAAGTGCAGCAACTGCACCTGCGGTTTCTTCGGGTCCTTGCGACGCACAACTTCACCCACGACGGTGGCACATTGTGTGTAACGCAACTGTTTCATCACTGGCTCCACTTGCTCCGCACTAACCACCAAGATCAGGCCCAGTCCGCAGTTGAAGGTGCGTTGCAGTTCTTCAGGTGTAATGTTGCCAGCAGCTGATAACCAAGCAAAGACTGGAGGCAGTTGGAACTGATTGGCATTGAGACGCACGGCAAGATCGGGACGTAGCACGCGGGGTATATTCTCTGTGAGGCCACCACCTGTGATGTGCGCCAACGCTTTGATGCCACTACCTGCAGCCAGCAGCGGTGCCAGTGCCTCCACATAGATCTTTGTGGGCACAAGCAGCTCCTCGCCCAGCGTGCGATCGCTAAACGGTGCACGATCTGCAAAGGTTAAACCTGCACGACGTAGCACCGCATGCACCAGACTGAACCCGTTGCTGTGCACACCCGATGAGGGCAAACCGATGAGCACATCTCCTGGCTGTATGTCCTGTAGGCGTGGCAAGATACCATCACGTTCAGCTATGCCCAGTGCGAAGCCCGCCAGATCGTAGACTTCAGGTGCGTAGAGCAGCGGGAGGGCGGCAGAGTGGGAAGCTGGAAATAGGAGATGGGAAAAGTAAAATAAGTTAATTCCTTGAATAACAAGTCAAAATTAAATTAAATACATAAGAGCGGTACATGCAAGTGTGCGCAACTGTTATATGCTCCCAATATATCTAGAATTGACATACGTTGCATACCTTTAGGCGCTACCTTCAAAACTACACTCCATTAAAGGTATTTAATGAATAACTTCTAATATAATTATCCGTTTACAACCAAACTAAACAGATAGCAATCAAACATTGATAATATTTGAAACAAAAAACAAAAAAAAAGGTGCTAGCCACTTCTCTTTCAATTTTTATCGGTTTTCTGAGGCAGAAGAGGGCGTGGCTTAAGTTCTAACACATACTTTGGCTGCGTGTAATAATAAGACATGTTGTCAAGAAATTTGAAATTCCCAGCTCACTACATATCTAGAATTGACATGCTTTGCATACTTATAGGCTCTGCATTCAAAAACTACA
This sequence comes from Zaprionus africanus, assembly GCA_018151435.1. NCBI lineage: Eukaryota > Metazoa > Arthropoda > Insecta > Diptera > Drosophilidae > Zaprionus > Zaprionus africanus. The sequence continues at coordinate 1,244,567 of JAECXB010002306.1, read as the reverse complement.
CTGCACTAAAGTTATTTTCTGAATAACTTCTTATACAATTATCCGTTCACAACGAGACTAATCAGAAATCATTCAAACGTTAATAATTATTGAGTGAAACCAAAAAAAAGAAGGTTCTAGCCACTTTTCTTTCAATTTTTGTCGGTTTTCAAAGGCAGAAGAAGGCGTGGTTAAGTTCTAACACCCTCTTTATCTAGGTGCAAGAATAAGGAATAATGTCAACAGATTTGACAGTCCTAGCTCTTATAGTAGCTGAGTTATAAGTGTTCATACAGACAGAGATGACTATATTAGGTCTATTCTTGATGCTGATGAATTAAAAATGGTAGTTGGGGCTAAAGATTACCTTCTGCTGCCTATTAAATACATATTCAATGATATAATACCCTTCCATCCAATTGTTAACGAGTATAAATAAAGAAGGTGCTAAGCTTGACTCACCTATAAAGCTGCTGTTGGCCTGCCGCACGCCCTCAAGCACGCCGGCAGCCACCTGTGTGGCCAGCTGAGGTTGCCACTTGCCCGCCGCATAGTAGCTGGAGAAGCTGAGGGGTTCAGCGCCATTGCAGAGAATATCGTTGACGCACATGGCCACCAGATCGATGCCAACGCTGCCATTGCGTCCAGTTTGTTGGGCAACCTTCAGTTTGGTGCCCACACCATCGGTGCCCAGAATGAGTACAGGATCGTTGTAGTGCGAGGGTAGACGGGTAAGACGACGCCCAGCGGCATTGACGAAGCAATCCTCACGACGAACCACGTCCAGAGAAGTGTCCAGCTCTTGCAGCTCCTGCGATAGGCGACTGCTGCCTATGCCACCGTAGGGTGCAGCCAATTTCTCCAGTTGCTCGCGGAAGTTGCGCACTTGCAGCGCCGAAGTCGAAGCCTTGCTACGTGTCTGCAACACGCCTAGCACCTTGGCACCCGGCAACGAGGTGCGCCAGATTTGACTGGATTGAGGCAGCACCAGCACCATGCCAATGCCACAATTGTGCCGCTCCAGCAGCGCATCTGCACTGAGTTTCAACTGTGCCGCGATCCAGCCAAAGATTTGAGGTACTGGCACTGCACCGAAATCCAACACTGCCTCGAATCCCTCGGGCAACAGACGCTGCACATCGTGCAACAGTCCGTGGGTGATGTGTGCCACGCCCTTTATAGCACCAGCCTGCAGATGAGGCAGCAACTGTTGCACATAAAGACGTGTGGGGGTAGCCAGCACCTGAGCCAAATTGAGGCCGGTAGTGTCGCCACCAAGCTGTGAGGGTTGCTTCAGATCAACTCCATGTGCCGCCAACTGTGTGAGCAGCTCATCGAAGCTAGCGCAGTGCAAGCCCGACGAGGGTAAGCCGACCAAAAGGTCTCCTGGCTGATACAGATCAAAGCGAGGAAGCACACGCGACTCCTCCACCAAACCTACACAGTAACCGGCCATGTCGTACTGTCCTGGCTTGTACAATGAAGGCATCTCTGCTGTTTCACCACCTGGGAAGGAAAGAAACAGTCAGGTAAAGTTCAGTAGCTCCTCCTCCTCCAAGCTGAACTCACCCACAAGCGCGCAACGTGCATCCCGACAACCATCGGCCATGCCCTTTACAAGCTGTGCCGCCAGCGGTACTTGCAGCTTGCCACAGGCAATATAATCCAGAAAGGCAACGGGTTCTGCACCCAATTCCAGCAAATCATTGGCGCACATGGCGAACAGATCGTAGCCAATGCGATCGTAGAGCTCATGCTGCAGTGCCAAGTGGATTTTGGCACCAACACCCTGTGTGGCTTCAGCTATGACTGGTTTCTCATAGCTCAGTTCCTTGACGCGGAACAATCCACCAAAGTCACCCAGACCACCCAAGACTCCAGGACGTTGTGTGCCACGAGATAAAGGTTTAATGCGCTGTACCAAAGCATCGCCAGCATCGATATCGACACCGCTGTCCTTGTAGCTCAGCGAGGGTGTTGGCAACCTGCAGCAGAGAGAAAAATATTTTTATACCTGAATATGACTAACAATTCATGAAGACACATGAAGACCTCAATGTTTGCAGAACAAAGAGTAAACACAGTCGCGACTAATGCGCTTAGTTACGCTCACTTATAAATTATTGTAGTTCAAGCTACACGAGCTTCCCGAAGCGTTAATAATTAATTACTCTAAAAGCGAGCATCATAGCCGACTCTGCTAATGCTACTTTGTAACAACTAAAGCTAAATGAGTGTCTTGGATGATGCAATCCATTTGTCATGCTGATCATTTGCATACACTTGTACTGAATGTGGAATACCCATTCACAGATTGGTCAAGTTGTACACAGTAACCTTCTACTTCGCCTTCATCACTTCTTCCTGCTACCACTACAACTACTACAAGCTGCTTTACAACTACCTCTGCATGCATCTCTATTAATACCTCTATCCTTTCTTTTAGCTATACCCTTACTTATTTTCTCCTAGTTGAATTATTACTGCTTCTAATTCAAGTTCTTCTTAACCTCCACGCCACCACATTGTTTCTTTATCTGTTTCCATCTCCACAAATAAATCTGTATCCAATTCTACATCAACTTAACCTTATACCCAACCTTCTCTACCTTCTAACTATACATCTCCACTTCTGCATGTACTTCTAACTTCACCTACACCTCTTTTTATTCATTTATTCCTTAACTCCTACCTTCCCCCTTCGCTCTACCTCAACAACTTCTACTTGTTCTTTGCTTCTTTCTTACCTTATACCCCGAATTCTAACCTCTAGCCTCTAGCCTCTAGCCTCTAGCCTCTAGCCTCTAGCCTCTAGCCTCTAGCCTCTAGCCTCTAGCCTCTAGCCTCTAGCCTCTAGCCTCTAGCCTCTAGCCTCTAGCCTCTAGCCTCTAGCCTCTAGCCTCTAGCCTCTAGCCTCTAGCCTCCTAGCCTCTAGCCTCCTAGCCTCTAGCCTCTAGCCTCTAGCCTCCTAGCCTCTAGCCTCTAGCCTCTAGCCTCTAGCCTCTAGCCTCTAGCCTCTAGCCTCTAGCCTCTAGCCTCTAGCCTCTAGCCTCTAGCCTCTAGCCTCTAGCCTCTAGCCTCTAGCCTCTAGCCTCTAGCCTCTAGCCTCTAACCTCTACCTCTACCTCTATATCTACCTATCCCTCTACTCCTTCTTAACCTTCACCTTTCGTACTTTCTTTTTTACTTATACGTCTTTTTTTTACGTCTATCTCTTCTTGTACTATCTACCTTTATTTATAACTCAAACTTAACCTCTATCTTCTCCTCTAACTCTCCACTTCCTTCTACTGCGACCCTACCTTTACCTCCATCTCTCGCTCTATATTCCACTATACGCCTACCGAATTTCACCGCTACCTCTACCTTAACCTTTATCTCCAACTCCATCTCTATCTCCTTCTTCTCCTCTTCCTTCAAACCCTAATTCCTCTTCTCTCAGACTTGCTTTACAAATTGTTTGTACTTTATTTCGCTTTGTTCTTCTTTGATCGAGAGATGGAATTTCAATTAAATTTACATTTTAAATGCCTTCTGAGCGATATCCGTACGATACTGTGCTCCATCGAAGCTGATGCTTGCAGCCAACTTGGTGGCACGTGCCGCAGCATCGCGCAAACTCGAGTCCAGAGCGATGGCAATGAGCACGCGTCCTCCGTCGGTGACAGGCTCCTTGTCGTTATTCAGTTTCACTCCACTGTGCAGGATCAGCTGATTCTCTGTATCAGGGGACAGGCCTGGAAAGAATATATAATTTATATTGTAGAACAAATAAAAACTTTGTTATGTTATATAGATTACCTGAGATGCGACATCCTTTGGTGGCGGTTTCGGGGTAGCCAGCACTGGCCAAACACACACCAACAGCGCTTTGTCCGCTGTGCCACTGCAGCGTGACCTTGTCGAGCTCGCCAGAGCAACAGGCCTGCATGATCTCAAAGAGATCGGACTGCAGCAATGGCAGGATCACCTGTGTCTCGGGATCACCGAAGCGGCAATTGAACTCCAGCACGCGAGGACCATCGCGTGTCAACATGAGTCCCGCATAGAGTACACCACGGTAGGGTATACGTTCCTGAGCTAATCCTTTGAGGGCCCGCTCGAGCACAGCACGCTGCACTAGCTCCAGCTGTGGTTTGCTTATCAACGGACAAGGACAATAGGCACCCATGCCACCGGTATTGGGTCCCTTATCGCCATCAGCCAAACGCTTGTGATCCTGGGCAGGCTGCATGGGCAGCACTGTTTGGCCATCGGTAAAGGCAAGCAGGGAGATCTCCTCACCCTCGAGCAGCTCCTCAACAACCACAGTGGCACCAGCTTCTCCGTATTTCTTCTGTCCCAATATTTCCTCGACAGCCAGACAAGCCTCCTCAGCATTTGCAGCCACAACGACACCTTTGCCGGCAGCCAAACCAGCTGCCTTTACCACCAGCGCGGCATAGGGTGCACTACGGAGAAGGAGAGTAGGTTAGTAATGGAATAAAGGGTTAGTTCTTCATGCTCCTCACCTGCGTATAAACTTCTGTGCCCTGGCCACCTCCGTGAAGCTCTCATAGCGTGCTGTGGGTATGCCATGACGTAGCATAAAATCCTTTGACCATTTCTTATCCGCCTCAATCTGTGCACCCTGTCTGCCCGGGCCGAAGCAAGCAATGCCCGCCTTCTGTAGTACATCACCAAGCCCTAGACCCAGTGGCTCCTCCGATCCCACAGCCACCAGTGAGATCTGGTTCTGCTTGCACCATTTGGCCATGGCCTGAAATACGAACGAAATTGCAACTTGGTAAATGCCAAAAACTTTTAATAACCCATCAAAGCCAAGCCCAGCATCATGTCTTCACTTGGTTCCGTCTATTTTGGTCGATGCACAGTGGAGTGAGACGATAAAAAAATGTATAGCCAATAATTGCGTAGCTAAGACTAATTCGCAATTATGCATAAAACAAATTGATGAATGAAGCTCTTTTGTTAGTTTATTTTATTTAATTAATAGATCAGACAGTTAATAATTAAGTGTGCTTAGATCAGACAATGGAAATATTGTTTGGGTAATTTTGAAGTTATTTTAAGAAAAGTTTGAAAGCATCATCCTGAGGAATGGCATAACATAAAAAGTATAGAGTATATACGTACATTCTGAAAGTGATATTTAATAGACTTAAGCATAAAAACTCTATATACTAAAGACACCTAAAAAATCCAAATACTCTATCTGTTTTATGTTCTTTAATTTGATATTTTTCTACAGGTTTACAGTTTACTTTATATATAAAGTGTTTAATAAATGATATATATTCGTGAACTGTAAACTAAGTATTTATGGTATATAATCCTAAACTGAAACTTTAAAAAAGACGACCTTAAATAATACACAACCTATGCAAAAACCTCGATTTTTCATCAGTTTTCGCAGCGTTTCTCCAGCTCTATTAATATATATTTATAAATCAAGAGAATTTTGAAATTATTTTGTTCTTTTTTTAAGTTTTTATTTTCTAAACTACAGGGTACATCATAGTCAGTGATCACTCTCGCTTCTAATTTTTATTAGCTTTTAGCGCAAGAGATAAATAAAGTTCTTTCGATATTAACGAAAGTTAAAATTCATTATTAATCGCACCAATTACTTTTCCCCACTGTGCGCGACGACAACAAAATTCCTTCCTAATTGTTTTGCCATTAAGCTGGGTGCATTGTCTCATTGCCGAGATGATCGGAGATGTGCGAGATGTGGTTGCTTTAATAATAAACCAACAGCTCAAAAATCCCAAAAACCCAACAACAACAATAACAACACAGGGCATGCGGGCGCAACTGACTAAGTTGCTCAGCTATGCCAGGTGAACTGTAAAAAACAACAACGGCAACTGTAAATGAATTATAACGAATCCGAGCCGGAGCTGATCCGGTTTTTGGGGCTTTGAATACCGTGACTGATGCTCGCGCCTGCGTCTTAGTCTCAATTCTAATCGATTTGGCGCCAGGCGTAATTGGCAAATTGGATTAACCACCGGACCTGAAACCAGACTGCAACTGCAACCATTTAGCACATTATCAGAGGAGTCTCCAACCCCTTACCCTCTCGGGTTCAAGAACGTTCACTGCTCGATCCCCTCCAGAATGAGTTTGACTGGCTACAGCACAATGTGACGTCTTCACAGAGCCATTTCGATGGCTCCATTTTTGGCTATCCGGTCCAAGGTTGCCATTTCCCGACAAATAACAGTGGGAAGAATTGTATTATACATTTCATTATATTTATTTCTTTTTCTTTTTTTTCCGGTTTTGTTTTTTTTTTTTTTTTTGTTTTGGCGACTGTGTCTCGGAATTTCTGACCACTTTCCCAATTTGGTTAAAACCATTTTTATATTTATCCTCAAATTGATTTACTTTATTGCATACTATATGCAAATGAGCTAAGCGAATATCCCAGACTTGGGGTCAGAATACTGACCAAAAATAATATATACCTGCTGACAGATGGATGTATATATTATTAAAATTTAGTTACGCTCGGTTGAAGAATGTGGATGAGTTAGGGAACAGAACAAACTGAAAGGTGTGAATTAGACTCAATTCTAAAAAGAATTGGACAGCTTTTTAAAGGAGAACTAGCAACTCATGCTTACAGAACTTAATTCTAGTCTACAAAGAAACCACAATTTCAGTCTAGTAAGAAAGACTTAAGTTCTAAGAAGAAATACGGAAATCAACTATAATATTAAAAAATTAACAAATATTTAACCTAGTTTCCAAGGTTTTCTCTTTATTGTAACCCAATGTGGGGGTGAGAGTTCAACGATATCTTTAGTTTAGTTTACAGTTGAACCTTGCAAAAGTAAATCAATATACATATATACTATAGTAAATGCATTGCAAGGTGATATGCAGTATCAATATCAGCCGCATTGCTCCACACAACCTTCGACTAGGGCATGCGATTCAGATTCGGAATTAAAACCAGCCCACATCTTTAAGAATTGCAACGAAAAATGATTCTGCGACGATATACTCGTATAAAATAATAATAATAAAAACAAAAAATACGCAAAAATGCGAAATAAAACGAAAATAAAATCATTTAATTTATGACTACCTTTCGAGAGATGATGATGACGATGACGAGTGCCAGACTACGAAGTCGCTTGACGCTCTCCAAGCCGCATTTTTGAATTCTTCCGAGAGATAAAAATGTCAAAAATTAAGCCTGAGCTGCGGATTCGGATATAAAAACGAAAGCAAGCCGAAAGCAAGCAAACAGTCGACGATTAAAAGCGCTAGAACGAACAGCGGAATAACGCGAAATTATTACGAAAAAATAATCCTTATAAAGATCTATAACGAATCTAAATTGTGATACCTAACAAATGTACAAAATGTGGCTTAATCTTATTGTGAGACAAAAATATCTTCAATAATGTTTTCTTGGAAAAGTTTTTTAATTCGTTTCGTTTTTTTTTCGGCAGTTTCAACTTTTATTCGTGCTGATTGTCTGCGAGGCTGCGAGTCTTTATATACCCGACTCGGATAGGAATACACAAACTCTACACAATGATCTTCAAGTTGAGACAGACGGCAGTTATCGCTATGCATATGAGACGTCTAACGGTATTGCTGGAAACCAAGAGGGACTTGGAGGAGTCGCAGTGCAGGGCGGTGCAAGTTGGGTCTCACCTGAGGGTACCCCGATAAGTGTTAGCTATGTGGCTGACGAAAAGGGTTACTATCCTGTTGGTGATCATATACCCAAAGTACCGGATTATATACTGAGATCACTGGAATATATACGCAATCATCCGTATCAGGTTAAGGACTACTACACGGGAGAGATTAAGACTGTGGCCCATGATGCGGAAGCCTTCAAAGTTTACAGTCGGAATATTCACGATCCAACAACCCCACGTAGTCGCCCCAGCACCACGCCCAGAGTGGTGCATCTTTGATAAACGAAACTTGGTTTAAAGGGGAATAGAAGAGGGGGAGAGGGAATTATCATTATGACAAAGTTTGAATTTGATCTGAACATATTTATAATTAAGCCACAATAAATAGAAGTGTTAGGAATAAACAAAAAACGAAAATGACAAACAAAATCGAAATTGTTTATATGAAAAAGAGTCGCCTTATATCAGGCGCCAGTCGGGAGAAGACGCTAACAAATTTGAGACGTGAGCCTGCTAATCACTTACGGAATTTATAGCGGAATTAACATTTCAGAATTTGCAATGTACTTCAACGAAAGCGCCTAGTATGCATTAGGAGGATTAACCGCACTTAACGACAAGACGTCATCTCTATCGACGAACTGATCTTGAGAGGAGATTAGTTTTTGCAGTATAAGTAGAATGGATTATCTATGATTTTACCTCATTAGTATGTACATATACATGAAATCTATATGTATTATAGATTTAAATAAATCTCTATATGCACTTCTGATAAGAAATTTTAATACTCATTTAAATATAAACAGTTTTTTATACATTAGACAAGTTTTCTTTTTAATTGAACAATAAAATAAGCGACAGTTTCTAAAGATTTGCTCCAGTTTTCAAAAACGAGATTGATTATTTCAGTAACCTTTCAACATTTTTTTATAAGTATACAGAAATAAAATGACAACACGTATAATATAAAAAAAAAATATATTAATAAAAATTATAACTTGGGTAATGAAGATATGCAAAATCGTTTCTATTATTATTCTTTTTAATTTTTTTAACAAAAAAAACTATACAATGCAAATTATTGCTTAAATTTAAATTTAAGAAATAATAAAAATAATGAAGACCTCTTCATTGGGCAATTCAAAAATTTACTTTGGTTTAAAAAATCAATCTTTTTAACAATTTCTATATATATAAGGGGATAAGTCGTGACTTTTGTATTCCGCGCACCCTCAAAACAACACCTCCGTAGCAGTTATCGATTAACGCACAAATTTAAGCTTTTTTTCGTTTTATAGGCATGAAGCAGACGCCGACCCATTTTCGTTAAAATCACGAGATCGCAAAGTCACGGACTTATCACACACCCTCGTAACTACATTTAATCATTTTTGTTTTATTTCCCTTTAATTAACCAATTTTTACTACTGTGTAGTTTAATTATCAACTCAAACAGTAAGTATGTAAATTTAACCCATTGCACAGCATAAGGGTTAAAGCGTTTCAAGCTGAAATCGCGAAACCGCAGACAAAGAAAGAGAGCGAGAGAGAGATGGCAAAGATTGTGCCCACTGTTATATGTTTTTGATTGCGGATTCGGATAAACATTAAAAACGTAATTAACTGAGAACCATAAAAATTTCCCCAAAAAGGGTCTCAATTTAAATTATAACACAAATATATCAAAAAAAAAACGAAGCTAAAACTGAAACTGAAATCGAGATCGAAGCTGCTGCAGCCGAATGTCTCTTGCTGTGTAACTTTAAGCTCGATGCGAAGGTTATGTGAAGGACGTGGAGATCTCAATTACAGTGTCTTGCAACTGCTACTGCTGTGCAACTCACCTCGAAATCCGTAGGATCTACAACATCAGCTCCAATTGTGTGACACTTTGGACCCAACTGGGAAATACCATAACTTCCAGGGAGCACATAGAGATGGGAGATATGCGGCGATTGATACAGTTTCCAGCAGATGGCATGCTCCCGTCCACCTTTACCAACAACTAACACACGGTGCGACATTTCTTTCGTTTATTATGCGAAACGACTAAATTTAAGCACGTTTAACACACCAAATTGTTTTCTTTCAGTTTGTTTTCGCTTTTTATTCAAGTCTGCTGTTGCCCACGTGTTGAGCCGATCTACACACACACGCACGCAAACTAGCGTAGTGACAGCCAAAGAGAGCCAAGAGCACGCCGGCAGTGAGAGAGTTGACTGAACCAAAGAGAGAGAGATCGAGAGAGCGACGGCTTACAATGTTTGTTCTACGCTTTGCGGACTCTTTTTACTGCCTATGAACCGCACGAGACGACGACACGATTTCAACTGAAGCCGAGTTGAATTAAATATAATATAAATTCCAAATTTGCCGTTCCCAGGCCCTGCATAGGTAAACCGATCGATCCATTGGCGTTGACAACGACGTAAAGTTCTCGCATACCCTTTTGCAGAGAGGGTATATTGAATTCAGCGAACCAAGTGGAGGCACTTGGGGGACTAAAAAACTGAAAAGTTAAACACTTTTTTTTGCGTTGCCTTAAGCATTGTTTAACTTCAAAGTGAAATGATAAATGAATTAAGGCGATGGGGCTTGGAAACCATAATTCGAAGTTATCTAAATATCTATGTGTATATTTATGTACATATGATACGAACGCACCTTAAATTTGCTATCTTTTCTAATAGAGAAGCTCTATGTTTTCATACCCAAAAATGAACCAAGCAACTACATAAATAGTTGATAAAATTCTACCAAATCTAATTAAACCCTTAAAAGTTTTTCCAGGTTGAGAAACAGTACAAAACTAAGTAAAATTAACAGGATTCAAGGAAATTTCTCTGTTTCAAGGCTGTGGGACCAAGAATATTTAAATATACTTTATGGGATCTGCAACGCCTCCCTTAAGATACTAAATTTGTGTTAAAAAAATTTTAAAGTAATAAAATGCAATAAATCGACAAGAGTTTCAAATCTTTCTCTGTAACAATATTTTTTCATTAAAACCTAAAGGGTATTACTATTGCGGTGTCCTAATAATCTTTCTTAATCACCATAAATTTGTTTTTTGTAACTGTCCGCTGATAAGAATACGATTCTAGGCAGAAAAGTCGTTGGCGTCTGCTACGCGCTTCACTGCACTCACTTGTTTACAAAAACATTCACGATAACCTTTTCGGGGCCTTAACCGAACGAGCAACTTGCTCCAGGGGGGGTTAAATTGCAATACAAATTGATTCTGGAAAATATTTTGCAAAGGATTTCAAATAGCAACTGGATCAACTTTGAATTAACGTGAAATTCTTATAAAATTCAACTAAAAGTAAAAAAAAATAATTGCAAAAAATTCATTTCAAACCAAAAATCTTTTAAAGAAACCTCTGTATTAAAGATTTCTAAATTTTTAACTTGTAACTCCTTAAATTTCAATTAAAATACTTAAAATATTCAAAACACTTTCCAAAATCCAAGTGATAAACCTAAAAGAAAATTGTATATACCATTGTAAATAACTTCGAAACTGTCTCTACGTTTTCTTTTAAATATGTATTTTTCAGTTTTCCATTTTGTATTTGTATTAGTAAGAGGCATTAAAAAATGTGTGTGTTTTGTTGTTGTAAATTTACAAAGATAACTACCAAACTCCGTCATTAATTTGTTTACATAGTTGATGTTGTTGCAGCTGGCAACAAATGAATTAAAAATTAATTAAATAAAATTGCAATGTTGCATGCACAAAATGAAGAAGAAATATTTCAATACAGAATTCGCGAGTATATGAACCTTTAGAAATGACAATTTTGAATTGGAATAAGAATTGGGATTGAAATTGCTGAGGTGTTGCTGCTGCCGCCGCATCTGCCACTGCCACATGCCACATACGTCTGTTACCTGCGCATCTGAAAGCCGACGGTCCCATTGGGGCAAGGACCGCGCGGCAGACGCAATATGCTATCATTATAAGGATGTACATATTGTTGTGGTGGCGGTAGTGGTGGCTGGTGCTGTTGGTGATGTTGCTGCTGATGGTGCTGCTGTTGGTGCTGCTGTTGCATTGACTGTTGGCGTAGCAGCGCTGCAGATACACTGCCGCCTACAACTGGCGACCAGCTCTGCTGCTGTTGCGGATTGCCCGCTTGTGATGGAGGACCTCCTCCTGCTCCAGCGGCTGCCGCTGCCACATATGGTGGCATATGTTGTTGATTGTACGGTGGCAATACATGCTGTGGCGGCGGTTGCTGTTGTTGCTGATAGAAGTAACCCATGGCAGCTGCCGCTGCTGCTGCTGCTGCAGCTCCTCCCGGTGTGCCTGGCTGTGGCTGGTAGTAGTTGTTGTAATTATTGTACATGGGCGCTGTTGATTGCGACATCTTTGGCGCCGAGGCAGAGCGATGCATGACGCTTCCTCCTCCGTTGCCGTTATTATTATTATTGTTGTTATTGATCATATTATTGAAGTTATTAACAGCCGAGGGTAGCGGCTCCGATTGAGCTGTTGTAGATTGAGCTGGCGCCGCACCAGCTGGCGTAGCGGGCGGGGCACTGTCAAGAGAATATTTACAATATTAAATAAACAAAAAGAGCAAATGTAGAAGGTATCCCTAGGTATACTTACGGCTTATCGTCCTCAGGATTCTTGGCACTGCCCAATATACGCAGACGCGCCTGTGCATATTCCTGTTCCCGCTGCTGGAGCGTCTTGATTGGCTGCTTTGGTCTTATTCCATTCGTATCCCTGCGCTCTTCAGCCTGGGCGGGTCTACGCAATATCTTGACCGTTTGATTGTTGATGGGCGTGGCATAATTAACCGCATCATACTCGCTGGCCGATTTATGCAGTACCATCATAACTGGCGCTGTTGTTGTTGTCAAGTCCGTATCCGACGACTTTTTGGCAATCATTATTTGCTTGGGAGCCGCAGCGCTGCTGCTGCTGTTCTCCTGCATAGACTGTGGACGCTGTAGGACTTTCATATTGTTCTTCGCTGCTGCTGCTGCTGTTGAGTCAACTGATGAAGCGGGTTGCTGATGTTTGCTGTTGGTATTGTTGGCGGTTGTCTGCAGTTTTGTTTGCAACGTCATGCAAAGCTATATAGGAATGGATTTATTGGGATATCATTTCAAGTTGCTGTTTTTTTGTTGTTGTCGCCGTCATAATGTCACAGAATACTCACGCCTGCCTCGTCAATTTCTTCCCAGTTGTCTAGCACATCGTCACCATTGGACATTGCAGTAGCTTTTTTCTTATTTTCCTGAATGGGAGGGAGCACGTTGCGTGTGCTTTGTATATGTATTTTTTTTTTATATTTTTTTTCTCTTTTGTTCCTACAAAATGTGTTGTTGTTGTTGTTGTAGCTGCTTCACTTTCTTCTCTTGCGCCTGCTACTGCAGCTCGCACTACAACTGTTTATGCATAATTCCTGGCCACTTGTATCAGACATAAGTTCTACATATGTTTTTGCACAAGGTTTTGCACAAAGTGATTGTTTTAAACAATAAAATATGCTATGATGCATATGCTTTGCACACACACACAGGCATACGCAACAATTTCGCCTGCTCGCTAAGTCTGTCGCTGACAGCCCTGCGATAACACTATCGATAGCACAAAACGATTGCAATAAATTCTAACAAAAAGAATATTGTGCTCTAAAATAATTATTTTATTTCAAGTGTTTGTGCGACAGGAATTCATTTAATTTTATTTTTACATTACCCTCGTGTTTTTTTTTTTTATTGATATTTTAATATTAAAACTGTTAAAATAAAATACAAGTAGCTGTGAATGTCGATTTTCATACATTTATCGCTAGTATTACTGAAATCGAAAAATTACAACGAATTTGAAATTCTATGTTATTAAATAGAATAGTTTTAAAAGTGCATTAATTTAAAAATATCAGTTTATTTATTTTTTTTAAGTTGAAAATTGACATTGACATTTGAATTCTTGGCAAGCAATGATATGGCCTTAAATATATTAATAACAGAATTGTCTCACTACAGAAAAAATAACATGTAAACGGTTGTTCGCTGTTATTATACGAATGCTTTGTAAACAAACTGAAGTTATATATAACAAATACGACAAGGTTGGTATCTGCTGAAATAGTTGTCAATTGTTGTATTTTTTTAATGTTTCTCTTGATAATACATACATAATACATGCTGGTGTTGCTAAATTTTTACTGTAAATAACAGAGTAGTTTTATGTTAACAGCGGTTATGGTAAAAACATATGATTTTGTTTAAATAAGACTTCGAAATGGACATTGAGCTGGCCGTCGAAAATAATTGCTACACAAGTCGCTTAAATAAACAACAGCATAGCTCACTGATAACATAACCCAAGCCGCAGTGAACACATGCACGTGCATGTATCAGCCATCTAAAATCAACAGACGCTGACGATATTCCAGATCGGTTTACGTAAATATTTGATGAAGCTCATACGACGGCGATGGCGGCGACGGTAACAACAGATCACAAAGCTAATCCAGCTAAATCATTTATAGCTGGAGGCTTTGGAGGCATTTGCAGTGTGTTGACTGGTTATCCACTGGATACGATTAAAGTAAGTCCCACCTAGGTGCATATCCAATTGGAACCATAATGATTAGAATTATTCCACCTTGCCAGGTGCGACTACAAACGATGCCAACTCCACGGCCAGGACAGCCACCAAAATATAATGGAATCATCGATTGCGCTGTAAAGATGTTTAAAACCGAGGGAGTGCGAGGTTTCTATAGGGGCATATCGGCTCCTTTGATTGGGGTTACCCCTATATATGCTGTAGATTTTGCAGTATATGCGGCGGGTAAACGTCTCTTTCAAAGCGATAATCATGTCAAACTTACGTACTCGCAAATCTTTATGGCCGGCGTTGGAGCAGGAATTTGTTCGGCACTGGTTACAGTGCCCACAGATCGGATTAAGGTGCTGTTGCAAACACAACCTGTCACTGGAAGTGGGCCGGTCATGTATACGGGCATGGTGGATACAGCTTTAAAACTATACAAACAAGGAGGACTACGAAGTCTCTTCAAAGGTACCTGCGCTTGTGTCTTAAGAGGTAAGTGCAAGATTGTATGATAATCTGAACTTATTTCATCATCTCCCGTCTAACAAAATTATTTTGATTTTAGATTCCCCCACGGGTGTCTACTTTGTAGTATATGAGGGTCTGCAAGATTTAGCGAAAAAGCGAACGGGACATATAACCCCAAGTTCCACGATTTTTGCTGGTGGCACAGCAGGCATGGTATTTTGGTCCATAGCAGTCCCATTTGATGTACTTAAAAGTCGTTTACAATCGGGTAAATATAATGAAAGATCTCTCCTAAGCCTGCATAACCGTTTTCTTATGTTAACAGCGCCCGAGGGCACTTACAAGCATGGCATACGAAGTGTTTTCCGTGATATTATGGCGACAGAAGGACCAAAAGCATTATACCGTGGAGTTTTACCTATACTGATACGCGCCTTTCCCTCCACCGCAGCTGTTTTTATTGGTGTTGAGTTGGCCAATGATTTGCTTGATAACTAAAGAGTATTTTTAAGGCTGTGAGCTATGTGCAATGCCAGAAGAAGCTATTCTAATTCATTGTTTCGATAATATAATATGCTTACATAATAAAATATGAATATTTTTGATAAAAACACGTTTTGAATTTTGTAGTTGCCACGCGCCAAGGTGAATGGCAAGTATGCGCGATCAGCTGTTTCTATGTTTTATAATAAGTTGGCAGCACAGCTATGCTTTAATCTATGCATCGACACTGAAGTTTGACAACACGAAAATGCTTGATAATTTTATATTTCAGCTTCGAGCGCCAAAAGACCGAGCACAGTGGTCAAAAATGATTTTATTCGTGTCAAAATAATACAAAATGTTATATCTTATAAAGAACATGTGATTATTTTATAAAGACAATTTTAGTTTTATGCGCTGATGTAAATATTAAAAAAAATCGAAGCAAATTAAAATAGGAATATTTGTGATTGTTGTAGTAGATTTGAATACAAAGTTAAATATTAATCTTAATATATAATATATACTTAATAAATAAATAAATACAAATTTGTCTCAGATATTCAACATTTTCGCTGCCAAATAATATTTTGGTCTACTGTGCCCCGGTCTTTTGGCACTCGATGCTGAAATACCATACAGAATTTGAAATCATTTGCATGTCTAACTTCACAAGCAACGCATTGCTTTATACCCGACCTGAAGATATCCAGACCGGTTTACATAAATATTTGATGAACCTAAGCACGGAAACGATGGCAGCGAAGGTTTCCACACGTCATAAACCAAATCCAGCTAAATCATTTATATCAGGAGGGTTTGGAGGAATATGCAGTGTGCTGACGGGTTATCCTCTTGACACGATTAAAGTAAATCCCACTTAGGTAAATATCCATTCAAAACCATAATAATTCGAATTATTCCACCGTGCCAGGTGCGACTACAAACGATGCCTTTGCCGGGACCAGGGCAGCCACCAAAATACAAAGGTATCATCGATTGTGCTGTAAAAATGTTAAGAACCGAGGGAGTTCGAGGTTTTTATAGGGGCATATCAGCTCCTTTGGTTGGGGTTACCCCAATATGTGCCGTAGATTTTGCGGTATATGCAGCAGGAAAACGTCTCTTTCAAAGTGATAATCATGTCAAACTAACGTACTCGCAAATCTTTATGGCCGGTGTTGGAGCAGGAATTTGTTCGGCACTGGTCAGAGTACCAACAGATCGTATTAAGGTGCTGTTGCAAACGCAAGCAGTCACTGGAAGTGGGCCAGTCATGTACACGGGCATGCTGGATACAGCTTTAAAACTATACAAACAGGGAGGACTAAGAAGCCTCTACAAAGGTACCTGCGCTTGTGTCTTAAGAGGTAAGCGCAAGATTGCATGATGTATTCGTCTTTAGTCTAACAAATGAGGGAATCTTCTTTTTCTAAGATTCCCCAACGGGAGTCTACTTTGTAGTCTATGAGGGTCTGCAAGATTTAGCGAGAAAACGAACGGGAAATATAACCCCAAGCTCCACAATTTTTGCTGGTGGCACAGCTGGCATGGTATTTTGGTCCATAGCAGTCCCATTTGATGTACTTAAAAGTCGTTTACAATCGGGTAAATATAAATTAACATATCTCCCGTGCCTGTGTAACCAATTTTTTATGTTTTACAGCGCCCGAGGGCACTTACAAAAATGGCATACGAAGCGTTTTTCGTGAAATTATGTCGACAGAAGGACCGAAAGCGTTGTACCGCGGAGTTTTACCTGTACTGATACGCGCTTTCCCTTCCACCGCAGCTATTTTTACTGGTGTTGAGTTGGCGAATGAATTGCTGGATAACTAAACGGTATTTTAATTGCTGTGTGCAAATAAAAGCTTTTATAATTCATTGTGTTGATACATATTTATATATTTTGTAACATATGAATATTTTTGATAAAAACTAGTTTTGAATTTTGTAATTGCCGCGCACCAATGTGAATGGCAAGTGTGTGCGATCAGGTGTTTGTTTTGTAAAGAGTTAGCAGCACTGTTTGTCGATTTGAAATGGGAATTACTCTTGGAAGCACGAAAGAGTAATAAATATATAAAAAGTAATATTTCACATAGTTAAATAAATAATTTTGTATACATAAAGCCAAATATTTAAACATTTCATAACTATGTTTGTTTGCTATTTATCGTGACTCGTCGTGAGTGGTTTGCTAGTGTTGTAACTCTCACCTTTAGTTCGAGGCATCAAAATTACACAAAACAAATTGACATTCTGATACTTTTGCCAACTGTAATGATCAGCGACAATTAACAATGTCATTTTAGACCAAAAACAAATAAAGGCTACATGTGTTTCAGCAGATCACAGATGCCATATCAAAAATAGACGCGAACGATAGCGCTCGTTCAATTCGGACTTTGAACTCTCTCTCTGCACAGGGCGCCGGCAATGCAGACATACCAAAAGTCAATCCCAATCCAATAGCCCTACGTACGTAACAAATTTGTACCAAAAATAATTATACTTTATACTCGTCAACTGTCAACTTAAAATAAAAAAGAAAATGTTGATAACGAAACCCGTTCATTTTCTCAGACACTGCTGTTCGAGCGACAACACACTTAACACTTCTCGCTGCTGCTGCGTCTGCTGTCTCTGCTGCTGACAGCAACAGGTTCCTACAGTGCGCCAACGCGACAACACAGATTTTTTGCTTATCAGGTAAGAGTCACTATTGATGGATTCACAACCATTACTCCACATCCTTCACTGCATGGCGTAAGGGTAGAGTTGTCCCCGGGGGCAATCCAAAGTAGTCGCCCTTATCCGCTTATCAGTTGCAGCACAGATTAGGGAAGTGATTAAAATAATGATAATCGCAAGGGGGAGCAAACTCCAACTATTTGAAATTGTGAATACATTAAGGCGTCACTAAAAAGTTAAATAGTTTTCATGGTTGCACTGTGAACTCTTTGGGCAAAGGTGCTCGTATTTGTTTACCATAATAATAATTTTATTTCCTTACAGTTTCTTTTCTGCTAAACAAAAATGGGAACGGTGGAAAAGATTGAGCATGCACCAGCGGAGCGTAAAGCGAATCCAATTAAGTCCTTTATTACAGGAGGATTTGGCGGCATCTGCAATGTGCTCTCCGGTCACCCGCTGGATACCATCAAGGTGAGTAGATGCAGTTGACCATACCACATCATATACTCTCTATAATTTCACATTCTTCTTTCCCAGGTACGTCTGCAAACCATGCCTCGCCCGGCGGCAGGAGAGAAACCCTTGTATTCCGGCACCTTGGACTGTGCTACCAAAACAATACGTAATGAGGGAGTGAAAGGTCTCTACAAAGGCATGTCAGCACCTCTTACCGGTGTAGCACCCATATTTGCCATGTGCTTTGCCGGCTATGCAATGGGGAAACGTCTGCAGCAGCGTGGCGAGGATGCCAAACTCACTTACTCGCAAATCTTCGTAGCCGGCTCTTTCTCCGGTCTATTCTCCACATTCATCATGGCACCCGGAGAACGCATCAAAGTTCTGTTGCAGACGCAGACACCTGGTCCCAATGGGGAGAAGAAATACACTGGCATGATCGATTGTGCCAAGAAGCTATACAAGGAGGGCGGTATCCGCAGTGTCTTCAAGGGCAGCTGCGCCACTATGCTTAGAGGTAAGTTGATGCTCTAAATTAGAGGTTTATTTTGTGAATTGATAACACATTTGACTGATATTTAATGGCTTTATTTAACAAAGAAATTATAACTATTTGGAATATAAAAAATTGCACTTAAAGTTCTAAACATTTGCCTTTTGCAAGAGACTAAAAATACTTTACTATAATTGGGAATGCTTCTAAATACTGAAAATCCCATTTATGTTTGTAATCTCACTTAAAAATAGTGAAACTGTCACATGATTATTCAATTTTTCTTTAGGCACTTATTGTTCCTCATTTATTGAAAATACTTTTGAAAATCCCATATATTCGTTGTCTTATCCAAAATATCTAAATTCTCACGATATTTTTCAATTCTGTTATGCACTATAAGTATATTTTCTTGAATGTTGTTTTTCATATTCTTTATAAGTTCTCATTGAACTTCTCGGACCTAGATTTCAGCTAGTCCCATAGAAATATCGAGGTTCCCACGAGTTTATTCAATTATTTTATGTACTTTAGGTAGCATAAAAGCTCGATTATATTTATAATTTTTTTTTAAAGTTCCCCATAAAGTTCTCTGAGCTGAATTAAAGTTGCAGCTTCAGTCTAAGCGTAATAATAGGATTTCTAAAAATCTTTGTGTACTTGCATGCGTTGCAAAACTTAACCTGATGCTTTTTGTGTGATTATATTATATCTCATTGGAAATTTCTTGCTCCAACATATCGGGTATGATTGCCTCGTTTTGTTGTTGGTGCTCCTGTTGCTGTTTTCTGAGTACGTAGTCCACATGGTTACGTTGCACGTGGTGTTTTCTGTTGTGCCTACGCTTACCTCCGCCCGACTTGCGTTGCATCTCCAATTTCTGCCAGTGTGGCAGACCGCGTGTGCTGGTGCCACTTTTGGTGTGTAGAATAGCCATGGCTCCACAATGGAGTTGCTTGCGCATCACATAGTAGACACTGCGACCATTGTAGTTGGCACAACGTGGCACCAGGCTCTTGTCCATCTCGTAGCCCACCACATGGCGGCAGGAGACCTCCTCTCCATTTATATCTCGTACGCATTGCTTGACGCTAGGAATGCGAACTGCATTCGTTAGCTTGGGCTGCCAATGTGCCATGTCACAGCTGCATTGCCAGGGATTCTGATCGAGACGCACAACACGCAATCTCCGCTGCTGAAAGAAACTTGTGGGCAATGTCTTTAACTGATTTCCCTGTAATTGCACCATCTCCAGCTGTTGCTGCTCATCGAGCAAACCATTTGGCAACTGTGTCAAATTGTTGTGTGATAGGATGAGTGTTTTGAGGCCCTTAAGACCCATCAGGGCATCCATCGAAAGTTCCATAATGCCGCACTGACTCAAATCCAATTCGCGCAGCTTTTCCATGCCTGTAAATGCATCAAATTGCACACTGCCAATGCTACCTCGTAGTGTCAACTGCTCCAGAGATTCCAAGCCCTGAAAGATATGCCCATATTGAAGGATTAATATTGTAAGGAATCCATTTGTTACTTACCTTGAAAACACCCTGCTCTAAACACGTGCTGGAAACATTTCTCAATGTCAGCGTGCGTAGCTTGCGCAGTGAATCGAACTGTCCAAATGTGCTCCAGCTGCGCAATTCCAAAGCGGCCAACTCACTGCCCAGTTGCAGCTCCCTGGTATCGTTCATCACCCAAAACGTGGCTGGCAATATATGCACAATGGGATTCTGTCGCAAATCGGCATTGATTAGTTGGGGGAGGGGTGGAAAAGTCGATTCGCTTAGACGCTCCAAACGATTGTCCGACAGGTTAAGGGTCTCCAGTTCGAGTAGCCCAGCTAGACCAAGATAAAACAAACGTCCCAAACGATTGTGCGCGAGCGAGAGACTCTTCAGATGCGGGGCACCACTAAAGGCAAACGGTTGCAGTTCCTCAATACCATTCCTCTCTAGACTAAGATGACTCAGTTGCATGAGTCCATCGAATATCTGCCAATGCAGTTCGTTCAGGCCACATTTCTGGATGCGAAGCACCTCGAGCCTGCTCCAGCCATAAAAACTAGGCATACGTGTCTGCTTGAGGCGTTCCACATGTTGTTCGTAACTCATAATCTCTGCCTCTGCCTCGAATTGCAGTTGATTTGCGGGCGTCACCTCGTTGTCTTCTTCGCCATCGTTACCGGCAACATCGCTGGGGGGCTTGTACTCGTAGTTATCGCTTGGTAGCTTGGAATATTTAGGTCGCTGCAGTTGCTCACTACCCTGTATTTTAACCTCCTCAAAATTGGCATGTTGCAAAAACTCTAGTGGCTCGTCAATTATCAGTGTTGTTGTGCCTGTGCCGCGAATTTCCAAAGTGGTCAGCTGATTGAGTGCACGCAGGCTGCTGGTATTCACTGTAAAGCGGTAACATTTAAATTTTCGATAAATTAAAATAAAAAGAAATCGACTGTTAAATTAATTGTCTGTTAGTGGTCACCAGTTTGAAATAATTTAAATTAATATCGATATATGAAAAATTCTTCGCTGCAATCGACTGCTTATGTTAACCGGTTGAGAAATAACTCATATTAATTAAGTGTGAAATTACCTGTCAGCTGATTGTTCTCACTGCCCGTATGCATAAGAATTAAAGCCTGCAGATCGATAGGCAGTGCGGCGAGTAACTCCTGCGTCTCACTGGCTTGTTGCAGCAGGCACGTGGCCAGTTTAATGTTCGAGAACATTAGTAGTTCGTCCTCGCCATCATCACCATCACTGCTGCTGGTCATGTGTTTCACCCAACGTGCTATGGGTAACTTATCGAAGGGCGCATACTGACAATTACAACTACTCGGACAGCTGAGCACATCCAACTCGATCTGTGCAGCCTCCGTTTGGGTGGGCATGGCTGCGAGCGGCACGCTACACTGTTAAGGATTGGATTTTCAAATAACAAATTCAAATTTAAATTTTCTCACTCACTTGTAGCAGAAGCATTAGCAGAATCAAACTGATATGCAGTTTTATCACACTCGTTATCGTTATCGATTGCATTGTAATCACAGTTTGATATGCACTTCCGCCCGTCCGCCGTTTATAAATCGGTGTCTGGGTACTACTCTCGATCGTTTAGTCCCGAGTTTCCAACACACACTAACCGACAGCCGACAATTTCTCATGAAAAGCATGGGAATGGTATGATATTAATTTCCGTTTGCTTTTATCTACATATGTATGTACAGTTCTCTCAGAATGCATGATTGTGGTACTTAAGTAGCATAGTATAAAACAGAAATATAATACAAGGTCTTTTCAAATCTTCAGACTTTATGAAATTCTCAAAGTTTTGTTTTTACTTTAATTATGATCGTTAACATAAGGTAAAGATTTCAAATCATTATGTAGATCATGACTTCGGAATTCACATTAGCATAATTTTCTAAAATCTAAATGCCTCTAACTTTAACTGACCTATACAAAAGACATAAAATTAAATATGCACAATCACTTAATCAAGATAGTTCGTATGTACTTACTGTACAATCTATACAAATTGTTGGAAAACGTAAAGAAACCTGTTCGGGTGTATTCATAATGTTGCTCTAATGTATTCAAATTCAAATGGAATCAATAACCCTGTTAATGTAAGCAAACATTATGAATACGTATTTTGACGTTTTCTATTAAGAATTTCTTTTTTTAAGAACCTGTTTATTCATTTTTATTGTGACGTCAACGAATATTGTAATTTGTTTGGTATTATTCTTTTGTCCCAAAAATTAACATACGAATTTAAATATTTTTTTGTAAACTTATTATTGTAACTTGTTTATGTTTTGCGTTGATGATCTTCACTCAATGTGCGCTCTATGTACGATGTACACACACACATGCATCAAATTGTTATTGTTTATATTTAAAACAAAAAAACAAGATATTTGTGACGCCAAGAAGTCGCGTCTCAGAGTCGATAAGTCATAAAGGGCCGCAATATCAAGAAAAGAAAAGCTAAGAGCATGCATAAATTGAAAATGTATTAGAAGATTGAACGAAGAAAGAAGAAGAATATATAAAAATGTGAGTAATATATATTCAAATGTAGCGAGTTCCGTTTGTAGTGTAGTCTCTTAGGGTAGTTGTAAACGCGACTAAATTATTTCCGTTTTCAATGGGACTAACATCATTATCTAAACTCTTTTCTAGATCTGCCTGCTAATGGTCTGTACTTCCTGGTCTATGAGTACCTACAGGATGTGGCTAAGGCGAATTCGAAGACTGGCGAAATCAATACTGCCTCCACCATTTTTGCTGGTGGTGCTGCCGGTATGGCCTATTGGATCTTGGGCATGCCTGCCGATGTCCTCAAGAGTCGTCTTCAGTCGGGTAAGTTATCGACGTTGATTATGAAAGATATCTTTGTAAATTCGTTTTCCTTTTGCAGCCCCTGAGGGTACCTACAAGCATGGTGTGCGTAGTGTCTTCAAGGATCTGATTGTTAAGGACGGGCCTTTGGCCCTATATCGTGGCGTAACGCCCATCATGATTCGTGCCTTCCCAGCCAATGCCGCTTGTTTCTTTGGCATAGAGTTGGCCAACAAATTTTTCAATTTGGTTGCGCCTAATTTTTAGCGGAAAAGTTCACGGTGTGGAAGCTTTTCTTTTTTCCTAGGTAGTGCAATGAATTTAAAACTGTTTGCTTTAGGAGACAAAAGTGATTGTAATAAAGAAATATTTGTAACACAAGCATTTTGTTTTTATTAATAATTAAATTAATTTTAAGTTGATTAAGACGATTTTGATGTAAATCTTATTCGAATTTTGCAAAAGCACATTTTGCTATTTAAAACTGTAAGTGCAAATGTTTGACGAGCATTGTGTATGCAAATGTGGTTGTGGATGCACTGCTAAATGTCAAATTGCCATGCTATACAATTTTGTTTTGACAACCACTGTGCTGTAAAGAGTTTGATGATAACATTCTGTTAACTTGCGTTGCAATAATGCAAGCCGTGTTTTAATCGATAAAATACTAAGCACAGTCAACTCTTCGATTTTTGCACTGTACTGCATTATCGATTAAATACTAAGAGATGCTCAACTTTCTTCGTGCGATATTTGTGCACGAGCGCGCTTTTATTCACGTTTGAAGGCAAATGATTAAATGATTACAGTAGCTCTCAAAGTGCATTGTTGTAGTTTTCGATGCACTGTGCGCTGCTGGGAATCATTTACAATTTCGTGAATGCGGCGCGTGTATCCATTGATTTTATAGATTAGCAATTAATTGTGATCTTAAGTGGATCGATACGTCACATTGTAATGTAGCTCGGTAAATCGTTTCGTAATAGTCGACACGGAATTTTGTTGTTCTAAGCACAGCCGACACGCAATTAGCAGATTTCATAAGCGCATTAGTCGAATCGAGCAATTATTTTGCACTAATCCCTGACGATTTAAATATGATTGCAAGCACTAATTCCCTGTGCCTTACATACATCCATAGATATACCCGCTAACGGGTTGTACTTCATGAGTTACGAGATGATGACTAACGAGTATATGCGTCGCTTTGATCGACCCACTGTGGATCTGATGGCGGCCATTGTTGCTGGCGGTATGGCTGGAATATTCTATTGGATTGGTGGCATGCCGCCCGATGTGCTCAAGAGTCGCCTGCAGAGTGGTAAGTTGGTGAAGTCCCCATCAATTTGATAGCATGCCCTGATCCAACAATTTACCAGCTCCTGATGGTAGATTTAACGGTGTTCGTGACGTTTTTGTGGACCTTATGAAAAACGACGGCATAACGGGCCTATATCGGTGCGATCTACGCAATTTTATGTTATTTTCTTTTATTTTTTAAGATTTCTTTTACTTTAAAGCGGCTTTACTCCAGTTATTATGCGCGCCTTTCCAGCGAACGCGGCCACGTTCTTTGGCATTGAGTTGGCCAATACTGTCTTTCGTTTAGTAGCGCCCGATTTTTAAAAACAGACCCTGTGATGTGGTACCCATACATCTTTTAAACTTTCAGAAAATTGATTACGTAGTATTATGTATATTGTAAATTGACAATGTGAAAGGTAAGCCTTTGAAATAAATGTAGTAGATATACAATATGATTTTGTGACCTCAACGCTCTTGAGGGATTTACAATGTTCTTAAATTTGTATACAATAAATTTGTTGGTAACAAGTTAAAAATAAAAATTGATATAGTTTGTTAGTGTAAATTGATTTCTAGCATAATAACAAAACGCACTTAAAACTAAAGTATAATATATATCGAAATGAATCTAAGGCTCACCAGGAGACCTTCTGTGCTTATGACATAAGTGTTTGTGTTTCAAATAAGTATGATTCTAATGCTTATTTTCTAACTATTGAATATGTTCATAAAGGTTTTTCGATTCTCTTGGGCGATCTTCGACTCGTGACTATCGAAGCTGAATAATGGTTGATTCATATTCGTATATTTCGATATGGTATAGGGCGACAAAAGAGTCTTTAGTTCAGGCAAACGGATTCCGAGTATATTTGTCTTGGATTGCTGCAATGCATTGCTCCAAATCGGATCGAAACAGAAGGGAAGTTTCTAAAGGAAGACGAGGAAACAATGATTAGTAAGAATAAATCGATAGATTGATAAATAGATCAATAGACAGACAGTTTGTGCTCTCTATCTAGACATTACCTTGGTGGGTGGTGTATCAGGCTTGGGTGGCTCATAGAAGGAGTTGATCAGTCCCATGCCACAATTGGACAAGTCATAGTAATCTCGCCCAGCATCCAATGATTTCTTTTGCTGTCGCAGGCTTTGCTGTTGTTGTTGCTGTTGCTGCTTTTGTTGTTGCTGCTGCTGCTGCTGCTGGTAGAAGCTTGCCTGACGACGATACCAGAGATTACTGGACTGATTCACGGCTCCGCCGGATGTAATGGGCGTGCTAGAGGCGACATCGCTAACGTAGAGGCTGCTGTTCAGCTCGCCGGAAGTGTTCAACGGACTGTTGCTGCTGCTGCTACTGCTGCTATTGAACAGTTGCTGCGAGCTGTTCAGTGAGTTCTCCTTGTTGCTGGAGCTGCCCCAGAGACTCCAGTTAGCGGAGCTGGTATTGGAACCAGAGCCAGAACCGGAACCAAAGCCAGAGCTATTGAGCAGCGTGGACGACATGACTGAACGACTCTCTACAGTGGAAGGTGGAGCAACTGAAGCAGTAGTTGAAGTTGAAGCAGCTGTTGCGACCTGCTCCTGATAAGTAGACTCCAAACTGCTGACCTTCACCTGTGGCTTGAACGTTGCATTAGCAGCTGCGCCTGCGCTGCCAGCATATTCGCTGGATATGGCACGGGTCTTGGGCGGTGGAGGTGCCAGTGCCGGTGGTGGGCGATTGTGTTCGCTGAGTGGAGTGCGCGAACTGCGTTGGGCCTTGTGCTTGGCATAGGGCAACTTCAGCGAACCGAACAGATGACGATGAGAAGCGCCCGCTGTAAGGCGTACTGTGAGCAGGGAGAGTGGAGAGATTGGGTTAAGCTGCTGAGATCTTTGACACACTCTTCACTACTCACATTCACAGTGCACATTCAAGGCAACCTCACTGCGTTCCTGTGTGTGACCCGCGTTGATGGTGAAGAGATCGTCGTGAGCTACAATCACCGAATACAGATTAGGGTAGCCAAATTCAAAGGTGGTTGTTAGACCACAATCCAGAGCGGTCTTGAGCTCATACAGATACATGCTGGGTCGCTGCTCGAGCAGATTAACCAGCGAAATTAGGAAGCGCATGAAACTAGTGAGACGCACACAGGACTGATCCCCCTCCTGATAGATCTAGAGAGGCGGAAGAGAGAGAAGGAAGGAGAATTAAAGACAAAATAGGAAACGGGTACCCCCTTACCTCGATGGCATGTCGCATGGCTAGCAAAGCAGACTCGCTCAAAGGGCGCTGATGCTTCAGGTTGAAATCGCTGAGGAACTGCGACTGGGTGAGCGGCTCCTGGTTACCCGGCTCCCGTTGCATTAGCAGCTTGCAAGCGCGATAACAAAGCTGACGGAACTCCAAGTCGTCGCTGTGACAAATCAGCCAAATGGCCTGTTCCTTGTGTAGTACCTCGACATAGGGTAACAGAGCGACAGCACTGGCAATGTCCTTAGCGCCCAAGGTCTGTGGCAACATCTGGTAACCATATTTCTTCTTATGCAACCTGAGAATCTGCTCCAGCTTCATGCAGT
Source organism: Zaprionus africanus (assembly GCA_018151435.1). Classification (NCBI taxonomy): domain Eukaryota; kingdom Metazoa; phylum Arthropoda; class Insecta; order Diptera; family Drosophilidae; genus Zaprionus; species Zaprionus africanus. Next base: position 1,217,519 of record JAECXB010002306.1, on the reverse strand, counting down.
TAAACGAGTTGCCAGTCACATTGCGAATAAGGTCCTCGCATTGCTCAGCAAAGATACGTCTAGCTACCTTGGGAGCCAGCATAATCTTCTTATCCTCATCGCAACTCTGCTCCACCTCAACGACACCGTGTATGGCATCCATGAGATCGGCTAGCTTGATGAACCCATAGTCACTCACCCGACACTGATAGGCGAAATGGTAATGATATGATCGTGCAAAGATCTTAAACTGTATCGAATACTGTAGAGCATTCTGAAAGAGCTCCACCATTTCGCCGGCAAAGACACAGATCTTCTCTAGCTCACAATTGGTCGGTTTACGTTTCGGCATCGAGATGAGTATATCCTTGCCCTGCTGCACTGTGCTCAGGATGACAGTGCTGCAGTTGACAAGTCCATCGAGTATATCCACAATATCACAGACACCATAATCGGTGACATCAAAGTTGCGATTGTGGGTCTGAGCGAAGATCGTGGGCAACTGGGATAGCAGCACCGAGTTGTTCTCCTGGGCACGTAATATTCTTAGCAAATCCGAAGTGAATCGTCGAATCTGAGTGCGGTGGGTAAGAGTAATTTGTCGATTCTCTCCCTCACCCATGATCTGCACTACCGAGGAGAGTGCCTCGAAGAGCTCGATCAACTTAGTGTAACCATAATCCGCAACGCGACATTGTTTCCCAAAATGATTGTGATAGGCCGGAATGAAGCGATTGAACTTCATCGTGGACTTGGGAGACATCTTCACCAACTCAATGACTTCACGTGAGATGCGAAAGAGTGGATCGGCCACAGTAGTGAAGAAACCTCCACTACCTGTGGCTAAATCCTTGTTCATCTCCAGCCAGCCAAGTATCTTGATACCAAAGTTATTCACCTGTATCTGCACACCCTGTACACAGCAGACCAGATGCTCCAGATTGACACCAGTCTCATTGGTGGTAATTTGCACCTTCATCAGTCCCTCGATGCAGTGAACCAGCGTGGCCACCGGAATGTCACCAGGATGATGTTTCAACAGCGGATAAATCAATGCTTGTATCTCTGCTATGGTCATACAGACATTAGGCAAGGGCTCCGTCTCCTGCTCAGCCCAACCCTTGTGCTGTTCTCGCTTGAAGTGCACTGTGCAATAGGGCACACTGTGCTGCAGTCCCTCCATCAATGGTGAGCTCTCTAGGGTGTTAACCAATTCGGGTTTCAGGCTAATGAACTTATCCTCATTGTTATCCGAGTTGATGGTACAGATATCTTGCATCTTGTAAAGATCCAGGACACTGATAGAAGTCTTGAAGCGCGACTGAAAGACCTCACGGAACTTATACATAGGCAATGTATAATACGGAACGTCCTAGAGGGAAAGAAGAGAATAAACCAAGGTGAAGCCGAGGTAATTATTAGTTAAACTTCATTTTGAGGGGGGATGGTAGTTTGTAGTTCAACCTCATATTGATGGGAACTATAAGAGCAAGGAAAACCCAAGGTTATTACTAGCTGTACCTCATATTAACGGTAGACCAAGGAACACCTATGACAATTAGCTAGTTCAACTTTAAATTGAGAGGGGTTAGTAGAACATAGAGAGCCTAGGGTAACTAGTTTTTTAATCTTCTACCGAGAGGGTTAAAAGACCAATGACAACCCGTGGCAGTTAGGACCTTTATTTAGTTTTATCCTAAGCCTTTGGTGTACCAACCTTCAGTAGCCCGGCGACCTGGCAGCGCAGCGTGTTGACCTCGGTGAGCGAGGAGTCACGTGTGTAGCTGACCAGCATGCGCTTGTGTCCGATCTTCTTGCGATGCAGTATGGACACCACCTGCTTGGCAAACTGCAAACAAAGACAAAAATAAAGGTTACACAGTGGTAAAGGGAATAAGCTAAGCTCTCACACTTACATAGAGATCCGGCACAGTGACCTTAGCATAGCAGCTACCCTCAAAGTTAAGCGACATGACCGGCGTAATGGGTTTCAGTTGATTCATTAGGAAGTTGCGCAAACTGGCCTCGTCCAGCGAGTAGTCCAGATTAGTGATCTGCAGCGTAATAGCATCGCTCGGTTGCACCGAGGGAGCGCTAGCCCCGGCAGTAGTCTCCGTGTTGGTAGTGCTGCTGCTACCGCCAGCGGAGCTAGGTGGCACACTGGGAGCCTGACTCATCTGAAAGGTGAAGTCACCTGCACCTACAGATGTCAAGCTGGCATTGGATGACACCGAGACCGTTGGAGTTGTTTGCTGCTGCTGCTGCTGCTGTTGTTGTTGCGGCTGCTGCTGCTGTTGTTGTTGGTAAACTGGTGCAAACGGTGCCTGATAGCCAGGATGTTGTTGGGACATCAACGGATGTCCAGTGAGTGCTGCAATGGCTGCAGCTGAGGCACAGGCCCGATTATGATTGTAGGGCATAAAGCGATTGCGATGGTAGCACGAGGCACTGCCATTTGCATGCGCATATTGACAGACCTCCAACTGGGCGGGCATGGTTGGACCCGGAGTTGCTTGATACTTGACCGGAAGGAAACCCGGTGGAGGCGCATAGCCTGCTAAGGCGTTGAAGTAACGCAAACCTCCAATAGCTCCTCCAGCTCCACCGTTGTTGTTGTTGTTATTGAAGTCAGCGCAATGAGGTGCAGTAAGTGCCACAGCGGAGGGATACAGAGGACCCTGCACCTGCAGTTGAGGCTGAGGTTGAGGCTGAGGAGCAACAACGGGATAATAGGCGGCAACTTGATTCTCAGTGACAGCATCACAGGGCCAGCTGAATAGAGAAGAGGCAAAGAAAGGGAAATGAAGACATATAAAAGAGAGTTAGGGAACAACTGATTGAAAGGCAAGGAAAAGCTGAGAGGAAGAAAGAAAAAAGAACAGATAGAACGAGCGAGGAAGAGAACAACAAATTGAAGGAAAAGGAATACATTGTAAGACAGAGTGGATGAGGAAGAGATAGAGAAATTGTTGAGTGATAAAGAATGAAAGTAAATGTCAGCTTAGAAAAGGAAGGGACAAACAGTGAGAAGAATAAATATATAAGAGAGACAGGGGTATACATTGAAAGAAAGAAACACAATAAAGAAATGAGAGAGAGAGAGAGAGATAGAGAGAGACGCTTACAGCGAAAGAGAGAAACTGAATGAGAGATAGACAGAGGTTTAAATCGAAAGAGACATACAGATTGAGAGCTAGATTTACAGCACATAAGAGATTCGCAGATTTGCATGCCAAGCATTTTAAACAATGTTGCAAATTCAACAGCCCTCGATCGCACATCGTTTATTTACAAACTTACCTGTACACGCGTTCAGCCATTTTGTAACCTTCTGCTTGCCCTGCACTTCAAACTGGACGTTGATATGTGATTAAACTAAAATGTGAAAAACATATTATAGCACACATATTATAGCAACATCGTCATAAAACATGTCTATTGATGGGTGTATACCCTTCCATAAAGATAAATGTCATTTGTGAACCACTGTAGGTCTGCGGTCTCTCTGTCATTTATAAGTAACTAGTTACTAGCATTCAAGCTGCTGAGTTCTCCATGAGTATTAAGCATCTTAAGTCTGGAGTTCCCGCTGCGAGCTTATTTAAATCAATCAAATGCAAGACTTTTAATCACTTGAACTAGCAGAACTTGCCATACTATAAAAGTGTTAACATGAAACGATTTGCATCGGAATATCGATATAGAAATAAAATAGGAATAGTTATCACCATTTAAATTGGAATCAATAACCGGCTTCGGATTCACACTGACAGATTACAAATAACTTTTGCAGTGCCAGAGGGAAAGAGCCCGCGGCAAAGCAAAGAGAGCGAAAGTGGAGAGTGCAAGGTGCGAGTGAGGGAGAGAGAGACAGAGTGCGCTCACACAGGAACGAAGCCAGCAGCGTTAAAGAGAGCGAAAGTGCAGTAGGACGAAATGTGCAAAATGGAGTGAGGGCGAAGAGGCCTAAAGAGCGAACCTCGAGAGAGTGCCATGAGAGAGAGAGAGAGAGAGGCGAGAGAGAGGAAGCAAGTTGGCGCGCAATATTTGTAGGCGCGCAAACGAGACTTTTGCATTGGATTTTGTTTTGTGCTGCGAATAACTGTAAGCGCATTTGCACAGTTAGTCGTCGCACACTGGGCAGAGGTCGATTCGTAATTTAAACAAATAACGCTTGTGGAGCACAAACCGTGTAGGTGTAGGTTGGGAGGGGAATTTTTTTTCACTATTTATCGAGTTTCACCGCTGATCTAATTTATTATTGATTTAGACTAATTTAATTGATCACAACCAGCTTATAAATAAATATATTTACGGCGTTTAAAGCACACCCTTTCTCGCTCAATTATATAAATTTATAAAATATTCGTATACCATCCAATTACTTCTATACTTATAATTACTGCTACTCACGTGTGCAATGGGCAACCCTAAAAATGCAGCTCGAGTGAGAAATTAAAAATCCACAACCACAACAACAATCAAATTGTTTAAAGTCGCGTTAACAAAAAATTTCACTTATATTGGTTCAAACTTTAGAATTGAAAAACTATGCACAAAATACAAAGCAATTAGAACGAATTAGGAAGGTAAAAGAATATTTCATTAAATGAGCGTAGCTTAATGAAAAACGCGTAAACTTTAAATAAAAAATATATTTAAAACAAGCAAAAATATAGTAGAACTTCAATAAAAGAAAGAAAATATAGAACACAGGACAAACAAAATTTTTTGACTTCTTGTTATTTTCAATACTCGAGGGCAACTGGAGCCGCTTAGAAGAAGCTTTGACACAACGAACTCGATGAAGATGACGATTCGACACGCGTGTAGACTGGAAGTGTTAACAAGGCTGGATGGAGGATGTAACGGGGGAGTAACCTGACAGTGTGTGACCTTCCAATTGGAGCAATTCAGAGAGGATGCGATACCTTTTACTTTTTGGTGTGACGCATGCGGAAATGTTCAGACTGAGTGAAACAGCTTTTTTTTTGCTACAGATGCTGCTGACAGATCCTATCTGCGAAATGCATTTCTGCTTGAGTACACGAATTCACAGAACACAAGTCCAACAATCCCTTCACTTTTCCCGTTTCGCGTAACTTGATTCGCCCTGAATAATCTGTAATTACAGCTCTACCCCTTAATTACAGGTTCACTTAAGAACACCACAAGTGTTGGATTATTGTACCGAGCGAAAAATTACAATGGAATGACTGGAACTCTGGAATTACTATACTCTACTGTGAAATAAGAAAGACGAGAAGCGTGAAATATTCATGTTTGTAAAATAACATGATTAATTTATTATATAAATTTATTTAAAAATGGGATAAGTCTCTTTTCCTAAAGAAGATCCAGTACTCTATCCCTTTTTATGGCCATTTTCTAGGTATGAATATGGTATGTTTAGAAGCACGTTACCAAGCTTGATGCATTTAATCCCAACTCATATTTATTTATACTTGTGGGCGGAGATAGTTTGTACTTTATACGATATACAATATATGCAAAATGCTGCATCGATAAATCATTTGAATACGTGCTAATGAACCCACTTGGGTAGATAGTTAACCGTTTAAGCTTTATATGTTTCAGTAATGGTCTATTATTATTAATTAGAAATGACAACTTTGGTCCCCAACTGGGGGACAGCTCTGACTGCAATTTGTCTACGATATGAATATGTACACATCTAGTATGTTCTTGGTAGTTTATTATTATTGTTATTTATATGTCGTAAATTGTATTTACGTACGTATACATGGGTGTGTATTTACCACATATCATAACTAAACACTTGATAAACTTCAGTTTCTAGGGTCGTTGGGCCTCTGTTGCTGGCATCCGCTCTAACCGCGTCTTATCTTCTCGCCTTAAGAGTTTCTCGGAGTTTGGTACTACCCAAGTGGGGGGTACACATCTGTTAGAGAAAACACTCAATATTATTTCAGAGCTGTGAGGTATGACGCGTTACAAAATAATTACTGTATATAATTTGTATAATTTTAATAAACGCAAAATTACTGACTAACTATAGGAAAACAATATCAATATGGTGAAAACGACTTGTTAAATTATATATTCAGGTGTATATTGCAATTACACAGACATCCAGTCTAAATTATATATACTTATGTTATGTTAACAAATAGGTACAACTTACGTCAAAGGTGGGAAATATTTATTATCTACTTCTACAGGGTATTTAGCTAGTCACGTTTATCTATGATTTACGTATAGGAAACGATTCTTTTTCTAGTGGAATGTTACAGTTACTTCTTAGTTCTTACAGCATGTGCGTGGGAGAGAACAATGGAGTGAGACAGAGAGAGAGAGAGAGAGAAGGAGAGTTGGCTTCTCTCAACATCTGTTCCTACTCTCTTGTGATCTTCGCTGTCGTAATCTCCCTCAGTTCGGTTTCCTTCTCCTTTATTCTTTTCTTCCGCCTCGACGTCGTTCATCGACTTCTTTAACTGGATATTTTATTTTGATTGAACATTTCGTTGACAGCGTCAAGTTAGTTAGGATCGGTTTCCATATTCAAAGTTGACATCGTACTTAAAAAAAAAATTGCGTGCGCGTTGCGTGGCTAAGTCGAAGATTGTCATACTATATAGCATATTATACTATAATATATTATACATAAATGGGGCAAATCAAGTGAAGGGGCAAATGTAGTTCAGGGCTTTGGCTAATTGGACCAACGACTCGCAAACAAAGAGGAAACCAAGAGTGAATACAAAGAGTGCAATAAGCTGATTACTAAGCTCTGCCCCACTTACAGATACTCTGTAAACATTGGCAGGGTGTCAAACCAAAAAAAAATAACCTAAGCCAGCCTGGCTCGTTTAACCTTTGCCTGCTGTTTGTGTCTCTCTCTCTCTCGGTCTCTGTCTATCTGTCTGTCTGCTCGTCCGCCGGCTTAGTACGTTCATCTGTGCGGGAGTCCATCTGTCCGTCTGTGTGTCTGTGTGTCTGTCTGTCTGCTCGTTTGCTCATTTCGAGTGCTCATCCCAGTCACGATTCTCTGATAAGCCGCATGACGATTTAAACTGGACGCTTCGTATAGCTCTCGCTGCATATATTGCAGATTAAACACACATACAGTGTACGCACTGTAGGTGCTTACGTAGTATACCCAGACATATATGTACTGTATTGGGAATTAAATAATACAAATTTATAGTAGCAGCTTAAACTGTTTAATCAAATTTTCAGATCATTCGATCGCTGGCGGTTTGCCAGCCCAAACGGTCGAGTATTTCACGCTCTCGCTTCAAAACGGTGAATAGTATATTTAAAATACTAAGAATTATTATAATTTATAATCAAAATATAAATGATAGTTCAAGTGCGGTTATCACAGCATTCTAATAACTAAACGACATCATGTTCGGATCACCAAAACGTGAGTATATGATAGTTTGTATACTATATAGTGAAAACAAACAAACCATAAATCATTATACAAAAGTAATAAAATTAGCTATTTGTTCTATCATAAAAGTGCTTAACTACTTAATAAGCTTAACTCGAAGTGATAGTTATCCCTTATTGATGTGCAAATTAGCAAGAGCATCAACTCATCTTGATGTCGTGAGAAATGTCATTATATCAAATTAAACAAAACCAAGCTGTACTTATCGACAACATCGAAATAACACTTTCGTTTAATACCCTTGGCCCATATCGGTATTAAATCAGCCCTATCAAATCATTAATCGATTTGTTCTGCTATATTATATAAACCTTAACCTAGAAATTAACATACTGTTAGAGATTTTAGATTTTATAACAGTGAATACCCCCTTTTGGGAAAGATCGTTATCAGTGCGTTGATCTCACCGTTATCTCTCTCCGGCTGCCCTCTCTTCCACCTCCCACAATATCTGCCCAGTTTTATAATGCTCGAATCAGTGTTGACCCAAGTGAACCATAAAATAAAAATAAAAAAAAACTCGTATACTATATGTATATAATACAAACGTCAATCAAAGTGTCGAAAAGAATCCGCATTTTTAAGACGGAGTACATACAAGTATAATGCAAATTATTCAAGTCTATTTGTTCGGTCAACTCGATTATCAATCTCTCATAATAAGCGCGTGTTCTATCTATCTCGAGCGTGGGTCGTCACCTGCGGAAGCTGTGTAAGAGACTCTCTATAGACCCGATACTTCACCCGGGACGTAACTGATCTATGACAAGATTGTGTTGAGGCGAGAACGAAACCCGAAGCCTGATTTAATGAGGTAAACAAACAACGCAAATATTTAGATTCCCCCCACCAATCATTTTCAGGTGTCAAGTCTCTACAGTAGCAGACTGTGCTAAGCAGGTGTGAATATTGCGCGGGGAATATCACAAAAGTGAACTTTAAAGGGTACACAGTTCGAGTTTGTCTGTGCCGAAGTACAAACATGAAACAGTTTTATAGTTATAAATAGAAATCAAAGCTATATATACTTTGATTAGTGACAATATATAAACCACTACTCTCTCCCTCTAGTAGGATCTTCACTTTACCAAACTATTTTGGGATCTTTAATATTTAAATAGCTGAACAATATTTTTATGAATATATCCGGGATAAGTTTTAATTTTCTTCTCTACTCCTTCTCACACTTCCTAAAATTTTAAAAGTACCATCTATGTTAAGATCGGTAGTGTTGTTAGGGCCCTCCCTTTTAGTAAGACCTTCACATAACCTATCTATTTTGGTATCCTAATATTTTAACAATATTTTGGTGCATATATCCTGGATAAATTTAAATTACCATCTCTATTCCTTCCCTCACTTCCTCTAATTTGAATAGTACCATCTATATTTAGATCGGTAGTGTTGTTAGGGCCCTCGCAGAGGCTTAGCATAGTCATGCTTATTTAATT